>CM060483.1:17864434-18464434 GCA_030544235.1 Lepturacanthus savala
AAAACAATCTAGACTCCTGTAGGTTGGGTCTAGACCAATTTCATTTAGAATACATGTTAACGGATTAGACCGTTCATACCACAAGCATGGCATCGCGCCGCCACTGCTACAACAAGTTTTATTTTATTTTTCTGCGTGGGTGGTTTTATTCTTATATATTCCCATCAATTCCCAGTGAAAGTGTCCAATTTAGAAAATCCCCAGAATTTTGCATCCCCAGACATAATGAACCAGAATGAGGGTTAGACCACCTCATTGTTAGACCCCAATTACGGGATTAATAAAGTAAAGGGGGGAAAAAAAGGCTAAAATTTGAATTTGAAGAAAACAATGACTAAATATGAACCATTTACTTAAAAGTGCTGCTATGTTTGTCCTTGTTTAAAAGCCTGAAAGTCAATAATAGTTTTCCCTGCTGCTGTAAACTGATATATTGGTCTAACATTACTATAAACACAGGGAATATGAGCCTTAGGTCGCCCCCCTCCCCTCCCCTCCCCAAATACACACACACACACACACACACACACACACACACACACACCCCTGCTGTTATCTAACAGATCAGCCGCTGTACGCTCGCCGCCGGCTCCCAACGCCACAGCCTCCCGACGCAGGAACAGGTAAGTCAGCAACACCTGCTGCAACCAGCTAGACACTCACATTAACTACATCACAGGTATTAACGGCCAATATGACAGTTTATTACAAACGTCTGGATCTAGAGGATGAAACAGTCTCTAAAATGAGTTGTTAGTTTGTGGAGTTTGACAAGGGAGCGTTAGTAGTTTAGAAGTTTCATGAAACCAGCTCATCGCCATCATATTTTCAGGAGATTCCGCTTCTATCCGATTTAAAAAGTCAGCTAAAACTGTCAGGAGTCGGGCTGTTCCAGAGTTTTCCTGCTGCATATTTACCTTGCGGCAACAATACCGGCTGGCCCGTACTGCCAGGTCTGCATTACGATAGAAGAGCGGGACAAAGCGTGAACAGTGTTGAGCCAACAGGGCTTTAGAAAGGACACGGCTGAGGCTTTACTGGCCCGCACTCTGCAAACTGCACATGGGAGTTTTCCTTTTTTTTTTATTTTTTTTTTTTAAGTGGCCCTTTCAGGTGGTTCTGCTTTAACCCTTTCACGGCCACGTTGGAAGGCCTGAAACCGCCAATCATCGTTTTCCTCTAACATATGTCTCAGTTAGTGGTAGAGCTGCAACGATTGGTCGATTAATCGATCAGTCGCCGATTATTTAGATGTTCGATTCATCGATTTGAGTCATTTTTAAGAAGAAAATGTCCAAATTTTAATATATGTGTAAAATAACGTTTTCAAAATGTTTTTTTCTTCTCAGTAACTTTAATAGTTTATTAACTAAGATCAGTTTAAGGGTAAAAACAACTAAAAACTGCACTTAATTCATTCTTCTTATTATTAATAATATAATTATTTCGTCCTTTTTTGCCTTTTTAATTTTATCTGCAGACTCAAGTTGATATTAACAAATAATTTGCAAATTCTTAAATTTATTATTATATTTATTATTAGAGGTTATTGGTCGATTTGTCGCCAACAATTAACATTAATTGCCAACTATTTTGATAATAGATTAATGGATTTTAGTCACTTTTAAGAAGAAAATGTCCAAATTCTAAATATGTGTAAATTATCAACTCTTTCTTGTTCTCAGTAACCTAAATGATTTATTAACTTCAAATAATGAGAAAATCAGTTTAAAGCAAAAAAAAGGACAAAAACAGCAATTTTTATTCATTTTTATTATTATTAATATAATTACTGTCTCGTCCTTTTCATTTTTTATTTTACCCGTCGACTAAAGATATTAACAAATCATTTACAAAAAATCACTTTATTTTAAATTTTTTATTATATTTATTATTATTATTGCAACGATTAATCAGTTAGTTGCCAATTATTAATTACCAGCTATCTGGATAACCATTTAATAGTTTTGGTTAATTTTTTAATTAAAAAAATGCCCAAATTCTTTTGTCTGATGTAAATGGTTCTGGTTTCTTTAATCTAGTTTTTCACTATTTTCAGACCAAAACACTAATCGATTAATTGCAGCCCTAATTGTTCATTTAGAAAACGTTTTATTCTCTTTTTAAACACATACAAATCAGTTATCACTCACAAAGCTTAACCAGTGCACTGAAGCCAATGTATTTTATGCTCTGTTTGATAAAAATAATACTTGAATATATTAAATAAACACAGAAAATAAATAAATAGTTGCAGTATTACTCATATACTATAATATGATGTAGTATTTTTAATACTGATCCACCCAAAGTTCATAAAACAGGCTCCACATTCATGAATTACACAGTAACGTGGTCTAATGTGCTTTTTAGTGATAAAAACAAGTGTTTGTTGCTACTTTAACTACAATTTACTGATATTACTCTAACTTAATTAACATTTCTAAAGTATTTAGAGTAAAGGAGTATTTTTAGACAGTATTTATACATATCACACATACTGAACCAGTTATAGAAGTGGTGTAACTCGAACTATTACAGTATTAACAGCTACTGCATTTATAATAAGAGCACATTAAGTGATGCTAACTGCAAAAGCTAACAGCTACACTGCAGTTAGCAACGCTAGCGTTGATGCTAAACACCGGCTGTGTTTCCTAATGAGAAGCTGGACTGTTCTTCCTCCTGCAGCAGGCTGAGGAAAACGCGAAGTTGTCTATAAAACTAAAATAAGTCAGACACGTCGCTGACTGATGTCAAACTTTACCTCATTCCTCCAGCCTCCAGGAAAGCGCATGGGACTACGGCAAGCGGCGAGGGACAAAAAGGCGGATTAGAGCGCAGCATGTGCAGAACGTTTATAAATAGAACTGAAGCTTTAAATAACAGGTTAATATTCAGAGAGTCTAAATAACTGCATATTTTTCGTTATATATTTGTAATTTAATAATTATTTACTATGGTTATTTTACATTAAACCAAAGCTTCTTTTATTTTGAAATCAGGAAATGCGTTGTGTTTGTTTTTTGACTTATTGTTACTTTTTATTTTAACAAATACGAGTAAAATCATCTTGTACATTACAATATTTTATTTTATTTAAAAATATGTTTTCATTTTATTTTATTTATTTTCATTATTTACTGTAGTCACCTTTATTCAATTGAGACATGGGGAATGTATGGAAGTCTATGACTGCCAATATTAAAATTAATTAAATAAAATCGAATTAATTTTTATTATTATAAAAATACTGATGCATATACAGCAACAGAATCACAGGAAAATTAAAACTCACTCCCAGAGATGTAAAAATATTACTTAGTATTTAATTTTTCATTTATATCAATTAATCAATTGATAGTTTTTGCTGCTATATCAGATAATTGATAAATTATAGTGTTTCACTGCCAAAAATAATAACATCATTCTGCCAAAAAAACAACAAATATTCTGTTTTTTAAACAAATTATTTTAAAAAGTTGATAATGATAAACTAATGGATTAATCAATAAATTGTTGCAGATCTACATAGATGGCAATTGATGTTTCAAGACATTTTGAACGTTTCACTTTCATATACTTTTTTCTTTCATATACTTTTTAAAATTCCCTTTAAACAAGTTTGAAGGGAATTTTTAGTTTTATAATTACTTCTATTGTTTTATAAGTGGTTGCACATAAAAAATAAAAGCAAAATAAAACACCAGAGGAGGGGAATAAATAAATAAATAAATAAATAAATAAAGAGGCAGATATTAATAATGGAATAACTAAGTAAGTAACTAGCATTAACAGCGTTAATAGTAACACGTTTCATTCGCCGGTTTTCCCCCGGGGCCTGAAGGCATCATAATTACAGGAAGGCTACCTGATTGGTCGGCTGTTCGTGCCTGCTTCTCTCTCATTGGCTGCTTCCGTCTCGTGCTCTCTCCTCTGGCCCGGCGGGTGCGGTGAGCTGCGCATGCGCCACATCGCTCAGCACCGTCGAGTTACACGGATTTAGCCGGAGAACAAACGGAAGTAAGATAAATTTGCTTACAAAATAAAAGACAAAAACTAACCGTTATAATGCTTTGTTTGATCTACATTTCTCAGTTATTTCTTAGTAGATTGGCAGGTGCAAAACATTCATTCTGATTAAAGAAATAAAGATTCTCATAATAATTAATTAAAGCTCATTCTGATTAATGAAATAAAGACAATTCAAAGACTATTTTATTACCTGAAAAATCCTGAAATTAAAATGTTACTGAAGTAAAAGTACAGAAGTAGTATCAGTAAAATATAGTATAGAAAGTATCAAAATAAAAGTACTCATCATGCAGACTGTGTTTTATTATTACAGAATATTATATTATTTGTCTTTAATGCAAATGTGAGCATTTTAATGTTGTATTATGCTATACTTTGGTTGGATTAAAAGTACTGCATCAGAATATATTATATATATATATATGTATCACATGTTTGTTTAATACATTAAAAAAACACATTTTACACAAAGTGTATAACACTATTTATTTTAAATAAAATAAAAATGTGAAGAGTATGAATATTTAAATATATTATTTTATGTGAAAGGGTGAAAGTGGTTGTTATTAAAAATAGATAATTAAAAATGATCCATAGTTATCCACTGATATGAAATATTTAATATTATATAATAATGACAAAAAGAACCTTTTTTTTAACGTGCAATTAAAAAGACACTAGTTTTGACACTAGTATTTTATCTTTATCTTATTTTATCTTTTGCATATATCGTATATTTAGTACTTTAGTACAAAGTTTGGACTTATAGATTGTATTTTTGTGCAGACACAACAGGAGTGCAGGTCTAATCTCATTGTAGAAATACAGTGACAATAAAGGAAATTCTGATTCTGAGATATTTATATAATTTATAATAATTATAACAATTATAATTAATTATAATTCCATGTGCAATTATTATTATTCACCTACCTCATACCACGTGACCTTTACAAGCAATAACAAGGTGTGTATAGGCATTTACTTTTATTTTGTATTATCTATTTATTTTAGGGTGTTTTTTTTAATTTACATATTTCTCTTCTGTTTGTGTGTCTATAGTTTTATAACAGTGCTATATGTGACGTGTTGGAACTTTAATTTCCCTAAAGGAACCTTCCAAAGGGATAAATAAAGTCATATCTACTCCTATCTACTTTTTACTGGGTTACATACAAAGCGTTTTATTTTGAAAGTCCGCGGCGGAAACCTCGCGGGTTATCGCGGGACGTGACAGCCGGTGAGGCTTTGAAAGTCTTGAGTGTGACTTCGGTGCAGCAGAGACCATGTCCGCCGTCATAATCAAACTGTCCTCCCCTCGCCTCTCATTTAAAACTCATTCTCCATGAACTAACAGCGCCGCGGGGCCTGAAGGATGGCCAGCTCGGTGAGTAGCCGCCCGGAGGACCTACCGGCCCGGTCACCGTCTAAATAACGGAATACAACGGTTGGACGTCTCGCTGTTTTGTCACAACCGGAGGAGTCGGTGCCTTTTTTTTTTTTTTTCGAGGATTTTTCAGCGCCTCCAGCTCGGTGTAGCTTCACCGTCTCGTCTCCCGACGAATACAGAAACTCTACCGACAAAACCGGCAGTTTTGTGCATACGTCTAATTACCGGAGGAAATGCGCGTTAATTAAGGCTCGTTTCGGTCCCATCCTCCGGTTCGGCGTGAATGTGCACGCAGCGCGAGAAGCTGCGCGTGAAGCTGCGTAAAATATTAACTTTCTCAAAAAAAAAAAAAAGATTGTTCTTAATAACTTAAATTATCTATTTTCAGAAAATAGCGAGAGTTATCAATTTAAAGTTAAAAAGGAATAAAAGCAGCACTTTTTATTTATTCTTTAGTCATTTTTCCCCTTTTTATCTGTTTCTTTTATTTTACCTGTAAACCCAAGGTTGATATTAACATATAATTTGCAAAAAAAACACTTTTTTTGTTCATTTATTATTAGAGGAGCGACGATTAATCGATTAGTTGCCAACTATTACGTTATTCACCAACTATGTTAATAATCGGTTGGAGTCAAAATGTCCAAATTCTCTGGTTCCAGCTTTTTTTTCTTTAGTCTTCTATAATAGTAAACTGATGATCTATGGTTTTTAGGTTAAATCTTCATCTTTTGGAAACCGTAATCAACATTTTACACCATTTATGAATCAAACAACTAATCGATTAATCGTATTAATGATCGATCGATCAATCGACAGTTAGAATAGTTGCAGCTATATCAGTAATCAGTAAGTACTTTCTCTTGTTTTGTGGTATAATTTCTACAACTACATTATTTTTCAGCACGTTCAAACCACACGAGGCTTTATTTTAACTTCAAATCTATCAGCTTATACATTTTTTTTTACCAATGACGGTGCCTTCTTCAGATTGATTTCTATTTTTTCTTCCTTTATTCGAGTCCCTAATACGAGCAGTAACCCAGTAACATGGCTGTGATCCTCAGGGTGCTGTTCAAGTGAAACTAGAACTCGGTCATCGTGCCCAGGTCCGAAAGAAACCCACGGTGGAAGGATTCACCCACGACTGGATGGTGTTTGTCCGAGGACCCGAGCACAGCAACATCCAGCACTTTGTGGAGAAAGTTGTTTTTCACCTGCACGAGAGTTTCCCCAAACCAAAAAGAGGTGAGAGCTGCTGGATTTACCATGTTCTTTTTATTAATCTGTGGCTGGAAAAAGGGAAATTACACTATTAAACCCGTACTGTCGCTTTAAGTGGACGTGTAATTGCTGAGAAAAGGTTGTAGTTTTTGCCTCTGTGTGTAGAAAGTGTCTGTTTCTGGAATTGTTTGGAAATCATGAATATATTTTAGCTGCATATCTGATTTTTGGACATGAAACACAGTTTTAATATACGATCTGATTGATTTGGGGTTTTTTTGCTGTGTAAAGTGAGTGATGAAGTGATGAAGATGAAGTGAGTGTTGGAGTTTTATAGGATCCACTGAGCCTGAAGGGTTAAAGAGAGTTAAAGTCTTAAGATTTTCCTTAAACTCAGAGTTAAGATTTTTCCCTTTTTACTAAAATCACAATACACAAAACATCCTTAAAATCTTCACTTGAGTATTTAAGGTTTCCTTCTTATCTTGCTCTGAAACTTAGGGAATTCCTTAAACCGTTGCACAAAGTTCCTTAGCAAAAAAAAAAAACCCTGAGGTGCCTGTGACTCAGTCTCAACCACAACATGTTTAATATTATGGAGGCAAAAAGTCTGGTGAAGCTTCATTTGAGTGTATTTCTTCCCACTGCGGTGTTTTTTCTGTTTGTTAGTTTTTATTTGTTCCTCCTTTGATTGTCTCGTCTTTTCTTCTTCTGCCTTTTCTCTCCTATCTATAGTCCAAGTTTGTGAGACGATAACAGGTGAAGTGACTACGAGCACGAGTGTAAAAGGGTCTCCATGGAAACAGGAGAATGTAAAAGCGTCTTTCATTATGGTAACACGCACGCTGTAATGTGTGTGCGGCGTAACAGACTAAAACACATGCTACAGTGCTGTAACACACACTGTAGCACATGCTATAAAACCCATGCTGTAACACACTGTAACACATGCTGCAGTGCTGAAACACATGCTAAAACACATGCTGTAACACACGCTACAGTATAACACACTGTAACACATGCTGTAACACACTAACACATGCTGCCGTGCTGAAACACATGCTAAAACACATGCTGTAACACACTGTAACACATGCTGCAGTGCTGAAACACATGCTAAAACACAGGCTGTAACACACGCTACAGTACAACACGCTGTAACACATGCTGTAACACATGCTGTAACACACTAACACATGCTCCAGTACAACACACTGTAACACATGCTGTAACACACGCTACAGTATAACACACTGTAACACATGCTGTAACACACTAACACATGCTGCCGTGCTGAAACACATGCTAAAACACATGCTGTAACACACTGTAACACATGCTGCAGTGCTGAAACACATGCTAAAACACAGGCTGTAACACACGCTACAGTACAACACGCTGTAACACATGCTGTAACACATGCTGTAACACACTAACACATGCTCCAGTACAACACACTGTAACACATGCTGTAACACACGCTACAGTATAACACACTGTAACACATGCTGTAACACACTAACACATGCTCCAGTACAACACGCTGTAACACATTCTGTAACACACAGTGTAACACATGCTGCAGTGCTGAAACACATGCTAAAACACATGCTGTAACACATGCTACACTATAACACACAGTGTAACACACAATAACACATGCTACAGTATAACATAACACGCTACAGTATAACACACAGTGTAACACACTAACACACGCTACAGTATAACACAACATGCTACAGTATAACACACAGTGTAACACACTAACACACGCTACAGTATAACATAACACGCTACCGTATAACACACAGTGTAACACACTAACACACGCTACAGTATAACACACAGTGTAACACACTAACACACGCTACAGTATAACACACAGTGTAACACACTAACACAAGCTACAGTATAACACAACATGCTACAGTATAACACACAGTGTAACACACTAACACACGCTACAGTATAACACACAGTGTAACACACTAACACAAGCTACAGTATAACACAACATGCTACAGTATAACACACAGTGTAACACACACTAACACACGCTACAGTATAACATAACACGCTACAGTATAACACACAGTGTAACACACTAACACAAGCTACAGTATAACACAACATGCTACAGTATAACACACAGTGTAACACACACTAACACACGCTACAGTATAACATAACACGCTACAGTATAACACACAGTGTAACACACTAACACACGCTACAGTATAACACAACATGCTACAGTATAACACACAGTGTAACACACTAACACACGCTACAGTATAACACAACATGCTACAGTATAACACACAGTGTAACACACACTAACACGCTACAGTATAACACAACATGCTACAGTATAACACACAGTGTAACACACACTAATGCACTACAGTATAACATGCTGTAACACGTGATGTAACACATGCTGTAACATATACTGAAACACATGCTACAGTATAACACACAGTGTAACACACTAACACGCTACAGTATAACACAACATGCTACAGTATAACACAGTGTAACACACACTAATGCACTACAGTATAACATGCTGTAACATAAACTGAAACACATGCTACACTATAACATAACACATGCTACGGTGTAATGTTTGCTGTAACAATCACATGCTGTAACACACGGGACACATGCTGTAACACGTGATGTAACACATGCTGTGACACATGTTTTCACACACGCTACAGTGTAATGTATGCATGAATAACATGCTGCGTTACAAATTGTAACACGCTACAGTATAACATGCTGTAACACGTGTTGTACCACACACTAACACAGGCTAGGGTATAAAACGCTGTGTATACTGTATCACAGGCTGTATCACATACTGGAACACGTCTACTGTAACACGTGTACTGTAACACATGCCATGACACACGCTACAAGTTACTCAGCTTTAAGTTACATGATGAACGGATGTTGGACGCGAGCCAAAGTGCAGGCTCCGGTAAACGTGCTGCAGTTTCTGTGATATTGAAGCTTCACCGTCTCCGTCTCTCTGTGGGTTTCCCACGTTTCCTCCTCCTGGTTTATCTGTGGTTGATCCAGTAAAGAAGCTGAAGTCACAAGTAAAACAAGTCGTTTAATTCATCTTTTTTTCCCGTCAGCGTATTAAGATTAGTGAGAAATGTCTCTTCAAACACTACATTAGAAAAATGGAAGGAAATATTTGATCCCAACCTCTAATAGAAGGTAAAACTAACGTCTTTCAAGCAAATCCATCGTTGTATCATTCAATATTGACCAGAATAACAATTACAGAATTATTATTTTGTCTTTTTAATTAGGATCTGATGGTAAAGAAGCAGCAGCTAGAGAGAAAGATACAAAACCAAAGTCAAACAAGAGATATCGTGGTTTTAATTTAGTTTTAGTTTAGCCGTCACATATATCTGTGATATATAAATTGTGTTCTGAAGCAGTCAGATAAATCTTCTGCTGTATTGATTCACCCTGAAGCCTCCACATCAACTTCTCGTCTCCTGGTATCGAACGTTCAAAGCTGGAAGTTTCCTCCTTTCGATTAAAAGGCACCAAGTCATCCTCCCTGCACTTTCTGCTCCGCTCCACCCTCCGTAAACGTGAGATGCAGCTGGAAGATCTTTCCTTTTGTCTTTCGCGGCCTGTTTATTTTTACCTGGTGACATTTTGTCCGGTGCTTTCCTCGCGTTGGGTTTCTCCAGAGTTAAGACGTGGCCCGACTGTAACGGATCAGGAAGAACGGAGGTGACGTCGCTGTGGAGAATCTGGGGAATCCACTGTAGAAATGATAGTAAATCCACCCTCAAAGGAATGAAACGATCATCAGCCAAATGCAGATACGTTTTCTGTTCGGTGACATCTTGTGCCAAAATAATAAATATCTGACATGACGGCATGTTTTTACACGTCTAAACCGTGAAAAATGGTTCTACTAAGTGTATTTGTATCAGGAGAACACTGCAGTTCTCAGTAAAGCTGCAACGATTAGCAGATTAATCAATTAATTGCCAATCATTGCATTAATTGGCTACTATTTATAGTAAACTGATGATCTTTGGGTTGTGGACTGTTGGTCTGGATATTTTAGGTTGAATCTTCAGCTTTGGGAAACAGTTAATTGACATTTTATATCATTAAAGTCGTTAGTTCCAGCTCTAGTTGTTGTCACTGATTAACTGATTCATTAACTGATTAACTTTTTTTTGGCAGAAGCATTAAAAATGAAATTGAAATTAAGAGATCATGTTATCCGCCTAGTGACCAATCAGCTTCTCGCTCTCAGTCACATGACATAAAAGATTAGATTATTATAATTTCTCTCAACAAAAAGATGGACAGTGATTCTCTGGTAAATATTTAAAGGGTTCAAGTTAAATTTGACCAAATCAATAGAACAGATGGTTTGTTGCTGTTACTTTCTCAGAAAGACAATGTTAGTCTGAATATTTCTTTTGTGTTGGCTCATGTGACATAATCAGTTTATAATGAGGAGAAAATTGACTGATTTTCCTGATGTGAAACCACACACGCGCGTTCAGGAGGTTTTTGAGGCTAAGTAACAATGATGCCCACTCTCCCCTCTTCTCTTTTCTCTGTCGAGACAAGAGTGTTTAATTTAGTCCACGTTACAGCTCTTAAACTCTCTGCTCTAGAGAAAAAAACCCTTTCACAGGAGGCATTTAAACACATCGTAAGCACAGAGTAAACCTGTCAGAATAAATTCAGCGCTAACGTTTTGCTTTCAGACGTGCACTCTGTGGAAAGAACTCTTCATTTTCGTCTGCTTTTATGGACAGTAGGAATATTTGCGGAGGGTTTGGAGAGACGCTGTGTTCGGTTACACGCTGTGCACCCTGGGAAACCCGATATTTAGTATGAGGAGTGGGACGTTGCAGGGAGGAAACTAAATGGAGCGGAACCCCATCTTTACTTCTACCCGTTTCATCTGGTTTGTCGAAGGCAGCACGAGACGTTTTGTTTTTTTTTTTCTGCCTGAATCTTTTACTTTTAGACGTTTCGCTGTCAAATCATCTGACATTTGAATAAAATGTGTGTCCTGAGGTTCCTTCTTATATAAATGACAGAGGTTTTATTCTATTCTGATAGTAGATTAATCTATTGACTATCAAATAGATGGTGATTAATGTAATAGTTGGCTTCTAATCGATTAATCAACTAATCATTGCACCTCTAGTAAATGACTAAAGTACAATTATTCTGTTTTTCTGTCATTTTGAAGAAGAAAATATCCAAATTCTCCGGTTGAAACAAATTTGATTGTCAAAATAGTTGCCGACTAATCAACTAATCGATTAATCATTGTGGCTCTAGTTTGGAAATTAAACTATCATAGATTTTTAGGCCCAAATTTCACTTTATTTATACTGCTGGCACAATTTTCTTGACACTTGTCAACCTGTTTGAATAAACAAACCTTTAAATGCTTGCTATAGTTGTTGATTAATGTAATAGTTGGCTTCTAATCGATTAATCGACTAATCGTTGTGGCTCTACTCAGGTGTGTGAACCTTGTGTCACGCCTCTTCACCCGGGACGGCGTCTGGCGCGTTTATGTGCTCCAGGGATCCCCGGTGAAAGGAGGAAGCCATAATCATATTTCAAACCCTCTTGTTCGGATTTCAAAGAGTAATGGGATCCATCATTGCCAATTGGCTCCGTTACAGCTTTAATTTAAGAGCCGTGTATTGTTTGGACGCTTTAGCCTCTCCCGCAAAAGACGCCGAGGACAGGTAGGATCGTGTGACACGCCGGCGAAACACTCGATGGGATTTCAAACGGCTTTTCTGGATCATCATCATCAAAGACGTGTCATCGCTTTTTTTTTTTTTTTATGAGTTTCCACACACACACACACACTCCTGAGCGAGTGATGAGACCCCGAAGCGTAACTTCCTGCCACCGTTCCTCCCACGCCGGTGATTTGTTGCGGCGCTCAGAGAAGCTGCCAGACACACATTAAGATTAATGACAAATCAGTCAGTAAAGCTGCCACGGCGCTTCATTATTGCCATGCGGTTAGCGGGCCAGCGTTGAGGCGTTGCCATGGAGACGGCCAAATGGCAATGCCATTTCAACAAATGGAGGTAAAGAAGCTCTTTGGAACCAGCGAACGGGGAGGGGACGGGGCGGAGGCGGGGGGGTGCTATTTTGGCAACAGGCGGCAGCGGCTCATGCTGCTTAAGCACCTCATTTGGAGCCTCGGCTGCCATTTAATCTACTGTGGAGATGCATCGCTCTAAAGGTGTCTGTGATATTTCAGCGGATTGTCACTTTTATGGAAAGATGTAAGACAGTGTAATGGGAAAGAAATGGGCAAGCTCGGTGAAAAGAGCGAGAGATTTGTTGGAGTGCGCGGCACAGAAGAGCCGGGGTTCTTTTTGTGCTTGTTTTTTTTTTTTTTTTTTTTTTTTTAAAGACCAAGATGCTTTTTGTTAAAAAAGAAAAACCCACTCGAAACCCAGATTTGTCCTGGTTGGAAAAGTCTGAGGTGCTGTGTCAGTCAAACCGTGTTATATTCCAGCGTTTGGGCTTTTCAATCATTAAAAAGTTAGATTTTGGGATTTTAGCATAGAAACTAATGCAGTGGTTATCAAAGTAGGGTCCAGGGACCCCCAGGGGTCTATCCATCAGTAACACAATTATGTTTTTGTCATGGGTTTCATAGATTTTCTTTCATATCTAAAAGCAAAATCTTATCAGATGGAGACCCTGGGACAAAATCTTCCCAGATAAGGTTCTGTGGTCTAATTTGTGTGAGTTTAGGGGTCTGAGAACCACTGGGCTAATTAACTGCAGAGGCAGTGGATAATTCCTGTAGGACTGAGGGTCGTGCCCATTTATACGTGGTAGTGGATAATTCCTCGAAGACTGCAGCTTCTAGTTGTTCATGAAGGATAATTCCTGTGGTGGTAGTTTATACCAGGTACTGGATAATTCCTGGATGACTTGTTCACGTCTACAAGGGAGAAACAACAGACACCATTCATAAATAGAGCTGCTACAATTGGGTCCACCTTTACACCTGCAAACCAACCAAAAATGGCCTGATTGAAGTTTCGTTAAAGATGTCTTCAAGCAAACAAGTAGTATGCATCTTGAATAGTTTGTTTGGAGTTTGCATTCTCAGGACTGAGACCAGCTTTTTGTGGAGGTCTCGGTCCACTTGATGTTGGTGCTATTCACACAAACCCATGTTGGTGTTTCTCTGCATGGTTTTGACCATTTATCCACAGGTAACCAGATTTTTTGGGTGAACTTTTTTCAACAAGTCTGGTTTGGGCAGTCGAGTGGACAGGAAAACAGTTTGTTCTTCTTCTTTGGGGTTTTAAGGCGGTCTGCATCCAAAAAGTTGCATTGCTGCCATCTGCAGGACTAGTATTTTATTGTACTATATCCTACTATATAATCCAGAAGGAACTTCCACTTGACCTTTTTTCTAAAATGTTTTTCATTCCTCTTGTCTTTAGACATAATTTCCGCAAAGAACTAAAACATGTACCGCAATTTCTTGTCGTTTGACGTCACACCGTGCGACGGTAAACAGGAAGTTGTATCCACGGAGACTCGTGGAGCGCTCTAGCCTTGTGATTGGCTGAAATGGCCTTCCTGTTAGGAGGGCTATCACCACCTACTGCTTTTAGCATGTGCAGGGCATCGTTTTAGGTGGATTTTGATGTGGCCTGGAATCCTTTTTCTCATACCCGTGTTTGTGTGGACTAAGCTTTAATGTGCACCGAGCGACTGATGCTTTCACACCAACAAAAACCAAAACTAAGCGCCTTTGGCTCGAATGGACCGCTTGGTGCGCACCGACTGCTGTTGGTGTGAAAGCCCCTTAAAACATCTCTCTAATTTTAGACATTTGAGTCTGAGCTGTGCATCCAGGGTTTTTATTGTCCCACTGCCATAACTGTTTGGGTGGACGTTTCCCTTATACAACTGATATTCCATTGTACCAAGCTTGGGTCTCATTCTCTCCTGTACCTTTACATCCCTGTTAGTTATTCAACCTCTGTCCTGTCTGATCTTCCCTCGAGGATCAGCACAGACGCACGTTCACCAGCTGTAACTCATCCTGTCGTGTTTGTATGGAGCTGTGATCTATTTATGCGATATCATAAAGATATTCTGTAAGCAGCTGCACACACTGCTCTTTATTCATTTATTCTTTATTCTGACCGATAGCCTGTAGGTCAGACCTTTTTCTCTCTTGGAGAAACTAAAACCTACAGTCTGAAAATGCTGAAAATCATGTCTGTGTGAAGCTTGTTGAAGGAACTTGACTTATTTGCCATAAAGTTCTACATAAGCTGTTAGCTGCCTGTGACTTGTAGCCTCAAAAAACGTGATTTTTAGCATTGATTACACTTTAAAAGTATGTAAAAGTTGCATGTTTCTACCTATCTCAGGCTTTTTTTCCCATCTCATGGACACTTTCAGTAACTGAACACAAAGTAGACAATAGTTGAGGGAATGTGTAACAGTAACAGGGAGTGAGTATCTTGTTTCCTTAAAAAAAAAAAAAAGCATTCTGTTAGCCAGATTGGCGACAGCGAAAGCCCCATACAGTGTGTTTATATACACACACACACACACATACACACACACACAGATTGATGCTTTAATGATTGGGCCAACATGTTCGCCTCTGGCCATCTCCTGGGCTCTGCAGAACGCTCGCATGAAACCTTTTAACTTCCCTCATCCTCCACTCAGGCTTAATTTGTGGCTTGTGTGCACACATACCACATAAGTCAAGTCACTGCAGTGACCTATACATAAGATGCAGATCCCCGGGCCTGAATTATGTCTCAGAAGCAGCGGAGGATTCCTCTCCGCTGAGCTGCGGCTGTGCTGATGCGATGATAGCGCTATTGATATCCTCACAGGAGATGAATAACGCCGTCCTGTTTGTGAATCTGCCAGAACGAAGCAGCCCCGCCGTCTTTTCAGAGCTCTCAAATGGCGGTTTGAACGTTTTCATCAGTCGTTTTTTGCTCTTCAGATTCCTTTTTTTTTTTTTTCATCCTCACAGCTTCTCTCTTTCACACGTTTTAATTCAACCCAGGCTTAAAATAATGGAGAGTGAATATTGGACTTGTCACGCGGCCAGAGACGGGATTCCGAATGAATGCTAATGCCGCTCTGTGTCCGTCCGTCAGCGGAGATTTCCTCAACCCCCAAGTGGCCCAAAAAAAGCTTTTAGGCGAGATTGAAACGCTCCTTAAATTTAGATTAGACAGATCCTGGCATTTCTTTTCTTCCAGTCTGTGATAATGGCTGTTTATCTTTTTTTTTTTTCACCATTCCTCCCCAAACTTGCCTCCTGTATATATGTATATATAATCTCCAATGTGTGTATATGGCCTGCAACTAATTATTTTAATAGTTGATTTATATATAGAATATTGAAATGATTAATCGATTAGTTGTTTGGTTGAACAGTGTTGATCAATGTTTCCAAGAAGCTGATGAATCAACCTGAAATGTTTTTTTTTTGGTTCAAACCAACATTCCACAACCCAAAGATCATCAGTTTAGTCTTTAGAAGACTAAAGAAACCAGGAAATAATTAGATTTGAGAGGCTGGAACTAGAAAATTTGGACATAATAGTTGGCAATTTAATGTTGCAGCTCTATTTTAGATATAAAATAAAGTGTCATCAAAAAGCTGGAGCCAGATTAATTGATTTGAGTCATTTTTACTCTATTCCAGCTTCTCAAATCTGATTAATTTCTAGTTTCTTTAGGGTTTTTTTGTCCACAACCCAAAGATCATCAGTTTACTGTTATAGAACTCAGGTTTTCCAAGTGAGAGTGGGCCTCCCTGAGGGGCTCCGTAAAAAGTAAAGAGACAGTTCAGAGATGCAGCAGTTGTGAGTCAGATTCTAATAAACGCTTCAGGACATTTCATTCTGTCAAACAGAAATATTAAGCTGTAATCGTCGAGCGTCTCTGGGATGAAATAATCACGATTCCATAGACTGTGAAACGAACACATCCTGCGTCTAATAAGCAGCTTGGATTATTGAAAAGCTTCAGTGGTTCCAGACTCTCTGGACTCAACAGAAGCTGATGAGGAAGCGGACGCCTCCGTCGTTACGCTCAAAGCTCGGGGGGGGAAACGGGCGGGAATCGCTTTTGGGTTTCAAGGGTCTTCAGAGCTGTCACCAATCAGGGACCAGATAATCACATCTGACAATCTGGATGTTTCCATTTCATCTGCGGCCAAGTCTGCTGGTGTGAGCTCCGTCTTCCCCCGAGCGCCGACACCACGGCCTCCTCCGTGCAATTTATGGGCTGTCCATCTAAAAGCCCTGTTTGAAGAGGAGGGGGAGCGGCTGAGGACTAACGATCAGGCCTGAATTATTACTGTCAAAGACTTTGGAGCTGGACATCACAACGGTTTACTTCAAAGTTACACAAGTAGTGGAACTCGCCTTTAAAACAACCAACACTTCTGTGAATGACCTGAGCGACGATACGGATAAAATCCTAAACCACAACACGTGTAACGTGACAACACGACTGTTTTGATAGTTGATTCATCGATCAGTCGTCTGACCCAACAGTCCACAATCAATTAGAGTCATTTTTAAAAAAGAAAATGTCCAAATTCTCTGTTTCCAGCTTCTCTTCTCTGATTATTTCCTGGTTTCTTTAGTCTTCTATGAGAATAAACTGCTGATCTTTGGGTTGTTGACTGTTGGTCACCTACCAACACCTCTAAAACTCACTGATTCACATGTCGTATCTCATTTGTTTAATCCTACACAAATCTAATGTCTGTTTTAAACAGGAATGTCCTGCTCAGCATCTATCTTGGTGACGAGCTACACCGTTTAACGGATTTCAGTCATTTTTAACAAGGCAATGTCCACATTATTTGGTTCCACCCTCTCAAATCTGATTATTTTCTGGCTTTAGTTTGCAACAGTCTGCAACCCAAAGATCATCGGTTTACTATTATAGAACTCAGGTTTTCAGGGTTTTCTGCTTTCTTTAGTCTTCTATAATAGTAAACTGATAATCTTTGGGTTGTGGACTGTTGGACGATCGACATCTACCGATTAATCATTTCAAAATGAATCTGAAACCCTCTACGATGGAATCAGTTTCAGATTCGGTCTTTACGTTATGGACTAAATATGAGAAGGAAAATAACTGGCATGTAGAGCAAAGGGCCCTGAGACTCCAACCCTCCTCCTCCTCCTCCTCCTCCTCCTTCTCCTCTTCCAGTGTCTGGCAGAAATCAAAGAGCTGCAGGAATTTGCCAGTAATTGTTTTACGATTCCTCAGAAATCATACCTACTTGTATAGGTGGAACACAAAGAAAGCAGGAAAGCCATGAAAGCTGTAGGCCGCCGCTGCTGCAGCATGAAAGGACGGAGGAGGAGGGTGGCGGTGCTGGGGGTTGGTGCTGATAGTCGGCGCAGCCACCACCAAATAACAGGAACTGAGCTGTAAATGCCGGCTCTCCCTCGTCCAGTCAATGAAAGGAGGTTGGAGGAAGTGGTTTATTGAAGCGCGGTTTATACGGGGCTGTCTGTTGGCAGGTCTTTCACTCCTTTCTCACTCGCCCCTGCCATAAAACATTTGTCTTTTATTTACAGCCTCCAACCTCCACACGCCAGTGCTGGAATATTGTCGTCAGGACTCGCGGGGGGAAAAAAAAAAAGGAGCCGCTTTGCCTCTTCCGTGAAAATAATAGAACCCGAAAGGTGCAATCATCCACCGCAACTGACACTTGTTTTCATTACACCGGTTTGTTCTAAATAAATAAAAGTCAAAGCCGATCCTCTGTGGAAGGCAGTTTTATCAAGCGAAAAAAAAAAAATATTCTGTCCCTTCCAGCTTCTTGAATGTCAGTTTTTTTTGCTTCTCGTCTCTGTTTTATATCAGTGTTGATTCAATCTTCTGGTTTGTGGTGTTGGGTTAAAAAAAAATGTTAAAGATGCCACTTTAGTCGCTGGAAAATCGTTTCTGGTCTTCTTCTGACATCTTATACACTAACATTTCACTGATTCATGGAACAAAAATAATTGGCGGATGATGAAAATAATCATTAGTTGCAGTAGCGAAGTTCCTTTTGGGTAAAAGATGCAACTCTCTGTTAAGAGTCGATGCTGAAACCCTGTTTTTATATTATTAGGATGAACATGATCGTAATTAGGGCTGAAACTAATGACTGGATAGTCGATTTAATCTATTGATTATTGCAACTATTAAAGTGCCGAAGAGTGTTTCCCAAAATTGAAAATTCATCTTAAAATGTCTTTTTTTGTCCACAACCGAAAGATCATCAGTTTACTATTATAGATGATTAAAGAAACTGTAAAATAATCAGATTTGAGATGCTGGAACTTGAGAATTTGGATGTTTTCTTCTCAAAAATGGCACAAATCTGTTATTAAAATAGTTGGCGATTAATGTAAAGGTTGACATTTAATCGATTAATCAACTAATCGTTGCAGTTCTAGCTTCCTCCCATCAGATATCTTAATATTTCAGCTGAACAATAGCGTACTATACAATTCTGGATATCATCCCGAGCCTATTACCTCTCAGAACTAAAACATCACCATACATGACCCTGATTATGTCAGTGTAACGCAGTAAATGTGCAGCACCATTATCAGACCACTGTTACGCCTCGAACACGAGATTTGTTCGCAGCGAGGTGTCGCAATCCGTGATGTTGATCGTGCGTTGTCCCCAGAGGATAAACACTAATGATTTTAATGACCCGTTTCCTTTTGTGCCACCAGCTGAGCAGCATTTCCACTTTCCACGAGAAACAATCAAGTCTAATGGGAAGATTGCATGCGAGTTTCTGTCTCTCCTCCCCGCAGCCGGCTACAGGAACGCCTCATAATCTAACGGCAGGTTGCCATGAAAACGAACCCCGTTGATTATAATGGGGGCTCTAACCTTTCCATTAGCCCCCTCTAAGTAGTTGGATAAATCAACAGGATGCAGATTTAGCTCGGCTGCGCGTCGATACCCTTTGCTCACCGGCGTGTCTGTACATGCGAGGTCAGAGCCCCAGCTGAGGCAACACGGCGCTATTAAAGCATTTATGGACCGAGTACTAAACCTCAATGATCCACAGCAACTCCCAACGTATGTCTCTGTACCGTAGGAGTTGTGCTGCTGCAGGAAGTCGCGGCGCATGTGGAAACGTGAGCTGCTGAAAGCCGGCCAGCTCTGGGAGAAAGATCCGATTTCTCAAGCGGCTTTTGGTGCAAATGGAACATGATAAAAATGCTTAAAAAAAAAAAAGCCTGACAAGGGTGAAAAATATCGCGTATAGAGGACAAAAACCCCATCGGCCCAAGTCCTCACCTTTTATTACTTGTCTGGATTCTAGGGTTTAAAAACACTTCTTTTGGAGTATCAACTGAAACTTTTTACTCAAGTAAATGTGCAAAAATTCTGGTTTCTGGAGATTTTGCAGTTGATGTGTTGTATTGTCCCTTTAAACTTATCTTAACTCTATCTAAAATCTATTAAATAGAACACTCAAGGATAAGAACAAGTGATTTTTAGACAAAAACGACCTTTGACTCCCAATATATGAGCTGTCATCACTTTTTGGCTAGAATAAAATGTGTTTTATGTGTTGTATTGTCCTTTTTTTAAAGGTATTTCAACAGTGAAAAAAGGGCTGGTTTGGTTATAATTTAGGGCACAGAGCAGGTCCAATAATTAACTTTCTGCCAGAAAAAAAGCACTTTTTGGCTCGACAGTCATTTTGAAAACAAGTTGGAATGAACCCGAGAGTAACAAGGATATTAAATGTGAGAAAAATGTGTGAAAATAGGAGTAGAAATAAAACGTTGGCTGAAAAATAACTACTTCAGTAAAGTATAGATACCCTTAATTTCTACTTAAGTGTTTGTACTTAGTGACACCTCTGATAAAAGATTAAAAATATAGGGTCCAGGTCAGGAAAATGCTGAAAATCTCCTTTAAATCTGCTTGTTATTCAGTCCACAACCCAAATTTGATGAAAATCAGATTTGAGAAGTTTGAACCACAGACTTTGGACATTATCTTCTTAAAAATAATTCAAACCTATTATCAAAATACCTTGAGATTAATAGAATAGGTGGTAACTACTCGATTATTGACTAATCGCTGCAGCTTTTATTTCCCTTTTTCTCTTCCTTTCCACCTGGGTTTGGTCTCTTGAGGTGGGCGTGGCTTCTCACCTGTGTGGTTTTAGTCCATGATGTGTATATGGTGTGTTTAGTGTGTGTGTGTGGGTGTGTGTGTTTGGGGGAGATGATTCTCTCAACAATCTGATCATATTCTTTGATGGTTTCTTTATAAATCGGCCACATTTGCACCAAACGAAGACGTTTTTCTCCAACTAGAAGTTCATGCCGTTTTCCAGACCTTTTATATACAGCCAGTCGGCTTTTTAGATGTTTCCTGTGATGTGGTCTTTATTATTCACAGATTAATCATGACCCTGTTTGTTGCCGAGCCTTGTTGTCGGCTGATTAGCGAGAGGTCGTTGGGGTCAGCGGAGAAAACCGTAGTGTGAGGTTGTTTTTAAGAGTCTGTGCTCAGTCGACCAGAGACTCCGTCCCCACTGAGCTGCTAATCACCACCACGTCTCCACTTCTCTCTCTTAAGCTGCTTTGGGCTTGTTATTATATATAATTTCTCAAGCTATGGCCTGGTCTTGGATATTATAATGACAGAGCTGATTCTAGTGTTAACGAAGTACCTGATTTTCATTAGTTTTTAGTCTTTGTCTGTGACGAGAGTTTTTGATATATCAATGAAGAAAAATCTATCAGAATTTCATTGTATTTTTATTTTTAGATGCATTTTATATAGATTCGTCTTCTCTACAATCTGTCCCGGTGAGTGAAAATGCAAAAGTTGATGGAGAAGCAAAAATATGTTGTTTGAAACTGATTGCTCCCTCTAGGGCTGCAACTCACGATTAAAACAGTGGATTCATCTATTGATTATTTAAATGCTTAATCGATTCAGTCATTCGGTTCATAAAATAGTGTAAAATGTTGATCGCTGTTTTTTTTGTCCAGACCAACAGTCCACAACTCAAAGATCATCAGTTTACTGTTATAGAAGATTAAAGAAATGAGAAAATAATCAGAGAATTTGGACATTTTCTTTTTAAAAATGACTTTTAATCTGATGAAACTGTCTAAATTCTCTGGTTCCAGCTTCTCAAATCTGATTATTTAGTTTCTTTAGTTAGTTTTTTTTGTTCGTTTTGTCCAGACCAACAGTCACAACCCAAAGATCATCAGTTTATTATTATAGAAGACTAAGGAAACCAGAAAACAGTCCAATTAGAGAAGCTTTTACCAGAGAATTTGGACATTTTCTTCTTAAAAATGACTCAAATCGATTAAAAAAAATAGGAAACTAATCGATTAAACAACTAATCGTATCATCAGTCAATCATCAGTTTACTATTATAGAACTCAGACTTTCTGATTTCTTTAGTCTTCTGTAATTCTAAACTGATGATCTTTGGGTTGTGACTATTGGGTCTAGACAAAAATTAAAAGTAAAGGAACCAGAAAATAATCAGATTTGAGAAGCTGGAACTAGATAATCATGATATTTTTACTCACACCCTTTAATCGATGCATCTTATCACCAAAAAACATCCTGAGCAGGACGTTTCTCAGTTTAAAACACACGTTACACGCCACAGTTTGTTTCTTTGTCTTCCAACTTGCTGTAAACAAGCTGTGACGTTACCGGACGGCTGACGATGCGATGAACGGCCGAGGGATTAACAAGCGGAAGCAGCTTCATATTTGAACCACAAGACTCCCTAAAGAATTCCCGATTTTCCAGTCTTGTCTTTTGTTTTTAGGGTCTCGCCTGCCGTCGCCGGGCCTCATTACAAACCAGTCTGTGTGGAAAGGGCAAATACATAGTGACTGGCATTGTTCTGTGATTGGCATCTCAGTTTAAACCCAGGGCAAGTTAATAAACGGCACGGCCCTGTGCCTCTTTGAAAGCTTTTTTCTGTTACAGGTCAGTGGTCACTTTGTGAACCTCAGACGCTGCTTCAGACAGGAGGAAACTCTTCAACCTGAACTGCTGAACCCGCTGCTCTGACTTCTCCTTCACATTCTGGCCTATTTTATCTCCTGTCTTCATAAACTCTCCATCTGTTAGCTGAGATTAGGTTTGGCATTTTAGCTGTGGATACCATATCTGCAAAAAAGTTTTTTTTTTCTCCCTCAGGGCTGTTTTTACCTTTTCAGGTTTGTTTTTGTCACTAAATTTGTCTGTTACCGCATATGGCGTTGGGCTACATGATAAATATTTAACTTTAATAAAAGTTTAAGTAAACAGAAAATGGTCGCCAGACTTTCTAATGAACGAAAACGGCTTAACCGAACTTAATCTCCTCCTCCTCCTCTGCTCTCAGCCAATTAACAATTAAAAACAACCAAACGGAAACTTATAGTCACATTTTCTCATTCCTCAGCAAAGGCTCCGATGTTCCATGAATGCAGAGATGAGCTTTTCTGATTAGATTTCTGACAGTCGAGATGATTATTATCCTTTTTTTTTTAACTGTTTAATTGATATCTGTTAAAAGTTTGATCAGTTAAACGTTGGTGTAATTTAGAGACTGTGTCCCCATTATGTAGTTTGTCTATCAGTGAATGACTTGAAAATACTCTAAATGTAATGTGGAGTCAAATCAAGACATTTAAAACATGAAAATTGTCCCAGCAGCTTGAAAAAAGGTGACATCGGGACCAAAAGTCCATGATCAATTATTCAATTAGTTGCCAACTATTCCAATACCTGCCGACTATTGTATTAATCAATTTGAGTCCTTTTTAAGAAGAAAATGTCTAAATTCTTAAGATCCAGCTTCTCAAATCTGATTATTTTCTGGTTTCTTTAGTCTTCTATAATAGTAAACCCATGATCTTTGGGTTGTGTACAAAAAAAAGGCATTTTAGGTTAAATCTTCAGCTTTGGGAAACAGCAACCGACATTTTATACGATTTTATAAACCAACTAATCGATTAATCGTTTCGATCAAACTGATTTAGGTTGTGGACTGTTGGTCTGGGCAAAATAAAGGACAATTTAGGTTGATTGACGTTTTACGCCATTTTATGAACTGATTGATAGATTAATAGACATTTAACACATCTGTTAGCTGCATCCTTAATCTAAAAGTAACATCTGCAAACGGAGCGGTAAAAAAGTAAGCATCAACAGTCTGATGTTGACGTTAGTGTGAGTTTGTGAGGTATATTTCTCTGCTTGTTCAACATGACGTCACGTCTGCACATTTCAAAGAGGAAAAACACGGCAGCACGTGTGCGGACGTCCATGTGCCCGAGTGTGAATTTTTCTTTCCATTTCAGGCGGCTGGGCTCATCTCGGCCTCGGCCCTCGGTTCACATAAAGGTGCTGCTGAATGGGCTCTTTTACTTGTGTGTAATTGAACCTGACCCGCGCGCACAATTAACTCTAACCCATAATATTTGCTCAGCGGTGTTGGGTTTTGGATGGCGCGGCCCCAGCGGTGAGGGCGACCTCAGCGCAGTCCGCCGAGCCATCAATCACCGGAGGGGGGCGGGGCTAAAGAAGGAAACCGGTAAAGCGGCGGCGACGAGACTGATGCCAGCGTCTGGTCCGTAACGACGAAGATTCATCAGTATCACTGAAAGGAAACTGTCAGGAAACACATCACTGGTTCTTACTTTACTT
Source organism: Lepturacanthus savala (assembly GCA_030544235.1). Classification (NCBI taxonomy): domain Eukaryota; kingdom Metazoa; phylum Chordata; class Actinopteri; order Scombriformes; family Trichiuridae; genus Lepturacanthus; species Lepturacanthus savala. Next base: position 17,888,868 of record CM060483.1, read on the forward strand.
CACAATGAAGAAGGATCAAAGTACTGAAATCAAGAGCCTGTTCATGATGAATTTCTACCTATAATTGCCGTTTCAGGTCATTTAAATGCCATTACTACTAGGGATGCAAAAAAAAACGCGTGGCTGTATATCAAAAGTGGTTTTTACTATTTTTTTTATATTGCATAAATAGTCTAGAATAAAGTTTTCAACATGTTTTTCAAAGAAACCTCTATGGTGAGCACACATCCGAGAAATACCGTCTGCTCGGTGTCATGTAACAGGGTCAATGTGCTTCACAAGCCTCAGAAAGTTGATGTCCTCCATAATATTAAACATTTGATCATCCAACGCCATGAACTCCATCACCTTGGTGATTCTGTTTGCTTTGGCGCTGTCCATCGGGAACTTTACCACTTTTCAAAGACGTCGGCCATGACGAATGACAAATCAAAGCAGTAGAGCCAACTTTCTTTGCAGAGGAACCCCCCCCCATATAGATTCTATGTTGAATTCTATGCTCTCTCTTCCACAATTGACAATATCTCCACAATGCCAACATTTTAACAATGGTGCAAGGTCACTGTCACTGTACGTTGTTTGATTGAATTGAATCAATGAGTCTTTCATTCTTTCACTCAATTCTCATCCCCAATGTAAAACGATCAAGTTTCTTTAGTCCTTTGTCATTAATTGCCAACTATTACATTAATCTCCAACTATTTTGATAATTGATTCATTGATTTGAGTCACATTTATGAAGAAAATGTCCAATTTCTCCGGTTTGAGTTTCTCAAAGCTGAATATTCTTTAGTCCCCTCGCACATTGTAGATGGATTGTAGATTTCTTTTCATACCTAACCTTTGTGGGTGTAGAGATGGTTCGTATTATCATTTATAGCAGGAAAACTGGGGCTTGAGTGGTTAATAACAGAGGATGCAATGAATTTGTTGGTGATAGAGCTGCAACGATTAGTCGATTAATCGATTAGTTGTCAACTATTACATTAATCTGCAGCTGTTTTGATAATTGATGAATCGATTTGAGTCATTTTTAAGAAGAAAATGTCAAAATTCTCTGGTTCCAGCTTCTCTTCTGATTATTTTCTGTTTTCTTTAGTCTTCTATAACAGTAAACCCATGATCTTTGGGTTGTATACAAAAAAAGGCATTTTAGGTTGACATTTTACACCATTTTATAAACCAACTAATCAATTAATCGTTTCAATAATAATCAAAATAGTCATTAGCTGCAGCCCTAATCTAAAGATTTGCTTTAGTTATCTTCTCGCTGACTCTTCCAGGTCTTCAGGTACAGTCACAGGCTTAATTGGCCTTTTCTTCAGTCCACAGGGACAGCGACTAATAAACACAGAGACAGAACACCTGAGCTCTCGTAGTTTGTTTGTGTTTTTAAAGCCCGCGGGGCAGAGGTGGGGAAGTCTTCACCTTGTCTTCAGCCGGGCGCTGCGTTCACAGGCTTTCCATTTCTAATTCAAACCACCTTTTTTTTTTTTTTTTGTATTGATAAATCAGCGCTGGAGATGGAAATGTGAGTTAATGAGCTCTCCTGAGGCCGGAGCTGCAGGTTTGGAGGCTCCAAAACGCTCAGTGACTCCAGAAGTCCAGACTGGCGGGAGAATGTGATGAGTCTAATGATGGTTCAGACTGTTGGTGTTCATCAAAAACGCAGCACAGCAGCCGCCGGTACACACACAGACAGATGCTGTTCATTTGGTTCAGCTAAATGAGTTTCCTCACGTTGAGCCAGTTTCTACGTTTCGCCCAGTACCTCGTGTTAAAGGTCGATCGGCTTCCTCTTTAATAGCAGATGTTCTTCTTGCTTTTCAGTGTGCAAGGATCCACCGTACAAAGTGGAGGAGTGTGGATACGCAGGCTTCATCTTGCCTATTGAAGTTTACTTCAAAAACAAGGTACATTAATCAATTGTACTCCAATCTTCTCATCTTACTAATTTCCTTCAACCACCATATATAGTTTAAGTTAGATGTGACAGCATCATATTTCTTTTTGGCCATAATTAAAAGTCCATTTCCCTCTATTCTATTTCTCTACCTGAACAGCATTGATGTTGTTTAAAGGTTTTTAAGTGGCAGCGTTTGTGTTTTAGTGATTAATAAAGATTTTATAGTGTGATTATATACGGTAATGTGCATGAAGAAGTTGTATCTTCATATCTATATCTTCTATATCAAATATTTTGAATGTTGGACATTAATTCTTCATTATAAAAATAGTAGTTTGACAAACATAAAGCAGCTTCATTTCTAGGCTTGGGAATTATCTGTTTTCATAATTTCATGATATACAGTTTATAATTGCATTTCATATTAAAACAATAATGCATTAACTGTGTTGTATGTTTGTCAGACTATTTCTAAAATGACTAATAACTGGAAAACAATTAGTCACATTAATAGTCCAATGTTCAAACCGCATCTGTGTATCTCTTTATTATAAATATCTTTGTATTTATTATACAGTGATACCTTGATACCACCCAAACCTAATGTATGTACAGTGGATACAAAAAGTCTACACACCCCCCAAAAATGACACCAAGATAATTCATTTAATTAGAATTTCCACCTTTTAAAGTGACCTCCAACTTTTTGAAAAGCAAACTGAAAGCTTTCAGAGAGGTGAAGAGATCTTTTAGCACAACAATGACCCAAAGCTTCAGCTTTAAATCCACTGCCCTTCATATATATCAACCATTTAACTCCAACTAAATTTCCAAGCTGTGAATAACATGTCACCAGCGTAGTTTTACTGGTTATGATGGTTGTTCTCTTCTCCCTCTCTGGATCGCCGCTTTTCCTCAGGAAGAACCGAAGAAAGTTCGCTTTGATTACGACCTGTTCCTCCACCTGGACGGCCACCCGCCCGTCAATCACCTGCGCTGCGAGAAGCTCACCTTCAACAACCCGACGGAGGAGTTCCGTAGGAAGCTGCTGAAGGCCGGAGGGGTAGGAGTGGACGGGGCGCGGCCGGGGCTCGAGTGACACTTTTTAATGCAAAACAGGCGTCTTCTACCGCAGCAAGGGTTCAGTTCTCATTCTCCTGAAACACTTTCACGCATCCGATTAGTCCTAAGAAACAAATCATTCATATAAAATCCTGTAGAATCATGAAGAAAATTTAACTACAACTCCCTTCAGTCAGAAATGACCGATCAAAAGGCTAATAGTTAATATAGTTGTAAATCTGTAGAGTTTTAATTATCCAATAATTAAATTAGTACATAAGCACATTTTAATAGACTTCATGGCGCATCCAGGTGCACCATGTAAACTAAGGAATCTAATTTCTAAAGTTTACATTTTTTTCCGTATTTTAACCTGTTAGAACACAAACATCTGTCATTACTTTCTTGTTCAATCACTCCAGCTTTTCTAATCACAGCGAAGCAAAACCACAGATTCCAATCTTCAGAAATCTATGAAATAATCAAATCCACATGTTTGCAGCAGCATATTCTTGGACAATCTGTCTCTGTGATTCTTTTACTCTTGTACATGTTGTGCTGCATTGTGATTTTTAACAATTATTAGCTCCCCCTACCACTCGCACTACTTTCCAGATGAGCTTGAGATGGCAGGAAGAGGCTTAAACACATGTTTTTCCTTACGCAGACAGAGCTGTATGTTCCAGGTGTAAACTGGGATATTGTTGTTTTTGGATCCCAAACATTATTAAATTGAGAAACAATCTTAGTTTTTTTTTTTTCTTTGATTTGTTTCTGCCAAAAAAAAAAAAGTCTCCTGACCTGACAAAACTGCTCTTTGTTCAAGTCTTACACACCACAGCTGTTGCTCACAAGAGAAGCTGAAAGTCATTCAGTTACAACATAGGAGTTGTAACCTAATCACTCCTGTTAACTGCTGCCTGAACAAGTCTGTGTATTGTTGGACCACTGCTGTATTGTATTTTACTATTAGCCCACATTACACGGTTTATAATTAGTTAAGAAATATATATTCCACTGCTTGTTTAGCATTTGTTTTGTGAGCTCATCATCAGAGCAGCTGATGCTGTCATTAAATCTCGCATGAGTTCCTCAGTCGGTCAGTACGTTTACATGAACCTCAAAAAAATCAAATGATTGTGTTTGGATGTTAAAATGCAACTTAGTTGGATTGAAATCGGACCAAGTTGGACTTCTCATAGTCAAATTAACACACCTAGATAAGGCAATTTGAATTTTTTGGAGGTGCTTTCACTCTACGGTGTAGGTGTATAGGGTTTGCAGCTATACTGTAATGGCTACGTAGCTACAATCATAGAAGTATAAACTCTGCTTTAGTTGGACTGAAGCTGTGGGGCTGTGACTCGAGATGGAGGACGACTGTATTTCATGTTATTGTTGCCAGGAAGAGCAAACAAACAATTAAGCGCTCAAGTAGCCGTTGTTAATCTTGATTGTGTAATTATTAAGTATATCATGTAAGACATGGGAAACCAAAAAATACCATTAGCCTCATGGTAGTAACTGATGTATAGACAACAAAAAGGTAAAGCATCTATTGCCATGACGATGGGAGAATTTTCAAAAATGTTGAACTATCCCTTTTGGTTGTTTTAGCCAAGATTATGCTACAATATATTGTCCACAGCTATATTTAGGTTCCCTGTTAAGGGCCAACCTCCCAGTTGTGTACATTTAGGATTTTTTCCCTGTTTATTCCCATATAATTCCGTTAATTCCCATGGAAAGGAGCATAGTGGAGTTATGGTTATAATGTGATTTTTACTGTGTGTATTTACTCTGCCCTGCACCCCCTCCTCAGCCTCACAAAGGGAAATCTCCCGTTCCTGATTGTCAGGATGAGTTTCATTGAGTTCCCAGCACCTGGTTCCAGACCGATAAACAACATTACTGCGGATCAGTTATTGCTTCGTTAAAATAACGATCTTCTCTCGTCTCTTCAACAGCAACGGGATCCTCACAAACGAAGCTCAGAAGACTCAAAAGTAAGATTTCTGACGTGCGGGTGAAACAAACTTAATAAATTTGGGTGTCATGATGATGGCGCTTTAATGTCGAGCGAGGCAGCTGTGTTGTCTTTACTTGCGTGATCTGGCCCTGTAATGACTGTAATATTCCAGCAATAACAGCACTTTTAGCCGTTTCGTGTGTGTGTGGACGTCTGCTGCTCTTGGCGTTTTTGAGATGCACGTGTTCATTCCTCTGAAGTTTCTCTTGGGTCTAACAAGTACACAAGTTCCTTTTTTTAAATGACCTTCAGTGTGACGAGAATGTGGCTGAATTAGCAGTTTACATTGTGTAAAACAGGCTGTTTTAAAGCCACAGTTGAGATATTCTGGATAAAATGGTTACTCAACTTTCTCATCTCATCTCATGTGTGTGTGTTAAGTACAGAGCTTGAGTCAGGAAGTGGCGATCTTATCTTATTTCATCCTAGATTAAATTTATTTACATGTTGTATCTTTTCTGTTTAATTCTTTCCTAAATAAAAATGTCAAAGGAGAAGCTTTAATTATATCTTGGTTAATAACAGCCAGACTTTGTTGGTAATTGAGCTGCAATGATTAGTTGATTAGTTGCCTAATATTACATTAATTGCCAACTATTTTTTTTTTATACACTGATTGTCATTAATCTGTCAAGTTTAAGCAGTTAAATGTTAAACATCATTAACAATGTGAATCTGGAGTCTAATTATTATTGGATTAGTTACCAACTATTACAATAACTGCCAACTATTTGAATAATTGATTAATCGATATGAGTCATTTTTTTAAAGAAGAAAATGTCAAAGTTCTGATTATTTTCTTGTTTCTTTAGTCTTTTATGATAGGAAACTGATGTTTGGGTTGTGGACTGTTGGTTTGGACAAAAAAAGACATTTTAGGTGTAATCTTCAGCTTTGTGATTGACATTTTACACCATTTTATGAGCCAAACAACTAACCGATTAATCGACTATTAAAATAGTCTTCAGCTGCAACAACACTAGTTGTTAGCCCTGTGCTTCTTTTCTTTTTTAACCACATTCTGACTCCAGCTCTGTATTTAACACACACACACAGGTGAGATTGATGCCCATCTCCTTATCTAACACTTTAGTATCATCATATCATGAATTTTTAATAAAGTCGGATATCTATTTAAGATTCTGGTATCACCAGTTGCCTGTACACACAAAGATCGATATTAACAATCTGATCGAAAAATACCTTAAATCATTCACTGCTAAATTTAGATAATTATTAAGTCTTTTCTACTTTCTAGCTGGAGAGCGCATTAAATCCTTGAAATCTCTGATTTTGCTGGTTTGCTGCTGTTCCCCCGGCAGGTGATGGTAATGCAGGAGGGCTCGACCTCCCTGTTCGGCCAGCACCTGAAGCTGCCGACGCTTCCCAACAGCTCCCTGACGTCCACCTTCTCCGATCCCAAGAAGAACAAAAGCTTCCATGGGTCAAAGGTCAGTGTCGTTTCCAGGTACGGCCTGGAGCTCTTCTCGTGGGCCCCGCCCGGCTCTAAAAACCTTTTACCCCTTCAAAGTCTCCGGGCCCTAATCCCCTCCCTCCATATATCTGCAGGTTCAAAGACATCAAGCATATTTAAACTTACAGGACTTTCAAAGACTCTGGCTAAAGCAAACTAAATCTTGGCTGCTGCTCAGACATTAGAAATCCTCGCTGTTTCCAACCGTACTTATACATCCTATATGCATGAGACTATATTCCAGTAGTGAATTCATGTAGAAGTTAAGAGGAACATGGGGGGGAAACAATGGAGCTAGAACATGTGAGACATTATCTCCTTGCAGCACTAAATCATGTATGTCAATAAAGTGGCATGTTGTTTCCATTATGTGTTATTTTTAGTCCCTTTAAATGGTGTCATTTAAGAGCCAGGTTAGGAGAGGCCCGATTCACATGGAAACGGTTTCCAGTCTAAACAGAGTGTGTGTGTGATGAATTACTCGTGAAGCAGGAGGTCACACACACACACACGCGCGCACACACACACTCTCCCTCTCTTTCCTCATCACATGTTGAGAATTATTGCTCTCGTATTAGAGCACGTTATGTATTTTTGTAATAAATCAAACGAATGTCCTAAAGACGAGCTCTTACCCTGAAATATTTGACATCTAAACTGTACAATTAAAATGGGACGTTAAAGTGAAAGTGAGGGAAATCACATTAACTTCTACTGATGGTACATTTACAGTGAATATAAATGTAATTGATCAGTTTTTTGGTTCGTAAAATGATGTAAAAGGTTGATCTCTGTGTCCAGACCAAGAATCCACAACCCAAAGTCATCAGTTTATTATTATAAAAGGCTAAAGAAACTACTAAATAATCAGATTTGAGAAGCTGGACCCAGATAATCAACCAATCATTGCATCTGTAGTTTTTATTGTCTATTAAACTGATGATTCATTTCTTGATTTATCTAATAACTGATCTATAGTTGCAGAATGATGTAATAGATGGTTAATAATCAATGAATCTACTAATTGTTGCAGCTCTATTAACAACAAAGTCACTTCCCATTTTCTCTTTAAATACTCATCGAAGACTAAAGAAACCAGAAAACAATCAGATTTGACAAGCTAGAACCAGAGAATTTGGGCCTTTTCCTCTTAAACATCAATGAATCGATTATAAAATGATTTATATCGATATTGCTTCGCTCATTTCCGCTCTAACGGCGTAATTACTCTCCACCTTTGAGCGTCATATACGTGAACTTGAGTCACGGCGCTGAAAGGCGCCGCTTACAAAGTGCCACTTTAGTGATCTCCTCAACGTTGATGGCCGCGCCGGCACTGTCGCTCCTTCTTCCAGAGCAGTAAAACAGTGTTTTATGTCGCGCCGCTGGGAGGGAAACGGCTTTACTGCGGCGGAGGAGCACGCTGGAGTTTAGAAGGAGCCGGCAGCTTTACATCCTAAGGTCCCGGGGTCAGGAGCAGATAGACAAAATGAAAGGTTTTAGAGGTGCTCGGGCAGAGTTGTAACACACCCCGTCGTCTAGACTGCTTTAATGGGTTTACTGCATTGATGAAATATTGACAAGGGGGCTGGAGGTGAGACCCGGGGACAAATGGCCCCTGTCGTTAGAACCGACGCATTTCCTCCTTTCTCCACGTCTCCACGGTTTTGCGCATGTGTGGCTATTGAAAACGCCGCCGCTCAAAAGAAGCCCAGAGTTTGCTCTTTAAGCCCACAGATCGGGGACTAAGAAGACCCCTTTTTTGAAGAACGGAGGCTCTTTTCACAGACGGTAATGCCAAACTGCAGGGTGGCATGAGAGTTTTCTCTTGTGGAAAAAGCAGAGGATTAATCCTCCTTTCTTTCGAACCCGCCGCTGCTTTTTTTTTTTGCTCACTTTGTCGATTGCGACGATGCGTTTTTTAGTCCAGAGTCAACACGAAATGACAGAATAATCACAGGAGACGTTATTTCCTGCTGTAAAATAGGGTTAGAACACCGCTTAATGATGATAATCACAGCTATAATAGGACTTAAACCAAAATAGTGCAGCTGTTGTTTAGATTTTGAGTCACTCCTGTTGTCTTATATTTGCCCACTGACCTAAAGTGGGATTATCCTCGTCCCTGTGCTATAATCCTTTTGAGCTGAAGTTTTCACTTTGCAGCTTAGATGATTCTGTGTAATTGCGTCTTTTCTTTTTCTTGCCAACCTCCTTCACCATAATTCAGATCAGAGGTGCAAAACACGGACCAGTTGATGTTTCTGCACAGAAATGTGAAGTCATTAAGGATCTGTCAGAGCTCAAGGGCTAAAATATTTACAGTTTTGATTTGTCAGTGGTTTGTAAGTCAGGAGATAACTTCACCTGCTGCTTAAAATAATAAATATCGTTCCAGGGAGATATGGAATAACTCAGACGACATATTTTAAATGAAATTTCACTTTTTTCTTTTGAAATTGAAGGCTAATTAATCGTAGTAGCTGTTATTAATCTTGATTGAGTTTGACTCCCCTGGTTTAGACCATTGGTAACATTGAAATCTACGACATTGCTTTATTAGGCCCAGTCCACATGAACAAAGATATTTTTGAAACCAAACTTTTATGGCTCCCAGTTAAAAAAACAAAACAATCAATCTCATCTCTCCAACCACATGAAGCCACAAAACAGGCCTCAAACAAGACAGCAAGGCCAATCAGAAGACTAGAACACTCCACAAGTCTTTGTTACAACTTTCTGTGAGACGTCAAACGATGTCGACAAGAAATTGTGGTTTTCCCATCCACACTCGACTGTTGAAACCAGAAAATTTGAAAAACTCTGGTTTCAGGAGCCTGCAACTACTGTTACACGTGCAAAGACACACGGTTTCAAACATATCCACGTCCTTTTAGTCTTTATAAAGTCTTCAATGTGTGATTAATTTTTTTTTTTCCCACAGGACGGCTCCAAAGGAAGCGGCACCACGCTCCTCACCACGGCCACGACCACCAGCACCAACAGCAGCAGCTTCTCCAAACTCCACAAACCCTCCAAGGACCACAAAGACAAGCCTCCAAAAGACTTGAAAGAGCCCAAAAGTGCCTTCAGAGACTCTGGCTGGGAACCCAGCAAAGCCCCCAAAGAACCTTCCAGGAAACCCAAAGAGAACCAGCCACTTAGGGACGTGAACCCTAAGACCGGCTTCAAGGAACCCAAGTCTTTGTCCAAGGAGCATCGGACTGAGGGGGCGACCCACGGGTCGGGGCTTAACAAGCGCCTGTCGACCCCCGACGGCGACGATCATGTGACCAAAAAACGCAAAAAGGGATTTGTGGATTCGTCAGGGAAGCAGACGTCGGGGTCGGACGCTCAGCATTTGGATAAGAAACTGTTGAAGGATAGATCGCAGATGAGAACCAATAAGTTGCGAGCGGAGAGCGACGAGGCCGATCGCAGGAAGGCGTCAACGCTTCCTCCGTTCCAGGAACTGGTGGATCCCATTGACTCCGACATGGAGGACCAGTCGACCAAATCTGATGTAAGTAGTTGATTTCGTCGACCAAAGGGCTGCAACTAATATTTTGATGGTCTGTTAATCTATGGATTATTGAAACGATTAATCGATTAGTCGTTTGGTTCATAAAATGGTGTAAAATGTGGATCAGTGCTTCCCAAAGCTGATTTAACCACAACCCAAAGATCATCGGTTTACTGTTATAGTAGACTATTATTATTATTTTGATTAGTTGATTAATCCATCGATTATTCAAACAATTAATCAATTAGTCATTTGGTTCATAAAATGGTGCTTTTTCTCCAATAATAACATTTAAGAGGCTGGAACTAGAGACTTTGGATTAGACATTTTCTACTTAATAATTATTTTAATTTGTGAATATTATATTAGTTGGCAACTAATAGATTAATCAACTAATCTTTGCAGCTATATAGAAAACGAAATAAACCAGAAAATAATCAAATTTAAGACTCTGGAACCAGAGAATCTGGACATTTTTTCTTAAAAATGACTCAAATCGATTAATCAATAATCAGAATGTCAAAGTTGGCGACTAATCGACTAATCGTTGCAACTCTAGTTTTCATTATTCATTAATCAGATGATTCATTGTTGATTTGTCTATGAACTGACTTTCTTTTCACTGAGCAACAATCCCGAACCTGTTCTAAAAAACATTACCTCAAATTTTAGAAGCTAAATTAGATGATCTTTTGTGTTTCTAATTAGTTTCCAGTGAATTTCCTGATGATCAACAGCTCTGGACTGGACATGTGATGCAACTTTTCAAAGCCTTTAATACAAACAGATCAATGTAATAATTGGCGACTAATCGATTAATCGTTGCAGTCCCTTTTTATTATCGTAGAGATCCAAGAAACAGCTGTAGAATCACTGAGCTTTCAAGGCTTTTTTTTTTTTTTTTTTTTTACTAAAAATAAGTCGGGAAGGTCTGCGGAAAAGTGTCCACTCCTCCTCGACTCAAAGGGGGGAGCGTTTGTTGGTGGTCAGTCCCTCCTCAGTGTGGAAGAAAGGCTGTAAAACCAAATGATCAACAGGGACAGAATCTGTTTTAATGGTGGTCTGGTAGGCTCCTGGGGGCTGGGTAGTGGAGCTGGAAGAAGGGGTGGACACCAATAAACCTAGTGGGGGTTCAGCTGCATTCATCTGGGTGGTCAAACAGGAAGTGGACAGCATCGGTTTCAGATACAGTATCTAGTTTCGCCGCTTTATTGGGATCAGCTGCGCGCCCGAAACTCTCCATGCATCGGAAATGATATGGAAATCACATGTGCGGCAGTTTTTATAAACTATAGCTGCAGCTCAGGAGCTCGGATCAGAAAAAGTCCACAGAGGCTCTTTTCATGAACAGACTGACATTTGACTGGGTTGCCGGGTCCACACACATTTGGCGGAGAGAACCTCCCCATAAAAAAGGGCTGTTTCAAAGCCAAATAGTAGACAAGAAAGATTTATGGTTTTACAACACCTGAGGAGAAAGAGGAGACGTGGCAGTGAATAGCAGAGCTCCCCTTTAATCCTTTTAGCTTTTCAAAGAAGAAAAAGGGGTTGTTGAGCAGTTGTGGGAGAAAGGTCTAAATCCCTCTGCTTTTTTTTTTTTTTTTCATGCAATTCTGTTTTCATTTCTATCCCCAAATGCTTGTGTAAATGCTTCTTTATGTATGTATCTCTGTAGGAGCGGCTTGTTGAGATTATTGAACTTAAATCTATGTTTTTTTTCAGTGTGGAAACGCCTTTTTTTTTTTTTTTAAGTTCCACACAGGCATCGGGGGTCGGGGTTGGTTGTAAAAAGAGGATGTGGGGCGACAAATGCCAGGTGTTCGATTCTCCCCGGGCCAGCGACGCCGGTGGCCCGAGCGCCCCGGACCCGAGCCGAAAAAGCGCTTCTCACGTGACCGCCCGTTTGATCTCGGCGTTTCCGCCGAGACACACACACACACACACACAAAACGGCACGGAGGAGGAAATGTGGAGTAGGTGATGACACGAAGGGAAAGCAGGCTGGCGCATGAGAAGCCTGTTTTCAGAACAATGGATGTGGGCACAGGCTGAGTGATTTGTCACCCGCACATATTTGTCTTAAACTACGACGCCCTTGTGTGCTGGAATCATCACGTTGATAGATTCACAACTGTCAAGTATTTTTCCATTATTGAGTTTACAGCCTGAGACGATAAGTGGCGAATATTCAGATATAATTAAGGTGTTTCCTTTTAGTTTATTCAGGAAAAGTTCTCTGGTTTCAAAGTGTGAATTTGTGTTGTGTGTTTTAAGTGTGAATTCTCTCTTTCTTGGTCTTTTATAACAAGGTCATTTAAAGGTGTTTAAATAAAACTTTGACAGCATCAAGATACAATTTAAAAACAGATTAAAATGGGGAAAAAAAATCACAAATTTCAAATAAAAAAAATAAGAACAATCAGAAGTTATTTAAAATGAATTAATAAAAATCCCAACATTGAAATTATAAACCAAAACAAGCAAGATTAAACAGTTTATTAAAGTGGGAAAAAATAATTTTATATTGTATATAAAAATTATAATTTTTAAAAAATATTTTATAAAAATTGCATGTTTTTAGGTTTGGACTGTTCATGAGCTCTGAAAACATTTAAGGTGCTTTTTTGGGGGTATTTCTCCATATTCTGTAAAACTAATGGGGAAATCGTCGCATTAATAGAGGGTGAAAACACCGTTTCCTCTCAGTCCTACATTAAATAATCTAACTAGACGTGTATGAGCCTTAAACTAACGGTTGAGACGTCTGATGAAACACGATCGATCGACGCAGAGCAGGAAGAGGAGGAGGAACCTGCACCGTGACCCTTTCTTCACCAAGTTGTCTCCTACTTTGTCTCTTCCTTCTCCTCATCCTTTGTTCCCGTTGAATGTGAAGCGTGCTAGATATCACCAGCAGTATTAACCTGGTTAGTCACTGTGATTTCATTAAAAACATCTTTAAAATGCCTGAAAAGCACATGATTTAATCTGTGTGGGTTTGCAGCAGTTAGTCGATTATTCCATTAGTTGTTAAATTATGCAACTATTTGGATAATTGAGCCATTTAAATATTTTTTAAGAAGAAAATTAAGAAAAATCTTAATTTTATAGATGAAACAATACAACAGAAGCGCTGCAACGATTAATCGATTAGTTGCTAACTATTTGATAATCGAAATCCAAATTCTCTCACTCCATCTTCTTAAATCAGATTATTTTCTTGTTTTTTATTATAATAAACTGCTGATATTTATCTTGTGGACTGTTGATCTGGACAAGAAAAGACATTTTGGGTTGAATCTTCAGCTTTGGAAAACAATGTTCAACTTTTGCAAACATTAGTCGATTAATCGATTAGTTGCCAACTATTATATTATTTATTTGAAAGAATAAAATGTCTAATGCAAATTCTCTAGTTCCAGATTCTCAAATGTGATTATTTTCTTTATTTTCAGAAAACACTGATCGACATTTCACACCTTTTTATGAATCAATAACTTTTAAAATCAATAATTGATAGATTAATCACTATTATATGTAGATTTAAACCAACTGCTTGTTTTTTAAAAGAACTATACCTTTTATATCAGATCTGTCAACATTAGATCAACACTATACAATCCAGGGTTTTTTATTTTTTTTTCTTGCTCAGTTAGTTTGAGCTTAGTAAATCGTTAATTGCTGCATGATTGAGAAGGAGTCGATCGTGCATCCGCGTTCTGGGACGACCGTGTCCCCTTTGTCCGGGTGAATCTACAGTGTCAAAGTGAAGTTCTCGTTAATTCACATTCAAACAGTGGTGTTTGTGCAGCCCCCGCTGAATCCCACAAGCAAACCAAACGGTCGCGATCGGCCTGGTCGCCGTCGTCCGCTGCCAGACGAGAGCGGAGAGGAGAAGCCAGATTGATGCCGGCTGAGCTACGGCTAAAAGGCTATTTATTGTCTTTGAAGAGCGCTGCTTTGGTGGCTTTGAGCGAAGCGGGACAAAAGCGCTAAAAAGGAGCGGCGGCAAGATTTATGGCCCCCTGAAGAAGCTGTCCCATAAACCAACAGACAGCTGTGTGTTGTTTGTTGGAACCATTCGAGTCGCCTCAGCCTTTTGTCCTCACTCCTCTCTTTTTCTCTCATGTTTCTTGCATTTTTTCTTTTTTTCCTTGGGCGGCTCCGCTCTCTGCAGTGGCAGCCGCCTTTTTTTTTTTATGAATGTGTGTTTGCATACCAACGTCCAAGTGCATTTTAAAGTCCCTGCAGAGTGATGCAGTGACGCATATTAAACCCGCTCCTCCACCTGATCTGAATGGGGGACACACATTATCCGACCTGGACGCTGCCGGATTCCAGGAACAGTCGTTTCTATCAGTGGAGCTCAGACAAAACACAACCGCAACTTCTTTTAACAAGTGGTGGAGAGTTATATTAAACTAGTTAAGTATTTAGTACATTTCATTTATTTAACAGCTGAAGTTACTGTTGTAAGAGTAAAGCTGTGAATTGATCCAGTGTTTTACTGCAAAAGCAGCAAAGATTGAATCTTTTTCTTCTTTCCTCTTCTACTGATCGTCCTATGACTTTTCTGTTCTTATAGACAAATCTTGTGCCACTTGTGACTCTAAATAAAAGGGCTGCAACTAAAGACTATTTAGATAATTGATGGATGTATTGATTATAGAAACAATTAATATATCACTTGCTTGGTTCATAAAATTGTGTAAAATGTCCAAAGTTGAAGATTCAACCTAAAATGTCTTTTTTTTTCCCAGACTAACAGTCCACAACCCAAAGATCATCAGTTTACTGTTATAGAAGATTAAAGAAACCAGGAAATAACTGGAACCAGAAGATTTGTACATTTTTTATTATTGAAAAATGACTCAAATCGATTAATCAAATATTAAAATAGTCTGTATTTTTTGCTAGTAAAAGTTACAGGAGTGCTTTATAGTATATGATATGTAATATAAACAGAATCCTTATAGTTTATTTACTAGATCTGCTATGATTAGTTGATTAATCGATTAGTTTCCTATCTTTTTAATCGATTTGAGTCATTTTTAAGAAGAAAACGTCCAAATTCTCTGGTTAAAGCTTCTCAAATTGGAGTGTTTTCTGGTTTCTTTATTCTTCTATAATAATAATCTGATGATCTTTTGGTTGTGGACTGTTGATCTGGACAAAAAAAACCCAAAAATAGTCGTTAGCTGTAGCTCTAATCGTGTTATGTTACACATGTGTAACATAATCATCCCTTTAGTCATTCACAGAAGTGTTGGTTGTTTTAAAGGCGAGTTCCACTACTTGTGTAACTTTGAAGTAAACCGTTGTGATGTCCAGCTCCAAAGTCTTTGACAGTAATAATTCAGGCCTGATCGTTAGTCCTCAGCCGCTCCCCCTCCTCTTCAAACAGGGCTTTTAGATGGACAGCCCATAAATTGCACGGAGGAGGCCGTGGTGTCGGCGCTCGGGGGAAGACGGAGCTCACACCAGCAGACTTGGCCGCAGATGAAATGGAAACATCCAGATTGTCAGATGTGATTATCTGGTCCCTGATTGGTGACAGCTCTGAAGACCCTTGAAACCCAAAAGCGTTTCCCCCCCGAGCTTTGAGCGTAACGACGGAGGCGTCCGCTTCCTCATCAGCTTCTGTTGAGTCCAGAGAGTCTGGAACCACTGAAGCTTTTCAATAATCCAAGCTGCTTATTAGACGCAGGATGTGTTCGTTTCACAGTCTATGGAATCGTGATTATTTCATCCCAGAGACGCTCGACGATTACAGCTTAATATTTCTGTTTGACAGAATGAAATGTCCTGAAGCGTTTATTAGAATCTGACTCACAACTGCTGCATCTCTGAACTGTCTCTTTACTTTTTACTGAGCCCCTCAGGGAGGCCCACTCTCACTTGGAAAACCTGAGTTATCCTGAGTCACAGTGTTATCGTGAGCTTTGATATTAATACCACCTTAGTAGAAAACCCAACAATGCTACTGATACCTCTGCAGGACAGGACAAAGAAATGTATATCAGGGGAATATCTGTGAACACTGATCAGTCATGCAAGTTTAAACACAGACATGCTCTTTCCATCTCACATTTAGTACTTTTAACTAGTTAAGTCGGAAAATATTTGACAATTTTGCCCTATAGAGCGATGTGGCGATCCCTGAGGTGCTGAGAATCAGAGTGCATCTCTTCGATAAGACACAGATTTACCCATTTTAAATAAATGAGTAACTCCGAATGTTCTGGTGTGGAGGACCTGCTCTCTGCCTCATCACCCCGACCCTCCCAAACTCCTCTGGGGAGTCCGGTATTGTCAGGAGTTCATTAACCCAAATGAACCGTGATTGCTCTAATGGCTGCTTTGAATTCCAATTGTGCCTTTGTCCAAATGAGATTAAGACGAAGCCGTGCAGGTTTTTCTTCTCTCTGTCGTCCGACAGCACGAAGACGGACTGTTAGATGAGACGAAGCATGGGAAGTTGGTTTTAGAGACACTCAGGAACATGCACAGCAACAACAACAGTATTAATATTAGGAATCTTATGCCTATTTCTGTTTTGGCCTCTTTAAAGTCTCCTGAGGTGAAAACCAGGTGCCTTTTATACACATTAACTTTCTGTCTGTATGTTCTATCCATTAAAACCTTCATACCTCTCTGTTGGGGTGTGCAATACATGCATGCATGCATACATTTTATAAAATAACCAGCAGTAGAACATGAGGCCAATTAATTTTTAAAGTTTGGTGGTGCCGATGTGGGAAATCGGTGATGAAAGTGTCACTTTCAGTATTTTCGGAGGTCCACTACGACCTTTCGGCAAACTTCTGGAGCGTAAATATGAGGATAATTGCCGGACAACTAGCTCCACTGATTGTTTCTCAAATTGATGATCTTTCTCGTGACTGTTGCACGATTAACTCAATAGTGCCCCCACTTTTTTCTGGTGGTATTGCTCCGGTTTCGTCCGTAATCCTAAACTCCTCAGTTGAAATTAACGGACAGGACGTGCGAAACACCCCACACGTATCCGGATCCGCCTACGTCTGGTATGAATGGGCCTTTAGAAGCTTCACCAGAGAAAGTCTCGTATTACAAAGCCCGGTTTTCTTCTCGGCGTTTGCCAAAGAGACAATATGAGTCACACACGTATCTTTGATAATAACGAGCCATATTCCGACCTTCTCACGGAGTCTCCGATCAACAGGCAGCGAACATGAACACTGTAAAAGTGCGAATGTCAGGAATGTGAAGAGGAAAGAATTCACGGAGCGCTTGGAGCTCTGCCCGTTCCTCACACCTGTGCATACCTGCGATGGCTGCAGGAAGTAGACATGGCCGGGAGAGTTTAAAAAAAAGAAATGAATAACACGGAGGGCCCCCCCTCTCCTGACATCTGAAAGGAGCTTTTCAACACTTTCAGTCTGTCTGAAACACGTTTCTGAAAGAGCAGGTTCTCTTCAATCAGTCTCCAGGGAGCGAGTGTAATACACCAATTTACCAGTTACCGGTTTATTATCCTCAATGATCGAATAGACAAACACGACATTTTTACATTAAACTTTGCACTTTTTGACTGAAAATATATGAAAATCCATTCAGATCATGTTAAAATATTTATCAGGACTCTTGATGCTTGTATAAAGGTGGACATGAGTGTATCAGACATGAAATGGCATAAAAAGTGTTGTAAAGTAAATAAATTCACTGGAAACTAATTAGTCAATGTGTCATTTACCAGCAACTAGTCTATTAGTTGCCAAATTTTACATTAATCACAAACTATTTAGATAATCGAATGAGCGATTTGAGTCATTTTTAAGAAGAAAATGTCCAAATTCTCTGCTTCCAGCTTCTCATATCTTCATTTTATAGATCAAACAGTAATTAGATATATCATGAAATGAATCATCAGAATATTGGACAATGAAAACTTGGAGCTGCAATGATTAATCGATTAGTTGCCAACTATTAAATTAATCGCCAACTATTTTGGTAATTGATTTGAGTCTTTTTAAAGAAGAAAATGTCCAAATTCTTTGGTTCCAGATTCTCAAGTCTGATTATTTTCTGGTTTCTTTAGTCTCTATAATAAAAAACTGATGATCTTTGGGTTGTGGAATGTTGATCTGGACAAAAAAAGACATTTTAGGGTGAATCTTCCTCTTTGGGAAACAGCGATTGACATTATACACCCTTTCATGAACAATTAATCAATAATTCTACTCTTTGACATGAATCATCTACACATTGGTAACTTAAACATGTTAAATCTTCCAAAAAATAAAACTGACAGTGATTGCGACATACAGGACGACCTCCTTTTGTTTCACTGCTGTGTGTGTGTGTGTGGCCGCAGGTTTGCGGAGCGTGTGTGTGTGTGTGTGTGTGTCACATCGTTAGCCTCTGTGATTTATAAAGTGTTTGTGCGTTTGATGGTCGTTGGCCCAGGCCCCGACTCACCAAGACGACTTCAAAGAACAAACGCTGCCGACAGACTAATGTCAGTCACGCTGCAGCCGCTAACAACACACCTTCAAACAGCTGTGGGTCTGACGAAACGGCCTGAAAGGGTTCTTGGGATACAAATTAATCAGTAAGGATTAAAGGAGCATTCCAGTAATTTGATGTCACACTTCCATTAGGTTGGTGGACAAAGTCAAATTGGCAAATGCAGCTCAAAAAGTGTGTCCAAGCCCAGGGTTGGATAATCCTGATGGTCTGGTATAAGGTTGTGAAATTTGGCACACTGATTGGACACAGTCCCCTGATTAATGTCACCAAGTTTCATGTTGCCATGTCAAACTCTCTACCGCCACCAACTGGTCAAAGTCGGAGATACTTTTCTGGATTTTCCACCATTTTGGATTTTGTCAAAAACACTTAAGTTTTCACAGGTCACAAATTTTGTCTGATCAACATCAAATTCAACATCAAAACTGAACTTAGTACCTGTACTTCAGAACCCATTGGGAGGATGCTCAAGAAGTCTGGTGACCTTTGACCTATAGGGGGCACTGTAATTAGCAAGTGTTTTGGCTCATATCTCATGATTTTTTGGCGTTAGGAACAATATTCCAATGGTTGATCATACTAGGGGTTGGTCCTTGCCCATTTTTAAGGTGTAAATATTCAGCCGCCATATTGGATTATATCAAACTCAGCAAACATATTTAACTGGCCACATATTTTGGCCAATTGCCACCAAACTTGACACAGATTATGTTTAGAGCCTGACACATAAAATTGTGATTTTATTGTTTCAGCCGTCAGAGCCAAACAGGAAGTGGCCTCAGCCAAACTTTGCTGTATTGACTTGAAACATCTTGTGTGTTCTTAGGAACATCTCTATGACTTAACTGCGTCTGCTTATTGCTGCTTGCACCTATATTTTCTTAAATGTGAAAGTGGTTAGTTTTCATGGTAGCCAATATCTAAAAACGACATCGTACGACATCTGTGTCCTGATAAACTCAGTCTTTTCCCATCAGTATTTTATATTAATCACCGTTGTTTGTCTTCTTTTGTTTCCCCAGTCAGAACAACCCAGTCCAGCCAGTTCCAGCTCCAGTTCAGGCTTTGCTCCCACGCACCACAAACGGCAAGGTAATCATCCAGAACACACACACAGCTGATCTGTGGTGTTTTTCGGTGTTTTCCAGTAAGAAATGATCTGTATAATCGGCCGTTTATAGCTCGTGTTGGGCACAGAGTGGCTTTGGTGCAACTGTTGTTCTTGTTTTATTTGGCGTTGAAAGCAGACATCCAGTCACTGGTGGAGAAAATACAGTTGGAACTAACTGAACATAATGGAGCTTTATTATTGAACCCGAAATAATAGAAACTAGGACGAGAACAGTCCCAGTTAAATGTGCCTAATGGGACATAACAACATAAATGGACAAAGATCTTTATTTGGTAATTCAGCCTTCATAATATTTCACTCACTCATTGTACCAGTATGGGAGCCACCGTTAGAGGAAAGAATTTATTTATATATTAGGAAAAATATGTTCTAATAATAAAGTTTTAACTTCAGGAAATAATCCATAATATAAGATAAAGTTCACTCCGGAATTCTTCAGCGTCTCCTCACAGGAAGTGACAGGTTCCATGGCAAATGTGGGTTTTATCATGTCTAATCAAACCTATCAATGTGACATCATAACTTAATTTTACCATAAAAATAAGACAAAGAACACTGGAAGCTTCACAAATTGAGAAACTCAGTTCGTTATTTAAAATAAAAACCCTGTGGGATCCTGGAGGGTGATTGGCAGCAGACTGAGGGTGACCTGCTTTGTTTGTAATTTTTTCTCTGGATGCAGTGGTGGACTTCATCATCAGGAAAAGGGTGGCCATTCCTGCCACCACCCACACAGGTAACAGCTCCTCGGAGACCTGTGAGGACCCAAATACCCCCCTACACACACACACACACACACACACACACACACACACACACACACACACACACACACACACACACACACACACACCTGTCACATGTGCATGGAGAATATTTTTACAGCTTTTCTATTTGCACGAAGCTTCATGCATCATCTCCTTTTTATCATTTCAGCAGGGTTTGATATAATGTCGGTTCACACTCTTATTTCATCTCCACTGATGTTCAAAAGCAATAAAACACATCATATGATCTGCACTGTTTCACTTGGTGACCTGTTCCTTCATCACCATGAACACACACACACACACACCGTCCCGCTGCATCAAATACTAAATAAACAAATGTGGATTCATCCGCCGTAGAAAATAGTCCCCAACAAATGCACTATTTCCTCTCGTGTGAGGAATGTGTGATTTTTAAAAACTGAGAAGATATTTTTGCTGATAAATATATATATTTGTGAGTTGTGTTTAAAGATTTCCATCTCCAGTGGGAACAGAGAGTCACAGAAACATCGTTGGTTTTGGTCTTTTCATGGATAAACATGCAATGACACTGTTAAATATGCCATTTAAAAGTGAAGTATAAACAACCTCCACTGGACCATCTCACCATCATCCACCACAGCATGATCTGCTGACTCCTGCATGTTTTTCACGTGTGCTTCTTTTTTATATATATATATATATATATATATATATATATAATCAAATATATTCATAAAGCTTCATTCCAACGTGTGTTTTTCCCACAGTGCTCGGCCCGCTGCAGTCGGTGATGCAGGATCTGCACTCGGACGACAACGACGAGGATTCAGAGGACGACGACGATAACGACATGGACTCCGACGTGGAGCGGCCGGCGCACACACACCTCACACACCACCAACGCAGGTTTATTTGATTATTAATTAAACGCTAACGGCAGAAGCAGCTTTATTTATACACAGGCCCAACTAAATGTGCTTTACATAAAAACAGACAGACTAAAATCATCGGTTTAAAATGTTTATAGGTTTTCCTATAGTGAAGCATTTGTTCTCTTTCCCACCTCCCAGGGTCAGTTTGAGTGATGGCAGTGAGAGTGATAGCTCCTCCCCCTCTCCGCCCTCCCGCAACGAGGCCCCGCCCTTATTAAAGACTACTAATAACCAGGTAAGACGATATTAATTAAGTCTAAGGCGATTTAATACAAGGAAATTACTCACATTTTAATGTCTGTGACTCTGGTTTGGATGAAGTTTTTACTAATGCCAGAAAGTCATAGCCATAAAAATGTCAAATTCTTGCTGCAGAGTTTTATTCTTGTGAAAGAGAAAGATCAGCTCTTGCATTATTGAATATGAAAACTCACAGTAGCATAATTAAAATGCAAAAAAAAAAGTGAGTACAGCTTGTCCAGGTTTTCTTCAGAGAAAGCTTCAGTATGTTTTAACAAATAAAAAGGAAAAGATTCATTCTCCTCCTATAACAAAAGAAAAATCATAGAATATCATTTAGGCATCAAAGTTTTGGTTATAATAAAACAGTCTGTTCAAGAATATGACTGGTAATTGACTCATCTGTATTCTTTAGAGATATTTGACACTTTTTGATATTTAACCACAGTTTATTGTTGGCAAACTGTTTTAATTTAAGTTTCTGCTTCAGTAAAAATCTGCTTTTGTCTCGTCCTTCATCAGATTCTGGAAGTGAAAAGTCCAACGAAGCAGAGCAAACAGGACAAGAACAAAAATCTAGATTGTGACAAGGTGTGTATGTTTTTCAGTTTAAAGGCCACACATAACGGATTAAATACTTTAAGACGAGGCCTACTTTGCTTTTCCCTATTTTACATCATATACTGCTGCATCTAAAATAACTACAGTATCATCATCGACGGTAAAACTGTCTTTGAACTGTGTGTAACAGTGATCCGTGTTTATTTTATAATGTTTATTATTAGCGATTATTCTCCTTGTAGAGCAGAACCTTGCTAAAAACAACGTGACTGAATTTTCCTGCAGCATTTGAACGCAGCATCAGAATCACCAGACTGAGCAGTTCAGACGTGTCTATATATGAGATAATTAATGATTAATTTGGTTACTCCTCGTTAATAATGAAGAGAACCTTAAGTTACATCTCAAACTGACATCTTAGAATATTGATGAGTAGATAGTAACAGGTTTTATAAATGTCACATGCTGATATGAAGGGAAACACCAAATTTCCAAACAATGACTCAGACGGCTGTGATAATGACTGATGTAAATTTCCCTGGTAGAAAACAACATTTGCGTTTCTGCTTTTTGTTTCTCAGTAAGTGCAGATCAGTTGATCAGGATCGTGTCGTAATATTCCCTCCGTTTACACCAGCTCTTATTCATCTGGTGAAATCAAAAGTACCAAACGCTGACCTTGGATCACACTCACCCACGTACTAATCAGCTTGGACTGTGCCTGTGAAAGAAAAGAGAAAGTGCAGACCCTCATTTGTGTGAGAAGCAGTGATCTCTAAAATTTAACTTTGTCGACTTTTTTACCAATTTCGTTTTAGTCTTTGGTCAAATCCCCATAATAGTTTTAGTCCTATTTAGTCATTTATTCCTTTTTGTTTAGTCGCATTTTAGTCCAAAATAGTCCAATAGTCAAAAAAATCCAAAGTATTTTAGCCTTTTAGTGTTTGACATATCAACCCAGATGTAGCTATGACATCTAAAATGAAGAATAATGTTTTAATCTTCTATTTTTCAATGTGTTTCAGGCAGGAATCCATTTATACAAACACAGGTTAACACATGAAATGTCTATTGATTGGCAGCTGTTTTACCAGAGAAGCACTCACTGTGTTGCCACATTTAGTGCCTACAACGCTGATGGATGCTACACACACATTTAATAAAGTAGATTTGTCTCACCTTTTTTTTTTTAATCAACAAAATATGTGTTAATTTCCTCACAATCTGTGGTCAAGGGCATGGATTTTGTCTAGCGTTCATCTTGTTTTCGGCATTAAAAAAAGAAAAAATCAACAGAAATATTTCGTCTACTCTCATCTGACGTAATTAACACCGGCGTGTGCACCTGTGCATGTGCGTTACACATGTCTAACATCGTGTTTCTGTGTGAAATGTGTTTTCCAGGCGTATCTGGATGAACTGGTGGAGCTGCACAAAAGACTAATGACACTAAGAGAAGGTCACATACTGCAACAGGTGAGTTGCATCAGCTGAAGCTGATATTTGCTCATTATTACACAGCTTTGATGAATCCTTTATTCTGATTGGTCAGTTAAGGAATTGTACAGTTTTGGAGGATGGAATAAAAGCATTTTAAAATCAATTAAATGACTTTTAAATCAATATTTCAAGGGATCCTACTCAGTAGTGAATATGATTTTAATGATTTTCAGGTCTGTATAATTATTTCCCCTTCTCTTCTTTTACTCGAATTTCCCCGAAAATAATAAATGAAACCAAAAAGTGGAGCTTTTCCTAATATTTAATCTGCTTTCATTGATAATAACAAACTTTTCTGTCTGTTTAATGGAAATGAAAAGGAGAAAATGACAATTTCAAATGAGCAATAGGAGAACTATGTTTATAGATTTGGTTTTGACGGCGTCGTTATATTCCCCTTCTTATTGTTTCCTACAACTCGTGGCTGGCGTGTTGGAGTCTTTCCCACAGTTTTCACTGATTTCAGCAGAATATCAGACATCTTGTAGCATCGGATTATCCGAGGAGCCGTGATGTGTTACAGATCCTCTTCTAATCCGCGGCTTCATCTGGAAGCGATGAATTATTTGGTTAACCTCTCTCCACCTAAGAGATTGCGTGTTTCTTGCTTATGCTCTCAAGGCCTATCGCGTGACGGCTTTAAAGGCCCGTCCCCGCCGCCGCTGCCAACTCCTGCCTCGCTCCCCTAGCGCGGCGCCTGGCTCCGAGCGGAGGAGGGCGAAATCCATCCAGAACGGCGGCGGAGTAAACTCGCAAAGTAATCAAGCTAATCTAGCCAGAGTTCACCAACTGGCTCCACTTCCTGTTAGAGGAGATGGGAATGATTAAGTCGCGTGGGGGGGGGGGGGGGGGGGGTCGTAATGCAGACGGCATGTCTGAGGACAGAGGGACGTGGGTTTGGAGCAGAAACGAGTCTGATCCACCACCAGATCCACGACAAATCAGGAGGAGTCTGACACGTCACAACTGAAGAGGATTCCTAATGTGACCTGGAGCTACTGTATCTATCGATGGATTATTGAGTTAAAGTGTTTATGTGATGAACAGTCTGTTAAATCTATGTGATAAAAACACTGTAGAAATAGAAAGGATTCTACTCACAGATAAATGGTGCAGTTATTATAAATATTCCAGTAATAATTACAATCACATATATTAAGTGAAACTATCCATGTTGTTTTCTTATTGTATTGAACATTATGACTGTTTTCATAGTTGATTAATGTATAGACTATTGAAATGATTAATGGATTAGTTGGTTCATAAAATAGTGTAAATGTTTGGTTTTATTGTCCAGATCAACAGTCCATAACCTAAAGATCATCACTTTACTGTTATAGAAGATTCAAGAAGGTGGAACCAGAGAATTTGGACATTTTCTTCTTAAAAATGACTCAAATTCCAATTAATTATCAGAATATCAACTTGACAACTAATCGTTTTCACTATTACTTGATTTATCTATTAACTGATCTAGAAAATTGCAATTTGACGCCTTCAAAGTTCTTCTTTTCACTGACCAACAATCCAAAACTCACATTTGAGAAGCCTTTTGATAATTGTGGATGGACGTGTGATGCAATTTCATGTCTTTCTACTGTCTTTTCTCTGGAAACCAGTTGAGCAACAGTCCAAAACCCCAAAGATCATCAGTTTAAGACTAAAGAAACCAGAAAATAATCACATTTGAGAAGCTGGAACCAGAGAATTTAAAATGTATTATTCAATCGATTAATTAACCGACCAGTCGTTGCAGTTGTACTTTTTCTAGAAAGATGCTGTTGCTCATGAATCTAAGGATTTAATGATTTAAGCACTTTTCTTTTCTTTCCCTGTGTTTCCTGCTGCTGAAGTGGAAGCTCTGACTTTAACTTCAGACGTTCTTCAGGTTCTGAAATCGCTTTTGTTGCCACCAAACGGTTGTTTGGTCAACGTTGGACTTTTTAAACCAAAAAAACCTCCAAACAGTAGAAAACAGCTCCTCTACTAGTTAGTCCACTATGGTGGTTTATTGAAAATATTCTCCATTTTTTTTCCAGATCGTGAACCTCATCGAAGAGACGGGACACTTCCACATCACGAACACGACCTTTGACTTCGACCTTTGCTCCTTGGACAGAAGCACGGTGAGAAAACTGCAGAGTTACCTGGAAACCTCCGGACTGTCCTGAGGCTCTGAGCAGCTGGCTGCTGGATCTGTCTCCACACATTTTCTGTCTTTTCTCCTTTTTCCTTGAACGAACTCCAACTTTGGATGCAATGCAAAAGCCCGACGGCCAGCGGCTCGGTCCACTCGCGTCCGGCCTGCCGGCTGGAACCGGGTTTCTCTGAATGAAGAGGTCCCACCCCACCCCCCAACCCACCCCCGCTGCAGAACCAGAACCCAGAGCCAGGTGTTGCGGGGATGAGCCCTGTCGATCAGGAGATCACCCGGAAAACCTTGAAAACTCCACTTTAAAAAAGAAAAAACAAGAGGAAGCGGAGGAGTTGTTGCTCTTAATGAATGTGCATATTGGTACCATGTATGTTTCTTGATTTGTTGTTCATTGTGACAAACGCATGGTCAACATTGCCTTACAAACATTGTAAGTCTTATTTATTGAATTTAATTTGCAGGTGCGTGCGTGTGTGTGCGTGTGTGTGTGTGTGTGTGTGTTTGAAACTACAAAAAAAAAAAAGAGAGAGAGAAAGGGCAGAATGAGACTTTGTTGAAGCACTTCACAGCAGGCGAATCTTTGAATCTGTGACATTTCGAGCGTCGCTGCAACTCCAGATGTCACCGACTTGAAATGAATTTATCGGACAGAATAATTTCAATGGGAACAAAAACCTGCCACAGCAGCTCGTAGACCTGACGGCGAAACCTGCTTTTGCCCGAATTCACTGTATTTTTTATTTTTTTTTTGCTCCAAATGCTATTTGTGAATGTCGCGGCTTACAGAATCTAATCAAAACGAGCTCACTTTTTCCCCTTTCAAGATATTAGTCTGGAAAATACAAAAGAATGAATAAATCGACTGAATCGGGTCAAAGCCTAATCTGTTTGCACGCGTTTGTTTTTGTTTTTTTTGAAGCTTTATCGTGTTCAGATGAATCCTGAAATCCACTGAAGCATCTCAAACTTCCACAAAAACATATTTAGATTCACAAAGATCCAATTGGCGTCTCAGATCATTCTCTAAATATGTGGTTTATAGTTATTTTCTCTGTAAATGTCATTGAATTCTAAAGGTAAAACACAATCTATGCCCGGTTTTGATCGTAGAGATAAATCGCACAAATCTGGACAGTCAACATTTTCTCTGTGTAATTTGGAGGAATTAATTCCTTAAAACATTTTAGAAAGTTGCTAAAATTGCAGATTCCAAGCGGCACTTTGGTTAAAGCAAACGGAGGCTTCACTGTGTAGGTGATGAATTGTTAAAAAAACACAAAAAAAGACTAATTAAAGCCCCTACGTAGAATTAGAAAGTTCCTGATTTGGCGCCATCTGGTGGTAACGAAGCATCTGAATATTTTTGCCTGTCGCTTATGGAAGTAAATCAGTGCCATTGGCAATGTTTTAAAAAAATATATCAATGTTTTTAAATAATTCAGTGCCTCAAAAATTTGTCTCAAACAATTCTGTGTAAAAAAAAAGCCTATTTTTTCAGCCTTTCAAAAATTCAATGTCTGATTTCAATGCATAAAAAAAAATCAATGCTAAAAATTCCAATTCGAAAATCCGATGGCACCGATTTTACTATCCATAGCCACCGCTTTAAAAATCAATGCAGCTTTAAGTAACTTCCTGTTTAGCGTTGAATGTGCATCACTTTTTACAAATCGGCTACAAACGCTGATAATTGAACGTTGAAAAAAAGCACGTGTTTGTACAAATGCAGCGTCGTGTGGCAGCTTTTTATTCCCATTTATCGACACTGTATCACGTGAAGCATGAGCGGCTGCTGAGCACAAATCACCAGGCGAGAGTTACCATCATTCACTCAAAAAAAAAAAGGACTTTTTTCATTTTTAGTTTATTCTTTTTTTTTATTTTAACCAAATCCAGGAATAACGTGCTGCAGCAGGTCCTGGCTGTCTGCTCGTTTTTCCGTCACTGGGCCAATGCAACGTACCAAAAGCCGGTTTAAGAAACTACTAATGTTTGTCTGCAGAATATCTAAAGGATCTAAAGGAAAATCACCTGTTTGCCATCGGGGGGAACGGATTTGTAGATCAGACCTGAGCCCTGCAGGAGCAAGAAAGGGAGAACGAACTTCCTTCAAGATGTCAGGACGACGCAGCTTCTGCATTTCTGCAACGTGTGAAATGTTTTTGGGTAAATTTGCAAAAAAAAAAAAAAAAAAAAAGAGCCAATGGGAATTTTTTGGCTGACAGGTACTGTTACGGGTGTATGGAAAAAAAAAAACTGATCTTTTTATTTATTTTGTGCGAGTTTCAGTTGTTAAATCAAAGCTCAGCGTTAATTTTCCGAGGAGAATTGACCTTTTTTTTGATTTGCAACAGAGGACGTCTGTCCCTTTGATAACGTGTCTGATAAACTAAAGTTCAGGACGAGGAACAGCAGCTGTTCTTTCCAAAAGACCTTAAAGGGTTTTTCTTGCCCTGTGTTCTGTCTTATGGTTTCTTGTGTATTTTGAGGACATACAATAAATACTCTGTATGATGTACAGATGAGTTATTAAGCCACTTGTGAAGGAGTTTTTTAGCTGCTTTTATTTCTTGTGTATATATTTTTGTTCTGACGTTCAAATGCTTTTCCAGTGCAGCTTCATGCTGTAAGACGAGAAAATAATCAGGTGAAATTAAGAATTAACGTGATTTATCTCATTTTATTGGCAGATAATTTAAGTTGTTGTTTTTTCCTCTTGATTTTGGTCAATTTAATCCAGTTTTAATAAAAATGAGATGAGTCAAAAATATAAGATATGAAGATAAAATGGGAAAAAACAAGCTAAAATATCTAAAATATGCAATAAAATGTTATGACATAAAAAAAAGGCTGAAACTATACGATAAAGACAATTTAATCTTGTTTTAATTAAGAGTCAAAAATATAAGATGAAACAAAATGAGATAAAGGTAAAAAAATATATATATAGCAGCTAAAAAGTATTATTCAATAACCCATTAAAATCTATTAAATAAATTAAAATAAATAAAATGTTTTCAGTGCCCACAAAGTATCCCAAATCAACTCCACATTGATAAAATAAAAACTAGTATAATATAGTATAAAACTGTTATATTATCATTATTATATTGTAGATAATTATATCTAATTAATTAAAAGTGAGACAATCATATTACTTTAGTAAATGTAGATGATTATTACAGATTTGAAGTTTCTGGATTTTAATGATTGATTAATGTCAGTTTTTTTTGGCTTTAATCTTTAATTTCTGTTCTACCATTTGTGTTATTTCATAATATTCTAGGTAAAAACGTACTCATTCTGATTACAGGTTATGAATAGATTCTAGATTCGATAGGTTCTAATAGAAAAACCATCTGATAAAAACCCTCCAAACATTTAAATCTCTGTGTTTTTAGACCTTCGCTGCTCAAATAAAGGCTAAACGATTTGATTCTGGGATCAAAATGTTGATCTTCCTCCTCTGGACGAGCTGCATTCAAGTCCTCTTCTGAGGATCTTGGCGGGTCTTTGTGGGTCTGGGTGGGTCTGGGTGGGTGGTCTGATACTAGACCAGTTGGACCTCGTCCAGTTTCCCCATTTATTCAGGCTGCGTTTAAACAGGAAGAATCACAGATGCTCCCACTGAAAAAAAAATCACTGTGATCCTTTCTAAATGTTTTATCTGGTTTATTTAATAGACTTTAATGTGCTATTAACACAAATTTATGTTATTTAACTCTAAAACCTTCTTTAAAACAAGCTAATATAAGAATAATTAGGTTAATTTAATTTCTATCTTCAAGTAAAATACCTCAAGTTATTGAAGGATAAGACAGGAAAAGTTGTAATTAAATTGGATTTAATTTAATATGTTTGAGTTTAATCTACATAATTCAATTTAGTACCAAAAAATAAGAAATATAAGTAATTCCATCCTAATGTATTTAAGTAGAAATCACTTGGAAAATTAAGTTAAAAAATATAAGTACAGTCAACTTAAAAATGTCTAATTAGATAAATTAAACTCATGCAACCATTTCACATAATGAAATTAAGTAATTTCAACATAAATTCCGTGTAGATTAATAGTAAAAGTACTGCATTATAATATTTGGTGCCTTTTAAAGTGCAAAATGCAAAGAAAATAGCAACAATTTACTATAATATTGATATTATTAGGTTAAATTTACATTAATATTAAACCAAATCTTCTAAAAAGTAACTAGAAAAATGTAGTGGAGCAAAAAGTATTAACATTTCCCAAAGTAAAAGTGAAAATAGATGTAGATAAATTATATTTTATGGAACCACTTGACATAATAAAACTAGTTTTTTTGCTGTGAAATGATCGGATTCCAGGAGAAACGTTGAAATGCTGATATTTAATCTGCTCACAGCGCCACCTTCAGGCCGGATTTAATCATTTGACACCTCATCAGTCGTCTGCTGCAGCTCCAGCTGGGTTCCATCCACACGTCCTCGAAGCCTTTCTGCTTATTTTTATATCATATTTTCCTGCGGTTGTTTGGTTAATCCAGCGTGAGAAGCCTCTTCTCTCGCTCCGGCTCCTTTCTAAAGGTCAAAGTTCAACATGAAGTTTAAACACAGCACAGGCCGCGAATATAGAGACGATTAATCCATTAATTGCTGTTGTCGATTCATCGTTGGAGTCGTTTTTAAGAAGAAAACGTCCAAATTCTCTGGTTCCAGCTTCTTAAATCTGGTTATTTTCTGCTTTCTTTAGTTTTCTATAACAGTAAACTGGTGATATTTGGGTTGTGGACCCATTATAACTTTTATTTTCTTCTATTCCTGATATATTCACATAATTGTCTTTCTACTTCTTACATTTTATCCGTGTTCTGGGATTTTCTTAATATGAGATAAAGTAAAAAGTATGAAATTAAGTCAATGATATGATATAAAAAAAATCTAAATTAATAAATAAAATGTAAAAAAAAAAAATAAACAAGATAAAAAGTCAAAAATAAGAGCTAAAAGTACAAATTATTAAATAAAAATGTAAAAATGCTTCAGAAATCAGGTTATTTTCTGGTTTATTTAGTCTTCTTTAATAATAAACTGATGATATTTGGGGAATTTGTATGTATGAAATTAAGTCAATAATATGCAATATAAAAAAATCTAAATTAATAAATAAAATTTTAAAAAACATGAAATTAAAAAATATAAAGAAATAAACAGTCAAAAATATAAAATAGAAATATGAAATTACAAGATAAAAAGTCCGAAATAAGAGCTAAAAGTACAAATTATTAAATAAAAATGTAAAAATGCTTCTCCAGCTTCAAAATCAGGTGATTTTCTCATTTCTTTATTCTTCTATAATAATAAACTGATGATCTTTGGGTTGTGAATCCATTATTTGTATATATAAGTATGAAATTAAGTCAATAATATGCAATATAAAAAAATCTAAATTAATAAATAAAATTTTAAAAACATGAAATTAAAAAATATAAAGAGATAAACAGTCAACAGTGTTGCTCTGGACAAAAAAAAAAATCACATTTTAGTTTAAATCTTCAGCTTTTGGCAAACACCGATTGACATTTTACACCATTTAATGACATTTAATGAGCAGGTTTAAAGGACAATAACCCTTTTTTTTATCTTTTAGGGTCTATCACTAATATTTTATTATCTTACTTAAGTAGAAATTTAGGGTATCTACTTATTTTACTTCTTATCTGTAATTTCTGCTTCTTACATTTTAAAAATATCTTACTTTTTTGTACCTTTTGTTTCAATCCGGCTTGTTTTTATTGAGCCACACAATGATTTTCTGCCAGAAAGTTAATGAGTTGACCTGTTCCACGCTGTAAATTATAACCTTTTCACTGTTAAAACACCTTTAAAACAACTTTTTCTTTGCCAGAAAGTGACGACAGCTCATATATTGGGAGTTAAAGGTTGTTTTTACCTAAAAATCACTTGATTTCCTTCTTAATTAACTCAATAGTTTCTATAATTGATGAATTAATTGACTAAATAGTAATAGTAGTAATAGCTGATCACAACAAATGTGCTGGTCTCTAAATATTATCAGAAGAGGAAAGTTTCATCCATGAATTATTTCACTCTCCGTCCAAATGGAGACAAGAAAGAGTGAAAGTGGCTGCTTAGACTCCTGGATTAATTTAAGCTATTTTCCTCTGAGAGAATGGAGCTGAGGGAGGGGTTATTGGGGGGGTCAGAGGAAGAATGGAGCCCGGGGGGGTGGAGGAACGGTTCAGAGTCCAGGCCAGTCAGCAGGACATCCTGTTTGAGCTTCCAAATACCATTTCCTCCAATAAAAAGGGGGAGACCTTCGAAATAATCTCCCACAGAAGAGACACAGAGACATTGATTGTCACCCTGGCACAAGGCCAAGGCCGAGGAGAAAGGCCCCGCCCCCCCGCCGGGCCTCTGGACGGCAGTCAAAAAGCACCTCGAGGAAGTCATTAAAGCTCAAGGTTGATGAAAAGTCTCCTTCCTCCTCGTCTCACCTTCCTGTTCCGTCCGACAGTCGCTGCTCAAACTAGAAACGTTTCAGGAGCAGGTGCAGTTTATACAGTTTATACAGTTTATACAGTTCATACAGTTTATACAGTTCATACAGTTTATACAGTTTATACAGTTCATACAGTTCATACAGTTCATACAGTTTATACAGTTCATACAGTTTATACAGTTTATACAGTTTATACAGTTTATACAGTTCATACAGTTCATACAGTTCATACAGTTTATACAGTTTATACAGTTCATACAGTTCATACAGTTTATACAGTTTATACAGTTTATACAGTTTATACAGTTCATACAGTTTATACAGTTCATACAGTTTATACAGTTCATACAGTTCATACAGTTTATACAGTTCATACAGTTCATACAGTTCATACAGTTCATACAGTTTATACAGTTCATACAGTTCATACAGTTTATACAGTTTATACAGTTTATACAGTTCATACAGTTCATACAGTTTATACAGTTTATACAGTTCATACAGTTCATACAGTTTATACAGTTCATACAGTTTATACAGTTTATACAGTTCATACAGTTTATACAGTTCATACAGTTTATACAGTTTATACAGTTCATACAGTTTATACAGTTTATACAGTTCATACAGTTCATACAGTTTATACAGTTCATACAGTTTATACAGTTTATACAGTTTATACAGTTTATACAGTTCATACAGTTCATACAGTTTATACAGTTCATACAGTTTATACAGTTCATACAGTTCATACAGTTTATACAGTTCATACAGTTCATACAGTTTATACAGTTCATACAGTTTATACAGTTCATACAGTTTATACAGTTTATACAGCTCATACAGTTCATACAGTTCATACAGTTTATACAGTTCATACAGTTCATACAGTTTATACAGTTTATACAGTTCATACAGTTCATACAGTTTATACAGTTTATACAGTTTATACAGTTTATACAGTTCATACAGTTTATACAGTTCATACAGTTTATACAGTTTATACAGTTTATACAGTTCATACAGTTTATACAGTTCATACAGTTTATACAGTTTATACAGTTCATACAGTTTATACAGTTTATACAGTTCATACAGTTCATACAGTTCATACAGTTTATACAGTTCATACAGTTTATACAGTTTATACAGTTTATACAGTTTATACAGTTCATACAGTTCATACAGTTTATACAGTTCATACAGTTTATACAGTTTATACAGTTTATACAGTTTATACAGTTCATACAGTTTATACAGTTCATACAGTTTATACAGTTTATACAGTTCATACAGTTTTTACAGTTTATACAGTTCATACAGTTTATACAGTTCATACAGTTTATACAGTTTATACAGTTCATACAGTTTATACAGTTCATACAGTTTATACAGTTTATACAGTTCATACAGTTCATACAGTTTATACAGTTTATACAGTTCATACAGTTTATACAGTTTATACAGTTCATACAGTTCATACAGTTTATACAGTTTATACAGTTCATACAGTTTATACAGTTTATACAGTTTATACAGTTCATACAGTTTATACAGTTCATGCAGTTCATGCAGTTTATACAGTTCATACAGTTTATACAGTTCATACAGTTCATGCAGTTTATACAGTTTATACAGTTTATACAGTTCATACAGTTTATACAGTTTATACAGTTTATACAGTTTATACAGTTCATGCAGTTTATACAGTTTATACAGTTTATACAGTTCATACAGTTTATACAGTTTATACAGTTTATACAGTTTATACAGTTCATACAGTTTATACAGTTCATATAGTTTATACAGTTTATACAGTTTATACAGCAGATTCATCCGAATCATCTGTTTTCTGACATTTATTAAGTTGTTTGATTTTAAAGTATTGATTGTCTTCAAGTTCAAGTACAAATGTTAAATATGTAGATTTGTTTTTGATGCTTTTTGTGGTGATCGCTCATCTTTTCTCTATTATAGAACATTTTTACAAAAACTTGAATCTTTCTAATCAGTGGATCATTTTGATTATTTTAAATTACTTTTCTTCATTTTGGTACAAAAAAAAATATTTAAAAAAAGATATGATGAAAATTTAACAATATGAGATAAAGTTTTAAAAAATCTGATATTAAAATAAAAAAAATAAATAAAAAATCAATAATATAAGATAAAAAAGACAAAATATGAGATAAAAAATCTAAATTATTAAATAAAATGTAAAAAAGTAAATTAGATAAAAAGTAAAGAAGAAATTGAGGCAATAAAAATAAAAAACATAAAATATATGATAAAAAGTACCATAAAAAAGTCAATAACATAAGATAAAAAGACAAAAATATGAAATAAAAAATCTAAAATATTAAAATAAAATGAATAAAATATAAATAAAATGTAAAAAAAAAATTAGTAAAAATTAGTAAAAAAAAAAAATAAAAAGTAATGTAAAAAAATCAATAATATAAGATAAAAAGACAAAAATATGAGATAAAAAAAGTCTAAATTATTAAATAAAATGTAAAAAAAAAATTAGATAAAAAGTAAAGAAGACAAGAAAATTGAGGCAATAAAAATAAAAAACAAAATATATGATAAAAAGTACCATAAAAAAAGTCAATAATATAAGATAAAAAATAAAAAATGAGATAAAAAGTCTAAATTATTACATAAAATGACAAATTATGTTATAATTATGAAATAAATAGTACAAAAATATGAGAACAATTTTGAAAAATATGTATATTTAATTAAAAAGTCGAAAATATGAGATACAAGTAAAAAATAGGAAAATAAAAAGTCAAATTTATGAAGTAAAAAGTAAAATATATGAGATAAAAAGTCAATAATATGGACAAAGGACAAAATTATGAGATAAAAAATCTCAAAAAATTAGAAAAAAATGAGACAAAAGTAAAAAATTATTAAATTAAAAACTAAAAAAGTTTAATCAAATAAAAAAATACAAGATAAAAAGTCCCTTTGATTGATGACTGATTTATTAATTTATTTTAATCTTCTGAACTGAAAGAATCACTTTTAAAGACGAGTGAAGGACAGTGAACGTTTTAAAGGCTGAACTCGTTTAATCAGATGAATCTCGGCCCCTTTGAAGTGTTTGAAGTGTTTATTCATATTTGCCACCGGCAGCAGGGTGAAGACCACCGGAGCCCGTTGCCGCCGGGTTTTCGGCCCCTGACCGCCGCGCCATTGTCAGCAAATTTGCACCGAGCGGGCGATAACTCCAAAGGCACTTATCATATTATCGGACGCCTCTGGCTCCGCTTGTGTTTCCCCCTGCGGCCCGATGCCGTTGACCCTTCCTGTCGGCTTCCCTTGTGGAATTCTGGGTGGCGGGGCGAGTCCTCCCGCCCCCCCCACGGACCCCCCCACGGACCCCCCCGACTCACAGAATGCATACAAATTAGCCTTTCAAAAAATCAGATCAAGTTATGTAAAGAACAAAAGCGAGCGGACTTCAAAGGAGGAAGGGACGAGGACTTTTTCCCCGGTCCTCAGACGCTGTGCTGGGTTGGATTGTTTTTAACCCCTCCCTCTCCTTCCTCCTCCTTCTTTCCCCGAGACCCCCTGCACCACCAAAATGGGTCCAGCCTTTTGGAGCGAATCCCAAACCTGGTCTTTGATTTTCAGGGGGGCTTGGCACTGCTCCTTCTCCACCCCCCCCCCCTCCCTCCTCCCCTGCTTTGTTCCTCTTGATGGATCTAGGCGGGCCGGCGAACCATGACCCCTGCCAGCCCACCCCGTCTGTGTGATCGCACACACACACACACACACACATGTGCAGACAATGCCAAGCCGCCAACAGGAAAAAGGAGGAAAAAAAAACAGGGGGGGGAGCAGGAGGAGCAGGAGGAGGAGGAGGAGAAAAACCCAGAAAAAGAAATTGTCGACAAATGTGCTGAAAGCGAATCCGAAGTCTCATCCCTGACGGAGATTACAGGCGCTGGAGTGTCGTCGCTGCCTCCATTGTGTCCCGTTCTGATAAGTTAGCCATGTGTGGACCCGGAGTCTGGACCCGGGCCTATTCAGCTGCTCTGAACCACCTGCCACCAGATGGACCCGAGTGTGAACTTGAACAAGGAGGAGGAATAAAAAAAAAAAAAAAAGGAAAAAACTTCAATTCCGAGGCCCTCCCGGCATCCGCCTGTTTTTTTTTTTTCCTCTTCTAACTGTGTTATCAAACTGGGCTTTACAGCTGCTCGCTAGAACAGCCGCTGAGGAGCCTGACAAGCTTTTTACAGGCCGAATATTTCATGCTGCGGAGTTTCAGTCGCGCTGAGACCGAAAAACAAAGCAGCTGCTCATCAAGTAACAAAAAAACCCATATCTGAGATGGAAAGAGACACTAAATAACGTAGGAATTCCATCTTATTACTAGTGTGGCTTTTATTTCTGTCATTTATTACGGCTGCTGCAGGTTATGTTGAAGGGTGAAAAGAAAAGAAAGCATTGTTGTATTTTATGTATATTTTATATGAATTTTACTTCGTTAAAACTGAACTTGGTCGAACTGTACGACTCAAGGGAGTTTGTAGTGAGGATCAGAAGTCATTTCCTGTATTCTTGTGCATTTTTACACCATGGAAGTGCCAGATAATCCCAGTGGAATCTCAAGTATGTGTGTTTCTTCCATCCAAGAAGGCACTATAATGCAAATGTGGACGTTTAAGGGCACTTTTGTGCACGTTTTGATATTTAAAAGGGCACTTCAGTGCAGAGCTAGAAGTTCAAAAAGGCATTTTAGTGCAGGTTTAGATTAAAAGGGCACTCTAGTGCACATGTAGACATTTAAAAAGGCACTTTAGTGCAAATTTAGAAGTTCTAAAGGCCATGTTAGTACATGTTTAGACATTTTAAAGGGCACTTTAGTGCAGGTGTGGGAGTTCAAAAGGGCACATTGGTGCATGTTTTACACATTTAAAAATGCAATTTAGTCCATGTTTAGATTAAAAGGGAACTCTAGTGCACATTTGACATTTAAAAGGGCACTCTAGTTGCAGGTTTTGACATTTAAAAGGGCACTTCAGTGCAGATCTAGAAGTTTAAAAAGGCAGGTTAGTGCATGTTTAGATTAAAAGGGCACTCTAGTGCACATTTAGACATTTAAAGGGGCACTTTATTGCAAATTTAGAAGTTCTAAAGGTCATGTTAGTGCATGTTTAGACATTTTAAAGGGCACTTTAGTGCACATGTAGACATTTTAAAGGGCACTTTAGTGTGTGTTTTATTTTAAAGGGCACTTCAGTGCAGATGTAGAAGTTCAAAAGGGCACTTTATTGCAAATTTAGAAATTCGAAAGGTCATGTTAGTGCATGTTTAGACATTTAAAAGGGCACTTCAGTGCAGAGCTAGAAGTTCAAAAAGGCAGGTTAGTGCAGGTTTAGATTAAAAGGGCACTCTAGTGCACATGTAGACATTTAAAAGGGCATTTTAGTGTGTTCTGATATTTTAAAGGGCACTTCCGTGCAGATGTAGAAGTTCAAAAGGGCACATTGGTGCATGTTTTACACATTTAAAAATGCAATTTAATTCATGTTTAGATTAAAAGGGCACTCTAGTGCATGTTTGACATTTAAAAGGACACTTTAGTTGCATGTTTTGATATTTAAAAGGGCACTTTAGTGCACATTTACGTGTTTAACAGCACACATTAGTAGATGTTTAGATGTTTAAAAAGGGCACTTTAGTGCATGTTTTTACATTAAAAGGGCACACACAATTTACACAGTAACTTTACACAGTCAACAATTATTACAGTAGATTGCTGTAATATTTATACAGTTACAGTATATGTGGATATATGTATAATGTGAAGATTTTTATAATTAGGGATTGTAAAAAGAAACGTTCCCGTAGCTTCATATGTTTCTTTCGTTAAAGCCCTGTGGTTGTAATTATTATCTTAATCTCGTTATCTCGATATCGCAAATTAATTATTTGGTTGTTTCAAGATCACAGAGCTTGTTTTCTCTTCATAATGACTTCATTTATCAGCTGGAGTCAAGCTTTTCAAAATAAAACACTTGAAAGAAACATTCGGGATTTATTGACGCTTATCATTAATGATTAACTTGATGAATATGTGAAAGTTATAGTATTTGCAGAGACGATAGATGTTCACAGGCGGTAAACCTTTAACTCGGCTTGTGATGACATGCTGTTGCGAGTTCTGTAAAACACAATACATGCTCGGCTCATCCAGTGGGGCCAGATGTGCTAATGGTTTCCAGAGATGCAGCCTGGAGGAAGGCGGGCGAGTGCCGCTGCTTCACTTCCTGCACTTTAATTAGAACCAAATGAAAAGGAGTACCCCCCCCCCTCCCCCTCCCACCACCACCACCCATCCCCCCCTCAGTCTACTCTTAATTGACTTAATGGTTGAGTGGTGCACGGCCCGGCTGGAGCTGAGGGGGGAAGCCTCATTAGCACTCCGCTTTTCACCGGGCCGACAAAACTAATCGTCAATAGCCGAGCAGACAAATGTGCCGGTTAAAGACTCCAGAGGTTAATTATGGATCACGTTTTAATGTTCATTTACGCCCATTTTGACTTTTGGGGAGGCTCGCGGTTTAGTCCGAGAAAAAAAAAGGGGTTTCTCTGAGGAAGGAAGCAAATAATAAACTCATATTTGTTGCGTGAACATAATAAAAAATGATGGAAAGTATTTCCATCCAATTATAATCATCCAGCATTTGTCTCAAAGGGATTAAATCAGACAGTAAACTATTTCTAATGTAAAAATTGTTGGGTGACATAAATAATAATGTGTTTGTGTTATAATGTGAATCCAACATAACTTTTAAAGGTTATTTCAACTTAATTAGAAAAGATTAATCCATCATCACTTGTTTGAATTTAATGGTACAACTTTATTTAAAATAATCCAATCGACACAATTTTTTGTTTGCTAAACTATCATGTTGTAATATCATTTATATATAGTTTTACCTTGCAAGAGTTTAACCTTTGACCCTCTTTGAACCTCATGCTACTGGTTCCTATAGTGGATATGATGGATGGAGGGGGAGAAAGGGAGAGGAGGGAGATCCTTAATCCTAGAAGGAGCAGATGACCCCAAATAAACCCTCCATGGACCCTCATGAAGATTTCAGGTTTAGGGATTAGGGTTGAGGTTAAGGTTTTCGACTGGGTTAAAGGGTTAAAAATAAGTTCTGCCAACATAATTGTAGTAATGAGTCTGATGCTGCTGCTGGTAGCAGGAAAAACAGAAAACTCTATTTGTTATTTATAGATATATTGTTTGGATCAGGAGGTTTATTCATAGGAAAATAAATAATCTGAAATAAACGTTTTTTCTTTTTTTTATCGTCAAAAATGTTGTTTTTTTTAATTGTAACATCAGTGAATTTGATTAATTTATTATGTCAAGAATTTTAAAAAATTAAGGAAATAAGATAAATAAATATAAGATATTAAAGACTAATTCAATTATACAAAATAAATTTAAAAAAATAGATAATAATAATAATTGTGTGTCTGCTTCTCCACTTGTAGTTACTACCTTTGTCCACCAGAGGGAGCAAGTTAACCATCTGCTGTTATTTAAAATGAGAAAATAGGGTCATATATTTAAATTGACTGCTTATTATTATAAAAAATATTAAATAAAGTGTGAAGAATATTAAACCTTTACACCTGAACAGCTTTTCCTTTTGTATAGGCAGATATATTTTTTAAATATCAGTGAAATGGATTGAAATTTGTCGTTGTCATGAAATAAACATAATTCAATACATTTCATGACATATGATAAACTAATATATAATATTATTTTATATATAATATATATGAATATTAATTTATAGCAAACTGCTATAAAATCAGTATTTGCTTGCAGTTGCTACTTTTGACCACCAGAGGGAGAAAATTGACCAAAACCAGCAGTTGATTAGATTTAAAATGAGACAATATTTAATATATAATAATAATGATACTGATTGTTCAGGAAAATAAAAAATAAATGAATTAATGCTAGGAGAATAAATAAAACATTTACTCACAATAATCATGTTTTTCTCTTTTCTGTCACAGCAACACACCTGATTCTAACTATCAACTCGTTATCAAGCAGCTGGAATTAGAACCAGGTGCGTTGGAGTGGAGAGATTCCACCAAACAGCTGCTGACACACACACACACACACACGCACCTAGCTAACGTTAGCTATCTGTCTAGTGTCGTGTTTTACAAACCTATAATGCATCATGTGCTGTGACGTGTTACTTTTTTGTAAAGAGCATCAAAACCAGGCCACTGTACGACCAGGAACTATGACATAAAAGTCAATCAAACACGGATCTCCTTAACAAAATCAGGCTTTTTTTTGAGTAATTTACTCATCGTCAGTTCAGTTTTCCCTGATCGGGAATCGAACCCGGGGCTGGGAGAGTGCTGAAACCATAGCAACTAGACCAGGGTTGCCCACCCCTGGTCTAGACCATCAAGAAATCTTGTTGCGATTGCTCACATGTGGCTACAGAAGCACATACGGTCTGGGCTTGTCACTTACATTTAATTGAATTTATTTTTTCTTGGTTTCAGAAAATATTATTTTTATCATCAGCAGGCGTCTGAATTTCTACCATTTGTTGTGTTAAGTGGGTGAACGGCAG
The DNA here is from genome assembly GCA_030544235.1 of Lepturacanthus savala. Taxonomy (NCBI): domain Eukaryota; kingdom Metazoa; phylum Chordata; class Actinopteri; order Scombriformes; family Trichiuridae; genus Lepturacanthus; species Lepturacanthus savala. The sequence goes on from CM060483.1 coordinate 17,929,792, forward strand.
CTGGAAAGAGTTTGTGATGTCATCACCTTCGGAGCAGTGCAGGCTGGGAATTTATCGCCATGGAAACCACACAGCTGGACGACATGTGGCGTCGTCTTCTCCCCTCATGAAAGACTTTTAATGCAGGACTTTTACATGTAATGGAGTATTTTAACATTACATTACCTTCCACCACTGCTAGTGCTACTATAACCACTATAGTACCACTACAACTTCTAATATTAATTTGCTGCTATAATATAATAGAAATGGTATGTTAATTATCATCCAAACATCAACATTTATTACCATTATCATTATTTTCTCAATAAGTTCAAGCAGTTCAGCTTACAGCTACAAATGTCCTGATTGGATTTGATATAATCTGACAGGACGGGTCACACACTTGTTCTAGGTCACCACACACACACACACAGGCACATACATTATCTGCTCAACATACCAACGCAGCTACATGTATGTATCCTCAATAATACTGCCATTTTTTTTTTTTGAAAAGGCAATTAATTATAGGATTTATTTAAAAAAACTTGGGTGCAAAGAAAAGGAGGAAGTAATGAAACTAGCCGACACCATAAGATTTGCTTTGGAGAGAAGCAAGAGCTGTCCATCTCATCAATGCACGGTAGGAAAACTTTAATATCTATATAGAATATATATTTCTAATATGGCTGATATTTATTATTACAAACAGATACTAACACATGCACACTGTGTCTCCACAATTTATTCTTCTTTTTTTTAAATTTGAGAACAACACCTCATTAATTTTAAACTAAAATATTTCCAGCCTGCAATAATGAACGATAATATCAGACATTTTAGGCCCAGGATACATATATTAGTCTTTGTATTGGTGAGAGATTATGACACAGTCCAGGTAAATGACAGGGTCACAGTAGATAATACTGATGTCTCAAGTCTAAAGTCACTATTGATGCACTATTGTATTGAAAACTACACACAGACTCGAGTTCCAACAAAACTCACATTATAAAAGTATTCAGAACATTTAATTATCTGCCCAACCTTGGAAAGACTTAAGACACCCCTTTAGTCCATGGAAATGATCTCATATAGCTTCTGAATTATGTGTAGATTTTCTTCTCTAGTAAAACTAAATAAATTCCCCTCTACTTTTCTCCAAATCCTCCATTTCAGGAAAGCCGCCCGGTCAGGATCAAACCATCTTCCTCCAGGGTTTTGTGAGTGTGGAGTGCTGGCAGTGAGACTTGAGATGCGACACCAGCGCCACACCTTCCTCTCCTTACCTCAAACATGGGAGCAGATGCAGGACAAAGCTCCTGACATCCAACCATCTACATTTCCACCGCTTCACTTTTCTCTCGCTTCCCTTCCTGCCCAGCGTTACTCTACAACCCAACATACCACTTCACCACCTTCACACCATTTATCTCCTACTCCTCCTGTTCTTTCACCCTTTTATCTTTCCACTACTCTCCATCCATCCCTCCGTGGTTTCCTGAGGTTCCTCTTGGTTCTCCTGGTCTTCCTGTGCTTCCTGCCCTGCCGTGTCCAAGGAGCTATGTTTCGGGTCGGGGTGGTGGGCCCCTGGGGTTGTGACCCCCTCTTTGCCAAGGCTCTTCCTAGTGTGGCAGCACAACTCGCCGTCAACCGCATCAACAAGGACCCTTCACTGTCCTACACCGCCACGTTCGTCTGTAGTGTGTTACAGGTACACACGTCAAACCATCAAGACTAGAAGATTCGTCTAAATATGTTGTTAGATGACTCAAGCAAGAAGGTTGTGTCTTCATTGGTTTTCTCCAGCTTCCTTTCCACAGTGCAACCTGCTTAGGTTGATTGGAGACTCTAAATTGGCCCTAGGTATGAGTGTCTGAGTGAATGGTGACCAGTCTGGGGTACATCCCTGCCTCTCGCCCAAAGTAAACTATGATTGGCTCCATTGGGATTGGATCGGTGGATTATGTACTGATATGCAGTGCAAAATGATCAGTTTTGCTTGGAGAGACTATGGCCATGACCATGGTAAAGGGGTTTAGAGATAAGGTAGAAATATCAGGGTAAGCCAAAGGTGGAGTAGCAGAAGAGCGGGACGGCCCCTAAATAGGTAACTTTGTGAAAAAAGGAATGCCATTAGCTTTAAAAGGTATCTTACAGTATACAGATCAGTATTAAAATCTTGGAATTTTGATGGGTCAGACAGATTCAGACTGCTTCTAAAACCTTTGATTGATAGCTGACTGATTGATCGGATATCTCCCTTCAGGAGCCATGTGAGACATCAAGGGCACTGGAGACATTTATGGGTTTCCAGACCAGGGCCTCAGGATACATTGGACCAGTGAACCCTGGCTACTGTGATGCTGCCTCAATGCTGAGCAAAGGCTGGAACAAAGTACGTGGGATGTATGTGTACCAGTACGTATCAGAAATGCTGTTATTTTATTCAACTAATTGGTGATGAGGTTATGTTTTCTCCCCTCTCCCAGGCGATGTTTTCCTGGGGTTGTGTTGGCTATGAGTTGGACAGTGTTCGGAGCCACCCGACCTTCTCCCGCTCCATGCCAAGGCCCACCTCTGTGTTGTTTAGTGTCATGAGCTACTTCAGGTGGGCTCAGATTGGCATTATCTCGACCTCAGAGGACATCTGGGTGGAGACAGCCATCAAGGTCTGACTTCTCGCAATTACAATTAATCATATGAAGCTGCTGATTGGTCATTCTTGGTTTTTGCCATTGTTTTACATGGGCATTAATGGCTTGGTCAGTTTTTCTTGTCTGGTGTTCATCTCATCAGTGGGTGTGTTGTCTTGGTCAACTGTAGGTAGCTGACTCCTTAAGGAGTCATGGTCTGGGAGTCAGACTGGTCCATTTTACGGAGAACACCCCTTATGGCATAAGAAGAACTCTGGCCAAGGTTCGCAAGATGCAAGAACTACGAGGTAAGAACTGACTTACCTTTGTTTGCCAATACCTCTGGATGTTTATCTGTATTTTTTGGGATTTCTTCTTGACATTGTTTCTTCCTGGAAACCTTAGATACCATGTCAGTGTTTAAAAAGTGAACCTGTCTCTTCCTAGTTGTGATCCTCTGCATGCACTCAGTGCTGATCGGTGGTACAGCTCAGAAGCTTCTCTTGGAGACGGCCTATGACATGAAGATGATTGACGGCTCCTTAGTCTTCATTCCCTACGACACCCTGCTCTACAGCCTGCCCTACCGCAACGTGAGCTACCCGTCTCTGAGGAGCAACAGCAAACTGCTGCGGGCCTACGACGCCGTGCTGACCGTCACTATCGACTCGCCCCAGACGTCGTTCTACGAGTCCTACAGAGAAGCCATGGAGAGGAGGGAGGTGGCGAGGACGCTGAAGCCACAGCAGGTGAACACTTGTTTCCTGAGTGCTTAGAAACAGATTCAGTAGTAGATACAAACTTAAAGCTCCCGTTTCATGCATTTACCTGTGATAATGATGTTAAGAGTACCATAAACTTCAAATGTGTAACATTGAAATTTAACCCAATATAGTTTTAGAGTGATCTCTGAAGCTCCTGGCTGCCACTTTACGAAACATCAATATTCATAAGGCTCCCTTCTAATTGGCTGACTGTTTCTGAGTGGCCAAAAAAAGATGTCAGGTGTAGGAAATTTCAGGAAATTAGCCACTACTGTCTTAGCATGGTATCACAGGCTATTAGGCAGATCATATTCGTGCTGAGGTCTCCATGTAGTTTAAGATATTTGTTGATCCGATTGACGGAATGGGAATAGTGTCAGTATTAGTGCTTTGTGATATTTAATTGGAAGAATCCCGCCAAGATTCCCTTGAGAAAGGCATCCGTTTGTCCCGTAGGTATCTCCTCTCTTCGGCACCATCTACAACTCTGTCCTCCTCATGGCTCATGCAGTGCAGCGTGTTCGGCAGTCCAGGGAGTGGCTATCTGGAGGAAACATGGCACAACACACACGCAACTTGGACTTCCAGGTATTTGTGCAAAACAGCTAAATGTACCAAAGTATGTATGATCTCAATTTGTAGATAAAAGTTGTACAAAAGTGTTGACCCTGACTCCGCCAGCTTCTAAATCAGGTTAAAGGGGAAAAAGATATTTTGAGTATGGGGGGTCATTTACAGCAACACTATGTCTTTGTCATTGGGTTCTATGCGCAAATACCTCAGCAATTATGGTCTTGTAATTATTTCACATTGATTGACACCATGCACGAGCCAATCATAGCATGGGATCATGAGATAGCCAACTTGGTTTAATGGACAGCATGGAAATTTCCCATGACGAGACCATCCAATTGTGATAGCCAATAGCCTGGGCTTTCAAATGACATGTGACATGGGGGAGCTGTGCTACTTACAACTTGGGCATACCATTTTCATAAATAAGACTGAAAAAGAGGGTATGTCTGAAGAGGTTGAATGGTATCAGAGCTCGACAGTAACCGTTGCCATTGGGAACTACTTTGAGAAATTATTGGCCTCTTGCCACAACTGGCAACCACTTTATAACATATAAAACACACACAGGTGCACTTAAATGTAATCAAAACCGATCAGTGTAATGGTGTGATGAAAGGCACACTATAAAGAGGCTAATTTCATCAACACCTATGTACATTGCAGGGTTTCAGTCACCCAATCAAAATCAACAGCTCTGGAGAGGTTCTGCTGGACTTCCTGGTGTTGGACACAGATGGACTATCATGGGAGTTGAAGCCAACATACAGGTACATAAAGATTTGATTGTTGGTTTCTTTTGCAAAGCTTGACTAAGAAAGAGGAATAAATTAACAATGAAGATTTCAACTAGCAATGCTGATGAGGTTTATGCTGCAGTTTGAGAACCCAAGCCTCTTATAGCACTGCAATGTTAGTCGATACATCTATTGGTGGATTGACAGAAGATACTATTTTGATGGTTAAATAATTTTTTTCCATTATTTTAAAGCAAAAATGGAAGAATCAGATGGTTAAATCTCCTCGGATGTGATGATATATTGGTTTTATTAACTCAATATCTTTGGTTTTTGGACTGTTATTTAGCCGCATCCAGATATTTGAAGTTGCAAAATCATTTACCAATGATTCAAGAAAATAATTTCTAATTCAACCAGTAAATAACATGTCAAGAGGGGTCCCAGGTAGACATGGTTGTATTTTAAGGGGTCATAGAACAAAAAAGTTCAGAACCACTGATCTAAGGTATTTTGTCCTCTTCCCATATACTCATGAAAGTAAGCAATCTCAGGTGCCATACTAATAACTAAATAATTCTGACAGAATCGATATGGAGGCTCGCATGGTGCGCTTTTTGGGTCGAGAAATCCACTTTCCTCACCGCTATGGACCCAGGAGGGAGTCCGCCTGCTGGTTTACGCCTGGAGTCCTCTGCTCAGGCGGTGAGGAGGAATATATACACACAGCCGAATCAAATAGATAGATTATATTAAGATGACTGTAGTTTTTGGGTCTTCCTCCCTGAAATCATATGCAAATTATATATTATCAAAAATGTAAAAAATACACTATGGACAAAGGCAATTTCTATTCTCTAATCTGGTTTCTTTTTTTCTTAAAATATATTACCATTAATGTGTTAGACTGACTCGTCTCTTTTCGTTCCAGGTGTGGATCTGTTCTTCACGTTCAGCATTTTTGCTGGTGCAGCTGGTGCCTGTGTTTTTGCCTTGGCGCTGAGTTATTGCATAAGGTAGAGTCAACAGGAAGTCTGAAGTCACTGCTTGGCCTGACAGGACTGGAATAATAGTAGAAATAAAAATAATGACTTTATATTCCGTTTTGTTTTTTTCTGGCTATCAAAGTCTCATATCACATACAGCTGTAGATAGTTAGAGAATTTGTATTGTCAGTCCACCACTTAATCAAACTGTCTTTTACTTTTTAGGCAACGGCTCATTCACTTCCGACTGGTCAGGAGTCAAGACAAGATCTGGCTGACTCTGGCTGATGTCACATTCATAATCCCGTCGCTTAGCAACAAGGTCAGCCTTGTCCAATCAGCAGAGGAGAAAGTACTCAGAAGTATTATGACCTTGAGTAGTTAAAGTATTGAGATAAAAGTAGGTTCAGTAAGTATTATGAGCTTGATGTTGTTAAAATATTGCAGCAAATGTAATATGAGCTGGAATCGTTGCCAAAAGTAAAGTACAAGTACCTCAAAGTGAGTCCTAGTTTCTAAGGAGTTATTGAAACTTTCTTTTATCTGGAGAAAAATAGAAAGCTGAATAGATGTAAAAAATGATTGTTTGTCATGCCCTCTACAGAAACTGAGTATGAGCGAAAGCAGGACCAGCAGTGCCCTGAGGAGCAGGAGTGTGTCAGAGGTCATGTCGCCAGTCTCCACCAGATCTCCGGCCACCTATGAGAACTCCAACGTCGTCATTTATGAGGTGAGACGGTGAGATGAAAATATAAACTATGATGTTAACTTCTTTTTCAGTCATCCTTTCCAGACTATCAAGATGGAGGAAGAGGAAGAAAGACCTACTAGACAAAAAGAAATACAGAAACTACATTTTAACACTTTATTACTGTACTTAATAAAATGTGTTTCTGTCTTGCAGGGTGACTGGGCATGGCTGAAAAGACTTCCTGATGGCGTGTTTAGCCGTGTCAACTCTAGAACCAGTGACTGGTTTGAGCTGGTATGTTACATCACACAGTGGTCATGGATCACAAGAATGCACAGTAGAGTACACGTGAAACCGAACTTGTTCTGTCTGCAGATGAAGGACATGCGACACGAGAACATCAACCCTTTCCTGGGCTACTTTCATGACTGTGGCGTGTTCGCCATCATGACAGAGTTCTGTTCTAGAGGCAGCCTGGAGGACCTGCTGCTGAATGATGAAGTCAAACTCGATTGGATGTTCAAGTCGTCTCTGCTCCTGGATCTGATAAAGGTCCATATGACATTTAGCAAAGAAAACTTCAGCTCATTTCAAGTGCAGCCACTCCTCATGTCATCATGGTAATATGTAAGAAAGAAAGTATTCTATGTAAAGTTAATCTTGATTAAATTCTGTCTCAGGGTATGAAGTACCTCCACCACCGTGGCGTGGCCCATGCTCGCCTGAAGGCTCGTAACTGTGTGGTGGATGGACGCTTTGTCCTGAAGGTCACAGACTACTGTTACAATGAGGTTCTGCAATCTCAGGGGTTCCCTCACACTGAACCAACTGCAGAAGGTGAGAGATTTAACCTGCTTGTCAACCACAGTCTTGATTTGCAAATGGGTAGATGGACAAGGGTGTGCCACAGGGTACAGTTCTGGGCCCAGTCCTTTTTGCTATTTATAAAAATGGGATAGTCTCTACGTTGAGTAATTGTCAAGCCCATTTGTGTGCAGATTATATTATATTTATTGTCTTGCTGCTCATCAAGCTTAAACTCACACTAAAAGTCAATATGACACTTGATCACAAACCTCCCTTCCTCAGTATGTACCTATTTTTGTAATCTCAACAGCATTGAAAATGACGGTCAAAACCCTAATGTCCATTTTGAGAATAAGTAAAGGTTTCAATCACTCATTGTTCTGCGCCAAGTTGCCAGAAGCTAATTATTGCTGTTCTGTGTCTATCAGAGATGTTGTGGACGGCTCCTGAGATCCTGCGGAGTGGGCAGCCATTGCTCCACGGGACGTTTCCAGGTGACGTGTACAGCTTCGCCATCATCATGCAGCAGGTGGTGTCCAGAGGGCCCCCATACTGCATGCTGGAGCTTTCCGCTACAGGCAAGTGTTGAAGAAGAAATATCCAGCTCAAAGTTTGCTGTAATGGTGGTGGTTTATTGATATTCTAGAATATGGTGAGCATACTGATGTCAGAGCGACTCTGTGGAGAGTAAACTGATCCAGAAGAAGAGTGAGGGAAACACATTTATAGTTACATCAAAAGAAAGGTTAGAACACAAAAGGTGACTGAATAGAAACAAAGGAAAGGAGGGGGGTGGTTCCAGGAGAAGGGGATTCACAGTTTGGGAGAGAGGAAGGACATTTGCATCCATACCTGGAGGTGACATCTTTGTATGTGATCTAATCAACATCTAAGGACTCTTACATCTAGTCATGATCAAAGGTCAAATCAGTAGGGGACAGGAGAGGGGTCTAGTGACCTCAACCAGAGACAGAAAGTGCACATCTTTATTACCTGACATATCATTTATGTATATTCTTTCTCACAAGCTTCACAAACTTAGCACAGAATGGCAGGACCGGAATTTTTTGTCCTTTGACAGTGAATGTGAGGCACACCTCAGAACTCACATCAATGAAATACACTTGTAACACCAATACTAAGATCAACTTGGACTGACTGACTTGACGTTGTTGTCCTTATAGCAAAACTGCAGCTAACTTCTAGGACAACTGATGCTTCCTCTCTGTGTTTTAGATATAATAGAGAAGCTCATTAAGCCTCCTCCTCTGTGCCGTCCGGTGGTCAGTCCAGACTATGCTCCGTTAGAATGCATCCAACTGATGAAGCAGTGCTGGATCGAACAGCCAGAAAAGAGACCCACTTTTGAAGAGATCTTTGACGAGGTAAATTGTGTTGGGATAGACCATGACTGATGTTTAACAAAATTCCTTTTAGCTAGTGAAAAATAAATAGAAGTCTTCACTACTGTTGTGGCATTGGTGTTCTTTATCCTCCTCTTAGTTTAAGAACATCAATAAGGGGAAGAAGACCAACATAATTGATTCCATGTTGAGGATGCTGGAGCAGTACTCCTCCAACCTGGAGGAGCTGATCAAAGAGCGAACTGAGGAGCTGGATATCGAGAAACAGAAGACAGAAAACCTACTGACGCAGATGCTGCCTCCGTGAGTTTAGCCTCAAACACACACACACCTACATGTATTTATCATATTATGAGGACCTTGACCTCTGAGTTCTTTGTGAGGACCACCACTTTCACTGTAGCTGGAATGGTTTTGTCCATCGATGTAACGCTCAGTTGAAGCCTCCATGTGAAAGACCAATTACATTTCGCACTTTTGACATTGATTCTCTCCTCAGGTCTGTGGCGGAGGCATTGAAGGTTGGCGGTGCAGTTGAGCCAGAGCATTTCGACAGCGTGTCTCTCTATTTCAGTGACATTGTTGGTTTTACAACCATCTCAGCCAACAGCGAGCCCATCGAGGTGGTCAACCTGCTCAACAGCCTCTACACGCTTTTTGATGGCATCATAGGAGACCACGACGTCTACAAGGTTACACTTTAGCTTGGCTTAGTGTGTAGTTTCATTCATTACGATGAATACAGTAGTATCAGGCTTTAAATCTCTTATATTCTGCTGTAGGTGGAGACGATTGGTGACGCTTACATGGTGGCGTCGGGGCTTCCCATCCGGAATGACTGTCATGCTGCTGAAATAGCCAACATGTCTCTTGACATCCTGAGTGCTGTAGGAACCTTCAAGATGGCACACATGCCTGAGGTTCCTGTCAGGATACGCATAGGACTACACACAGGTAGGCAGATACGTAGTTTATTCATTGTCATATTATAACCAATAAACAACCATGATGGGCCAAGGGCTTCATTTGTAGCAAATTGACACCTGCTGTGATTGAGAATTTGTGAAAAATCTTTCAGTTTGAGTCTATTATTAGAGTCCTTGGTATGAAATGAACTACATTTATTCAATAAACCATAAAGTATGTGTGTGTATGTGTGTGTAGGGCCATGCGTAGCAGGAGTGGTGGGTCTTACCATGCCCCGATACTGCTTGTTTGGAGACACAGTGACCACCGCCTCTCGCATGGAGTCCTCTGGAATGCGTAAGTTACAGATCTACAAAAACACAGTGTGATATATGGTTATTACTGTGTCTAAAAAGATAAAGCACCAAGGCTGGAATACTACCATAAAGTAGTTCTTCTCAGACACCCATCCCCCGACGTGTTTTACTGTAAATTTGACTGAAATCAGGTTAATTTTAGAGTGATTTTCTTTTATTGTCTGCAATTGACCTGTACTCATTCCACTTATTATTCTGTCATAATCCAGAAGTCATCAGAAGCCAACAGAATTCATCTTTATTGTGTTTTCTGCAGCCTCCAGGATCCATGTCAGCGTGAGTACAGTCAAAGTCTTGCGTGAGATGAATCTTGGCTACAAGCTTGAGTTGAGAAAGCCGGACACCAAGGTACAAACCTTCACGGGGACAGAATAGCTCTCTCTCTTCCTCTCCATGTCATCCCTTTCTTCTTCTGTGTCTTTTTCAGGAAAAAAAAACTGAGGAGACCTACTGGCTCATAGGGAGAGATGGATTCACCAAACCTCTGCCCGTTCCTCCAGAAATCAAATCAAAGTATGAACGAGTGCCTCTTCACTCCTACCTTCACTATTTGCATGCATGCTTATGTGTTCATGGTGTTCACGTCACTTGTCCCGACAGGCAAATGGCCCACGGGCTGCAGATGGCTGAGATCGCCCAGTACAAGAAACAGAAAGCTGAGCAACAAAGACTGGAACAACTTGCAAAGAAGAAAAACTGAGGTAATGCTCTGCATTAGTGTTTTATTTTTTTAATTTAGAACATTGGTGGCTTGGTTCTGTTTGACTCAATCAGATGGATTGTTTGCATCTTGAACATGACCTAATTAAAGTTTAAAGTTCCCATATCATGCACTTTTCTTGGGTCTATTTGCAGTTTTGATAGCCCAACTTGATATATTTGTGGTTTAAGGTACTAGAATTGAACCTGGTCATATTAGGTGTATGGGTGGCGCAGGGGTCAGCGCTGTTGCCTTACAGCAAGAAGGTCACAGGTTCAAGACCTCCTTGGTCCTTGGTCTGGGACCTTTCTGTGTGGAGTTTGCATGTTCTCCCTGTGTCTGCGTGGGTTTTCACCAGGTACTCCGGCTTCCTCCCACAGTCCAAAAACATGCTGAGGTTAATTGGCGACTCTATATTGCCCGTGAGTGTGTGAGTGAATGGTGTGTGTGTCCCACGATTGGCTGGTGACCATCTGGGGTGTATCCCTGCCTCTCGCCGTAACACGCTGGGATAGGCTCCAGCAGACCATGTGATCCTAATGAGGAATGAGCAGGTATAGAAAATGACTGACTGGCTGATATTAGGTGTAGTTAATCTCATTTATTCATGGCTGATAAGTATTATTTATGGCCTTCATGACATGAGAATGCTGGGGTTTTGTCCATCAGAGGGGTGCGGTTTTTACTTTACTTTACCCTGCTCAAAGTTTTGCTGCTGTCACTTAAAAGCTTCTAAAATATACTTATGATTCATCAAAATGAGCTTTGCATCCAGTAGCATCCAGTAGCATCCAGTAGCAGTAGTACTTGTACTGTTTCTCCAATCACTAGAAGAGAAAATGTTAAATTCCCTGTTTCTCTCTCTCGCCCTCTCTCTATCTTGGTCCTCAGAAGGCACCCAGAAGAAAGTCAACAGGAGGAGGACCAGGATAGTACCACCAATTACTGTGTGTGTGTGTGTGTGTGTGTGTGTGTGTGTGTGTGTGTGTGTGTGTGTGTGTGTGTGTGTGTGTGTGTGTGTGTGTGTTGTGTGTGTATGTGTGTGCTTTACCTGCCAAACAATGGACTTTGGCATTGTTACACATTCAGTGGACCACTGAGCCAAGAGGGGACATTTTTTTAGGTCCCCTCTCAGACATGCTTGTTAGTGTTGGTTTGTGTGTATGGATGTGTGTGTGTGTGTGTGTGTGTGAGTGTGTATTAACGGCTTGAGTTGAGGAGATGAAGCCCTGTGTGGAACTATGTATAGAGGCTGAGAAGTTGTGACTCAGCAAAGCAGGGATCTGTTGTACAGAAAGCATCTGTCAGCAGCAGAAACAGCTAATCTCCCTCCTTCATCTCCTCCTCCGTCCCTCTGCTCTCATTTCTTAGTCCTTCTGATGTCTGAAGGAAGGAAGAAGAAGAGAGGGAAAGGAGGAAAGAAACTCATTATTCTCCATACAGTTTGTGAAATAACTTAGCATCAATCAAAAAAAAATAAACAAAAATACTCCCTGAGAAGGTTCCAGTACTTCTTTTCTGGTCATGTTTGCCTTTATTTGGATGGAATGAAGTTGAGAGGTGACAGGAAAGAAACCTGGGATGATTATTTTATCAATTAAGGGTTTGATTGTCAGTAATATATCAGAAAATGCAGATCACAACCTCCCAGAACCCAAGGTTATGCCGCATTTCTGGCTTGACCACCAGTCGTTCATTCAGTTTACTATCATAAAAGACTGAGAAAATGGGCAAAGATTTAATTTTAAGAGGTTTAAGAGGTTAGAGCCAAAAAAAAAAAAAAGATTTCTCTGAACTCCAGGTGAGATAATGAGATGTTGAGCACGCTTTTAATTGAGTTGGATTATAGCTTTTATAGCTGAAGATGCTTTGGGCAATCACACATAACACCGCTGGCTTAATTGATTATGATAAAACAGGTGATTTTACAGCGCTCTGAAATAAAAAAAGCTGTCTTTTCCACACCACTTAATGGTATGAGGATGTATTTTAAATAATAAACCTTGCTTTCATCAAAGGAAGGTCAGTTTTATAGCTTCTCTAAGCAGCTTCTGACACAATGAGCAAACACATTGTACCATTAGGAGACTGATAGTTGCTGGAAATGTGCCTTTATACACCTATGTAGAAATTAAGCACAACACTGTGACATTTAAACAGCAAATTCAAAACTGCAGTTAGAAACAGGACAAGAATCTCTCCAGAGGAAAGAGAATTCAACTTTTTGCCTCTGAAATACAGTTCACGATTAATCAGATCCACATTTCTGCACTAGTCTCTCTGCAACTTAACAACACCTGTCTGATAACCTGTTCTCACCTGTCCTCAAATTACCGCTGTGCTTTTCCATGATTTGGACAAACCCACTCAGGTCTGTGGTTTACAGGATGTGGGCAGTGACATTTGCACTGGTGGAAACCAGCGATTACAGCTGCATTTCATCACTAGGACCATTCTATCCCTGTCTAAATGTTAGCCAGTTAACTCGTGTCCATAAAGCATGAGGTTAAGCTTTAATTTGTTCAATGAATCCTCAATAAATGTCTCTTTAACCAAAACGTTTAACGCCACAAATAGAACAAAATGACCCTTTAAAAAGCAGCAGCATCATTTTAACCCTGCGGAGTAAATAATCCAGAATGTAGGCAAAGGAATCTTTCGACTTTTCAGATAGACGTGTTTAATTGAACAGTCCTGATTCTATTTGGTGTCATCAAGAGACAGATTTTAAAACAAACCCACAGCACCCTCTAGTGGCTGAACTCAGAATAAACTGACTGAGACACAGATGGCATCCTGGATTAGCTGTTGATCCTCAGTGTGTTTGTGTGTATGGGGGGTGTATATACCTATAATTATATATACATATATATATACATGTCTATATCTACGCCTATAATGATACATATAAAGAACTGTCACATATGAGTACTTTGCAAAAAGTCATGGCCACACCCCCTTTTTGGGGCAAGAAAAGGTCCCATAGAAGACTATTAATTTAATCTGTGCATCCATGTACTGTTACCTAAACCTTTGTTTTATAGACACACCCAGTTATTATACTGCTACCTGTTCCCCGTTGTGTCAGGCTGTCAAATGGAGCTCAACCTGAATTTCACAACCTGTCTCCAGTTTGCTAAATTGCTCTGTTCGCCACCAGAGGTCCTCCATCTGAATTCTGCTGTAGTTTTTTTGTGACTGTTGGACTCTGCTCATTATGTCCTTTCACCTGTTGTTGGACCTAGAGTATTTAAAGAGTGTCTGATCCTTGTCTCAATACTGAGTACATTCTGTTGTGCCACCCAGACTTTAATCTGGTTTCTGTTTGAATATCGCAGCTCTACCTGTGAAGACCTGAAATCTCTTCTGCCTCTGACTTGGGTTCTAGTTTTGCAGTTTGAATGGATTTCAATGGTGATCTTTTTAACCTTTAAGGGTATGAGTGTAACAGGTATTTTAGACTTACTGCAGGAGGTGGAGAAATAACATAAAATAACTTTTTTGCATGCACATGCATGAAAATGATCCAAGGATTAAGACATGAAAAGTGCATAAAATGCACACAAAGGAATTATGTGAGTTCATGAAATAAATCATATAATAAGATAAGAATAAAAGTGGAAGTTGTCTCACCTTAACAAAAAAGACTTTTTCTCACTCTATTTTTTCGGATCAGCACAGAAAATAGTCCGGCGGAAGTCACTTTGCTGAGAAACTGTGCAAGAATGTTAAAAAGTGGGAACAAATTAAAGGAAACGGATGCAGAATATGAATAAAACTTACCAACAAATGTCTGAAAATGCGTATGCATGATTGTGTTTTTTTTTCTCCAGAATAAAAATATGACATTTTGATTCATTCATTCATAAACAGTCAGGGAAACTAACAGAGATATTTTTGAAAGCTTAAAACGGTTCAAATCGTAACATTTATTGTAATAAAACTGCAAACTGTTTAATTAAATGTCCAAAATTGATGTGGTTTCTTCCACTTATGAATTTTCTTCCCTCTGAATATATAAAAAATATACTTCAGTGTGCACTTGTGAGACAGGAAACTTGTTTTCTTGTTATTGAGAGAATAAAAAAACTAATGGAATTGTACTTTAACATGTTGTCCTTGGTATACTAAATAAAATGTGTGTGTGTTTAAATTGCCATGTCAACAGCAACAGCAGTGTTGCAACTGTGCTTGTACTGAAATAACAGGCCCGAGGCTGCAACAAAGGGAAGCATGCTTTCCTTTGTGTTTGCTGTGTCTGTGTGTGTGTGTGTGTGTGTGTGTGTGTGTGTGTGGCTCCGACTCCTTTGTTGCAAGTACAATAGCGGAGGTTGGATTTACTGTAAGGCTCAGTTGTGGCCAGCAGATGGCGTCATGCTACGGCTGCTGTCGAATCAGGAGGAAAGACTTCAGCAGAGGAGAAACCGGCTCAAGATGTTGGTAAAGATGTAAAGAATATCCTCGCCTGATGAAAATAACGGCCTAGGTCTTTTTTTTTGACAAAAGTGAGTTTTTGGACTGAATCACCTCATGTTGATGTTGCAATGTCTCTTAAAATCTCTTTAATTATGAGTTGAAATTTAATATACTCTTTATGCCCTTTAGGTCAATGGCCTAGAAGAGGGTAACTTTTGCAATTTTACAGAAAACAACTGATTATGAACATCAGTTTTATCCAAAAAAAAGATGATGCAGTATTTTAGTATGCATGCTGTATATTATAGTTTCCTTCAGTTTATCTGTGTTTTGAGATTTTTGGTCTAAATCATCTCTTGATGATGCTGCCACATCTGGTAAAATCACCTTTAATTTAATAGAACAATGGCCTTTTTACTTTTTGTCTTAGTTAAACTTTGTATTTTTTTTATCATAAAGTCTATAGGCTTTAATGTTTTAGTCTAAATTTAAAGTTAGTTTAACTACGAAGCTAGCTACTTATTTATGGCTAGCCAAATTCTTTCTGCAACTTTCAATTTCATTTTATTTATGTAAGAAGGAAAATGAATCAGCTAGGTATTTTTGTCTAGTAACACATATATCACAGTTATAACCTGGTCAGGTTTAGCAATTAGTTATTTTTAAAATTAATTTTTATTATTTTTTTAAGTTAAGTATAAAGCCATATGAGGAATTTATGTTTTTGTCAACTCAACAGTAAATTCTACTCACTTATTATTTTAAATTGTTATAAATCTAATCTTTTATTTGTGCTAACCCTCTTGAAAATTGCTATTGCTAGGACTATGGGAATCAGGGCAATTTTCAAAAACATTTAACTATCCCTTTAACACAATACCAACCAGTCAAAAGACAACATGTTGAGTATTTGAATGGGCAACATGCTAAGCTAATGTTAGCGGCTAACCGCTGCAGCCCTGCTAGCATCAGTTAGCCGCTAACCGCTAAGATCTGAAAAGGTCTTTGTGTTTAAATGTTAAAAAATGTGTAGGTCGCTTTCTCCATAAAGACACAACTCAAAATAAAAATTCCTGTTCCATTTAAGGTTGAAATACATTAAATTAAAGGTATTTTTTTAAACTTACCTGTGTGAACTCCAGCTCCTTAAGCAGCAACAACTACAATGAGACTTGAAGTGAAAAATGCTAACTCAGAGAGTTAGCTTTCCTGCATTGCACCCAAAAAAAAGAGTTAGCAGAACTGTCTTGCTTTGTTGTGCTAACTTACATTATTGCCTTAAACATCAATAATTTATCTTTTCAAGTTTTACCAACGTGAATTATTGTTTTAGAGCAAGAAGAATGTGAGAGAGAATCAGGGTAAAAGGTTAAAAGAGACACGAGTTCAGTGTTTGTCCGTGTAGCAGGTGGAAGGACGACGGGATTCGTCGCCCCGACTGGTCTAATTCCAGACGGAGGTTAGCGGAACCGGCGTTCGTTTGAAAAGCAGCTGATATTTCCCATGGGAAGAGTTGGGTTGCCTATTGGCTTGACTGGTAGCCAGCTGCCATTGAGGAAGAGAAGAGACTATTGGGTAGTATTCCAGCTGTCATACTGACGTCTGGGTTTTTCTCCGTAATAAGAGGTTAAACAGTTTCCCCAGAAAATAGGTGAATCATTTATTTTCACTATAATTATATTATTTAATCACAGATATTACCTCTTGGTCAGCTGTAAAGAACTGTACTAATATAAGTAACACAATGAGAGAATGTAGGACTATTTGTACGGAGGATTAACATAATCAAAAATAAATCAATTTAATGTATTTATTTATTATTGGTTGTGTATCGTGAATTTATTTTATATAGGGAAAATGAATGGGGGGAATGACTACATAAATAAATAAATACATATAAATATGAATAAAATAATAAATGGAAAATCAAATAAATGCAAAAATCAGACAGAAGAAATTCATTTTAAGAAATAATTAAATGTGAAATTAAATAAATATGGGCATTTTAATTGTGTATTCAATTATGTATAAAGTAATTTATTCATTTAGTTTTGATCATGGTAGTATAATATTAAGAAAGATAACAGTATATGATACAATGGAAAACTCCAGCAGCTATGGCAACAACTCACTGCAATATAGCCAACTTGTATTTTTTTTGGCCGAAAACAGTAATTTATGTTGGTAAAACTTGACGTTTAAGTACTAACACAACAAAGCATGACAGTTGTATGCTCCAAGATATTTTGGTGAGTCTTTAATCCTTAAGTTGTGGTTCAATCCAAGGGACAACACTTCTGCTAACTCATTTTTCTTAAGCTAACTTTTGTGAGTTGGCATTTTTCACTTTAAATCTCATTGTGGCTCTTTAATTGATTTATTTAGACATTAAATGACACAGGAATTTTATTTTGAGTTGTGCCATAATGGACAAAGCTTTTCCGTCCTTAGCAGTTAGCGGCTAACCGATGCTAGCAGGGCTGCAGGAGTTAGCGGCAAACCGATGCTAGCAGGGCTGCAGGAGTTAGCGGCAAACCGATGCTAGCAGGGCTGCAGGAGTCAGCGGCTAACCGATGTTAGCAGGGCTGCAGGAGTTAGCGGCAAACCGATGCTAGCAGGGGTGCAGCAGTTAGCGGCTAACCGATGTTAGCAGGGCTGAAGGAGTTAGCGGCTAACCGATGTTAGCAGGGCTGCAGGAGTTAGCGGCTAACTTAGCTTAGTCTGGGCAAATCCCATTCAAATAGGACGACATGTTGTGTTCTGACTAATTAGTATTGTCTTAAAGGGATAGTTCAACATTTTTGAAAATCCACCCACAAATTTTTGAGAAAGTTAGTTACAAATAACAATTAAAAGTTATTAAAATGTAAAATCATAAGTTAGTACAAATTACTGTTGAGTTGACAAAAATCAGAATTCAGACTTGAGCAACCTCAGAGGCTAAATTCAAAATTTGGCTTAATTGCCCAACTTTATTGAAGTTTGTCACCTTGAAATTTAGAGTTGACCCAGTTTTTCTTTCTTTTTTTTTTTGCAATGCTGCTATTAAGTCAATATTAACCTTCACCTAACTCCCTTAAGTTTGCATAATTGTTCTGAAAACAACAAACAGTCTTAATTACATACATGTCTTGCACAAATAATTGGAAGGAACGTTGCTGTGGACCTGGAATGAGGTAAATACAGTTCTTGCACCATTCCTGGTTTAACTTTGTTTGATGGCTTGTGACCATCCGTCTTCCTCTTGATCACATTCCAGGGGTTTTCAATAGGGTTTAGGTGTAAAAAACATGCAGTTTTCTCTTATTTTCTTCCAGAGCTGTATCTGCGAGCGCCTGGTTTTCTCCTCTCCGGTGACAGATTCGGAGGCGGACACGGACAGGTGGCTCTGCATACCTCTGTGGGTAAAGCAGGCTGAAGGGTACGATTCCCACCGGGGCCAGCTGCACCGCACATGATCCCACTCATGATACTCAAAGGTGTTTGGGGATGAAAGGGCCAAGCGAATTGTTGCATGCAAAGTGTAGTAGAGGCCTGGAAAGCCGTGCGTGGCATTCTCCGCGGTGTGAAAGAACTCAGATACCTCCCCTGGGCAGAGGGGGGAGTCCTCCTCGGTTACTCCGGGTTTTTTCTCATCGGAAAACGCGGCCCGGGTTCTCGAAAATCTCGGTAAAGCTCTTGAAGCCCTTCAGTGTCACATGTAGCTGCAACAAAACAAACTCAATATCACTCTTGGAAATTAGATTCGATGACATAAACAAAACTAAATGAGCTAAATTCACCGCCCTTGCCAAAGCAGGGTTCGGTTTTAACCGGAGGATGCGGGCCCTGTGGGGTCACCCAGGCTAGCTTGACCCTTGCTGACCCTTGTCGCTGGCCGGCACCCAAACTCAGGAGTGGGTTCTCACATGATTGGAGCAGCAATGTGTTTATGTAAACCTCAGGCCCTGCAGGCAAAAGGGTTCCATGGTGTGGAGAGCTCCTAGCATCACCATAGGTAAAAGGGGCACTAAAAAGCAGCTGTAGAAAATAATAACCAACACTCTAAAAGCAGGTTTGAAATTCAGGATAAAGGACAATTGTTGTTACTTATTACTTTACAGAACATAGTTTTACATGCACAAAACAGATAATATGTATTGTAAGAGAATGATCCCTCCATAAAAGGCCCAACTAATTTTACTGCTGATTACTCCACACTTTTTTTTTTACCAATGTAAAACTCATTGATACAAATAACCTTAAAACTCACCCAGAAACTTTAATTACTAGTATTTGTTCTTCTATCGCTTTTGCATTTTGTCTCTTTTAATTTCTCTATTTCATGTCCTGTCTTTTTATAGGCATTTCATTATTTTGGGAAACACATTGTATTGTATCTCTTTGTATGAAATGTACTATATAATTATTGTTTCTTTAATTTATACACAAAAAAACATAAAGTACTCAACTGTTAATAATTGATTGATACAGAAATCTTTACGCAGCATTTAGTTGAAGTGGAAACAAACTTTTTTTTCCCTCACAATATTTTTATTTATATTGTAACACCATGAAATACAGCCTTTTATATTTTATCTATTCTTTATAGTCCCTATATATCTATATATTATATAATTCAACATAAAGTTGATGTCAAAATACGAAGAACAATATAACAAACAACACAAAATGGGAAAAATAGGTCTTATTTTATAGAAATGTAATTAATCACTGTACATTTTGTATGTTAAATATTAATCTGCAGAGTACATTATATCTATATTATCTGTAAAGTAGTGAGATTTCTTCAATGAAGTATATTTTATCAAAGTTTTTTTTCAAATATAATTTAAATAAATAAATAAAATATACATGTTTACGTGGAATAATGTTAGAATTAAATAAAGACTGTTTAAAAATTATTGAAAACATACACAAGATTTGAGTCTAGAGCTACGCCTCTATGTAAAACACATTTTGAACAAGGTCTGAAATAAACAACAAAAATAAAATAAATAAATAAATAAATAAAAACTTGACTCAGGACTTGTCTGCTCAAAGCCGCAAGGGGGAAAAAAATCCGTGTGGCTCGTCTGCAGGTCTGGGATCAGCGATCTACGCCTGAACGGTTCCTGGAAAACCTAACATCAGACTCCAGATCAACCCCAGAAAGTTGACGCCTATTTATAACGCCGATAAAACTGTACGCGACGCGATTGGCTGCGGGTATTGACGCAAAGCCCTCGTTCTGGACGGCGATTGGCCCCGGCGCCTGTCAAGCGACGTCAGTCACGGCGCTCGGCCAATGGGAGCCCGCGTTCGCCTCTTTGTTCCTCCCGTTCGGCCGGTGACGCAGAGGGTCATGTGTTGTTTGTGCTCTGGCCCGTAGAGATGTGTACAGGAGGAGAAGGGAGCGGGTTGCTAACCGAGCTAGCCGGATCCTCCCGTTTATAGTAGCACGGCTGAACGTGGTCATGCTGCACACGGTGGGCTTTATTTCGTGAAGAAAACAAGAAGAAAAAGTCCGCGTTGGAATACCCGCCTCGCCGCTAAAAAAGAGGCAAAGGGACTGGTTTCTTTTGGCGGAATAACAAAGCCGGTCCGTGAGTAACGTTATTGCAAATCTGAGTCAACGTTAGCTGGCCTAGCCGGACTCCGGAGCTCGTCTCCCAAAACAAGAATGGGGTCTAGGTCCGCTCGGATTAGCTCGCTAGTAAAGTGACCTTTGATTGTTTTTCTCTGATGGCAAATTTCACGAATTACCAGGAAGGCAAAGCAGCGATGTTGATGTTGGAGACGCAGCAGAGGGACGTGGGGACGAAACCTGCGGCCACCGCGAACGGAGACAGCTCGGTCGGGGAACCCCCTTCCCCGTTAATTAGTATCGGCGGCGGCGGAGGTGGCGGCGGTGGCTCTCGTTTCCATCAACATTTGCCGCCCTCCAACCACCTTCATCACCACCACCTTCTGCTCGGCCACCATCACCCGCCGAAGGATCAACAGCATCAATACCAGCTGGCTCCGCAGCAGCATCTTTCCGGGGAAAACATCACAGAGTCCCCGGGCAGGAAAGCCTCCACCTCCTCCTCCTCCTCCTCGTCTCTCGGCCAGGTACACGCCGCCGAGGATCCCGCCGCTTCCTCTGCCGCTAGCGGCGGCGGCCATGTATACGCGTCTGTGAGCGTCGCAAATACCTCGGACGTTGTGGATGATATTCGCAAATGTGGCTATTTGAGGAAGCAGAAACACGGACACAAACGGTTTTTCGTGCTGCGGGCTGCCAGCCACCTCGGGCCGAGCCGCCTGGAGTACTACGACAGCGAGAAGAAATTCAGGAGCAGCCTCCGTTCAGCTGCTGCCGCCGCGGCGGCCGCGAGCGGCGGCGGAGCGATCGCCCCTTCTCCCCCGAAAAGGGTTATTTACCTCTACCAGTGCTTCACGGTGAACAAAAGGGCGGATTCGAAAAACAAACACCTCATCGCCCTTTATACTAAGGACGAGTACTTTGCTATTGTGGCGGAGAACGAGCAGGAGCAGGAGGACTGGTACGTGGCTGTCAGTGAGCTGATGAGTGAAGGCAAAAAGGGGCACCTGGATTCTGATGATCTAGATGATGGATATGGTACAGTCACCCCTGGTACTGTGTTTAAGGAGGTGTGGCAGGTGAATGTCAAACCTAAAGGACTAGGTCAAACTAAAAACCTCACAGGTGTGTACCGGCTATGCCTCTCAACGAAAACCATTCACCTCGTTAAGTTGAACTCTGAAACCCCCTGCGTTAATCTCCAGCTGATGAACATCCGGCGCTGTGGACACTCTGAAAGCTTCTTTTTCATTGAGGTGGGTCGGTCCTCCTCCATTGGGCCCGGGGAGATCTGGATGCAGGTGGATGACTCCGTCGTAGCCCAGAACATGCACGAGACTATCTTGGAGACGATGAAAGCCTTGAAAGCTTTCGCAGAGTTTCGGCCCAGGAGCAAGAGCCAGTCCTCGGGCTCCAACCCCATGCCATTCATCACGACGCGACGCCACCTGGGCAACCTGCCGCCGAGCCAAACGGGGCTGCAACGGCGGTCGAGGACAGAGTCTGTTGTCGGCACGCCGCCGTCAAGTAAGAGCTCTGGGGCTAGTGGTTATCGGTTTCGCACGTCCAGTGAGGGCGAAGGGACGATGAACCGGCCGTTCCGTTCTGCCACAGGAAGCCTGGTTCACCTGAACTCGGCACGCGCCCACCATGGTCGTCAAGAAGGGGGCGGAGGGAGCGGCGGGAGTGGCGTCGCCACAGGAAACGCCGGCACGAGCACTGGCGGCGGACGCTACGTCAGAGCTATCCCCGGGTCCTCATCCACCTACCACGCTCGATCGGCCTCACTTCCTGTCTCCCACTTCCCTTCCACCACCAGCCCCGTCAGTGTCTCCTCCAGCAGCGGCCACGGCTCTGTCTCAGACACGCTGACCCGCCCGTCGAGTGCCTCGATATGTGGCTCGCCGTCTGATGGCGGCTTCAACTCCTCGGATGAGTACGGCTCCAGCCCCGGCGACTTCAGGTACTTCCGGGTGCGGAGCAACACGCCAGACTCCCTGGGGAACACGCCGCCGATCAGAGAAGAGAACTGCCTGAACGACTACATGGCCATGGGCTGGAACCGGGAGGTGTTCGGCACCAGTGCCGGCTCCGGGAACAACAGTGGAGGTGACACGCCGCGGGACGAAAGCACTTCGACGACAGAAGACGACCGCTTTTCCTCGTCGTCGCTGAGGAGGAGAACGCACTCTTTCTCCAGGCCCGCTGGTGGCGCAACTGGTGGCTCCGGTGTGGCGGTTTACCAGAAAATGACCCAGACTAACTTCTCGCTGGAGGAAGGGTCTGATGTCGTATTGCCATTCGGCAGCGGGTTGCTACGTGGGGCTCCCTCCTCCTCCTCCTCCTCACTCCGCTCCGACTACAGCTCCTGCTCCGAGCACAGCCAGCAGAGCCGTCCCTCCACGCTTTCCCGGACCGTGGCCGGCAGCGAACGCCCCCCCCTCTCCTCTTCCGCAAAGGAGGACAGCGGCTACATGCCCATGATGTGCGGCGTGGCCGCGTCGCCACGGGACCACCCTGACTACATGCCTATGCAACCCGGCTCTTACTCTCATCACATTTCCCATTCCCCCCAGTTTCACAGTCCCGCTTTAGGTCAACGCTCAGCCCACCACCCCCCTCCCCTTCAGTCCCAGTCCTCCACAGACTCCCATGGCTACATGATGATGCTCCCAGGGGGCGGCGGCAGCTCCCCCTCCCCGGTGCAGGCCTCCCCGAGCCCTCACAGTAGCTCCATCATGGCAGGCGCCAGCGGGAGTGACAGCATCGCAGAGAGACCCGAGAACGGGGAGTATATGGACATGTCGTACAACAACAGCGGGGGCCGCAAGCTCTCAAATGACGGGAGCGCTGTATACTACGCGCCCGGCACACCAGAGGGCACCTCAAAGTCTTACAGCCCTTATTTCTCCCTCCCCCGCTCCTACAAGGCCCCCACTAGAGAAAGGGACGAGAAGGAGTACGGCGAGTACGTCCCTATGAGTTCTCCCGCCAAGCCAGTCTACTCATCTGTCGCCACGGCGTTGATGTCGACGCCGGAGAAGAGAAGCGGGGGAGGCAGTAGCACCTCCACGCCCTCCCACCCGCCCCCGCCTTATGGAGCTCACCACACAACCGCTGCAATGGCTGACCGACGCATCGTGAGGCCGAACCGCCTCCCTTTGGGCAGGAGGAGTTTCCACGGCCCGCTGCGGGTTAGTGAGCCCTCGACGGCGTCTGCGTGTACCTCAACCTCAGTCCCTGCCACCGGCGGCTCATCTGAAGGGCCCTCCAGCCCGGGAGAGTATATTAACATAGAGTTTGGTGACCATTACCCCCACCAACAGCAGCCCCCCGCCTATCCCCTCTCTGCCCAAGACGAAGCACCTTCCCTGGGCTCCGATGATGCCCGCCGATCCCCTCCCCAGCCCCAAACCCACCAGGACTACATGAGTCTGGAGGCCGGTGTGGACCAGCAGGACAGTGCTGGGTGTCTGGGTAAAAACCAGTCGCCCAGACCCAGCCTCGTCGCCCCGTGGAACCCACCCAGCTACATCCGACCCCTGGCCAGCAATCCCGGGGCCCTGGCCTCACCGGGAGTCCCCGCCGGAGGTCATTGGAGGTCGATGGGGGACGACTACACGGACATGACGTTCAACCTCGGCAGGGGTGAGCGGACGCAGACGAGCCCCACGGCAATGCTGCAGCACCTCTGTGTGATGGAGGGGCGTTACGGCCACGCTCCCCCCGCCTCCTCCTCGTCCATCTCCCCCACCCTCCCTCCGACGAGCCCCGGCAGGGCGCCCGTGCACCAGCCGGAGCCCAAGGTGGTCCGCGCCGACCCCCAAGGCAGGAGGAGACACAGCTCAGAGACATTCTCCTCCACATCCTCCTCTAACTCGATCCCCTCCGGAGGCGGGCTGGGCCCCTCGTCCTCAGCCACCCACCCCACGCTGGTGAACCCCGCGGCCCCAAATGGATCTTACCTAACGGAGGGTCAGGCTTCCAGGTGGGCCAGCTCGGCGTCTTTCGACAGCGTGTGGATGTCCGTGGAGGGTCTAGGGGATCTGCCGGCTCGCCAAGCTCAGACGAGAGACTCGGAAGCGGGCGCCACCTCCGGTACCTCAGCCTCCTCCTCGGGGGCCGGAGCCGGTCGAATGTGCAGGAACATGTCCGTGGGTTACCAGAACGGTCTCAACTACATTGCCTTGGAGCTGAGGGAAGACGGGAGCAACGCCGGAGCCATGACGACGACGTCGGGAGGCGGCAGCGGCAGCAACGGAAGCTCTGCAGCAGCAGGGACGGTGCCTCTGCCGGAGAACGGAGCCTACGCCAGTATAGACTTCACGAAATCTGACGGAGTCTCCACGACAACCAAGGGTGAGTAAATCATAGCTATAAATGATGATAAAAACGCCGTTTCATCATCATAATTGGCAAGAAAATCTTTATTTGATTGTGGAAACATGTGGAAAAATATCAAACTCCTGCTTGTTTGTGTGTTTCCGTGCGAGAGCACGAGTTTAAACGTGCGAGTACAAGAGAGCAAGTGTTTGGGATGTTTCTTTTCCTCCCCGAAAAAACCAAAATAACCCGAAGTGCAGCGCGCTATTATTAGTAACATTATATCAATTCACGGCTCCTCTAGTGAATCTATTTTGGAATCGAGTCTCTGATCTCGACAAGGCTGCGTTCAAGCGCTTTGAGCAGCCAGCCGTTGTCTTTGAAGAGATCTGTCCAGGGAGCTGAAGTCTAGGCTATAACAGTCGCTTCTGGTAAAGGAAGTGGCACCAATATGTGGTTCATTTTAAGGTCTGTGTGTGTGTGTGTGTGTTGCCAGCAGACTGGTAGACGATTAGCTCGCTGAATGAATTGAGGTTTATCTGAGGTCAAGTGTGGACTGAATCAAAAAAGCCCTAGACTTCCTGTCTTTGTAGCTGGTTGGTGTGTCTCTGTGCCTGTCTGTGCACGTGCCACTGTTTTCTTTGTGTCAGCATGTACTGCGGAGTGTACTTTTTTTTTTTTTTTATGCGTGGGTGTTTGTGTGTTCACAGCCTTTTGTCTGCTGTAAGTCTGTTATCCGAGATGCTTTTCTTTGAAAAAACATTTTTTTTATTTATACAAAACATAGAAGAAGCCAGTGCCAAGAGGAGCAGTTAGTACGTTAGCAGAAAACCTGGAAGTAATTTAGTGAAGCTTCTTTTTTTGTTGGGATATGTGTTAATTGGACTATTTGAGACTGTTTTCATCCGTCCTCTTGTTGTGCAGCAGATAACCCCTTGTTGATGGTTTTGGGCTCTTCGTGACCTCGCACTTGCAATATTGTGTTTGGCTTTTTATCAAAATCTTTAACACATCTCAGAATATCGCAGTGATACATGAGAGTTTCATTGACTATCTGACCTTTAACCATCATGTTAAGTTTCTGTTTTACTTTGAAAAGGCACTGATAATTAAAAAGCTATCAATGACGCACTTGTGGCAGGATACGTAACACAACAAATTCTTCAGTCCTATTATTATTTTATTTATTCACAACTGATTAGTTGTGAATAAAAATACTAGTATTTTTTTTTTTATAAATGAGCAGACTAAGATTTACTCTACTCACAACATACTAGGGATATTATTTACATGAGTGGGTTTTTTGGTCTGAATTTTCATGAAATAATTAGAAGTTCCCACTGATATTACTAATAATGAATGAAAAAACCTTTTTCATTTGACTGAATGAGTCTAAATCTGACTAGACCTACACTTATAGGTATACTTTTAATAATAATTTAATGTACAGTTCTGTACATATCAACAAATTCATTAAATATGTTGCCATATATACAGAAATAAAGGAATTTCCAGGATCTTCACTCACAAAGTCACCAAAACTGGATGCTTGAAATGAATTATGTTCAATAAAAAACAGGAAAACACCTGGAAAAGCGAATGAAAAAGAGAACTGCCTCCTGACCAATTTGGTTTACCTAATATTGTTTTAATTTAAATCCAGGTAATGTAGGTTTTGAGTTTGCACAATGGAATGAAAGGACAGTTTAAGCCAGGTTTAAAGTTGCATAAAGTGGCACTAGAATGTTCAAAACCTGGCCTGAGTGGCTTTATTCTTTAATGTTACATAAGTGACGCACGGCGGTCTATATATGTCCACAGTCATCCACTGTGAAGGCCTTTTGGATTGAAATAATTAACAAATCTCTGCATTGAATAAATGCGAAAGTCTGTTTTGAACTTCAGCAGATTTAGTAGGACAAGGCTTTTTGTTTAAAGTCAGTTTGATCAAATAATTTGATTATATGTACAGCTACAGGTTGATGTCCACGTCATATCATGGCTGCAGTGCATGTCTGAAAGGTGCTTACGATGAATTTAAACAGAGTTGCTTCACTTGTCCTTAGGCTTTCACTTCCTCTTTGGTCCTCTTCCTTCTCTCTTTCACCCACCCTTACTCTCTGTCCTCTCTACTTTCCTCCCTCTTCCTCCCATGTGTGTGTGCATGTGTCAAGATTCTCTGTAAGCACTGACCGATTAATTTGTTTATCGCGGTGCTGAATGGAGCTGAAAGTGTGTGTGTGGGGGTTCTTTTATGGCACCGGCCGAACTGCTTCGGTTCTACCGAGGATCAAAAAGACTCTTTGTCTTTCCGGTTCCAAATAACGGTGGCGATGGGCTGTTTAAGGTTACACATTGTAGAGGCATGCAGGATAAACACTGCACTCAGAGACCGGCTCGTGTGTGTTCTAAGAGGCTTGACTAGTGTGTGTGTGTTGCGTCGCGCGCAATCACCAACCCTGACACATTCATGATAAACAGTGGTGAGCAAAAAGTGAAAGGACAGTAAAATAAACCGGGAAAAAGCAATAATTAGGCTTTATAAATAAAAAACCTTGGAGACTCCAGTGCTATTTTTTTCACACCAACAAGCGTAACCCATTACATCAGACTTCCCTTAAGGAGGCATTCAAAATAAAAGCCTGCAGCTTACAACTTCCTGCTTACTCAAATGAACATAATGGCATGTGAATATAGTAGTTAGTTACTCTGGATCCTCTCAAATGTGGGTTAAAAAATGTCATGTGATGTAACCCTAAGGTTTAACTCTTAAGATTAAAAAAAACAGGCCATCAACTCGTTTTATTGGTGGATTACATATTTAAAATTTATCCTTTTTCAGTTGCAACCATTTAATATTTTGTCAAAAAAATTGCAGTACCCAAGGTTTTATCTTATACCCCCCCCCCCTTGATTTAGTCCTGTCAAAACTCTTTAATAGATAAAATATTATCAAAAGCGATAGTCAATTCATTGCAGCAGCAAAGCGAACATTTAACTCGCATGGCTGATCAGGTGTTTCCCCTGTCTGCGTTTTCCCAGTATTTGTTTCCTTCTTCTCGTCTCTGGGGACCAGAAAACATGCTCAACACTTGCTGACACGAAAGAATTATTACAAGTTGCCCAATCGAAACAAATTCCTATTATCAACCTGTTACAGCCCTCCTTTAAATTTGCCTATACCAACATCCTCTGACCAAACTATGCTTTGCATGATTGCATCTAGATTTGTTCCAAACCAGTTGATAGACTACACCAGACCTATCATCAACTTTTGTTTTTATATAACTTTATTGTGAAGTAAGTTTGACTAAAATGTAGCTAAACTAAATATGATCAGTAAATAATGGTTTACTTTGACCAACATAAGACTAAAAGTATCAGACTTTTAGTTGATTAAAACTTGATTAATTAAGAACTGGATGATGTTGAACACTAACAATCATGGATTATGAATTTCGATCGTCCATATCAAATTGATATCGATTAATCCATATGGGTCATTTCTAAGAAGAAAATGTTCTGTTTCCAGCTTCTAAAATCAGATTATTTTCTAGTTGATTTAGTCTTCTATAATAATAACCTGATGATCTTTGGGAAGAAGAAAATAAGAGAAACAAGACAAACAAACTGTGTTTACTTGTGTTAATAACGTCATTTATGAGCACTTATTTAATTTGAGCTCAGCTCGAGAGTCTCCGCTGCGTTTGTCTGTCTTTTATGGCCGCTGTTGCGTAAGTTTCTCTCGTTCTCCACTACTCTCACAGGAGGAACCCGGTCGAAGTCGACGAGTAGCGCAAATTAATGATTAATCCATAACTGATCGTTAATTTACGCAACGGCGGATCGAGGAAAACCTGATGGTTTGCCCATCCCTCGCGCGTCGACGCGTGCAGTTCAAGGTAACGTCGAGAAAACGTCGAGCCGTGCCCCCGAACTCACTCACTCTCACACTCATGGAGCAGGACCGGTGTGTACGTGTTGCGTGCATGTCGGTATGTTTACAGTCTCTGCCCTGAATCTCGGTAGGTGTGTTTGCATGCGCTGAGTCATGGCGGGCGGCCCTTTGATGTGGCGCTGTAATTGCAGCAGCGGCGTGTCAAGGCACACAGCGGGCCAAGAGGAAACGCACCATTATCACTTAGGAATGCACTTCCTCTCAGCTGCAGCAGTAAGCTGATAGAGGCACACCTGGATCCCTGACCCAGAGGAGAGCGAGGGAGGGGCCGGCGCTCTGTCCAGCTGTCATGGACATATTTTAAGTCAACTTTCTGAGTGAAATCTACCTCCAGATAGATATGAAGTAGGTGTGTTTGCATCATCCGGGGTTAAAGCAATTGGATTACCTCCTAAAAGTAATATAAATAGTAAAATAATTGAATGAATCTCCTTCTTTGGAAACAACAAGTTAAGGTAGATATTATATTGTTCTTACAGTTTTTTTGGGTTGTTTTTGAATGCACCTCACCTACAACAATGCTAAACATATTGCCACATCTTAAACTCTAACTGCTATAGAACTGCAAATATAAATCAGTCTGTGTTTCCCCCAGAATAAGTAGCAGTGGTCGGTGCTAGGGGCCGTCTAAACGGGTTGGTTGAAAACAGCGTCTGACGCAAGAATGACCGAATTGCGTTGAAGAAAAGGAAATCAAGAGGAATCAATTTGTGGCACTCTGTGTTCATTCAATGAAAATGAATAGTCAACTATTTTGACAACAAAACTGAGTCTTTTCGAAGAAGAAAATGCTAAAATATTTTTGTTCCAGCTGCTCATATTTTAATAAGTTTCAGGTATCTTTAGTCCTTTATGATAATAGACTTTTTGTTGTGCACTGTTGGTCGTGACAGAAGAAGACAGTTCGACTGATGGACGTGTTTCATCACTTTATAGACCAAAGGACATCGATTTATCGAGAAAATAATCTTTGAGGGAGATAATCTAAGCACAAAGGTACACTTACTGGCATCAGAGGTTTTTTTTTCTTTTGTTTTAGGTGGTTATACATATCAGATCTGCCTGTGGAAGGTGGCCTACTGGTGATTGGTCCTGGTAAATTCTGTGGTTTGTTTTCTAACATTTAATAGAGCAAATGATTAATTACTCCTGTCCAAACCCTCTAAAATGAATGCTAGGGATCAGCCTATGGTGCTTTTTCTGCAACATGATAATGAAAGACTTCTTTTAAATGAATACATCCAAATTCGTATCTCAGGCCTTTATCTCCATCCACCCCCAACTGTTCTAAAGGGTATAAGTGCATGACACGCATACAGCAATAATAATTATTGTGCTTTCATTTTGGTTAGTGAATGTATTCATGGCTAATAGCTAAAAAATGTACCATGACACCATGAGCTCATCATCTTTTGGCTACAGTCAACCACAGTAGTTCTGTTCCAGAGTTTGCAGGTCTTCATTTGTCGAGGCACACAAGTAATAATTCAAATCGTAACACAACAATAAATATTCCTCACCTGCACGGGTTCTGTTTATGTTGCCACAGGTCAGTTGTGCAACCAAACAACACGCCTGTTACATGATTGGCCGTTTGCGTGTCACTCATGCTCCGTTATCAAGGGATCTGATCAGAGGAGGCTGTTTATGAGCTAGGGAAGGGAGCACACTCAGTTCAACTCTGAATGTTGATTATTTGCGTTCATGGTGGTTTGCCTATAAAATCCCTCCCTACTCAGAAATATGTTTTTTTTCTTATTTGATTTCAGATTCATCTGCTGAAAGTGGAAAAGTTTCTCTGTTCTCATTGGAATGCCTTGGTTTAAGGGGTCAATGAGCATGATTTGCATCAGAAACAATTTGGAGCCAAAAATAATAATGAAATAAAAACCATATGTGTGCCGATAGTTGACCAAATGTTGGCCGATGGTAGGGAGTCTCGGTTGACCAAGCATTCATTGGTCTGTTGGTCATAGGATTTAAACAACAAAAGCTTTTGATTTGAAATGGTCATTGGACCTTACAGTCTAAACAAGCTGCAGTTATTAGATACAGTAGTTCCCTAAGACACGAACATCCGACTTATAAATATTCGTAGATGCGAACAACCACCGACTGATAGCTATAAATGTTCGTAAAATTCTGTATTGCAGTTCGCATTTTGAACCTTCGCCCCACATCTGACTAGTTCCCCATTTCAGTACAAGTTAATCTTATTTATCATGGGTGATAAAGCAAAGGCTAGAGCTTTGGTATCGTCCCATCACAACAACCCTAGTAACTTTCCTTCTTCCTCTCTCTTCTCTTCCAATCATTCTGGTCCAACTAGATTTTTGTCGTATCTGTCCATAGGATGTTGTTCCAGAACTGTATAGGCTTTTATAGATGTTTTGTTGTTTTGGCAAACTCTAATCTGGTCTTTCTGGTCTTGTGGTGAACCCTATTTTTTCCCTCTTCATTGTTGACTTTGACACAGATACACGTGCCTCCTGGAGAGTGTTCTCGATCCGTTGTGAAGGGGTTTTTCCTTCCAAGGGAAAGAATTCTTCCGTCGTCCGCCAAAGTAGTTTTCTGTGGTTTTTCTTCCGGGTGTTTTGTTGTTGTTGAGATCACCGGTGCGTTCTCTCTTTTTTCAGAATGTTCCAAACCAGTTAATTTGGCCACACCTAATGTGTTTGCCGTCTCTCCGATGGCTTAGCTTTGATTTCTCAGCCTAATAATGGCTTCCTCCACTGAGGGTGACAGCTCTTTGGACCTCATAATGAGAGTTGACAGCAACAGATTCCTAATGCAAATAACACACTTGAGATGAACTCTAGACCTTTTATCTGTCCTTGTAATTGAGATAATGAGGGAATGACACTTGTCTCTTGAAAAGCAGGAAGATGTATAGAAACTGTTGTAGTTCCTACACCGCTTATCTGATTTGGATGTAAATCCCATTGAATTAAAGCTGAAAGTCCACATTTAGAGCCTTTTTTGTTTGTATCATTTTAAATTTATTGTGGATCCATTGTTATCAATTTTTGTTACAAGGCTGATTCTGAAGCCAATCAATGACCGAAATGGGCATACTAGGCATTGGCTTCAGACAACCCAGCGGTGTAGTCTGAAAATAGACTATTTCAAAAAGGGAAAGTAAGGAAAACAAATAGAAATGGTCTGTTTTTAGACAGTCCGTTTGGCCATTTAAGTTGTGATTATACAAGTACACCTGAACGCATCATAAAATCTCACAGGCCTTGCCCTAAGACATGTAACTTCAAAAAATATGAGGCACCTAAATGCAACATGCAGTCCCTCTTTTTTTAAAGTCTACTGTCAGCGCTTTATGTAGATGCACAATCAATCTTTGCCTCTCAAGTGTGGATGGTTTGACGCTACTTGAAGACGGCCACCAACGCATCCGTGACCGTCTCTCAGCTGGCTGTAGACGACGGCTGCACCTGGAGTCTCCAATGCACTCTGTGCCTAAACACACCGTTAATTAAGTTAGTTTCTTAACAGATGAGACAGAGGCCTGTTTTATGTTTCCTCTCTTCCCCATTTCTTCTCCTCGGGGAAAAAAAACAAAACGCCAGTGCCGTTCCTGTAATCGCATATAGGGTAAAACCCATGTCCCCACTTAACTTAATGCCATCAAAAAATATTTAATTTTGGTTGCAGTCTAGGTCACTGTTACGAGATTCTTAAGTAGATCCTTAGAAGTCAGTGTATGCAAAAAGCACTGGGTTAAAAGTAAGAATGCGTGTGGCTCAGACTATGTAATGATTGATGAGATTTACTAGATTTCAAAGTAAAAGCTCAATGAGTGAATTATGTAATTGAACCATTGACTCTTCTACTCATTGGTTTCTCTCATTAAAAGAATCATGTGATTCATAATATCAGGTGTATTGTACTTTAAACCATCATGTACATTAATTTGTAGTCCTGTGTCCTGTTTTGGGAAAGGCTGTTTTCAGGAATTTTATTATTAACTTTAATAACATGATTGAACCCTTTTTTTTAAATCTGAATCGAGAAACTGGAATAGGAATTGGGTGTCCTCTTCTTAAAAATGATTCAAATCAATTAATCTATTATCCAAATAGTTTGCGATTAATTTAATGGTTAGCAACTAATTGATTAATCAATTAATTTCTACAGCTCTACCGTTCTCTGGTGAATGATTTAAAGATAAAGTATTGAAGTGGCATTATTCTCAATACTGAACAAAGGAAATGGACAAAGTTTGGTTTTCTTTAGTAGAAGTCAATAACTTTTTCATTGAGTCTCGTTTCTATTAAAGAAAGTGTTTAAATGTTTCTCAGGTCTTAAATTATATTTGTTGAGGTCATCAAACATTAAACTTGACTTTAACAATGGTGCAAGAACCCTGTCATGGCCCTGAGGGTCAGTTGAACGGTAGAGACAGGAAGATGAGACGGACATTAGTGGCGTAGCATGGGGTGGTCGTGGCGTTTAAAGGCTACAGGGATTTTAAGATATAAGGGGCAGCAGTGGGAACCTGCCCTTTTCTCCCTCCCCCCCCACCGGTGTCCCAGCCAACTGGATACGAGGTGGTAAAGGGTTAGGCAGAGTGCGAGGAAGGGTTATCGGGCAGAAAGCAAAGGGAGTGGCATAAGATGTGAGAGAAGGTGGTACGAGGCTGCCCTTTCCTCTCTCGTTCCCACCGCCACGGCCAGGGCCTTCTATATTTACAGGTCTATTTCCAGACCGACATGAATTTATGGGGCTGGTCCGAGGCATGCGCTGCTCGTAACAGGACCCCCCTTCCTGCTCATGCAGAGGTAGTTCTTTCTCTCTCTTAAATAACCAGATATATGCGCCCACAGATGTTAGAATTATTAACCATCGCAGCATTAAGCAGCCTTCCCGACGCTCACAAGAAAGTGGTCGTGGTTCTCTGAAAAATCCCCGTCGTAGCATGGTTTTAGCGAATAAATAACGCTAAAATACCTCTCGCCGTTTGATGAACACCTTAATTCAAAAGCACTGACAAGCGTAGATGTGTTTTTAGCATGGGTGGTCGTCGACGCTCCTCGCTAAACAGGGAATTGAACCTCTAACCCGGGGCTTGTTGGCGCCAGCAGGGTTCCCGTCACTCAAACGGATTCCTCAAGTATTGCAACATTTAAGGAGGCGTTTTTCCCAGTTTTCTTTTTTTTTACGTCTTTGGTTCGATTTTTGCTTTTCAAGGAAGTTCCAAGTGTTTGGAGACGCATATACAGACGATATATAAAGATTTTAGATGATTTTCAGCTCCACAAATGCTTTAAAAGACAAAGCAAAGGCGATGATTGAGCTCACCAAGACCAGCGTGTCGTACGTCCTGCACTGCCTACTCAAAGAGAAATGTTGTGTCTCATTGGTAATAAATGGACCTAAACAGTGTCCAACTGTTACACAAGTTTTTTAGTTATTCTAAGTTTAGGTTTCATAGGTGGTCTGGAGCATTACTTAATCTCCTCTTACTCAAGTTTTCTCCATTATTTCCATTATTTTGTCTCTTCTCCTTCCTTTTTTCCCTTTAATTTAGTCTCTTTCTCCTCATCCCGCTGCCTAAACTCTGACACATGACAATGAAAAGGCAAGACTTTTACTAGTCGACCTCTTGACTTACTGGAATGTGATGGCAGATAACTTTATTAGAGAAGGAAAACCGAACCTGTGTGCAAATATGCATTTGAAAGCAGCATTCAGTAACTGCGTCAGACTTTTTTTTTAACACATTTATTCTTTTTATTGGCCCTCATCATCCAATTATTACCCTTTTGACATGCACAGTTTGAACAAAGCAGAAAGATTTTTTTGTATCCACCTACGTAAATGTGGAGATAAAGTAGTGAGAGAACATTTCGTCAAGTGTTTATTTTGGCAGGAATTTTCATTTTATCTTTAGAATTAAGAAAAAGCTTTACTTT
The DNA here is from genome assembly GCA_030544235.1 of Lepturacanthus savala. NCBI lineage: Eukaryota > Metazoa > Chordata > Actinopteri > Scombriformes > Trichiuridae > Lepturacanthus > Lepturacanthus savala. Next base: position 17,964,505 of record CM060483.1, read on the forward strand.
ATTTAGTGATCATTGGATTAATAAAAGGAGTCATGAGATCTAAGGACATGATAGGATGCAGGAAATGGAAATTTTGGGCAAAAGTTTCTTTTTTCAAGCTTTCTTTTAATATCTGATGGATTTTTGTTGTTTTAGTCTCGATTAATCAATTGACAGACAAATCTGTAACTCTTTTGTTAGTTGAATAATTGTATGAATTTACTTATTTACTTTTCTTTATGGATGATAACCTAAGTATCTTTGGGTTTTTGACTATTTGTCATACACATGAGGCATTTGGAGCCATTACTTTGGACTTTTGAGGAACTTTAACAGGTATTTTTTTACTATTTTCCAATATTTTATGGACAAAATGACAAATTGAAGAATGAAGAAAGTAATCAGAAGTGGTCGACAACGTGTAACGAGGGGTCTGAGGTAGACTTTATTTTATTTAAAGAGTCCCAGGTCAAACAGATCGAGAACTACTGAATTAATCCAAAGTTACTTTTAAGTTAAATTTGAAGTAAACTTCCCAACAAGATTTTTGTGATCTCCAGCAAAAATAAAGGAACTGGCCTCACTGTTCCAGTGTTTTCGGAGGGAAGTGCATTTGCTGACGTGTGAGAATTTAGCTTTTTTTGCTGCTTTTCTCAGTTTAGTAACTCAACTATCTTTGTGTTTTTGAACTTTTTCATAGGGGAAAAGTAATTTGTCATCTTCCTCACTGAGAACTTGTTATAGTTGTTTTTTACTGGAAATTTTTACGCTTATGAGTCAGTGACTCAAACAGCGATGACTGCCAATGTTAGAGCTATTCACAAGATAGGTTTGATAATTTATCTCAGTATAGAAGAAGAATATTTCTTCCAGCCTGATCTGCAGTTGTCACCATCAGTTCAGCTTCTGTCTTCATGATTGTCAGATTGTTTTCTAAAATAGCAAAGTGCTGTAAAAAAATGTCAACAGAAAAATAAATATTTCAAGCACAGACAAACTGAATATGATTAGGGTAACGTCAATTTATTAGGAAAAATATGAACTAATAAATTGATAGTAAAATCTACTATTGACTGCTCTAGATAACTAGACTCCACACATCCAGACCTTTGAGGAATATTTCTATTCAAGCTATTATTTTTGGTTTTGATTACTTAAACCACCGATACATGATACTGTCTCTGTAAATTAACCTGTACAGGTGTCATTTTTATTTACTACTACATAAAATTTGACCTAGGCAACACTTTATCTGCCTTTTCTTTCATTTTAAGTTCTCCCCGTTTGAGTTAATTACAAACTACCTTTGCGTGTTCTGCCGTCTTCTCCGATAAATAAAGTTCGACCCTAAGTTAAAACAAAAAAAACTATTTCAAACCGTGGGTATTGCTATTTAACAATGTGTATGCAATTTTAATCTGAGTGGTTAAACCACCAATTTAATTTAAGTAAAATAAAATTTATTATCTCAGAGGTATAAGATTGCCAGATTTAGATGTAGCCATATCGCAGATGTGTCGCTACCGAAGCAGCACGACTTCGTAAAAAAAGCACGTCCACAAACTTGGTATCAGTAAGTACTTACACTACCGGTAAACAATTTTGTGTTTTCCATGAAAAGCCACAATAAAACTCATGGCGGTAAATTACCATGAGTTTTATTACACTAGCCTTCTGACACAATGGGAAAACACATTGTTCCATTAGAACATTTGACTGATAGTTGCTGGAAATGCACCTCTATACACCTATGTAGATATTGCACCAAAAACCAGACATTTGCAGCTAGAATACACATTAGCAGTGTATAGAGTGTGTTTCTGATTAGTTTAAAGTCGTCTTAATTGAAAAAAACAGTGCTTTTCTTTAAAAAATAAGGACATTTCTAAGTGACGCCAAACTTCTGAATGGTAGTGTCCATCCAAGTACAGTAATCGATTTGGAAAAAACGCGGTATTCGTGCATCCCTAGATAAAAACCCGTCCACTTTCATTTCTAGGTCTGCGTTTCCCCTCTGGTCGGTCAAGTCAACACGTTACACTCGCCGTTAACACCCATGATACCTTTCATCTGTTGTCCCAGCTGGGTGAATGGGGTTTAGGGACAAAAAAAAAAAGAGATAGGCCGTTTGGTTGAGGGCAGATAGACAGAGAGAGAGAGATTGAGGCGCGTTAATGGTGAGAAAGAGACAGGCCGAGTCCCGAACACCTGCCTGTGTTGCAACCACACAACAAGCTGTTGGGTAACGCAGGTGTTTGAAGAACAGTGTTTTTATTGTGTGTAACCGAGGTCAGGTCAGTCAGGCCCGTGTCCTTAGAGCGTTGTTTTGATCCAAGTCCAAGCCCGCAGAGAAACTCAGAGACCTCTCTCAGAGACTTCTCTCCTCTCTTCCTCTACGGCTCGCACAAAAACAAAATCAGATTTGCTGCATTGACACCATAATTAAGAACAGCACCGCCGAAGCTTATATAGTCCTTGGGAATGTTAAAAGCAGCTGTTTTTTTTTTTTTTTTGCAGAAAACAAAGTGTAACATTACTGTAAATACCAGAAGGCAACAACCTTTACTAAGCCAAGGTGACTTTACATGTTGAAATATATGAGCCAAGATCTTTGTTCTTTGTTAAAGTCGTAAGAAATGAAAGCACTAAGTGGTCTTAATAGTCACATTTCACCAAATTTGATGTTTCTAGAGCTACAAGATTTCTGGATTAGTCAATAGAAGACTAATAGAAGATTATTGGCAACTATTTTTATAGTTGAAAAATTGTTTTGGTCATTTAAAAAACATTATTGAATAGAAAAGTAATATAATTCTATAGTAATTTGTTCCAATTACTTATTTGGAAAAATAAACAGAAATAACAGGGTAACATTACACACAGTGTATATATATAATAAAGTGATATAATACTGCATAAATATAAAGTTTTTAAAAAAAAAAGATAAAAGAAATAAAAATATGAATAATAATAATGTTCGTTATTTTACCTGCAGCCTTTATTTAAAATAACTGAGAATTACAGCAGATATTCAGTTTTCTGTTTGTTCCAGCTATGTGGAGCATAGAAACTGTGTTAATACACACCAGGTACATTGTAGAGTAAGTAAAGCAGTGAAATGCAACTTGGACATTCAGCAGATGCAAAACTGTATAAAATAATTAGAAATAGTTTTAAATATCGCATATCTTTTTTTTCATATTTGTGATATATCATTGATAACGGTGAAGGAGCAGCAGTTTGGCGTCGTCCTGCAGCTTTTCTCTCCCGCTGCGTGAGGACATATTTTTTCCCCCCCCTGCTGCCATGGAAAAGTTTTCACCGAGTAAATATTGAGTTTAGTTTTGCTCCTGTTTTGTCCAGCAGCCTCGCTGGTCAGCCCCGGTGGTCACTCCGTCTGTATTTACTTAACGTCTCGTTCAGTCCTCTGCCCGCTCGCGCCGCTCGGATAATCTGTTTACCCGCGTCGACTTTTTCTTTTACTTTTTTTTTTTTTTTTTCTTCTGCGTCTGTAATTAGTTTGGGAGCAGGTTTGCGTGCGGGCCCCGAGCCCGTGTGCTGTTATTCCTCTTTCTATCGGTCCGTCCGTCCCTCCCTCCGTCCCCACGGCTAACAAACAGCCGAGCAGCATTCCAGCAGTGCCCCCTGTCAAAGCATCTGTATTGTGGCATGCTGCTCACATTGTTGTGTCAGACAAAGCCTCGCTCTCAGTGGAATAACCCAGCTGGACGGCGGCCATCGCCAGGGTCATTCAGGGCCGCCGGGCCACACTAAAACAGCCGAGCTGACAGCCCGAGCACGGCCACGATCGCAGGAAACAAACGTTAAAGGAAGGAGGAGAATGAATTGAGTTAAGGAGGCGTCGGGGCCTCCTCAGCTTCAATGCTCCTCGTTGGAGGGGATGGATACTTCCAAAAGATAGTTCCCTCATCTTGAGATGGTGTTCAAATATTGAGAAGGTGGTTCAAATATTCTTCATTAGGGTTGTGATGAACAATTATTTTTTTAATGCATCGATCAAGGCTGTGTTGGTCGAATTTTGCGTGTATAATCGAGTTGAATTCTTTTTTTTACAGTTTCAATACAATACATTCAAAAGGTCAGAAAAGTTCTCTTACATTAAAACACTTCAGCTTCGAGGAGCAGAAGCAACATAACATGCAAGATTTGCTATAGTGATTCAGTGTTTCCCTTAAACCGAGTAGCATTGCGTGCTACAGCAATGCGGATTCAGTTTGTGGCACTCGGTTTTCATTCTGTGGCACAGCACCACAGAACAGAAGCGTCTATTTGTTGGAGTCGCTGGTGATTTGTCATCTGGCTGCTGCAGGGCGGCGCCTCTTTTACGCGTTGGTGCACGGCTGTCGACGGGTAACGGAATCACTTCCTGTTAATCGAAAGTATTCCCGTTCCATCGATGAACGAGTCCACGTCTTAAACGGCAGAGACTCGGAGGAGCCACTCGCTTTCCTGCTCTCAGCCACAGGTTGTCGATCGCTTTGTAGCAGCACGCAGAAGCATCTGCATCCAATAAGTTTCTCTACTTGTTTATTCAGGTCTTTACTTTCATTCGACAGCGTGTGTGTGTGTGTGCGCGTGTCTTCTACAATCCAGAGTTCACCGTCCATGCTCATTTATTTACTAAACAAACAAAGTTTTTAAACTAGTAGTTTGAGCTCAGCTGGCTGGTCGGTCGGTGGAAATGTGACTTATATCTTTGCTGCTGCTTTGAAAAAACTCTGACTCTCAAAAAGCCAAAATTCCACTTTAATTTCGTCTCAATATGCCAACAGATGTAACAACTAGCAGATCTTTGTTAGCATAGTGTGACTTTCCACCAATTTCCATCAGTCTTTTGGTGTGAAAGGAGTAAATATTCTCATTTGTCCACAAAAATATAAATATTCCATTGACTACAATTGGCAGTACTGATCATGTATTAACTTGTAACCAGAGAAATTAGGTTTTAAGTATATTTATCAAAAAGACAAGAAAAAAAAGGAATTTCCTTATGATATCTTGCTTCACTATCAGGCAATATCAAGCTTTGAAATATCACTAATAATAATAAGCTGTTTGCCTCAAAAATCACACGTTTGTTGTGTAAATATCCCACCAAGTTTTACCATGTTGCAGGTATTTTTATGTGTTTGTGCGTGTTTATGGTCATGACTTCCTAACAATGTCTTGTCTTTCCTCCTTCAGACTGAGCGACAGGACGACAGAGGTTCAACACCCTCCTCCTCCTCCACCTCCTCCTCCTCCTCATCTCTCCGCTCGGGGTACTTGACCTTCAATCTTCCCCCGCTGGTGACCTCTAACCTTCACTCAAGACTGAGAAGCCGCTAACTTCTGGACGCAGAGAAAAAAAAAAATCCTAATAGATGACGAAAAAACGCTTGCAGTTTTTTTTTTTTTTTTTAAATGTATTACATCTTTTATTTTCCTTGTGTTTTTATATGCATATCTTGTCATGTTTTTTTTTTTTTTTGTTTTATCATCGAACCTCCCCCCGCCGCCTGCCCCGCCCACAAATCAGTGTGTGCTGCTTTTCCCCCCCTCAACGTTCACCAGTCAGTGAACCCTGGCTGAGGGGGTGTCGACAGAACCGTAGAAAGTCTTATATCAGACCTGCTTCTCCAAAAGCGTCCAGAACTGGAGGCTGGAATACTGAGAACGGCATTATGGTACAGACTTTTATGTTGCATTGAACTTAGAATGGAGAAAAAATGTATTCTTTTATTATTATTATTATTATTATAATTATTAATTATTATTTTTACCCCCCCTATGCGTAATCCATCCTCAATATGGTACAGTTTACATTGTGGACAAAGTTGTAGTAGAAAATATGTATATTTTTATGAATGAATCCCCCCCCCCCCCCCCCTCCCCTTAAATGGTACGAGCTCATGGCTGGATCCATTTTAGCTTCAGAGTAGACATGTGGCATTACACAAGTATCACGCTTGCCCCCCTTACACATACAACTAGCCATATCAGGTACTGACAATCCCGGCCATTTCCAAATATGACTAGGAAACCACGGTACTGCACCACTACTGGGTTTGCCGCAGCGTAGAAATGCAACGGGGAAAACCTTAAAGCGCTCAGCTCATATTCTGTAGCACATATTTTTATTTATTTGTCACAACAGGTACAAATCTCCCAGTGTGTTTCTTTCACGGTACTCAGCAAAACGGAGGAACCGCACCGGACCACTGATCGAATGTCTACCTTAATCCAATTTAGTTCTCTACAAAGTGGCATAAAGAGAAGAGGAGAAGATGGACGTCACTCCCATGTCTTTCTGTTAAAGGTACAGTCTGTACTGTAATAAACAGGGTGCCCCAACATGTAGGAGAACCACAAAGACGTGTCAAAGTATCTCTAGAGACGATCTCTACTGTAGAAACATGGCCGGCTTTAATTTAATTATATGCTAATTAAAATACATACATATGCATATTAAATTCCATTCATGCTCCACTGTACGCTGCTTAATCTTACCTACAGTACTGTGTGGTCTTCCAATTTGAAAGCATGGTTTATTGACTGCAGGATTTGTAATGATTGACCTCAAACCTCGCACTTGAAAAAAACTAGATCTGTACTGTACGCTGCTTCGATGCACTCGTCCGCTCTCATATTTCTGTTTCGCCAGTGGATTTTTTGAACCTCAACCAATAGGAGGCCGGATGTAGTGTAGACCAATGAAACGATTCCTGCTTTACTTTTTAGAACTCTTTAACCGGGTTTGTCTACTCCCTACCTCCATGGCTTTATTAAATGTGCTTCCTGTGCTTTCTTTATACCTTTTGGAATAGAAGAACAGTTAATATATATATATATGAACCACAACCCTGTAGTTTTTTCTCTTACTATAACAGCTGCATAGATAATGGTACCCATATTGCACACTTACAAGTGGCTGTTTGCTGGATAAGAAAAACCTCAAGATTTGTGTTTTATTATCTAATGTTCTTATTAACATTAATGTTGCTTCCTTTAAATATACTTGATAACATATTTGTGGCACAAGAAGAATATATGACATCTCCTGGAGGAGTTAAAGCATAACTACCCGTATGGGATGCTCTAAGAAGTAAAGTGAATACGTCTGCAGGTAGACGGGATCATTATATTACTCAACACTTCGGAGCATTTTGACAGGGTTGGTGCACGAAACGTCCAAAAGTGGATCAGAAATCTGAAAACCAATGTTTTAATGAGTGCTTTTGATGAGTTTTGATCTGGCGCGAGCAACGTGTCTGAGCGCAGAGCACGCTCTAAGAAAGAGAATGAAATAAATAAATCATGCTTTCAAATTAAAAGACCCCACTCTTGAAATGCTACAGCTAGCAGCCAGTTAGCGTAAGATTAAAACAAAAGCTGAATTTAACAAAATTCACCTACATGCACCTCTAAAGCAAACATGTTAGCGTTCAGGCTTCCTGCTAGAAAATGATCCATGTTAAACAAGCGGTCGTTATGACAACGTAACGTGTTAATTATTGAGCTTTAGAGGGACGTGCTGGTGGGTTTTGTAGTTTTAGCGGTTTCCCGTCTACGCTAGCCGCACATTTTAGCAGAAAGATACGAGACTGATATATCGATCGTCTTCTCTTCTCTTGGCGAGAAAGAAAATAAACTCTCCAAAAAAAAAAAAGTAAAGCCGTTACTTCCTAATGTTTTAAAAACAATCCACCTGCTGCGGTCAGCGGATGGAAGGAGTCCGGCTGGCATCCTATGCAGCTTCCTGTGTGAGGGGCTGCTTAGTAAAACCAGAGCAGGTGTTAAGACAGTTCTTGTTTGCCTATTTATACCTCATCGTCATGTACGTCGCACAGTTCGGATTAGCGAGGGGAGGGGGGGAGTGGCACCAACACACACACACACACACAACACTCTAAAAGGTAGAAAGGTACAGATATAAGGACGCAAACACAAGATCTCTGCAAGAATACCATATAGCGTACTATTTAGGCAGTGGAAATGTGTCCTATGGGCATGACACTGCTCTCAGAACACGTGCACATACACGCAAAGTAGTTCTGCAGCCCTATTTAGGGCACAGTAAGCCCCCCCTCTTAAGTTTTGTCTCTTTGTCAGTGTCTCTCAATGACGTCCGGGATGTTTCTCACACACACACACACACACACCGACACATATATGCACGCCGGGGTGTTCGTCAGCGGCTCCCGTGTGACGTAAAGAGGTTTCCAGTAACCCGATCTCCAGCCGCAGGTGCAGCGTACTGGGCATACTTGCCCCGTTACAACCTCTCAAACACACACACACACACACACATGCATGCACGCATGGAGAAGGGCAGCGGACACCCACATCAATCAAAGCGTGAGCTGTCTCACACTTCCACACACACCGATACGCCCATATTTAGCATTTCTACTCCATGCTACTCTCCCATGACTCTTAGCAACACGAGTGATTTCATAGAAACAAAGACTGACAGTTTAATTTTGTTCAGTATTCACTCATCTAATGATATCAGCCCACTCTTATTATTATTATTCTTTTAGTTTGTTCGTAATTTGTTTGGACGGATGAAAGCCTGTCACTTTTTGCTGGGAGGGAGGAAGTGGAGGTAAATCATTTCAAAAGTCTGATTTTAAGAGCAGCACCAACAGTATTCCTTTATTTTTTTTGGATTATTTTTGTTAAACCATGCTAACCACAGGGGAGGTTTGCTGTGATCTGATACTCCACATTCATTGATCGTTTTATTGCCGCTGGTAATTCTGACCATGTTTGACAGTTTTGGAAGTTTGAATGAACTAAAATCACCTTGTTTTGGCACATATAATATATAAATAGTCTGAAGATGCCATCTGTCAAAATTATCAAATGGAAAAAAATGTTCAAACTTCAAAAAATGCCCAGTTTTAATTATATAATCTGCTTTAATCTGTAATTTCAGGTGAAAAAATTAGGCTAAATTTCTGCTTAGTAGAAGTGATTTTTGGCCATTTTGCACCAAACAAGATGATTTTAGTGTCACTCTTCCATTCATAGGTATGACTACATCTATTATTTTTGGAATTGATTGTTTTCCAATTTGTACAAAGCTGTCAGAAAACTATGGGAAAAACACATTTCACGGTTACCCATTGATTTTGTTTTATAATAAATAGGCCAAAAATACCCAAAGATGTTCAATTTACACAACGAAAACCAGCAAATTCTCACATTTTCTTCCCGAAAACAACGGTAGATCAGCATTTTTTGCTGCAAATTACCTAAATGATTTGTCAGTTATCATAACCCAAGACAATTAAAGGTACAGCGTGTAGTTTCTGGTGGCATCTAGTAGAAAGATTACAGATTACAACCATGGATCTTCAGTTATTTCGGGGGTTATTGTGATGCTCAGAAAAGAAATAATCCACCATTTTACAGATGGGCCTTTGTCTATAATAGTGAATAGGGGGGAAAAAACATAGTTGTAATTCCATGGTTTGGCCACTAGTACAAACTGAAACCAAATTGACTACCTCAGTGTATAAAATATGTTATTACAGCCATGAAAAGTGCTTAAAGCCATCGTTTGGTTTGTCCTTTATGGGCTACTGTAGAAACATGGTGGTGCAACATGGCGGCCATGACTGGAAACCCACAACCCTGTGTAGGTCAAATTGGCTCAATCTAAAAGTTCTTATTTTAACTGAGTTATAGACTAATAAAAACATACTTAGGGGTATTATTTTTCATTTTCTGCCAAGTCTGTTCCACTAGATGCCGCTAAATCTTCCACGCTGGGCCTTTAATTTTCCATCTAGTTGTACCAGATGGGCAGAATTTACTGCGTCAAGGCAAATCAGAGCAATCCTCAAAATCCACCAAACATCTTCACGCTTTCCAGGAGCCTAAAATAAAAATATTTTGAGGGATATCATCATGATACGGATTATTTCGTTTGAACCAGAAGCCCCTTTGACCCCCCGTTAATTAACATCCTCCTCAGCAAGTTTGAAATGGTCTGATTTCAAAGTAAAATATCGAGTTTTCAAGCCCGTGACGTGTCTTATATGTACATTATGAACGATTTGAACCATTTTCATTTGCTCCCTCTTCCCCCTTCGAATGACAAACAATATAAGAATATTTAGCCTGTGCCCCGTGACAACAGAGAGAGTTAGTTTCTTAGGTTTCGGAACATGTTTTGTGTATTTACTGATGCTACAGCAACGTGTCGCTTTGGGTTTTTAACGCTACGGCAGAAATGCTTTTGATTTTGAAAGGGGCTTAAATTATTTGAAGCATTAATACTCCAACATGGATATTCGTCGTGTCTGATTACCTTCATGTTGAAATTTAATTTACCCCCGGTTTGTCATAACCCAATTAATTTAAAACGGTTTCTTTTTATTTTTTTTTGCAACAACCCAACCTCAAAAACTGTCCTCAATGTTTTTTGATGTTGATAAAAAGCTGTGTGTGTGTGTGTGTGTGAGTGTGTGTGTGTGTGTGTATTCCTCACAGAAAAGATTTATGCATCATTATGCAAACTTTGTTTTTCCTCTTTCTTTTTTTTGATCTTAAATCTTTGTATTTTAGTTGAAAGAGGGGGAAATTATCATCTTATTTTTGGTTGTTTTCTTGTATCGGGGCGACCTCTGAAAAAAAAAAAAACATACAAGGGTAGTTTTTTTTTTTTTTTTTAAGATTACATAGGCATTTTGCAGTTATTTGTATAAAGAAATGGGTTACAACCTCTGCCTAATGTTTATTTTTTTGTAACTATATTACAGTTTATTCGCTGCTGTGTAGTACATTTAACAGAAATGCTGTCGGTGGCAAACCCTAACGATGAGGATGATATTCATTGCCCTGCTATCAGGCTCGGGTCAGTGTTTTCCCGCCAAAAAGGAGGATTTTGGCGGGAAAGGGAGGCGGGCGGGGGGGGGGAGGGGGAGGAGAAAAAAAAAGCAAATCCCACTCTAACCTGCTACCTGTGTTCTTATTTTCCGAGTTGAATGCTGTTGTTTATTAGCTTTACAGGAGAGAGAAAGAGTTTAAAAAAAAAAAATACTGTGGAGGTGTGTATCCTTCGTATGTGCATTATTTTTCAGCGACGTACGTCCTATATACGAAAAAGGAGAAAAAAAAAAGGAAAAACAGACAAAAAAAAAGGAATCTGGCGGAAATGGAATCCTCCTGTAAATAAGTTGTCGCTTTCTTCATGTTATGATCAACACCTCGGCAGGTGCCCCCCCACCCCTTCCCTTTTTTTGTTTTATTTCCTTCTCTCTTTTCGTTCTCTCTTTTGTTTCCTCGTGGAGGGAAAGGGGGCTAGGAGGGGTACTCGGAGACGATTTGAGCATCGGCATAGTGTTTATATTTATCAAAACTTTTTTGCTTTCGATAGAGCTATTGCAATAAAAATGTGTTCATGTAACCGTCGTGGTCTCATGTCTTTTTCTGTGTGTTTGTGTACGTCATGAAATTAAAGGGCCAGTGCTTCTTTTTTTTTTTTTTTAACAAATCAGGCCTTATTTCTGGGATTTGCACCTTTAAATCAGAATATACACATCTCTATTTGTGTCAAACTAATATTACATAACAGTTCAGTCATTTTTCTTTTTTTAATAAAGCCTTCCAATCAGCTAAGCTAGAGTTTTGACGTCATTAAAAACCAAAAAAATGTGTAAATCTACTAAAAATGTTAATCTTTGTGTGTTGTTTGCTTAACAAACTTAATGCCTGAGACTCAGGAAAATGCATTTAGTCACTGTTATTTAACACTTTGATTAAAGCAGAAGAGTTACTGTGGCCAGAAGTCATAGGTGTGACCTGTAATAATACAACCTTTATTTTATATCGTCACACACACGCACTTTTATAGGTGATAAATGCGTAAAACTGTCACCTTAAAATTTATGGTCACTAACTGGCAGCAATTATCCATAAAGTTACTGTAATTATATTTTACAGTAGAAGTACTGTACATTTAAAGTATTGTCTTTACTGTAAAATAAAGAAAACAACTGATTTTAGTTGTATCCACAGTATCGGGTGATTAACTGTAAATAATTGACAAATTCCTAAATCTGTATTCAGTATTATAATATAATACAGTTAATCACCCAATACTGGGCTGTCATGGTAAATTTCCAAAGTACCATTATCTGATGCTGCTCATGTTAAGTTTATATAATATATAACCATCTTACCTAATGTAACGCTGCTCTGTAGCACTACGCGTATATAATCCATCCTCTCGCTAAGGATAAAAGTCAATTCATAGATCGTTAATCCGCTGTTAATCCGCAGCCTTGACGTTCTGTTGCCTCTAATATAATAACAATAACTTCCACTGTTTGCTCTCATTAACTATTTAAGCGGAGCAGCGCTAACGTTACCTTACAGCACAGGTCAGAGCCAATTAGCTTAGCTTAGTTTAGCACAATGACAGCTAGCATGGGAAGAAGGCTAGCCTAGATGCACCTGTATTTAAAAATTACTTGTATTTTCATTTGATAAAAGTGTGAAACTGTCAATGTAAAGTTTTTACACATTTACATATTTTTACTCTGGGCTATTTTCTGAACTTTTTTTTGAAACTGGACCTTTTACCAACTTTATTTTGTCTCAATATGCCAACAGATGTAACAACTAGCAAATCTTTGTTAGCATAGTGTGACTTTCCATCAAATTTTTTCTGTGGAAGGGGTAAATATTCTCATTTATATACTATTTTTAGCATATATATATATATATATATATATATAATACAGCTCCTCCAATAAATCATTCACTCACAGTCAACAGGCTTACTGGCCTACTTTAGTCACCATAGTCTCAGCTTTATCTAATTTAATTAAATAAAAATTAAATTAAATGTTACATGGAGTAAAAATTCATCAATTTTATTACCTCAAATTAAAAAGAAAGGATATGATCGCTCACTTTAATTTGTTTGGGACTATATAAACCTGATTACATTATGAGACCACAACACTTGTGTTGCCATGGAGCCAAATGATTCCAGATTTACCGTTTCCTAGACTGAACTGATAATCAATGTGTTTTTATTGGGTTTCGTGACCGTTTGGCCATAGAAACCTGTTAAACCGATGGGTATCAAGGAGAAAACAAGTGTTTATTTCCTCATTCCTGAAGCTCTTTTTTTTTTTTTTGGAGAAGAATGGTTTTCAGACGGTGACACACGCTGTGTTTATCCAGCTCAGGTGACCGGCCCACCATCCCAAAGTCCAACTGTCAAAACAATCCAAAGTCCACTTTGGTCATAAGAGGTGGTCAATCGAGAGGAGAGTTTTGAGCCACCACATACAGCAGTCTGGTTTCTTATAAATCAATAAGTAAACAGTTTTAGGGTTAAACTACCCTGTTTTTTCTGTTCTTTTACTGTCAATTTTTTTTCAAAGACCTTTTCGCCATATTCTAATTAACATATATTATGTTTTTGTAAAGATTTCAATAGCATATTAGGTCCTTCTTGGCTGGCTAAAGACTGAAACGGCTTTCAAATCAAGTTTTAGACAAGTTGAAGAAAATGATTTTTCCATCTAAATCCCCCAACACATTGACATGATAGGTTTAGCAGGACCTAACGTCATTTCTATGTTCTTTATATATATCTTTTCAAGTTCATTCACTTAATTTATTTAGAACCTTTCAAGTTTCAAGAAACCGTTATGATGTAGTGAGGGATTGTAGATTGTAGATAGGATGTAGTCAATGGATTTAGCTGCTATATTTAAAAAAAATGAGTCAGACAAATGCTATGAGACTGCAAATGTCAATGGGAGATGGACCCCTTACATCCACTACAAGAAATCCATTGCAAAGCAAGTGCCAGTCAGGAATCTGTAAATTCCAGTATGGATCTCTTTGTCTGAGCTGTACAGTATGTGCGTGGTAATTCTAGACCTGCTCCACATGGGTGTGCCACAGGCCTGCGACTTAAAGCACACAAGTTGTTCCAAATTACTTCAGTTCTGTCTTTGCGCAGCACAGTGTCTATAGGTCTTGGAAGGTCTCCAGTTGTGTTTGGTCAATGCTTCTCACATATCATAGCAGGTTGTTATATTATTAAGGGCTGTCTGCTCCTGGGCATTCATGAGCCATCAAGTGAAAGTCTATTTCACTTGATGACTTTATCATACCGCTGCAATTAATAGCATCACCCCCTTGACTCTGAAGAATCTGGACGAGCCCAAGGCCAACTGCTGACAAGATTGTCAGAATCAATCTATGACTGACGGTCAAGTTAATCAGTTAAAACTGGTAATAATTAGCTTATAGATAATATCTATATCTTACTACAATACATGTAGTAACATATTAATGTCATATAATACCAGAATAACTGAATATGTCTAAGCAACAATCACAAATAGCTAACACCACACTAAAATGCATCAGATTCTCTATCTCACAGACTCCACTAACATTACTGATGCTGCTGTAGCCTAGCTTGGAGTTGAGGGTCTTTGAGTCCACAACAAAAAGGGGACAATAAAGCATATTTTATTATTTCTATTTCTATTCTCTTCTATAGCATGAAATGAGATAATATTGGATTATTTACCGGTAGCCTAGGGGAGGAGCCCCTCCCTTAGGGTACCGGTTCTATGTGCTAGGTACCCCAACCAAAAGGGTTGCTAAAATGGTAATGGTACGATTGGACTGGTATGGTTCCATGGTAATGGAATAGAATAAGCATACTGTTCCATCCTGTACTGTATTGCAACAGGGCTTAAATGTAAGGCTACATTTACAGTGGAACATTAATTTAGGCTATTTTTTTCCCTTAAGTTTGATTTGTTTATATAGAAATATTGGTTGTTGTTCGGTATCATTGAATTCATGCGTTTCATTAGCTTCTGCTTCTTCTTCTCTTCCTTTTCCATCTCCTCGACCATTTCTAAGAATCGGTAATTGATTCATTGAAATTGAAGTTGATAGAGCAGGTTTGGCTGTTGAAGACTGAAACCATGACCTTTGGGTATCGGAACGCGGTCTAATCCTGCAGATGAAGCCCTCGATGTTTTCACCCAGTGAAACCTGCTGCAGTCTCGGGGAGGGGGTCACCACAGCTTCATGCCTGAAGGATACACCGCCACACTAAGACCTGGAGATACGGACAGATTTGATGATGTATACGAGTGTGTGTGTGAGAGGAAGATGCGGACCAAGCCAGGACCAAGCAGGGGGCATTTCAACACCAGCATGTGACTCGGTAGAGTTTCATTACTGATGGACAAACCAGTAGGCCCACTGGGGGAGCTAGACCTTGCTAGAGTTTCAAAACAACTTCCAGTGTGTAATAGTGTGTGTTTGTTTGGCTAAATATGTGCGATGTGCAGGATGCTAGCCAAACCTTGGAGTCCACTTGGAAGAGATCTGATGAATGCAGCTTTCTATTAATGCAGTAATTAGCATCTTCACGTCACTGAGTGTATTCGAAGTCCCTGGAATCCCCTTGCTCATCCCTCACACACAAATACACTCAGTTAATGAGAGAAGATTCTTCACAGTTTGACCCGACTGCATCTCCTTTCCTCGCCACCCAACAGGAGGCCTGACCTCGTTTAAATTCAACAACAGCATCCGTCTTGGAGAGAGAGACCCCATTGACAGGAGCGAGGCCTCTGCTCCGCCTCCTTACATCCAAGAAAGTTTCCTATTTAGGTAGCAGCAAGGGGAAGCCTTTTCGGTATCTTCCAAATCAGATCAGATGCTATATTTGTCTTCTAATTAGAGAGTCAACAAAATAACATGAAAGTGACACATTTCATATAGATAGCTGAAGCCATGCCACTTTTAGGATGGATTTTGTTGTTGTTCAGTTGTTGATTCTTTAGTTTATGTCTTTAAGATCAATGATATTTCTATGTAATTTATTGAATCCGTAAATACAGGCCTAGTAACTAGCTAACTCGCTAATTGCAATGGGGAAGGTACAAGTAGGAACAGAGTCCAACCCAATAAAAAGGTTTTTAACAAACATAATATAGTTTAGATGAGTCAGAATCATAATAAACCCTTGACTTACATTTTTTACCATACCGGAGTTGAGCAGGATGTTGCAAATTTTCAAAAGACTTATCCTGGGTATGGCAACACTATGTAGTCAAATAGTATAATAGCGGATCCCATCCCATTCAGTAATTAGTTTTTTGTCCATCTGTGGTTCAGTTGTGTGATGTGTCACATCTGGTCCACTTTGATGTATGATAGGTTTTGGAGGCTGTGACTCCGACACCGGTAGAATATGACACCTGTTTCATTCATTTTGAATGAAATGGGTGAGCATCTGGACGATGCTGTCTGCATCTGTGTGCTCACAGAGTACTTCTAGCCACTGTGGAGAATGTGCCCATGTAATTATTCATCCCTAGAAGTCGCAGCAGAGCCATTTTGTCCAGTGGAGGTGACATTTTACTTTACTAGTTTACTAGTTTGCTGTGATTTATGGGCCAACATAGCTCACTTCCTTGAGCCTGAACTTGCACTTTTTTGGGTTGAGCCTGAAACTCATCCGTCTGACTCATTTGATCCCTTGCACACAGCAATGATATCATGGTGCACATATATCCAGCAAAGATTTATTCCATGGCTCTGCAGAAAAACTCAGAAATGCTACTATTGGCAAAGGGCATCTTCCAGAACTTAAATCTGTTGAAAGAGGTCATGAATGTTGTGCATGTGGATGAGGCATCATTTAGTTTGATTTGCCAGAAGGAGTTTTTTGTGTTGAAGATGTAACCCTGTTATTTTTTATTGCATTGGGATTTCTAGAACCATTTGAATGTTTTTT
The DNA here is from genome assembly GCA_030544235.1 of Lepturacanthus savala. Lineage (NCBI taxonomy): Eukaryota > Metazoa > Chordata > Actinopteri > Scombriformes > Trichiuridae > Lepturacanthus > Lepturacanthus savala. Next base: position 17,981,291 of record CM060483.1, read on the forward strand.
TAATGCATTGTTGTTTCTCGCTTGGTAGAAAAAATTCCGAGTTTACTTGAACGCACCACCTGCAGCTCGCAGCGTCCGCAAAGTGCGGGAAAAAGGGAAAAAAGAAAAACTTCGCTTAGTGGCAGAGAAAAGCGCCCTGTTTGTGGCCAAGTGTGGAGATTTGTTGTGTTGGGTGAAGCGAAACTTACCTGGTAGCACGTGGTAGAAGTGAAATGCGGACATTCTGGACTATTCTGGTGAGTTAACAGCCTGTTAGCTCGATTAGCAGTGTCGTTCTGCTTCAACATACAAGGAAAAAACAGTCAGAATAGCTAACAAATGTTAAATGATACTGAAATATGTGTCTGTGATGATACGTGTATGTGATGCAATGTGTTGTTTATGTACATTACCGTGACTATGGGCAGTTAACCAGCGTTAGCTTGGCGGCTAAACTGCCGTTGCTGTAGCTCAAGATGCTAATAAGATGTGTTGCTGCATATCTTTGTGTTTTCTGTTGTTATTTAATGTAGTGCAGCTATAATGGTTAATGGACATTGAAAAAAAAACACAAAAGACAGTCATTTAAGTTGATAAATAATTCCGCTGCGTGTTATGCAGGCTGTTTTTTTTATTTTTTTTTTGAAGGACAATCTTCTGTTCTACTGTCATTCCACACCACCTCCGCCACCACGTGGGTCTCTAGGTTCAATTATGACCTCCATACTGCAAAGAGGCTCCCATCAGGACCACTGTGTGAAGTCTAGTGTGGTAGGACAGGCTGAGTCATGAGGGAAGAAATATTTATTTGCACTTTATTTTTTTCTGAGATCTCAGATTTTTGTTTCCTATTTTTTTCACATTTTCAAAAAAACAAAAAACAAAACGGACTAACGTGCGTGCGTGTTGTGTGAGTTGGAAATTGGTTGCTTTAATGTTCAGTGCTACTGCCAATCTCCTTACCTGAACCTAGTGATCAGACAGAACCCCATAGAATCTGAGAATACTTAGGAAAAGGTTGCAAAGACAGAGAATGTGGTACTGCTACCTCTTCCACTGTGTGCATTGGATGAATCCCTCACTACAAGGACTGTATACTCCACAGCAAGGCAGTGACTCAAATATGGGAGAGATTTGGTCGTGCAGAGAAAGAGCTCTTTACGTCAGAAGAGAATGCTCAGTGCCCTCTGTTTTATTCCCTAACTGGTCAGAGAGCTCAGATGGTACTAGACGCCTTGGCACACGAGCGCTCCCACCCTCAACAAGGTACAAGACAGGGGTCACTCCCTGATTCTGAAAGCCCCCAGGTGGCACCCAGGTGGTGCCCGCTCCTCTTCCACCTTCCTGTGCTTGCGCAATGGCACCTGCTGTTGATTGGTTGAAGTGTTGTTGTTGGCTCTGTGTGAGCCAAGTTCTTTGTTTTCAATTTACAGAGCAGGGGTGTGTGTACCAACACCACCAGCATTTTTCAGCGTACGCACAGAACAGACAGCTTGCGGGCAGTGAGAAGATATTTTTATTGACTATACCTTTAAGGTCACAGGGCCTTTATTGTTATTTGTTATGATGCATTGTCGATCTTGTGTGTTGGATTGATCTGGACATTGAAGTATAAAAAACACTCATTTTATTTGCTACTTTTATCCTGAGAGACTGATTGCACTGGGATTCTGTATCTTGTTTAAGAACAGCCTGGCAGGACACCTTAGCCTTTGAGCACAGGGAACATGTAAACTGTTTTTTGGTAATGGGATGGACTCTCTTAACACCAGGGAGCCTCCCAGCTGTGTGATATGAGGTTTTGTGTTGTTAGGGTGCCCAAAACATACCTTTGTGTACAGAGCAGAACCCGACATGCTGCTCTTTTGTCTGAGCAAAAGATCAGCATGTCAGTTGCCTGCCTGTTGTGGGGCAAACACAGTTCACACACTCACAGCTACAGGCAATTTAGAGTCTCCAATTACCTAGGCATGTCTTTGGGAGGAAGCTGGAGAAAACCCTCGAGAGCATGCAAACTCTACACAGAAAAATCCCAGCTCAAGGCCTTGAACCTGTGACCTTCTTGCTGTGAGGCAAAAATGGTACCCACTGTACCACCATGTCTCCCTAGAGTTAGTGTATGGAACAAAAAAACCCCCTGCAATTTCAGGATTGCAATAATGACTACCAGAAAGAAAAAAACAGACACAAAAATCTATAAAAATCATTCCAAAGTTGTACAATTGTTTATTAGGCCTGTTTGAACGATTAATGTAAAAATTCTTTGGAAAATGCGTTTTGAATGCATTTTGCATGAAAGCAACAAAAAATTATTCACAATTTGGCCAAAATAGGCCATTTTGCAGGCTTTGTGAAGAGTTTGACGATGTGGTGAAGTTTCAACCAAATACATTTAGCAAGAACAAAAAATAATACAGATTACTATTGTAAAAACTATTGGTGGGAAGGTGTGTGGTAAGACTACCATCTGCTGGTCACTCCTGATCAACTGAGTTCATTGGGTCAGTATGACGCCTCTGCATAGGACCAGATTAGACTCAAGCTATATTTTCACAAGCAAACAACAAGGATCACAGAAATCAATGCACTCAAAGCATGAGAACCGACCCGGTCAGAACCACCCGGGACCTCTTGCATCATCCATCCTGGCAGAACCAAAGCAAAGCCCAGAAACATTGCTGGATGGTATCATGATGCATAGAGGATAGGTTCTTGTAGAGTTGTAGAAAAAAACAACTGGACTTCTTACCTTGTTTGAATACATTTCACCAAAAAATAAGTATTGGTCTGTGTGAATGGGCTTTTGGTACACCTCAATGCTGAGGTTGCCGTCCTTGTCTAAGTACACCGCATAATCAAGGAAGGGGAACCTGTTGTCCTTGGTGTCCTCCCTGGTGAAATGAATTTTTGTGTTGGGTGAAGGCCTCCACTTCTTGGATTTTGATTTTTACCCATGTGTCATCCACATACCAAAACCGGTGGCTGGGTTGTGGTTCCTCTGAAGGAGTTCAGCGGCTGCTACTCCATGTAGAAGTTGGCCATGACAGACACTGGAGAAGCCACGGTTCTGTTTGTAGAAGACTTCATTGTACTTGAATAGGTTGTGGAAAGGCAGAGGTGGTCTGGGTTAAAGGTGGTTCTAGTGTGTAAAGAGCTGGCCATTTGTAGGGGTTCACTCGTAGAAATGGAGCTAATTAAATTAATTAACATCACTTAGATAAGATGCAAATCCCTGTAACTTTCCTTACTTACACTGTAGGATGGGAAAGTAGTAACACACTTCACAATTTCACAAAGTATAATGTCATTTCCTCAATTCCAATGTATATTGCTTGGTTGTTTAGCAGTGCAGTGTGTTATAATGTTTAATGATGATTTGATGTTCTGTGTTTCAACACCCTATAATTGCAATACTCTACATCAGGGGCAGGCAAACCTGGTCCTGGAGAGCCACCGTGGGTGCAGGCTTTTGTTCCAACAAAACGGTTACACACCTGATTTTACTCATCAATCATTGGAACCCTTGCTAAGGATCGTCATTGATGGAATCAGGTGTGTTACTGCTTGGTTGGAACAAAAACCTGCACCCACAGCGGCTCTCTGGGACCAGGGTTGCCTACCCCTGCTCTACATCATTTACTGAAATTCAAAAATAGAGCTGAAAATACAATTTGATATGTACCATCTGCTTAGTCTAATATATACATTATTCTACCCAGGTGGTAATATCTACACCCTGGTGGCCTAATGATTAAGGTTGACGCCAGGGCTCCTATGTTGCATATCATACCGTCTCTCAAAAAATTAAATCAATATTTGGTGTCAGTGTATAGATAAAGTATTGCAAGAAGAATCACAATATATTGCTATATTGATATTTTTGCGCACCCCTACTTGCAATTATACATTTTCAGAAGACAAACACTTTGGACATAGTATTTATTTCAGTCTTAAAAGTTTATAACAACTTCTGGATAACATAACATGAAAAAAAAACAAAAAGAAAAAAAAAAAACAATGAATACACATTTTACGCACCCCAGGTTGACAAAAAAAAATTTGAATTCATAAAAGCAGTTTTTGAAAAAATAAAAATAACAATAAAATCACAGGAAAATATTTCTCCCCCCCCCTCCCTAAAACAGCTCTTGTAGACTTACAGTACACCAGGAGTGTGTGCGCCTGATGCCAATGAAGTGTCACATCCAGGTCTTACACCTGGTTTTAAATGAACACTTGACCCCGTTGCGTTTCAACAGGATCAAGCGTGAACACTCGAACCAATTTTGGATACAAATTCAAGCCAGCAAAAGTGGATTTGAAGGTTTTGGGTGCGAAACCTCAGGCCCTCTCTTTACAGCAAAAGCCCAGCACCTGGAAATGTAAAAGAACAAAACAAAAAAAAAACACAAAACAAGGATTGTGGTTTTCTCATGAAGGAGCCGAGGTTTAATTCAAATCCATCTCTAACACTTCCCAATCATTAGACTATCTAGAAGCAAATCCCCTTTAATTCACATTCATTAACTCTACAAATTGAATACAAAAGGTTTAAGTGATTGGCATTGTTAATATCATACAAGCCTGTTATGTTTTAGGGAAAATGGCTCTGTCTGTGCTCAGTAGTTAGCTTTATTTCTCTGTGAATTGCATGACCTTAGTTTGTGGTTGAAAACGGCGAACAATCTCCCCACAGCCGAATAAGTTTATATACCTCATTATCCTCTTTTTTCAAATATATATTTATTATATATAAAATACTGTTTCATTCATAAAAGCCTTACTTTGTACAATATCTGAGTTGATGTGTGTCAGTGAGCAATGAAGTGAATGAATGAATAAATGAATGAGTGTGTGTGTGTGTGTGTATGTGTGTGTGTGTGTTTGTGTGTGTAAGCAAGCTAAAAAGAACCTGGAAAAAATGTCTTATAACAAAACAGCTGGTACCGATTCAGGACCTAAAACACTAAAAATAAAAGGTGTTTTACACAATATACACATTTAATTACTTACAAAAAAAAAGTAAGAGAAAAGATGTAGGCTGATGGTTAGCAGGCGGGCTGCAGCAGGGTTAGTACCACCAAATGTAAGATGACAGAAAAATGACAGCGAGAGAAAGAGAGAGAGAGAGCGCGTGAGAGAGAGAGAGAGAGAGAGATAGAGAGTGAATGAAGAGCTAGTAACAAAAAAAATAAAAAGGCAGTCAGTCTCACTAAGGAAAGCTCATCGTCAGTGCATCTCTCTTGGATGTTTCCGAAGTCAAAGTGCCGATTTTGGTAACCGTGGAGACCATCCGCTCCTCATGAATAAGGCCCAAAACAAAACAAAAAACACAAAAAAGAGCACTTCTGTCTACAAACGGATGTACAGTACCACACCGTCGTTGTACCAACGTCAAAAGTGATTTTTTGTTTCAAAAAAAAAAAAAAAAAAAAAAAGAGAAAGGAACCCTTTTTGGGAAAGAAGGGAAAAGAATGAAAATTTGTTGTCACACATCCATCATGGCACCATTTAGTGGATATTTGTCTGCTTTCACTTTGAGGTACTTCTTAAGAAACAAAGACTAAATAGTAAGATTTTTGATCAGTTTGCACAGTAGCACCATTGTTTTAGATGTAGTTTTTTTTTTTCTTTTTTCCGGAAGACAATGCACCATTGGAATTCCACCTTTTCCTTAACAGCTTATCCATCACAGTGACAACCGTGACCACCAACCCCCCCCTGCACCCCCACATTTGTTCCCCTGTTCATCCAATCATTCATCTCTTGTTATTGATCAGGCGTCCCCGGCCACAGTTGGTTTGCTTGCTGCCGTGTGCCGTTACGTCCTCTTCATGCAGACCACGCAGCGGCTGACACGCGCCCGTAGGTTACCCGCCTTCAGAGTCTCCGACTGGGGCTTCCTGTAAGGGAAAGAGCGTCCAGGTCAAAGGTTAAGAGAGGGATGAGGAAAACAAATCTCAGAAACTATTTTCTATTTGAGTCTATGTGTAGTATCTGTAGTCCCTGGACAGATAAACAGCAAAATAAACACAAATCAATAATAAGCTGCAACTATAGGCTTCATATAACATACCTGAACATCTCGTTGGCATCTACGGTGGCCAGCCAGAAGCTGTAGGAGTTGCCATAGTAGTTGCATGTCCCCCTGCCATGGCACTCTATGAAGGGAGCGCTGCGGAACTCCTCCAGGCAGGAACCAGGGGAGGCTAAGGCTTGGCCGGAGCCCTCTGCACCTGCGCTAGTGTGCTGGAGAGGAGGAGGAGGAAAGGTTATAGATTAGATAAAAATACCTATTATACAAAAAACAAGCTCCATCTGATAGTTTATTAGATAGACAGACAGACAGACAAACTAAATTGGACACAAACTTTATATCAATGTTTGATCTGTTTGATCACCCAAATTGGGATTTACAGGATTGGTCAGATGTCACAGATGCTTTTGTCTTTTAAGAGGTCAACAGATTTTCTTGAGATTTTGACTAAAGTTAACAATAAAAATTGGGATCAAGTAGGAGATACGTATCTTGACCTACCATCATGAAAGAGTATCCTATCCACAGAGCCTCCCAGTGGGCTGGGCAGCTGGGAATCTGGATGGTCTGACTGTGGACTGCAATCACCATGGCTGGAGCTTCACACACAGCACACCTGGACACAGACAAATTGACCTCTTAAGATGCACCCTGATTTTCAATCTTATTTACAAAAAAATGGTATGCCCAAATTGTAAGTAGCACTGCATTGCATCAGATTTGGATGGTCTTGTCATGGGAAATTTCCATTGGGTTCCAACAAATGTTTGACCACCTTTGGTTTAATGGACAGCTGTGCCATTAAACCAAAGGTGGTCAAACATTTGTTGTTGGTGCTTATTGGCTTTCAAACTGGCTATCTCCCGAGCCCATTCTTCAATTGATCTATGCGTGTTGTCAATCGATGTAACAACTTTAATAACATAAATGTTGTATAGTTTGTGCACTGAAACCAAAGACTGAAGTGTAGTGGCGTGTAGTGTATCCGTCCTTACCTGCTGATGAAAGGCTTGATGCCCTCTCCAGTGATGGGGGCCATGGACATGGGCATGGGCTCGGGTGTGGAGAGCCAATAGGAATAATCGTTGCGGGAAGCGAAGTTGCAGACATTGTTGATGTTGCAGAACATGAAGGGCATGGTGCTGAACCTGCGCAGACAGCTGCCAGCCGTGCCTTGACGAAAGCACAGAGGAAGAAGAAATATTTAACAAATATAAGGTAAAAAAAGAGCTTTAACAAAATAAAATAATTAACAAAAATCCTTCCTACCAAGGTCCTGTCCGTGTGCTCTCTCGTTGCCCTGCACATACAGCAGTGAGTATCCATCGTAGATGAGAGAAGTTCCGTCGGGACAGAATGGCACATCCGCACCCTGGCTATGTCGAGTAATGAGGAAGCCATGGGCTGCTGAGTGTATTCCTGGAGGACCAGGAGCACCCTGTGGACCATCGGAGCCAGGTGGACCAGGGTAGCCAGTCTGACCTGGGATCAGGAGACAAGCATAGGTGGTGTTTTAGAAATGAGAAGCCACTGGGATCATATCAATTTAACCTCTTAAGAAACACTGTGCGTAGAGTGGGGGAGCGGCGGAGGGTCATTTACAGACAAGACAATTTTAGACAAGAATAAGACTTCAACAACTATTGTTTTCTGACTTATGGGTGAAAACAGCCAGAAATGCAGCACTCACCAGGTTGACCAGCTGGTCCAGTGTCTCCCTTCCTTCCTGGCGGGCCGCTGAATCCAGGAGGACCCTCCAGACCACCATCTCCGGGTTCACCAGCCGGACCTGAGTGCAGAGACAGAGAAGAACAATCCCCCCTTAGACAGGCAAACAGTAACTGATTGCTTTAAATTTAGACATAGATAAATAAAATAATTTGCTTCACCAAGGAGGCTATGTTTTTGCCGGGGTTTCTCTGTCTATTTGCCAGCAGGATAACTCCACAAGTTCAGGCCAGATTTTCACCAAACTTTCTTGGAATATTTGGAATGGTACCATGAATGGGTGATTACATTTTTGGTAATGATCTGGAAGAAATCATGACTTCTAGATGGATAGATAAATGGACCTTCATACAGGTGCCGTTGTTTGGGGGCCACCTGGTGGTGATATCTTGTACTTGCATAGCTAGGCTGTATGCCAGAGGTCATTCTGGCAAAAATGATCTTGAATATGGTATTCCGTCAATAATTACTGATTTACCTTCTCACAAAAAACTGAAACTCAACCCAAATGCACCCACCTGGGAGTCCCTCACGTCCAGGAGAGCCAGGCGATCCCCGAGTACCAGGCGCGCCCACGGGACCACGGGGTCCTGGCTCTCCCTTCACCACGATAGGGCTTGGAGATATACCAGGGTCACCAGGAGGGCCTGCAGGACGAAAATAAGTTTTGATTGAGCTAACGTCTTTGTGGTTCAATACCTACAATGTAGCTAACAAGGTAAATGTGGTCACCCACCAGTAGGTCCAATATCTCCAGGATCTCCAGGAAGACCAGCAGAACCTGGAATTCCTGAGTCTCCCTTCGCTCCTGGAACAGATGCAAACAGAACAAATCGTTAGGCCGCACTAGGGTCAACTATATGTATTTGAACAAGAATCAGAAAATGCTCTTAATGTTCACAAACCAGGGAATCCGGGAACGCCAGGCAGACCAATGTCTCCCTTCACACCAGGGCCACCAGGAAGACCAGAGGGACCCTAAAAGAGGTCCAGACAATTGGTGATCTGGTCACTTACAGTATTTATCAGTATTTATACTTATCAGTATTTGTTCTAACAATTTTAATATTATTTTAACCATATTATTTGATACAAATTAGCCTAAGTTGTGTTTGATCCTTCAAAATACACCCGTGTTCTTACAGAGAATCCTGGAGAACCAGCTTCTCCCTTCTGTCCAGGATAGCCCGGCTGTCCAGGAGCACCGGCGATACCCTTCTCTCCCTTGACGCCGCCACTTCCTACAGGTCCACGAGGACCCGCTGGGCCGGGTGCACCTATATTGATAAACGTCAATGGTCGGAGGTCAGGTACTGGTACGATCATGTTGCATACAAGTTTCTGATCAATATATCCTTCAGGGGTTGGGGTCAGTTATCATTTATGAGTTCAACTAAGAATTGTTCTTCTACAGAAATGCTCATTAGCTTCATTAAAAATTATATTGAATGAACATTCTTCTGATGAAGATGGGTGCACTGCAAAACCTTAACAAGTGAAAATATGTTTCTTTTTTGTTTTTGGTACAATTAGTCCTATATTAAGTAGAATTATCTTATTCCACTCGCAGATAATTTTGCTCATTTCAAGGTATTTTTCCCATTTAATATGGTCTTGTTTTAAGAAAACATTTTCTTTATTGTCAGTTTTCTTTTGCAATTTTGCAATAAGTTTTCTTATTGCCAGTGCAATAAGGTAATTCTACTCAATATTGGACTAACTGTACCAAAACTAAGATATTTTCACTTCAAATTTCACTTTCTGCAGTGTGAAAATCCTACTTTTGCTGCCAGCTAGTGTTGAAACCTAAAATACCTTAAACCTCAACTATCAGTACAGGAAAGCATATTTTTTACTGATAAAATGGAAATTGACACCAACTCTTGATTTATTTTTTACAATGCAGCTGAGAACAAATGAAGTGAACAAAAAAAAACCCAAATCTCAGATATTATCTTGTTCCAATGTCCAAGAAAATGTCATAATTTGTTCTAAATTCTGCCCAAATATGACTGGGGAATATACAGCAAGTAACGTTACAAGCCTGGTACATGTACAGATCAATTTTAGTCAGCATTTCTCACACGGAGAGCTGAATTTACTTAAGTTTTAACTGTGGAAATAATTGTTGGGCTTCTACAGCTTTTTCTTTGCCAGAACAGAAAAGGGAAGCATTAGGAGGAAGAGGGGGAAATAACATCATTTTAAAACTCTGTGAACACATACAAATATTCTTCTAAAACAGTAACACGGTTTAATATATGCAAATATGAACAGTTCTGAGGGAGACGTCCAGCCTGTCCTGTGGGGATTAAGAGATTGTCAAAGTAGAACTGTTGACATTAGATTTTAATAGTAAACCCATGTATTGATTCTTAAAACATATGCACTCATTAACACACTCCATTGATATGCAGATTATTATAAACAGGACAATAATGGACAAAAAAAATGCAAGACAGATTCTTAAAAAGTGCGGAAAATAAAATAACATCACACCTAAAAGATGATTTCAAACATCTTCAACATGAGAGAATCTCAAACACACGTTACACCACAAAAGAGGATGTATGAAAACCATCAAACCACTGGAGTCTAACCTGGAGGACCTATGGGTTTCCAGATTTTCCAGGTAAAGCAGAGCCAGGTTGATGGCACGGGGCAAAAAAGAAGAGGAAATTTAGACAGAAGCACGCAGAAACACATTGAGATATTGTCCTGAAATACGTCTGTTCCTTTCATTTCTAGATGATTTCTATAAAACCGTTGTTCATGTAAAAATCTGAGACCAATGAGGTACAACCGAAGTAGCTCCCACCCACCTGCACGTCACATGGAAGAAAAATTAAAATGGATGATGAAGACTGACCAAAATGTCTTTATTTGTGCTGTCCAACCAAAACTCTATGGTTTTATTTCAATTTTATATTAATAGTAGTTTTAGTTTCTTGAGACTTTTATTACGGAGCAAGAAGAAATAACTAGAAATTTCATCTTCCACCTATTTGTTGTGTTCTTCTATTATGAATTGATTGATTTTTTTTACGACCATGTGATCTGCAGGGGTCTCAGGAGACATTAATTAAGAAGAGATTTGGGGATTTGGAAGTTGTTGCTGGTCGCTATAACGCAATTACAATGAGCCTTCAGTAGCTTCAGTATCTTTACATTATAATGTACTGCAAAATCATCTGATGATATGTACAAACAGCTATATTTTTTCATATATCAACACAACTGGAATTACAGGATGTGACACATAGTAAAGAAACAGTGATTAAATGTTTCAAGTGAGTTAGTTATAAGTGTTTCTGTGTCTTAATATTAGATTTGTAATGGAAAGTACCACATGTGATCCAAATAACATGCTATTACTGGTATTTTTATACTATATCAGGTGCAGTACCAGAGGTGTGGCATTTAGAAGAAAATTAACCAAAATAATTGTTTAAAAAACATGTGGAACCTTTTTTTAATTAAAGGAGAATTGCAGTATTTTTCAACATGGACCCTATTTTTTTAACTTTGAGTGTCAGAGTTATTGGAGGATTTATGTATATATAAATACAGCATGTAACATCTTTGCATATTAATTATAGGAGTCAACAGGGAGTCTTTCCTTGTATGATGCGAGTTTCTAAGGAGAGGGGATGATGATTGTTGATTTTAATAGTTAAAAATGACTTGTTAAAGTGTGTTAACTGTGGAAATGGTAGGTAGTTCTTGCTCAGTGTTAGGATAATAGGGTCCAAAGCACAAATTACAGAAATTCTCCTTTTAAAACAACAAAGTAATTATTAATAAAGGTGCTTACTTGTTAAAGGTGCATTAAACTATCATCAGTGTGCATTGGAAAGTAAAAGAAAACAGTTGTTAGAAAGGTGTGAAGTGTCCGAAATGGGGAAAATGTGGTGATTTCCAGTTTTCAGATGCAGTTTATTCCCAGTAGATCAGAGTGGTAGAGTAAAGTAGCTGTAAAGGAACATGCATTAAAAACGTCCGGATGGACGTCGTTGATCTGACCTGAGGGACCTGCGGTGGCCGGAAGCATGAGTCATCGCCATATGGGGGCGGGGCCACACCACAGTGGGTGGGGCCAAGCCACAGAAAACACATGTAAAATATCATAGCAAAAAAAACAAAACACTTGGTTTCCTAGCCTGGTGCAGTGCTGGAGTGTGATCAGTGCTGGCAAATATTTATTAATACACAATTCAATAAATATAATAAATCAACAGGACAAAGAGTCTTACTGTTAAAGATCATAGTTTAATTTAAACTGTCTAAATTAATATATTTTGTGAGTTTAATGGTCCTTAGTGTGAAAACTAGAACCACTGTTCTATAATGTTTTATAATGAGGTGTGTGCCAGGATTGTCCACTCTCTCCAGCACTGTGTTAGGCTGGTTCTCCAGGTGTGTGTGTTTGGACAGACAGTGCCCATGCAGATGACTGATGATTGGTGGGACAAAACACACTTGATAAAGCAGCAAAGCCAGACGCAAACACCAACACTCAACTTGCCTCAGGTTTTTATGGTTTATTGACGTGTTAGCTGAGAAAATTAGCATGATTCCATTCTTTTCCCCATTCTGAAATACAGAATCCCAATTTTTCAATCTTGAAATGACCTAATAAAATGCAGTTGAGTTTTTTTGGGGGGGGTTTGAGCTTGGGCTTAGCTGCTTTATTACCGTCATTGTCTCATAATGATCCAACACAAACACTAGACACTGGTAGCACACAAATACACACATAGTACTTCAGGGCTGTGGAGAAATGAGGTAGATTACAAGCTCCTCCCTATTTTGGGATCTGGAGAAGAGGGCAAGGGGTGAGGAGACATGAGGACCCATAAAAGGGAAACAACAAAAAAATGGATGATGACACAGACAAAAGTGACATAAATCCATGCTCTTTAGGGCTGATTGGTACATGACGAATACCCCAAGGCTTCCTGGTGAGAAGGGGTTGGGGGGTGTGGAGGAAAGTGCACGGCAGCAGAACCATTTATCTTTGGTGGCGTTGGTGCTCAAACAATGACTCTTACACTGGTGGTGGTGATTGGTGCAACAACTTTTGTCCCATGCAAATCAATCATGGAGATGAAAGCATTCAACATTTAAAGTGCAGGTGGTTGATATGCTGCCATTTGCTGCCTGGTTTTATGCTGGTCACATTGAGAGCGAGAGAGACAGAATAATATGATATATTGTGAACTGAATCAACCCAATTCACAATATTAGTCATTTACCAATGTCTTCTCATCAACATAACCCACAAACCTGGTAGTGCTGGTAGCTTTGTATGTTTTAGACCATTCTATAGTTGAGACTTGTCTACAGGAGCCAATTGCAATACCATATTTCCAGCAGGAACTAATACAAACAATTCAAAATAGAAACTCCAATATCTAACATTTGAGTCAGTTGGACAGTAAACCTTTAACAGGACAGATATTAACTGTTTGCTTATCATTTTTGTTTTGTTGGCCATATTTTTTTTGGCTACATGGCACCTTCTAGGTGGATTTAAGCACCAGCAAGGGAAAACAAGATGGCCCCCTTGCAATTGCATCCCCATGGATGATAATGTATGTAACTGACCTCTAAATATTCACGGTTTTTAGTTAATACTTCAAAACATGTAAAAGTATCAGTCCACCAGATGAATGGGATTTATTGGTGGAGTAAAACAAACAGGTCTAACTGAATCTCAAAAAACCAGGCAGCAAGTTCTGGCATTACATGTGTGGACAATTACTGCATCTAAGTTCCTTACCCGATCTTCCAGGTGGTCCTGGTGGTCCTTGAAGACCTTTAGGGCCAGACAAAGCCAGTCCCGGAGGACCAGGAGGGCCGATGCTTCCTGGAGTACCAGGGAGGCCGGGGAAACCACTGTCACCTTTGGAACCGGGGAAACCAGGACTGCCAGGTGGGCCAGGAAGACCTGGGTCTCCCTTAGCACCTTAACAGAAAGTGAGAGATGTAGAGATAGATGCATTACTATGGAAAAAACAAAATTTGTGTGTATGAGTATGTGTTTATATTGTGTAACAACAAACCTGGCAACCCTGGAAGACCAGAGGGACCGGGACCACCATAACCTGGAAGCCCTGGAATATAATAAAGGAATAAAATTGTATAAAACTGAACATACGACACAAATATTCAAGTGACACTGAACAAATTGTATCTTAATTCTTCTGAACGAGATTACCTGGCTCTCCTTTGACTCCAGCTGGTCCTGGGATGCCATCTCGACCTGCTTGACCTTTGTCTCCAGGCAAACCCGGTCCTCCTGGTCGGCCAGATTCTCCTGGTCTGCCAGGAGCTCCCGTGAGACCTGGGGCACCAGGCCCACCATCAGCACCCTTAGGACCGGGGATACCAGGAGAACCTGACAGGAGGAAGATGTAAAAAAAAAAAAAATCAGTAATCTTACCATACTAACTTTGAATTTAGGCAGGGAAACACTTATGATAGTTAGTGCTAAGTAAGGCTACGGTAACAAAAGAACAATATATACTACTAAAACCACTGTACCTTGGAATCCTGGGAGGCCTGGGTCACCTTTGGCACCTGGTCCTCCTGGTAAACCTGGGAGACCTGGCGCTCCTGCGCTTCCTTTCACTCCTGGGCCTCCTGGGTACCCTGGGCCGCCTGCGTCACCCTGCCCGACACATCAAGTAAAGTGTGAATGTTCAGTTCATGCTTTGGAGCTTTCCTGGAATACGTGGGTTATTCTCACCTTAGCTCCGGGTGCTCCAGGTGCTCCGACTCCAGCAGAACCTGGTTCACCTTTGGCTCCAGGGAAACCGGGTGCTCCTGGCTGTCCCGGACCTCCTGGCCGACCTGCCAGACCTGGTAAACCTTTTTGTCCAGAGGGTCCTGTGACAATCATAACAGCAGATGAAAGGTTGGCACCAAAAATTTATGCTACGTTTTGGGTCCATTAGTCTGAAATAACTTGAATGTTGTTTACTTTATAGAGAGCTTTGAGATGTACAAACCCACCTGGGAATCCCATTTCTCCCATGCTGCCTTTCTGTCCGGGTGCTCCAGGACCACCTGGGCCTCCTGGGATGCCGGGATCTCCCTTAGGACCTGCACACAGAGACAGCAAGTTGGAGATCTGTATGTAAGAGTGTGTGTACAGTATGTACACACACTACATGTGCATTGTGGGCGGGCCGACTGTACCTGATGGTCCGGGAAGTCCAGGACGCCCATCTGATCCTGGCACTCCAGGGTCACCTGGGAGACCAGCTATTCCTTTCTGACCTGGAAGACCTGGTGCACCTGTAGAACAGACATATGATATATTATTTACATATAAACATACAGAAATGTACATTATTTATAATTTGGTGAGACATCAAATATGTTTGCCTACTTAAAACAGAAAAAATGCTCAGCTGTACCTGGTTGCCCTGGGGTTCCTGGCTCTCCCTTCGAGGCCACTGACTGTACTACTTGTCCTGGAGGTCCCTGGAGACCAGGCTCGCCTTTCTCTCCTTTACCCCCGGGGCCGCCGGGTACCCCATCTCTACCTGGGAATCCATTTTCACCTGGAGAGGAGGTGATTAAATGATATTGTCACAGCCACTTTACATGACGGCATTCAAGAGATACGAGTGAGTTAGCATCTGTGTTAAGTACCTTTAAGACCTTGAGCGCCTGGGCCGCCTGGTCCGCCGGGTCCTCCACTAGGTCCTGGAGCTCCCATGGGACCCATGTCACCTTTGGCACCTGCAGCCATTCAGAAATAAAATGATAAACAGTCAGTCAATAATCCCTCAATCATTCAGACATCTCAAGTCAGCAGGATAGCAGCTCATCAGTCAGTCACTCTTTCAGTAAGTTTACAAGCTCTATTGAAGAACATTGGGCTCAGATTTGGCTAATGCTGAGAGATTGCCCCATCATTAGTTTACTAGCCTTATTACTAGCCAGGTAGCTAGCTAGCCGACTGGCTAACCATACAGTAAAATCAGCCTGTTAAATATTTAGTCTGTAAGTTATCTAGCAGACTGCATAGCTAGTCTGTTACAAAGAAAGAAATTGCATTTCAGTGGTTTCATGTGTTAGAGATTACCTGGTAGTCCGGGCAAGCCATCCCGTCCTGGTCCCCCAGGGGGTCCTGGGCTACCGACTGGTCCTGGGGAACCTGGGAAACCGGGACTTCCTCTGTCTCCTGGCAGTCCTGGGATATCTAGACCTGGAGGGCCGGGGTCTCCCTTTGCTCCATTTCCTCCTGGAAATCCTGTTATGATGATAAAAAAAGATATTAGCAACTGGATATCATCAGCTCTGGGAATCATCAGCCCACTCCAGTATTGTGTTATAATACCTTGGCATCAGAGTTAGAGGTAGGTGTGTGTTTCAAAATGCCGGAGGGGCACATAGAACCAGCTAACTTTTAAATGATAACATTTTTTTTTGGTTATCTGGTAGTAAATGGTTAACATATTTCTATCAGATGCAATCCACAAATCCTCCAAAAAAATTGCATTAGACAGATAGATAATGTAAAGATGTGCAGGAAAAGTGTCCAAATCCAGCCTTATGTGTTTTACCTGGTGGGCCCATTGGGCCTGGGGTTCCAGGGGGGCCTGGGGACCCAAGTGGGCCAACGACAGGGTCTCCAGGTGGGCCACGAGCTCCGGGGATACCAGGTATACCGGGTTCACCTGAAGAGAGGAAGTAACAATTAGCTCAGTGTTAGGAAAAGGGTTTAATATAACACATAAACACACATATAAACATGATTACCTTTATGTCCTGGGCCACCATCAAATCCAGATCGTCCTGGAGATCCGGGGCTGCCAGGGAAACCTGGATCACCCTTGGGTCCGGTAAAACCTTTAGCTCCAGGTACTCCTGGTAAGCCTGGAGGACCAGGGAGGCCAAAACCAGGCTCACCCTGTTAAAGACAAAACATGGAAAATCCAAAAGAAGTGAGATATAGATCTACAGATCTACAGAGCCTCTGAATTTTTTAGGTAGTCTTTAACTAAATTGCATATACTTCAGTCAAAACATCACAGAGACCAGGAGAACACAGTCCAAGATAATAAATGTCATATAAACGTTGACTTGATCTTATTTAGCCAAGATATCTGAAATTGTTTAGACCTTAATGTATGTAAAATAGCTCATTGTGTTATTACACTCAGTTTGCTCTCTTATGACCCTCTGGTTCTCTATCAAGGATTTCACTCCCAGAAGTATCTGGTTGTACCTTGCTGCCGGGAAATCCAGGCTGGCCAGGGAGGCCGTCTACTCCAGGTCTGCCTGGTCCTCCTGGACTTCCTGGCTGGCCAGGGATACCTGGGAATCCTTGAGGACAAACGAGAGATGGTACAAAAAGGTAAGAAAAAAACATCAATAAATATGGATTCAGTAGTAAATGAACTCAGGGTCGTTACCTTTGGCTCCTGGGGGTCCTGGGAGTCCAATCCCTGGGAGGCCGGGCTCACCCTTTCCTCCTGGTAATCCGGGAAAACCGGGTTGGCCGGGCTGACCTGGGCTACCTGACCACAGAAATTACAAAAAAAAAAAAAAATCAGAGAAGAGATATGTATCACTTGAGTAATGGGTAATACATGGAGGCTATGCATTATGCTTATGAAATGCACACTTTTCTCATTAGGAGATGTTTTTGGCAACAATAACATCTCCTAATGAGTTATTAGCAGTCAGAATCAGTGTCTCTACTCTAAAATCATGATTATGTACCTGGAGTGCCTGGAAGTCCTGGCTCACCATCCTGCCCTCTGATACCCGGCAGGCCTTGCTCCGCCACTGTCAGGCCTGGCTCACCTTTAGCACCTGCAAGGGATGGAAAGCACAGGTGAATGGTTTGAGAACCAGGGAGGAAATTCAAAGAAGACGAGAGAGAAGGGTAGAGTATAAAAGGCAGCAGGAAAAAATCAAGTTCCTTATTTGGATCATCTAGTAAAATGATAAATCTTACCAGGTGCACCAGGTGCTCCGGATCTTCCTGAAACACCCTGGATACCCTTTTCTCCTGGAGGTCCCTGAGGTCCAAAGCCAGGGGAACCTGGGGGACCCCTGTCTCCTGGAAGCCCTGGAACACCTGGCTCACCGGGGGACCCTCGCTCTCCTTTAACCAGCAAAGATCCCTGTCGAAC
Source organism: Lepturacanthus savala (assembly GCA_030544235.1). Taxonomy (NCBI): domain Eukaryota; kingdom Metazoa; phylum Chordata; class Actinopteri; order Scombriformes; family Trichiuridae; genus Lepturacanthus; species Lepturacanthus savala. The sequence goes on from CM060483.1 coordinate 17,999,192, forward strand.
ACAGTCAAATGAAGCATAAGTTGTGAAATGGATATTGTAGGTATGTATTAATCTCTGTGATGGACAGATGGAGAGAAAGCCACCTACAGGAGCTCCTTTGGGTCCAGGCACTCCAGGCTGCCCGTCACGTCCGGGTCGACCATCCAGACCCGGCAGACCAGGTGATCCAGGGAAGCCGGTGTCGCCCTTCTCTCCCCTTATACCGCTGACCGTGATGGCATCCCCGGGATCTCCCTTCTCTCCTTGGAATCCTGGGGCACCTGCATAACCAGGGGGACCCTGCAGAGAGGAGGTGAAAAGAAATGTCTGGATTTTAGCATTCGCCATAAGAATGGACTGGCTTATGTCCATGTATGTCCATGTATGAGAAAAATCTAATCTGCAGCAATTATTTGAATCTTTACTGGAAAAACGAGACCCACCACTAGTATGAGATAGTGATAAAGGTGTTAGGACCTTAATTTCAAGTTTAGAGAACACTGTCAGGGTTAATTTATAGATCCACAAAATCAATCAAATAAAACTATCAGGCTCTAGTTCAGTCTATTCCAACAATGTAAGGTTAACACATTTCCAGAAGACAACTTCATGAAATTGAACTTAATATCCAGCAGATTGTTTCTTCTTTTGTTCACCTACAAAACCTAAAATTTAAAGCATAAATCACTGAAATACACAATTACAATGTTCTATCATAAATAACTTCAAATTTCATTATGTTTGAGAAGAAATAAAAAGTATAAAGTACTCACAGGCGGGCCAGCTCCACCAGGTGCTCCGGGGAGTCCTAGGTCTCCTTTAGGACCTGGGCTGCCAGGAGATCCTGATAGATTTACAAAGACAGCAATATTGGTAAATAATGCAAATTAAAAGATTTACTTGTTGATCCCAATCAATCTGTGGATCAGATACTTGATGTATGAATCTGTTTTTGAGTCTCTTAACATGGCAAATAAAGACAAACGACACCTTTAACGCCTTTATTAGAAGTAATCAAGTCACTCAAGTTCACTTTTTCTATATGGAAGAAAAGTCACGTGACAGCAGACAGTGATGTTTTTTTAATAGCCAACTTCACAAAATTTGACTTAATTTCCAGCATATATGAAATATATATCAAAATCTGTCTTCCTGATTTGACAGTTTAATTCACAAACATCTGTGCAGGTGGTCTCACAAACAGTCAAACTGCAAGCAAAATGAAGCCTGAGCATCTGTCGCACACTTCAGACAAAACGTTAAGTCCTGTGGAGGATTAGAAGTTAAAAGTAACTTGTCTTGTTCTTACGACATAAACATCCTGAAAACAACAGACATACATATGTATTTTGCTGACAACTTAACATTCTGATGTTACAGAGAGTTAACATCAGATAGCAGGGACACTCAAGTCACCCAGTACACAAGCATGTCATAAGGACCTTCCAGGGACACCTCTAAGAAGAAATAAAAGCTTGAATCCAGGTTTCCAATACATTCCGATATATCAGAATATCACAAAATTTCTGATAGATGAAAAAGAAAGAAGAACTAACCGCTATAAACCAACCATGGACTAGCGGTAGATAGGGCTCCACTGGAATGCCACAAGGCTGCGTGCTCAGCCCTCTCCTCTTCACCCTTTTCACACATGACTGCTCTGCTATCCATCCTACAAACATTGCTGTGACATTTGTGGATGACACCAGCATGGTGGGTCTAAGGAAGAGGTTTGGAACCTGACTCAATGGTGCTACCAGAACAACCTCATCAAGAACATCAGCAAGACCACAGAGGTCATCGCAGACTACAGGAGGTCAAGGAAGACTGAACACGCTCTTCTCCTCCAAAGTTCCTTGGAATCCATATTTCATCTGACCTCTCCTGGTCCATTAATACCTCACACCTGGTAAAGAAGGCCCAACAATGGCTCTTCTTCCTCAGGGATTGCAAACGTCTACAGAGCCATTCTTCTTTTACCTCGGTACTATGAGACATACAGTACCTTTTGGGAATAAGATGTAGTGGCATTACCTGGGAATCCAGGCTGTCCTTGAGGTCCTGGGGGTCCAGGGATGGAACTGCCGCCACCAAAGCAGTTCACACAGGTGTCACCCTTATCACCTGAAACAGCAATAAGATCATCGATGTCTGTTCCCATCACATTACACATTATTTTCACCTTTGAGAACTCAATATCTATCCACACATACTGGAGTTGAGTGCCTTGATTCATTATCAGCTGTATATAGAACCATTCTTTGCTCAAACAATAGCTCGGAGATTTGTAAAGGAACTGCGTCATCTCTTTTCTCTCACCTTTCTGGCCCGTTTCTCCGGGGTAACCTCTCTCTCCCTGAACGCCGGGTCGCCCAGGAGTTCCACTGGGGCATGGTCCTCCATTGTAAAAGCCAGGAGCTCCAGGGGGCCCAGGTGGTCCCTGGGCTCCAGGACTCCCTATACGTCCTGGGGGACCTGGCAGCGAGAGTCCCGGATTACCAGCTTCTCCTTTCTGACCTCTCTCTCCTGGGAAGCCTGGATTTCCAGGAACACCACCACTACCAGTAGCTGGAAATCCTGGTGCTCCGGGAGGTCCTGTTAAACCTGAAATAACAAGAGGTCAAACTTCAATGGTTAAACTCTGCCAATAGGATAATAAAAAACCTGAATGAGAATAATAATTGAGAATATTTCTTTTGTGTGTGTGTTTCTGTGCTGACCTGGTGGTCCCCTGTCTCCTTTGGCTCCAGGTGTTCCTGGGTACCCAGGCTCACCTTTAGGACCGACCTGACCTACCCCAGACTGACTGCCAATCACCTGGTGGGACCAAGAAATAAAATCAAATCTGAAGAAAACATTTGTGTCATCAAATTGATTTTAATTTATTGTTTTAATTGTGATTCATTTACAAATAATATAGGATCGACCTAAATAAAGTTTTGTGAAGCAAAACAGAAGGATTTCACCACCTAGTGGTCAGGAGCATATAGTGCATTGATCTCTAAAGATAATTTTTTTTCTTATTTTTCTTTCTTTTTTTATTTTTATGTTACATAACACTTCTCTAAATTAGAAGAAAATTCTAAATTATTTTCTGGCACTTCCCTACTTTTGCCAGAATGGCTATGAAGATGGTATTAAATTCTATTGTAGGCAATGTGGACTAAACAGAGCAATCTATCAACACAGTGGTCAGAAGAAAGTAGTCTTCTGCAGTTCAAAGTGGACACTTCCCTAATGCATACTACTACTGCTTGATACTCCCTAGTCAAAAGAAGAAAAAAGGTAGAATACACACCAATCCCGGTGGGCCTGGGAACCCACGATCACCTTTCAGACCCTTTAAAAGAAGACAGAGGTAGGATGTTATTAAAACAATTCATGAAATCACTTAATGAATCATTGGATAATTGAAATTTTTAGCTTTCAGAAAACCTACTCTCTCGCCATCCCTGCCTGGAGGACCGGGGAGGCCTGGGTCTCCTTTGCTTCCCTAAAGAAGAATGATTGACACTCAATAAAAGGTGCAGTGATATCAAAAATTCACCTTTTTTCAGTTTTTTGGCAGCACTTACAGGGAAGCCTGGGGAACCGGGGTCGCCGTCTTTGCCTGGTTTGCCCTGTAAGAGAAGAAATTGGAAATTGCGTCTTGCATATAAAATATTTACAGCTGGAAACCTTCACCCTCACCATTGGCTCCCTGACCACGCCAAGCCAAACCATCCCATTGCACATGAGATAGACCATCTCTGGAGTTGGACCAGAGCTCCCCCGCCCTACCTCCAAGAGGGTTGTGGTGACATCGATTGGCTTCTTTAACATTCTAGGACATGGGTCACCAACCCTAGTCCTGGAGACCCCCTAGGGTCCTTGCTAAGGACTTTCATTAGTAGAATCAGGTGCGTAACTCCTCGGTTCGAACAAAAGTGGCTCTCCAGGACCAGGGTTGGAGACCCATGTTCAAGGACAATCTAACGACACAACTTCAAGTGGTTCAGGTTGTAATGGGGATGAAAACCCCTGTCATGGTGATGCGCTGAGTCAAACCAAGCTATATCTTTATCCAAAAATGGGGGTCCAACAGAAGAAGTTTAGGGTCCATTATTGCCATTTTTGGTGTTAAGTTAGAGAGTAAGAAATGTTTGTGTGACTTTTACTTAACTCACCCGCTTGCCAGCCTCTCCTGGTTCTCCTTTGTCTCCTTTTGGGCCACCAGAGGGACCCTAAAACCACAAGGAAACCCAGGTAATTCAACTTTTTTTTCTGTCAGTCATCTCTTTGATTAGCTGTAGTTTGGTCAGTTATCTCTGATTAGCTGCGTATTTGTTTAGCTTGAAGACCTCTTCACATTTCTGTAGAAGCGGTGTACTTTCCCTACGGTGCAGCCATAATCTTTTTTTTTTGTTTAACATTGCGATTACAGATGATAAAAGATGCTTACAGGAGGTCCTGGATAGCCTGGATCACCCGGAGGTCCTGGAAGTCCTGGGTCACCCTTGAGAGAAAACAGAAAACGGATTCAAAATTCCAGCAAAACCATATTACTGGTTGAAAATGACCTCCACTGGCTATCTATCGAAAAAGCAATGTTTAACACTCTTTCTGTGACAACCACACCAGGTCAGTGTAATATTTTATCTACAAAATGAAACACAGAAGATAAAATACAGCATATAGACTCTTAGGAGAAATTGAGGGCTTTTTAAAAATTGACTTCTGAGTAACTACAGGAGAAAAACACCATGCCATCTGGTTGTGAAAAAAGATTGGTGCAGGCATGTACAGTTTTCTGGCAGCAGATGCCAGCATGAGACTCATTTAGGGAAGCTGCAAGTTTCCTTTAATTGGTATATAATTCATTAATAGGAGTTTGTATGTGTCTATGTGGGAAGGGGGTCTTCCTCCATGGAGTCGGCCATATTGCACCACCATGTTTCTACAGTAGCCCAGAACGCCCAAATCAGGCAATAGCTCTAAAGAGATGGCCTTTTGTGTTATTTTAAAGCCACTGTAGGTCTTTCTATATGCTTTGGATATTCAGTTGGTTGCATTCTGCAACCTCACCACTAGATGTAGCCAGAAACAACTCACTGTACCTTAACTGCACTTTATTTTTCTCTTTATTTGGCATTGATCATAGTCTTATCTTCTTTGTTTCATGTGCATACTGGTAGGAGTGTTTCTAGTGGTTTTTTTTAGCCAGACATACATTTTTTACTTCTATCTTTATAATTATTTGTTATAAAGATCGAGTTTATAGTCTTTATCCATAGTCAAATACTCAAGAAAGTAAAAGTATGGGGAAAAGTAAATGGCCATTCATATTCTGGGAATACTTTGCTGCCATCTAGTGGACTTGAGTAGTTAATATAACTTGATACTGCCATCTAGTGGCGATTGTGAGAAATGAAAGTTATGAACTGGTGAGTAGACAGAAACCTGCAAATTCCGGTTATCCTTTTTCAATTTGCAGATGAATATCCATGCAGATTAATATCTTGACATGAATATCTATATTATATCATAAAGAACACATGTTCAGCAAATAAATGAATGCATCTTCTTGAATAGAGATAGAAGTATCTTGGTTATTGGACAGTTTGTATTTTATATACATTTTTGCTACCTTAATAAACCAATTGCAATTTATATTTTGGCTTCAGGTGAATTAAATAGCTGTACAGCAGCTTCATTCAAAGATAAATTGAATTTTGGTATAAAGAACGACAGCGTTAAACAGTCCCTAGTTTCAAACATGGCTGGTGTGAGTTGTCAGATGCAGGCTGGTGGTCTTACCTTGTCCCCTCTCTGAATCTCAGTCTCGGGTTGCCTTTTCTGTTCCCCAACCTGCCCAGGAGGGCCTGCAGGTCCTGGTGCTCCTGGTTCACCCTGTGTTCACATGAAAAAAATGAGACAAAGAACAAGAAGGGCTACTTCTACTTAAATTTGAACCTTCATGTGGACAGTACCTTCTCTCCTTTGGGTCCTTGGAAGTTCAAACCCATGTTTCCCTGTTAGAAAAAGCAGAGACACAAAAAAAATCAGGTGGAAGTACAGAAAAAAATCTAGATAAACTAAACTATCACGTCTTTGTTAATTTGTTCAGTAAAGATGATAAAAATACATCAATTGAGAATTGTGAAAAGGGTCTGGACTCACTTTTGGTCCTGGAGGACCAGGAGGACCTGGACGACCCTGAAACAAACCAGAACAACTTCAACCTAATGGTCTTAATGGCTTTTATGGACTAGAATTAAAATGCACAATCTATAATAATCAGTATTTGCAGCTGCCTCCTTTACCTCGTAGCCCCTTGGTCCTGGAGGGCCGACTGGACCTCGAAACCCAGCGGGTCCTGGACTTCCCTGTAACATTCACACATAAGAAACCCATTTAATTTCAGAGAAAAGAAATAGAAGGGCAGGAAAACTGGGTGTATGTGCATTATTTCAGCATATTTAGCATCTAACAAAAATGGAAGGAGGAAAAAAAAAAGATTTCCAGTGAGTTTTTATGCGTTAGGAAGACTTACAGGATCTCCTGGTAAACCGGGTAATCCCACTGCTCCTTTCCCGCCGAATCTGTTAGTTGAGATCACGTCACCTGGGTCTCCCTGTACAGGAAGGAAAAAAAACACCACAGGAACTAAACCGGGGAAACAGCACCACTTTGTGGCAAGAAAAATAAAAAAAAAATGCTGAAAAGGCTTTAAAACTTCTAACACAACATCTGTTTTATAATTCAGTAATTATAGTCTAAAATGGTGAATGTCAATTATGGACAGTTTTATACTAGTTTAAGAAAATCAGAAGATCTGAAAGATTTTTCTTTGATATGAGCATGTGATGTGATAAAAAGCGACATCAAGCCTTAAAAGTAATAAAACACAAGGTTAAACTGAATGTTTTCTGACTGATCTTGGGTTTAGAATAAGGCTAACACCTGTGGGATAGTTGTATAAATGCCAGAATCAATTAGAAATGTACAGTGTTGCAGCTAAAATAAAGCAAAAAAGTGAAAAAATTAGCTTCACCTCAAAAAAATCCATTTAAGTTGAAAACCACCTGAATCACGGGTTAGTAGCTGAATTCATCTATGGAGCAGTATAATAAAGTTTTATAAATAATTGCACATAATTTCAGCCTTATAAGGTGAACCAGACTAGTTTTAGAGATGTTTTAGTGCAGGTATGTGCAGGTGGACCTGAAAAAAAAAAAATCACAAAAATGCAGAATACTACAGATTTATGTTCATATTATTGCTTGGGGTTGAAATTACATTTTGTTAAGCTAATAATGTTTGATCCACATCTTGTGCCACCTGAGCTTTTCCTTGTTGACTATGACGGTTTTTGAGCTTTTGTGCTTCTTCTGCAGCGAAAGTTATTAAATACGCAGCAAATCTAACCTCTAAAATATCTGAAAATCATTATGCCTTTGGTTCCATTTGCTGATTTAGTTTAAATTGTGATTTTAGGCTTACCTTTGCTCCTGGCAGACCAGGTGGACCCTACAAAACAGAAAAAAAGAAGTTTAAAGGAGCAGAACTACAGAGAGGACGTTAATTATTGTCTTTTCATTGTCTCCTTCTTCAGACTCACCGGTCGTCCTTGTGGTCCAATGACCCCCGAAGATCCTGGGAAACCCCGTTCACCCTGGAGAAAAGAAGATTAGCTCCTCCATGATATTGTCAGGAGATAAATTCATATTTCCTGCTTTCATATTTTAAAGGAGTTCAACCTTTGTTCCGTTGCATCCTGGCGTTCCTCTCGGACCCGGAGCTCCATCCTGCCCTGGCAGACCCTGGTAAACAGGAAGTAAACAGGAAGTTACATCACACATGCTGCAGGTAACAGGAAACTGTAGAGTTTAACAAACTTTTTCAAGTCAAGGGCCTTTTAAACTCACACAAAAACTAGACCACAGAACCCATCTAATAAGATTCTTGCTTTAGATGATTTATAACAGAAAGTGTAGGAAATACATGGTAAAATTATGGAGGAATGAAACTGCCTGAACAGAAATAAATAAATTAATGACCTGAATATGAGAGAATGACAAATATATATTTAATTTACCAGTTAACTAATTAAATTTCTATATATTTGTGTATGATCTCCTTTTGCACATAAATGCAAATCCAAATTTATTTTATTTATTAATTAAATGTATTTATTTATATATATATCCATCCCCAATTTTTTCTCTCTGCATTTCCACCTCTGTATATATTTAAAATTTAAATTAAATGAATTCATGTGCAATGTGAAAATAATACACAAACAAATGTGTTAATGGGATATTAAATAAAGGATTTATTTATTTCAATATGGCAGTCCTTACATTTTAGCATTGATTTCCTTATGGATGAAATTATAGGGAAAATAAATTATTCTCCTTTTTTTCTGAGGACCCCTTGGCCCCTCCATTCAAGGACCCCTCAGGGTCCCCGGACCCCACTTTGAGAACCACAGCAGATGATTTCGTTCACATTTTAAATGATAGAAAAACTCACAGGGAGTCCGGGTGTTCCTGGAAATCCTGGCAATCCAGCAGGTCCCTGTTTAAATAATAAAATATTAAAAAATCAGCCACTTAAAACACAAAAGCTGCACAGTGACTCCTCCTATAATGATTAGTCGAAATAAGGACACCAAAGAAACTTCACTTACTCTTATTCCTTTAGGCCCAGCTAGTCCAGGGGGTCCGTCACTTCCCTGAGAAGGAGAATAAAAAGAAGACATTATAAACACTGGTGCAAAACCTACTACAAGGAGCCAAACGTGTCCCTTTATCTACTAAAAGTGTCTCGTAGCCATTGACTTCATCCAAATCCTCCCACCTTTTCCCCTCTGGGTCCGATCGGCCCCTCAGGTCCAGGGAATCCGGGGACTCCTGGTTGTCCGGTGAGACCTGGGAAACCCCTGTCACCCTGCACACAATCACTACATAATTAATAGGGATGTAACGATACATTGATCCACATCGATACATCGATTGACAGATTAACGATCCAATCACATCGATGCAAAATTAAAACGTGGAGCTTTTATTTTGAAGTTGACGCAGCACGTTCATATGAACACAGATATTAACTACATATGAAATTTATATGAGCATTTATATGAACTACAAAATAGGAAATAAATGTTAATTTTGACATTAAATAAAGGACAGAATTATAGTGAATAATTCAAAAAATATAAGTACAATCAACTTAAAATTATATATTGAGTTAAATTAATTTACTGAAACCACTTGACATGAAGAAATTCAGTCATTTCAACTAAATATTTGATTAGTGTGTGTGTTATTGAGTTTCTGTTGTTTAAAACATCTTCTATTCTGTGGTTTTGCTTGTGTCTTGTGCAGTAAACTGGATTTTGTAGAATATTCATGTGTATTTACCTTCGCTCCTTTTACTCCACTGCAGTCACATTTGGATCCAACACATCCATGGCAGGCCTGTAGGAACACAAGAGATAAGAGAGATGAGTATTAACATGTTTGTATATATAATATATCAAATTAAACCATATAAATAGACTTTATAATGGACATATAATATACATTTCTTATTTTATTCATCTTATACTGGCTCTTTATCCACCCCCTCAGTTCAGCCTCTGACTGAAACAGGCAGGATTTTGCTTCTATTGCTTGTTTTCTTTACTCAAAACCTACTACATCAATAGATGTTTAAGCCTGAATCTGAACTGAAATACGCGAGTGGAAGACATGAACCTTTGTGGAACAAAAATAGCAAAAATCTTTTATTCATTTTATTATTAATGAACAAAAACCACAGTAGAGACACACATTTGCTTTGATGTTACTTTGATGTTAGCGGGAGGAGGAAGTGCAGAGAACTTTTCCACATATGTTCACTTCAAGTTTTAGAATTTTAAGCATGTTTAATGTTTAACATGCAACATTTTAACAGTATATACATAAAGAAAAATACAAAAAGCATATGTCCACTTTAAACACACCAAAAAAGAAAAAAAAACAGACAGTAGTCTTATGCAGCTACCAGATTTTTTAAGAAAAAGTGAAAAAACTGAAAAATATAAGTACAATCAACTTAAGAATACATATCTAGTTAAATAATTAGATAAATGAATTTCATGCAGCCACTTGACATAATAAAATTAAGTAATTCCAACAAAAGATTACAATTTAAAAGAAAAAGGTATTCTTTTTTATCAAATTGTAATGTCATTTATATATATTGCACCCCTCCACCCCCCGGGGCTAATGCATCAGTTGCTGCATGTTCCCGTCACCACTAGAGGGCGCCCCACCACTACTCTACTGCACACAGGGAGCATTAAATCCCACAGAAAAAGTGGAAGTCAGTGGATTCTCTCCTTTTTTGTTTTGTGAGACGGCAGCTGCAAGGCCAGTAGGTGCCAGGAGAATAAAAAAATGTAAAATAAAGCGTTATCTGCTAAGATAACCAGAGTGGAAACGCCTTCCACAGGCGTAAAGAGTGAGAAAAACACAGGGGGGAAAGTGACGGAGGGGAGTGCCAAGCCGTTGATTAACTTTTCCCAGGCTTGTTGACACAGCGGATGCCAGACGGGCATCGATTGCACGCATGCCAGGCAGTCAGGTTGTGAGAAAGACAGAGAGGCAGGGAACGCACGAGAGGCGACTGACAAGTCAGCATTCTTCTGTCTGCAAAACCACGGCTTTGCTGCCGATGGTTTGTACGGCACCAACGCCGGTACCAAACTCAGACATATTAGTCCTCGCGAATTCGCATCATACCGTTTGCTGTGGGTCACTGGCCAGTGGTTGAAAGTGAAACGCTCGAAATGTAAAGGCCAGACTGTCTTCAACTGCTTGGGCCAATTCAGCAATGGGTGACTTTTCAAAGTCCAAAAAAAGTGGACACAGACAGTTTGACACCCCTGTTCTAATTGGTCTCTAGTTATAGTGTAGTAGTTAGTATATAGTTATACTTAGTTATAGTGTAAATAATAGCATAAATAATTGTAAACAATTTTGTACCATTATTCCGTCTATTGTTGCTAATTTGCATCAAACTACTAATCTCTACTTAATTTAGCATCAGATTTAAAGATAAAACACAAATAATGATTTTTTATATACAATTGTGAATATATCCTGGCATCAAGGGGTTAGACTAGGCAGAATTTTGGAAAATGTGCTTATTAAAGCCTAGTTTATACTTCGACGCGACGCAGAGCCTGTATATACGAGGTTCTACGGAGATGGAACGAGAGGAACAAGAGAAAAGTCTGTCACGAAACAGAAAAATTGGCATTTTCTTGGTGACCTCCAAGAGGTAGTCACCTGAAATGGTTTTCACTTCATAGATGTGACTTATCGGGGTTAATTAGTGGAATTTCCTGCTTTATCAACCACAAACATGTTTTCAGTCATTTCACCTTTTTTGTTAAGTACATAGCACCATAAACGTGAGTTCATTCATAGTTTTGATGCCTTCAGTGAGAATCTACAATGTAAATAGTCGTGAAAAACACATTGAATGAGAAGGATTAAGGATTTCACCCTGAGTATAACTCTCTGAACTGTTCCACAAAATTGTTGCAATACTGATATTAAGGTGAAGAATATCGTGATATTTGATTTTGGATTGGACGTAATCTCTTCTTATACCATGATGTGGTTTTTTAATGCTCTGCAAAGTAAACTGTTTGGAAAAGCAGCTCATTGTATATAGAATCAGGTTGTGTACGTGTGTGTGCATATACAGCGTACAGTATTAGTCACATTCTATGTGTGTGTGTGTGTGTGGACAGCTATAAACCAGCTGTTAGCCGCAACCTGACAGATCTTGGTCCTGATAGCTGACCAGCAGCAGCTTATCTGCCTTCCTGTGTGGCTCACAGAGGCTAAAGCAAGGCACCGTCTGCGGGTTTGAGTCCCGCTTTTCTGCAGCGTCACCGCTGCCCGGTTCTGGATTAAAAGCTCCGCCGAAAATGTGGAGCTCGTTGGGCAGTAAAACACCAAAAAAAAAAAAAATCTGGACCGGAGAAGCAGGGGGGTTATCTACAGACACACATGTCCCAATACATTTGCACATGGGTAGTCAAGTGTGCGAGTGTGAGTGTGTGCGGAGGAGGTGTTTTTACAAGCCCTGGATCTCCAGATTAGGCTTTGGTCTGCTTCAGCTCAATGGAGTCTGCTCTCCCACGCCCAGGCCTGCAGCTCGTACCCCCTCCTCCTCCCCTCTCTCCCTCCATCCATCTGTTTTCCTGTCGTCTCTACGCTCATCCTCCCTTTTCTTTCCTTCCCTCACTCGCGTTTATGCAGAAAAGCACCGCGGAGCTCTCACAACGGATCCGGGACGTTAAACCCGGCGAGGAATCGGTGCCGATATCATCGACCCCGTTCATGGATTCATATCCAGCAGCGTGTTCGCTAAATGTTTTTTTAGTGATTAAGATGAAATTACTTAATTATACTATGCAAAGTGGTTGCACAAAGTTATAATATCTAATTTTAAATTTAAGGCAAAAGCAATCAAATTAAAACTAGCTGTTTAAACTTAGCATTAACTGATTTAACTTTACATATTTCATAGTAGTAAAGATCTTTCAACAGCAATTTTGACAGAATAACTAAAGAGCTTTTAGTATTTTTGTTTCATTTAAATCATGTGAAGCATTCATTCATTCATTCATTCATTCATTATCTATACCCGCTCATCACTCATTAGCGTCTCTGGGATCTGCTGGAGCCAATCCCAGCACATTACAGGGACACACCCACATAGTCACCAGCCTATCGTGGGGCACTCACACCTATGGGCAATTTAGAGTCTCCAATTAACCTCAGCATGGTTTTAGACTGTGGGAGGAAGCCGGAGAACCCACAAACACAGGATGAACATTGTATGAAGCAAAAAAAAAAAGAAAATTGTCGCTAAAATATGTTTTCCTATCCTTTTAGTCATCTCACGCTCCTCAAATGATATTTTACGACCCCTTAATACATATCAGTAATGCCAACAATGAATAAATAGTGGAGCAGCAATACTACTTAATGCATTATTATTAGTAGCATAAATATGTTTTATAGTTCTTTATGGATGTTATAATTTGAGTGTGTGATGCTTAGTTTATGTTTAACTGATGTGAACCTTTTATTTAACCCTTCTGTTAAGTTAAGTTTAAAGATCTAGGAAAAATAGTTAAGTGTTTTTTTGTTTCAGGATGAAATTTCTTCATTTTGTCTTAATTAGTGTAATGAATGAATGAATGAAATGAAAATGGTTCATTTGCAACTATACTAGACATATTACTAGACACACAAACTAAAACACTTGATTAAAAGTTATTAAGTGGTGAAACATTAAGAAAACATGCATTATTTTTATTTTTTTGTGACTTATCCTAAATAAACCATTCCCTGTTAGAGATGAGGAACACCATTATACTAAATACTGATAGAATAGTCAGCAGTGGAGTTAATAATGAAATATTAACAATGATTGTTAGGATTTTATTTGTTTTTTTGGACGTCTTTTCGACCATTTCTGTTGCTGAGAAATGAACATAACAGGAGGGTTAATTCATTTATAATATTTTTCTGTCCCTGTAGCTGCAGGCTGATGCGTTGCCTTGTGTATGTGGAAATATTCTCTGACTAAAGTGGCTAAAAAGAGCTGCATTAAACATCTCTCGCTCTCTTTCTCCACCTCTCTCCCTCTCTCTACCCTCTGGTTTACCCCCGCAGCACTGACGGGGCATGTAATCCACTTAGAGAGGTCAGTGAGCTCCAGATATTTGCTCCACTCCCGCTGTCTGAATCTCTCTCTCTCTCTCTGTATATCTATCACTTCTCTCCTCATTCTCTCCTGTCAGTCTGGTGCCACTGGAGGTCGGTACAGGACAAGAAATCACAGTCAGAAGCTGCAGCTCCAACTCAACAGTGGACAATTTAACGCTGAATGACCAAAAACTATCATATATTTATTGATTTAATGATGCAATTGTTCTAGAATAGTAGGCCATGTGGTGAAAGTAAGGAAAGGTGCTGCTACAAAACTTAGTTATGATTGGCCTTCACATCAGAAACATCCTCAAAAAAAGTTGAAAATCTTGAAAATTTGATTGATACAACCAAGTAGTATCATAACGTCTCCAGTCAAATGCCTATTTTATAGTTTTTCAATCAAAAGTATCAAATGACTCAAGTTATTGTTGAATAAACACTGCAAAAACTGAAATCTTAGAAGGTTTTTTGCACAATTAGTTAAATATTGAGTAGAATTCTTCTTCTTATTCCACTAGCATATACTTTTATCTTATTTATAGTACTTATTTCATAAGTCCTGATTTGGGTGAATTTTAAGAAAACATATTTTTCTTTCTTTAAAAATATTTCTTCCACTCAATATTGGATTAATTATCTTATTCCACTGGCAGATCATCTAATTAATTAAGATGAATTAATTTTTTTTAAATTTTATTTCAAATTTTCAAATCAATTCCCTGATTTGGGTCAATTGGTCTAATTAACATAATTAACTAAAATTAAAGCTAAAATTAAAAATAATTAACATTTTCTTTTAAAAAAACATTAATTTGACTAAAACAAAGGACAAAAATTAAATAAGATAATATGGGACTAATTGTACAAAAAAAATAAGATTTCAGTTTTTGCAGTATTCTATTGGTATCTGTATATTACATTAAAAGTACTGGTATCATCATCTTTTAAGCTAAATATTCACCTATTATTATTATATACCTATTATTTTTGTTAATACAGACATTATATATATATGTTTGCAATAAGAAGTGAGAGTTCCAGCTCATTTTTGCTTATTACCTTACTGCTTTGGTTTAGTCTGCAGCAGGCAAACTAGAACTAAAACTAGAATTACTGCTATTTACTTAATCTTCCAGGGGGGGGGGGTTCTCAAAGCACCTTAAGTTGAGAATTTTCAAAAATTGGGGATTTGATTTGAAACCAATAGCAACAACAATCAGGTTTTTTGTGCAGCAATGTCTCTTAAAAGTGAATAATTTCTGGTTTCTCTAGTCCTCTAGGACAGTGAACTTAATATCTGGATTCATCTTCCATTTGTTTCTCTCAGATCTGGTTACAATAACAAACTGTGTGTAAAAAAAAAAGGAAAAAAGGAAAGGTGTGATGGAGAGATGAGTCAGCCAGGTGAGGACAGGTGGGGGAGGGGTGGAAGAGGAGGAGGAAGGTGGAGCGAGCGGAAGGCATGCACCCAGGGATTAGACTGGCGAGACTGGAATTCCCCCGCTCATCAAAGACTGATGATTAGACACCTATACACACTGCCCTGCCCTGAATAACACACACACACACACACACACACACACACACACAAATACAAAGACATACACATACAGCAGTATGCATTCATACAGTGTAGAATCAAACACCTGCAAGCTGTAGGATGCATAAATAATTGAACACAAAAAGCTGCAAAGACAAATCTAAGAGGGTAAAGATTTCCCTCTTTAAGCGTCATTAAAATACACACACACACACGCACACACACACACACACACACACACACACACACCGATTTGACCACAGCACCACAATTAATAACTTCTGCTTTGCAACACTGATCAGCAGCTCAGCAGCCAGTAACCGCACTGGGAAACTAGAGCAAACATGTTCACACACACACGTGCACGGGCACACACACACACACACACACACACACATACTTCAAAAATACCAGAAGATGAAGAAGAAAGAGAAGAAGACGATACAGAAGTAGAAGGAGGCGGTTTCTGCAGGACATGCAGCTGTTAAAATTCAGGTCCGAGTCCAAGATTTCTATTTTGGTTTGTGGTTTTTTAAAATTACTGACTGAAGCTGAGCGCTGACTTCAAAATATTTGGCTTTATCATTGATTTGTTTACTGCACTTCCTCAGCGGTTTTATTTATTTGTCATCTAGTGATAAGATTATGTACATTTCCATTCATTCATTTGTATAATTATGTTAACATATCTTGTTTGTTTGTTTTAATTTCAGTTATAGTGTGACTGAGCATGTACATATTGAACAGAAGAGGGACCAGAATGGAGCCTTGGGGAACTTCGGAGTCCCTTATCTTGGTCCATATGAAGGATATCTATGTGTGTATAAGTCCTGGTCCATGTTTTGCATATTATAAATTATGAAATAATAGCCAGCCAGTAATTTGGGACAGAAGATTAATTCCTTCCTGACAAAAATCTTGCTTAGCAAAACTTGAAAAATATAGTAATTTACTAAAATTGTTTTATTAAACCAGTATGACGACTGTATAACTTACATTTTTAAAGTGACATTGCAATACTGTAGTGAAACATCTCATGGCTGCTTCTCCTGAGTTTTCCTCTGCATATTTTATAAAAGAAAGTTTGAATTTAATGTCGTACTTTTTATTTCTTCGCAGCACCGGAGCCATCTGATGTCATTTTGCTTGGTAATTTACAGTATATGAGTGCAGGTAAGAATCCACCAGTGTAAATCCACCTATTTCAATATTCATTGCAGAGACTTCTTTAAATAATGATAAAATTGAAGTTGCAATGGACATACACTACACAGCTCCCCTGCATTATGTGGAGGTCCACTCTTTGATAGATAGACGTGAAGCTCCAAGTCCCCTCTTAGAAAAAAAAAACGAATTAAAAAGCACATTTTCAGTAATTTTATAGTAAAACACCTTAAAATTAAATGTTATATTTTTGTTTTTTCAAAGTGACTTCAAACAGAAGTCCACTTAATGGCGCTTTAATCTGACAGTCCCCTGTTGGTAATGTTTGCATGTGTGTGTGTGAGTCCTGGTCCATGTGGCGGATATCTGTGTGTTTAATTGTGTTGATCCTGTTCTGGTGAGCGGCGCTCCAGGCTCCAAGCTGCGGCATCAAACTGTTGAGCCCTTTCATCGCGGCTGGACTTTGACTACTTCAAGGTGCTGACACACCAAACCAAATATTTTCACTTAGACAAAAAAAAAACCCCAAAAATCCGTCCATGTGTTTTGACTTGCAAAGAGGAAGACCCCCTTCCCTCCCCTCCCAAACCATGACATACCCCGATGTTTCAGTCACACACACATGCCACCGTGCCACACCGCTTCTCCAGGAATTCCATTGATATTCCTGTGAATTCTCTTTTCTTCTCCTCTCTTTTCATTTGCTCTAATGAATGTTGACCCCTGTGACCTCCCGCTGAGAGATACCTGCAGGGAGAGCACTTCTGGGTTTGGAGGCACTCCCTCCCAAACCGGTTCCAATTGTGTTAAAGAGGTTTAGCTTTTGCACGCTTGTGTTTCTCTATTATTCTAGATGAAATAATGAATTGTTCACTAAAAACCTGCCGATCCATTTTTCTCCTGACATGTGATATACATTTGCAAAAACTGAAATCGCAACAGGTGAAAATATGCTGTTTTTGGTGCAATTAGTCCAATATTTGAGTAGAATTATCTTATTTTACTGGCAGATAATTTATCTTAGGTCAATTTGGTTTGCTTTTAAGAAGACAAGACTAACATGTTCTTAAAAAAAGGATGACATTGACTTTAAATCAAGAAAAAAGGGAAGTTTTTGCAGATTTATATTTGCTCGTTCAGTCTGCAAAAAACGCACCAAATTCTTCTTTTTGATCTATTTCACCACTCATATTCTACACTTGTACTTAGCAGTGTCTTCTCTAATAATAAGGCCAGAGGTCAAAGGTCAGCAATGATTTCAGGGCAGATCTTGAGCAGACTCAGGGGTCAGATTATGACAACATATGTTAAAGCTAAAGCTACTTTCTAACAGCATCCTGCAGAGATCACATGGCTCCTAACGAAGCACTGGGGAGACATAAACTCTCTCCATACATCTGTGAAAACACCTCGCTCTCTCTGTTCTGTTGCATTTCTCTTCAACTTGCACTGAGTTTGGGGTGACTTTGTCTTCAGTTGACACAGAAAACATGGTTTAAAAGCAATGAAAAATGCAGTATTACTTGCTGCAGTAAATTTATAAGCAACTATACTGATAATTGTTGTACATCATTTAAATAAAAGCCGCTTTAAGCCTCATCTTTCCTAAATTTCGCACCCTTTTCAACACCTTTTGTGGCAATAATGAC
Organism: Lepturacanthus savala; assembly: GCA_030544235.1. Taxonomy (NCBI): domain Eukaryota; kingdom Metazoa; phylum Chordata; class Actinopteri; order Scombriformes; family Trichiuridae; genus Lepturacanthus; species Lepturacanthus savala. The sequence goes on from CM060483.1 coordinate 18,017,293, forward strand.
GACAAACAACAAACTGCTATAAATCATCATACATGAATATTTTTTCTGCTTTTCTCTCTTAATCTCTTTAACTTCTTACCTGCTCAAAACTACCAAACATTCGATCATTTTGAGGATTTTAACCATTTAAATGACGCCTTATTCAAATTATTTCACCATTTCTTGCAAAAAAAACTAAAAAAATTCTGAAAATGACTAAAAGTTTGGTAGTTTTGAGACTTATGAATAAAAGAGCAGAAAAAAATGTTAATGTCTGATGATTTTATAGCTGTTGTTTTCTGCGTTTTGTCACAAAAGGGTGCAAAATGTTCCCATATAGTAATAGTAATATTGCCAAATATGGTTGCAAATATCCTGTAAATTTCCAGAAATTGTCCATTGGAATTCAAGCTTGATAATTTTGGAAGTGTTAGTGTGGTGAATGTGCAGGTCAAGACTTGTCCACCGCAGCACTAATTGTGTATTTGCTGAGTTTTAATGAGGGAAACCAAAAAATACCATTAACCAGTATAGTAGTAGCTGGAGCAGCTCGTGGCTCTGCTCCGCTGGTCTGGAACCAGCTTGAATCGACTAAAAAATGTGAAACACCTACTGCTATGACTATGGGAATCATGGGAATTAACAGGAATATATGGGGATAAATAGGAATAAATACAACATGTACACAACTGCAGGTTGGCTCTTGACAGGGAACTATCAAAATTTAAGTTAAAACGATCATATTTAAAGGGATAGTTCAACATTTTTTAAGTGAAAAGATAGCTATATCAATTGTTTCGTACTCATTCCAGAAAATGTCCCAACATGGCTGTTTGTGCAGGAGGAAGGGGAGATATGGAACCCCAGCCAAGCCCGGCCCAGCCTGGCCACGCCTGGCCTGGCCTGGCCCTGATCAGCACAGGTACTAACATGCCCCTCCACCTCCTTCTCTCTCTCTCTCACCCCGCAAAACACTCCACATACATCACCACTTGGCACGGCGCGTCGTAGCTATGGGCAACGAGAAATTAGAGACGGGAGCGGCGGCTTGCCAGCTGAATACCTGGAAATGTGTAGCCTGGAGGGGGGAGAAACTTGAGAGGAGGCAGGTAGGAGGAGGGATGGAGCGGCAACGGCAAGACGGAAGTAAAAGAAAGAAACGTTAAAAAGGAGAAAAGACCATTCTGGGTTCAGATCAAGAATGTCCTTGAGAGGATTCATCTGGATCTGTCTAGAAATACTTGGAGGGAGCCACTGCGTGACATCATTAACATTATCTAGAGCATAAAATAAAAAATGGCAACTATTTGCATGATGTGGGACCTTTAAAGTCCTTTAAAGCCCAATAAGCATAAATGAATAAGTAATAAAGGCCCAAGAAGTGATAATTACTATATAAATTTTAATTATAGCATTATACGTTTTCACAATTTATAGATGAACATTAAAAAGGTATTGTTTGCACATTAGGTTCAATAGGAGCAAAAATACCTAATTGTTGTATAGTTAACTGATATTAATGCATATTGCTTGTATGGTTCAATCTGAATAAAGCAACAAAAAAGCTTCGTAATGTAATTTAGTTTGACTCAATATCCAGCTGTAAACTGTGAATCCACATACACAACCACCCGCAGAGATATGGGAAAAAGCTGCTATTAAAACAACTTCCAAACCAAATTGCATGAAATAAATGATCCAGGTACGTCCGTTCCCACCTTGATTTCTTAGCGGTGTGTATTTCCTGTTGTGTGCATGAGCCATAGCCTTAATATTGTCCCAGGAGGACCAGCTGTAGACACAACAAGACTCTGAAGCATGTGCTGATACCGCGTCTGTGAGATTGATGTAAAGGAGAATCACCGGTCAAGTCTCAACCTGCTTTGAGCTCTGATTTTTTTTAGAATTCAGTGGAATTCTGTCAATCTGAGTCAGTTGAAATAGGAAAAAAACAGCTAACACATAATATTCCCTTAATATTGACGCATCCACGGACAAAAATGCACATTTTTCCTATTTAAATCTATATTTATTATGTAGACATATATTACGTTGCACTACTTTTCTTGCACTAATCCAAGTTTTTACAGTTTTGTACCATTTACATTTCATGCTACTCTTTCAGTTACACATATATTTGAATCTTACAAGTTTTCTACCCTTTTCTTCAAATGTTATGTTTATTCTTTAAACATATTTTAGTGTTTTTCACCCTGTTTTATCCCTTGTGTGTTGGTTTCTATGATAAACACTTTGGGCTAGTGCTGCATCATATTATATATGAATAATATAATAATTTGTTTGTTTAATACACTTCTCTCTGAACAGCACAAAGAACAAAGAAGTCATTAAAGGCCTTAATCCTTCAGAATTCTTCACACCAGCCTGTAGTTTCATGGACTCTAACCCTGACGTTCACTGGGTCAAACTGCCTGATTTTGTTAAGTAACTTATAATAACAGAGCTATAACCAGGCATCTTTTGCTGCAAAGTTATGAAATTTGCTTTAAAAGGCAACCGAGTCCCTTTTTAAATAATGGTTGGTAAGATGAGAAAATCAAAAACGGTTAAAAATGCAGTTTTAAAAGCATTTATCAGGTATTAATATGTACATTTGGACCATTTGTTTTACAAAAATCACATGAAATTGACACAATAATGAAATGACAGAAAAACAATGATATATTTTAAATATTTAATCCACCTAGAATATAAAACTAGTTGATATCATGTGTTTTTAATAGAGTTTTCTATTAATATTTTACCCATTTATTCCATATCACAAACCTCAAATAATGTATCTACGGCTTCATTGTTTAAATTTATTATTAAATGTTTTCACAGAGACACTGTGTGAGACCAAGGTTCATGCAACGCGTCACATGGCATCGTCAACCTGTCTCCTACATCCTGGTTGCCATGGAGACAACTATATTTGATCTGAATAACAGTAGTATTTATTGAGGCAAATCAGGAAAAAAAAAACACATAATACCTACGAGGGTCACAAGCCAGGTCAATTTGAAACGCTGGCGACAGGCAAGGAAACTTTTAGGGAAATTTAAATTATTTAAAATTTAATTTATTTTTGACTGGATGGAAAGTGGCAAGCACACTATATAAAAAAAAAAAATAAAAAAAAATAAAAAATCATTGCATGCGGCAACATTAAGGAGCCCCAAACCATCAAAAAAGAAAAACAATCCTCGATTCAGGAATGTTTTAAAAAACTTTAAAGCCACATCTCCACAATACTTTACTTCTCCACCTGCAGTTGCACATCTTCACCACATGAGGGCGGTAAGAAGAGAGGTAAACATGCCAGTGAATGATAAAGAGGGCAAATATATCAAGTGTAGCACAGAAGTTAAACTTTTGCTGCCACTTTAACCTACAGACCAGATGCAAAAACTGTGAATATAAACGGATATAATCAACTTTTACTGTTATATATTGTATCGTGTGAATGTATAGTGCAGCTGCAGAGCAGATTCAGATCCTTCAGAACCAGACAGGACTCTCTTTGCTTCTCCCATCATCAGCGATCTGATCTGTCCTCTGCTCTGATCTTGTGCAGACAAGACAGGCCACAGCAGGTTCCTGCCCTATATCCTTTTTTTCCCCCTAAATATCCGAACAGCTTCAAGCAATTTTAACCGGAGCAAACATCAGCATAATCTCCAATGTTAAAATTCAGCCGTTTAGTTAAACAGTTGCAGGGAAACATGGGTGAAAACTGAAAACAGCAGACTAAACATTAGCCGCTTGTGGTGAATAAGTGTTTAAGGTTTGGCTGATGTTTATATTTTCTTCAAAAAGGTCTGTCACAAATATGATGATCCGCCTCGTTTGGAGCTTTGTGGTTGAATAATTCACTTTTTGCTGCATGTTCCTCTCTTTTCACCTTTCACCCCTCTCTATATTCCTTCCCTTCCTTCTTCTCCTGCTCTTTCTGTGCTGTGACAGATGTCTGATATTTCCAGTTGTTCTGACCTGGCGGGGGGTCCGTTTGTCCAGAGGAGGCAAGGAATGCCACACACACACACACACACACACACACACACACACACACACACACACACACACACACACACACACACACACACACACACACACACACTATAGACATAAACATGTATACAAGAATGTTATGTCTTATCTCCACATTTTAAATTACATTCTGAATTGTGCTATAAAGAAAATGAAAGTAATCATTAATTTACTTTTGCACTCATACTTCTCTTTAATCATCAGATTTGACAGTTTTATTTCCTTTTGTCAATGTACAAGTATTTAATATACACTCAAATATATATATACACATAAAAAAGTATGGAAAGTATTTCCATCCAATTATAAGACGCTAATTAAACAAGGAATATTCTGGGTTGACATAATGTGATTGTGTTACTTAACAACATAAAAGTTATTTCAACTTATTAGGGTTAATCCATCATAACGTTATCACGTTACTTCAATATGTTTGATTGAGATGTGGGTGACCCAATTTAATGTGGTAGGTACAACTTTATTTAAAATGATTCATTTACAACGATTTCTGGCTAAATTATAATTAATCAATTATAATTGGGTGGAAATGATTTCCATATATTTTTTTTACGTTCACCCAATGAATGATTGGTGACAGCGTGACAGATTGAAGGAAAACCTGAATAAATTAGTTTAGATAAACTGCATTAAAATGATGCAAAATTGCATATGCACAAAAGAAGGCGTTTTCTAAGCAAAGTTTGGGATTTATAAAAACTTTAAAGAAAAGGAAAAATACTTTCACCCATGCATACTCATGCAGGAACATTGGCAGTGCAATGAAGTGCTGAATTGAACTAAGACTGAACAATAATCCTCTCACATTTAATGTCATATGATGATGTAGCAGGTGACAGGACTTTGTTTGTTCGCATAAAAAGAGACAAATATACTGATTTCTTTTCCCTCAACCACATATAAAATCCAACATAACATGAAACGACTGTAGAACAGGTTTGTAGGTTTAAGGAATATCTTCTAATGCGGCTCATCGATCATCATAATTGGCGTTTATTTTAGATAGGGAGCATGCAATGTAGAAACTACTTAATACCGGTTATCTATAAATAAATCAGGATGTTTTTGTTTGTAAAAAAACAACTGATCATCCAGTATGTCCGATTTCTTACCAGCACCATCAAAATACCAAATGGAGGACAATATGTAACAAAGGGCACTGAACCAGCTTTAATTTGTCACCTCTGTTACATTTATATAACAAACAGGAAGAAGACAGGCCCAGTTTAAAAAAGATGGAAAAGTCACCTACAACTACTTAAAAAATTAAGTTCTGTCTTTAGAAACATCCTTAATTAAGTAAAGGAAAAAGGGAGGAATAGGATAATCAATTAAACAAGCATAAACAAGCCATGTCTCCCTCTACGTCACACACACACACACACACACACACACACACACACACACTGCTGAACATTATCCTCTGACTGCATGCTAAAGGCTTAGTCACATTCCAGCCAGCACACTGACCTGGGATTAACTAAGAGCAGGCTCCACCTGAGCAACACACACACACACACACACACACACACACACACACACACACACACACACACACACACTGTACAGCTTAGTGTAAAGTACAAACAGTATTTGTGTCTGCTGTACGTACAGCACAAGTTATTACAATTTAACCCGACACTGGTCTGATATAGAGAGAAAAAAGGACAGAGAGCTGGAGAAGGGATGAAGACAGAGGGGAAATAAGAAGACTAAATGCTCGGAAATGAGATACAAATATTTAAAGTTGTTACAAAAGGTGCGTCCCATAAATATTCATGAGCCTCTCTTCTAAATTCTAACAGTGGTGGGCATACTGGGAACCTTTACAGGTAGAGGGAGCTACCGCATGACATCACAAAGTCAAGAAAGTACAAACGAGCTGTTTTTGAGTGTTGGCATTGGAGGGTTCATATATAAACCCCTAGACCTTATCTAGATTATAAAATAAGACAATGGCTATTTGCTTGATGTGGGACCTTTGTCCTTATAATAAGCATAAATGAATATGTAATAAAAGCCCAAGTAGTAATAAGATGTTTCTTATCATTATTATGCATTAATAAGACTATATATCTGTTAATTATAGCATTATAAACATAGTTATGGTTAGATAGATAGTGGGACTTATAAGAAACGTATTTACAGTTTTATAATTACTAAATGCATAATGCATGTATGCTTCAATCTGAATAAAGCAACCAAAAAAAGCTTAGTAATGTTTTAACAATGACATAGATAAGTTAGTTTAATATCATCGCATAAAGTGTTTGTAAAGCAATTTATATTGTTTTCATTGTCAAACATCTTTAAACTGCAGAATGTCTAAATGTGTTTACCTTATCAACTTTATAATGTAATATGTTTTATGCATATATTGCATGAGAAAACATCAGCTCCAACACTAAATAAAGTATTTTTATCTGTAGTAAAACACAATGTTACTGTTACACTATCAAAAATATAGCATCAATATCCACATCACCAATGCAATAAGGCTGCAACTAACAAGTATTTTGATATTTAATTTAGATTTGAGCTGTTTGTAGCTTATTTCAAGTTTCTGATTTGGGTCATTTGGGTTTTGTTTTAAGTTTTATTTGCTCTGTCACATCAATATAAATCGATTCTGACACACTAGTCGCCTCACATGTTCTAAATTTATTTTGACACCAGCTTTAAGTCCATAACCTTTGTGGTTGTACAGATATTCCAGATTTATTATCGTTTATCGCAGGAAAACTGAAAAAACAGGCCTGGTGCTTAAGTGGTTTATAGAGTGGTGTATATAGAAACTAATGGATTGCGTTGGTGGGAAACAAGAGGAGCACAATAACAACTTCATCTTCCTGCTGCCTTCACTCCAGAGAGTCATAACTCACTTGGCCACAAGAGGTCCACGTCAGGAACATGCAAAACTACAGTCCATGTTCAGACAAAGGAGGAAGTAGGGCACGGACGAGAGGATCCCATATCTTAATGACTCCGTAGCCGAGTATATAAAAGTGGATACGGTCACATTACTCTGGGATAAAGTAAAGAAACCATCCTCACACACGCTGCCCACCTCTTTTCCATGCAGTTGTCGGGGAAGCCCTGTTTCCTCCTCAGCAGAGTGATAGAAGAAACAGGTGCCCGGATTGGATGAGAGAGGGAGAAAAACAGAGAGGAAGAGAGAACCAGATGCTCCCATGCTACCCGAGTGGGATGCATGTGTGTGTGTGTTGGGTTACACGAAGAGAAGAAGGCAAAACACCTTTTACTGCTTCTCTGAAACAGCTCTTGTGACTCCATTCATTCCAGAGAATAAACAAACTATGGGCTGAGTCTGTGTTTTTTGGTGCCATCTGTCTCTCAAATATGGCAGGAACTGGTGTGAGGAAGGTCGAAGATGAAGAACGGGGGCAAAAAAAAGATGCACGGGTATCACGAAACTAGGAGGACAAAGACAAGACAGTAATAGAAAGGTGCTGAGAGATGTGTCTGAGGGAATTCATGAATATTTGCTCATAGGTTAGTGGTTTTAGTGTGTGAAATATAACCAAGGCTGGATAAGATGTCCAGACAGATTAAAAACCTCACTTCTTATCTTTTCTTCAGAAAGAAAGAATGGAAAACATAAAATGCTCCTGCCTGGAGCAGCCTTTCCTCACTCGTCTTCGGTTGAGCTTCAGGCAACAGAAACAGTACGTTTCTCTTCTCTTTCTATCTATCTCATTTCACTTTTGTCCCGAAGCGGCACTCCGCGGTTTCCTTTGGGCTGTAAATTCACGAGGAGAATAATAAAAGAGAAAAAAAAAAAGGAAGAAAGGCACGAGGTTGCTTTCAGAAAAGACGACCGGGAAAGAGAGCGAGGGAGGACGGCGTGTCTTGTGACCGTTTTCCGTGTAGGTGGACTTGTCAGGTAGCCCGTTGGACTGGAGTCACGCAGACACACCGCGAGGTTAACGACATTTTAAACCTTCAACACAGGATGGTGTAAAAGAGTTCTCCCCCAAGCAGCCGACACTAAATACCGGATCGATCACAAACCAGCAGTTGTTTTCCGCCACCTCCGTAATGGTTTGGACTCTTAAAAAACAGCAAATGAATTAAAAGAGTCTTGTTGCTATGTTCAAGAGCCGGATGTCTGATTTTCCCATCAGCACATGAGCAAAACATAATAGTTGGCTAGAAAAAAATGCAAATACAAAAAAAAAAACGGCAACATGTTTATCTAGAGTTAACATAAGGTCTACAACTCAATGTGGAAACACTACTTCTTTCCACTGGCACGTGTATGGATAGGCATAAACACAGGAAGTTTCCTACAGCTCTGCTACTTTCCATTGGTCTCAGGTAAAGAAAAAAAGATAAATGTCTTATAGGATAAGACTCAAACAGGAAGGACAAGATGAAAAAGAGAGTTGGGACACTGGAAAAGCTTCAAAGCCTCACATTTGAGAAGCTGTAACAAACAGACATTTGGTATTTTTGGTTTAAAAAATGGCAAAAATAAAAAATAACATAGCTTCTAATCATCTGATCAACAACTCACCGAATTGACAAATCAACTAATTGTTACAGCTGAAAAGGAATCAGAGACACTCCATTCAGTAACATACTTTCCCCGTAAGAGAAAAATCCCTTTACTGTGACTACTGCTTTTTTTATATTCCCCTAATACACGTATGTTTCCTTATATCCCTTCCTTATAAATGGACTGGAATCCCTGGTTAATTAATGGCATCAACAAGCCAACATCTGAAATCCAGATTAGTCAAGACACGGAATTGATGACAAAAACAGACTGATATTTCCCAAAGTTGTGCTGGTTTCACCAACTTACATTTGATGCATTTTCCTGTTTTATATCATTGTAAATTAAATATTTGAACTAGTGGTCCAACACAGCTGAGAATTTGTCTTGTAATACCTTGTTTCAAGTGCGATCGAAGACCCTTGTTACATCTCTTATTTCCAGGTTTTCTTTCACCTTTCTAGTATTGCTAAATGCATACAAATGCACCAAAACATATATTAAAGTGTTGTGCATTCATTTGATAGATGAGAATGGAGAACAATGGGGAAAAAAGCATAGGGGAACAGGGAATCGAACCAGGAACCTTCTGTTCAAGGCATCAGTACAAGTAAAATAGTAAACTTAGAAATTAAAAGACTTGGATAGTCTCAATGGTTTTCAAAAGGAGATCAGTCAAACCTTTAACTGACTGCAGTTTAATCATCCAAATCAGAGTTTCCTGACATCTGTAACCCAAAAGAGATTTTAAGAATTCTCTAACCTGAAGCACACTGGCAGTTTAAGCTCATCACTGTGGCGGCAGGCCACAAATTACAAGAGTGCAAACTGTCTTGAGGGTCGTAACAATGTAAAAAAAATAGGTGTCAACTGCACGGTGGTCCCGTCAGTTATCACATAATATGATAGAGAGAAGGAGCAGACAGACGTAAAAAGAGATGGTTGACCTAAAGCCTCAAACCAAACAATGAAGGATGGAGTAAATAAAGAAGTCTCTGACAACCAAACTATGATTACACTGAATGGAGGAGGGCGAGGAAGGAGCTTAAGTGACAGAAAACGATACCCTGTGTAAAAAAAAGTAGAAGAAATGAAATGTGACTTTAACAATAACAGAAGAAAACTTACTTTACTACAATTACCATTACCGAAGCTACTACTGCTATTGTAGGAGTTAGCGAAAACGGCTACTGCAAATACTTGTATGAAATTCATTGTGTCTTCATTCCTAGTTTGACTAAGGCTTGTGTTCTTTTATCACAGAGAGAGAGAGCTAACACCAGCTGATAAAGCACAAACTATATCTTGTTTGACCTTCTGAAGAAGACCCGTCGACGCATGTCAAGGTAAGAACAACATCTCTTACATGTCTGTGATAAAAGAAAACAGCCATTAGTGAGGCTACTGCAACTCTTGTTGCCAACTCCTTCTCCTTTTAATACTAGCACTACAATTACTATACAATCAATTTACACAAGATACAGTTTCATTTATCAGTTAGCCAGAAAAATTAACATCTGAGTTACTACAGCACAAGCAAGGAACTAGTCAAGAGAGAACGATGTTAGTAAACCACCCTGAAACTTAATTTGAGTCTGGCTGGACCTATGGCCCAACCAGCAGGGGTCTAGCATCAATTTCTGGGGCCTGTACACTCAGTGGGCCCCTATCCATGCCAGTGCATGAATTGTGTGACTGGACTCAGAATGCCTAACATAGTACTGTGTCTCAAAGTTTATTCTCTCATTGAGATTGAGAGGGACTTAGAAGAGAAAGTCTAGTAGGGTCTTGTTGTAGTGGTAGTACTCAGTGGCTCTTATTAGCAAAGCATAGTGAGGGAGGAAGTGTAGACCTGAATGAGGGCGTTCAGGTAGGTAGGCTACTGCTATTAAACTGCTACTATACCATTAGCCATTACAAATCCTCCTCCTACTATAAAGAACTACTGCAACTGATATTACTATTGTACAATTGTTGTTGTTGTAGCTTCTAGCTAAAACTACCATGTTAATGCTACTCAAGATGGTAATAAAACTAAAATTCTAGTACTGTTACTGTACTACTAACTACCGCTACTAAAACTACTAGTACCACTATTGTATCCATTAGCCACAACAAATCATCCTACTACTGCTACTCTGACAACCCAATTTAGCGCATTTTGCTAGTAGTAATACTAGTAGTACTACCATTGTGCAGATGTCTTTGCTCCTAGCCAATTACAGTTACAATGTTTATGCTAATGATACTATGGTAGTATTAAATACCAAGTAATTCAATAATACTAGCACTAGGTATTTCTCTGCTATTGGAACTATTGCTATTAATGCTACTAGCTAGTATTATTAGCTAGTGTTAACCATCCTTTATCTACTACTGCAAATCCTGCCACTATGTCTACATCTACAGGTATTACTACTTCTGAAACTACTACTACTTCTTCTACTGTGACTACTACGACTGTAACACCTATTTATGATTGCAGCTTATGCAACAACAATTACTCACTTTATTATTACAACACCATGACATGGTGAAAAATGGACCATCACTGCTTCAACTCCTCTACTGCATTTACTGTGCCCCGTCCTTCTACTACTACTACCTCTCCTCCTTTCAATGTTACTGCCCATTCTCTTATTGTTGTATCTTATACTATTGCTTCTCCCACTGTGGTCCTGTGTCTTCCAACTATCAATAATGATATAGAGTGAAAAAGTATATAAAGAGAAGGAGTTTGTATGTAAAGAGTAAGTGTATCTACTGGATTGGGGTAATTAGCTGTCTAAACATTTGGTGTTAGCTCTCATTGACTTTCGCCCCCCTGTTAATCCTTATGGCATCTCCGGCTCATTGGCACCGCAGTGCAACTTCTTCCAGGAAACGCACACAAACATTAAGGAAACGAATAAAAGGAAATGAAAGGAACACTCTGGAGCATTGCATGGTCCAATTGAGCAATGGACCATGCAATCTAATTTGGTAGATTCTGATTTTGCATCAAGACGACAAGAAGAAAAGATCTAGGTGAGTTTTAAGAAGGTTCAATGTTGGTTACAAATGGCAGCAGCTTCAGTCACAAAGAAGCTCAACTGGCTTCAGTAGGAGCATTGACTAAAGTGATCAGATCTATGGGAAAGACGTCAGAAAAGTCAGACCTCGCTCTTCCCCAGGTGACTGAGAATGTCAATGCAGGACGTGATCAGACTGTGTCAGCAAGAACAGTCCGTCCACAATTACACAGAGGGGATATTATAGTAGGGCTGCAGAGCATAAACCCCTCATTACCAAGATGAATGCACATTTGGGAGTTCAGTGGCACTGGTCTGCAGAGATGTGGACTAAAGTGAATCGGTCACATGTTGCATGTGTTGCATCCACCAGGAGAACGCTACAGGCCTGAATGACCCCTACAGTGGTCTCTTCCAGGATGACAATGCCCCCATTCATAGAGCACCAGGGCTCACTGAATCATATGTTGTGGCCTTCCCGGACCACCAGACCTCGACCCATCTGAACACCTATAGGGTATTTTGGACCTGACGTGCTGGCGGAGAGACAGCGCTCTACAACGCCATCGTCCAAGCACCGAATGATGGAATATCTTTAGGAGGAACAGCGTTCATCCATGCAGTGACTACATAAAAGAAGGTAAATGTGATGTCTGTCTCTTGAGAGAAGTTTCCCGCATGTTTAAGGAGCCCTTCTCCTCGAGCAGGTCAGATAAAGATGGAATTTGCCACTGAGAACAGACAAAAGGGAGGGGAGGGATGGAGGGAAAAAAGAGGGACTGGGGCAAGAAACAGAAGGTGGGAGTGGAAGATAAAGATATGGATCGAGGTATACTAAGAGAAATGCCAGAGAAGGACAAAAAGTGTTTATTTGTGATTACTCCAGGCAAAAAAATAAGAAATTTGAGGTGGCTTTCAAAAAGTGGGCTAAATTATGATCTTATTTAAAGAAAAAAACAAAATGCATACATACATAATAACATAGCATGCATGAGAAGAGACATTCTGGGGTGGCAAACGTTGTTTTGCAGAAATAAATGTAGGATTTCAAAGATCTTTCTTTAAATATTAAAAGTTCTCATTAATAATGAGAGGATTGGTTCGAATGGATGTGGAATACAATGCAATTGGTTGGATTGTCCTTGCGAGATTGTGATTTCTATGTGTCTTTAGTGAGGGAGCAGAAAAGAAGATGGTTTTGGGGGGGGGTCAAAAGCAGACAAAACAATAAATCCATAAAAAGTGGTGAAAGATTCGACTCAAACACAACTCTGTCACTGGAACAAGCAGCTCCACTGTTGACTATCGTCATAGATTTATCTCCACAGCCTGAGGATGTTATGGCTACCTGGATCTCCTTATCACAGACACCCATGCACACACACACACACACACACACACACACACACACACACACACACACACACACACAACAGATTCAACCAAACTCTCCACCTGGGATGTGGGTCACGTGAAAGGTTAGGCAACCCATGAAATAGTGTGCGTGTGTGTGTGTGTGTGTGTGTGTGTGCGTGTGTGTGTGTGTGCGTGCGCATCTATGTGTGCAGGAAACAAATCAAATTAAGTGTGTGTTTGTGGTTTGTGTGGCATGACGGGTTCAAAGAAAAGCCTCCAGGTATACATTACCGCTGAACTCCCTCACCTGGCTGAATGGAGATTCATATCTGTGTGAGGATTAATACTGCACACACACACACACACACACACACACACACACGGTCAAATAGCTATGAAACAGTGAGGTATGAGACGTCCCATTTATAACAAGTTAATGATTAAAAACTGACTCCGTATAGGATGTCGTCTGTGTGTGTGAGAAAGATAAATTTATGCCTGTTTGTCAGAATAAAGGTGCATCTGCAAAATGTCATATGAAAAAAAGATTTAAAATCATAATATAATAAATATGTAATAAAAAAATAAATATCTTATTTAATGTAAGGCAGCAAGCTGATTGGATTGTGCACACAGTCTCCACTAGGGCGCCTCAGTGAGAGCACTGACACAAGGATCACTGGGGGAAAGGCATTTTAAGTGTGTGTGTGTGCATGTGCATGTGCATGCGTGTGTGTGTGTGTGTGTGAGGGTGAGTGACAGAGAAGGAGACAGCTGATTTTCATCTTTGTGACAGCTCATTTTCCTCATAATAACTTAGGGATATTGTGAGAGTCTCGCTGGATTTCATCCATTTTTAGGGGTAATAAATATTAATCTAAAGAAAATTATGTTTGTTCTTATTCATTATTAGTAATATCAAAGGGGGCTTTTGCTCATTTCATTAAAAGTCAGACCACAGGAAAATCACTCATGTAAATAACAATATCCCTAACTTATTGGGAGTAGTGGGCATCTTCCTCTATTAGCTCAGTGTCAACTATCTTACTTTGCTTTTTCTGTGATTTTCAACCGCGTCCCTCAGCCTGTGCAAACTCAACTTAAATTTGTCGCCTTTTCCCCGCTCCCTTTATTCATTTTCCACTTATTTCAACCCCTTTCCCTCGCACCCTCCTCGTCTTCATCATCTGGGGGAGGGGGGGGCAGCCACATTCCAGGGGAACCCCTCCACACTCACCTGAAGCTTTAGATCTACCCAGCAACGCTCTGTCACACCTGCAACTCTCCATGTACACGTGACACACACCTTACCGCTTTTATTTTCATATCACTTTTCAAGGAAAATGTAAAATCCTTTTCCAAATGAGTTCATATCCACTATTTGGAATATTTGCATGCATGAAAGTTAAGAGAATCTACATCTCTTAGGTGTAATAATGCTTTTGTATGTGCACCCTGAGTACATTTCAAGTGACTATAACATGCTAATAGCCTTAGAAGTTGCATTCATGCTTTGTAAGGTGATGGTGTTGCCATGGAAACTCTAAACCTTAAAAAAAGGTGTTCAAACATCCTGAAAAAAATGCTTCCAAAAAAAAAATCATCCCTATCTGTTTATATCAGACTGATGAGCAGAGGGAGGGGGGGGCAGACCTGAGTGGACACGCCTGGCGCGCGGTGGGCGGGGTCAATCCAGACCCTCATGAATTATTAATGAGATGTGCATATTCATCATATAGGGGAACCCTTATCGGAATATTACATTAGGCGTCAGGCTGAGTCAAACATATCTGAGGCTAGAAAAAAAAAAGCTGCAGCTGGGCTGCAGGGGAAAAGTATGCACACACAAACACGCACGCACGCACGCACGCGCACACACACCTCCTTGCTATCAGATATAGCAAATTCATTTTTGATTCAATAGCGATGCTTGCTGCACAGAAAAGGGGCTGTTGGGAATTAAATGAAACAATAAAAACACGTTTTTATTCTAAAGCTTATAATTAAGGGATGTGTCATGCTGTCAACAGACATCTGTACCTGTAAAAGAAGAAGTACACCTGGATAAAAGCTGCAAATCCACAAAAAAAATCACATCCCCTCTCTTCTTAGTGTTCATCCAACTAAATTACGCACAGCAGGGTCTTATAGAAAGATGCTGCTGGTCTGTCTCTGACAGAGCAGCGTGCTGCGGTTAACTTTAATATTTTAATTAGAAGAAAGCGGGATTCTGATGGGGGGGGGGCGCACGCTGCGCACACCGCGCTCCTCCACACACACACACACACATCTTTAAAAAAAGTTTTTAAAAATATAATAGGAATAAAAAGACATAGCTGCAGGCTGGAGGGAAAAGGGCGCTGTGGTTAGTTTGGCGTGTTGCTACAGGTTTTGCAGGGAACAAGGAAGAAGAAAGAAAGCAAGGAAAAAAAAACCCTGTGATGCACAAGGAGGGGGAAAACGGGTCAGAAACTCCGCTCCGACCCTTCCGTGAAAACTACAAAGCTCTCGGAAGACGCTTCTCGCGTAACGTGCCGCAAAAAAAAAAAAACACAGAAAACGCGGCGTAATTACACGCGCGGGGGGTTTATTATTTCCATTGAAACGACCCGACGGAAACGGCCGCGGGGATTATTATTAGAGCAGAAGGATAGAAGCACTTGTTATAAAGCGGCGGCAGCCTATTTATAAACGTTGGACGTGGGAGCGAGCGCGAGAGAGTGGGAAAAAAAAGTTTTTAGAAAAAGAAAAGGGTTCCAAAAAGAAGTGTGCACGCGTAAAGAAATGAACGCACTTACCGCAGAGTCTGACCGCTGCACCGTGACGCACAGCACGGCGAAGAAGAGCAGCGCCGCGCCGAGCTGCCGCAGCCCGTTCAGGTCTCTGTTCATCTTGCAGGGGGAATAAAACAAGGATCCGCCGGCGTTAACACTTGACAAAAAAAAACTCTACGGCTCTCTAGTCGCGTGTCATAGCCCTGCTTCTCCCCCCCACCCTGCACACCTGCCCTCAGTGAAATATAATTAATAGGAAAGAAGGATAAAAAAAAAAAACGCGTCTTCTCCTTGGCGTGTTGGGCTGTTGTTGCGCTTGCAGAGGCTCCCACCGGTCCTGGCTCTGGCACCGTGCGCCTCTGCAGTTCCCCCTCTCTAAAACTTTTTCTCTCCTCGACTTGCAAACCTGCCCAAGCCGGATCTACTTCCCGCCAGCGACCAGAGGCGCACTGATATCAACCCAAGAGTGCACCTCCACCAAGAAAGATGGATAATCTGGAGTAAAAACCGCGGGGTGGGTACCTCACCCTGCAGTTATTTGTCCCTAAACGCAAAGTTGAGGACTTTCCCCCCGTTGGTTTAGATTTATTTTCCAATGAAAAAGAAGTTAATATTGTTAAGACCACGCACAGGCGGAGGGATATGTGTGTCTAACCAATCCTAAGTATGCCTGCCGGCTGCACAAAAAAGGTTTGACATTAAACCTTTATTTGGCATCTTATGCCCAGACACGTTGCATTCCTGTCAGATTATTAAAGGTCAAATTCTCACTTTTGTCTTTTGACAGGGATGCTGCTGGCGGAATGGATGATGGCAAAATTGACTATTTTAAAGTTCATCAGCCTCCGCTCTTGATTAAAAAATGAGGTGTGGAGTGAGAAGGTTATTATAGGAATTTAAATTTATGATCTCTGATTTTTAAAAACGTTGATTTATGATCAATAATCCGCTGCAAAAGGTTCAAACAATATAGTTTGGCCTTTTTTTGTCAAGTTGTCCCAAAAGCCCAATTTTCTGTTATTGCTTCGCTCAAAAAGTCTTATCAAGGCAAGGGTGCTACATTCAATGAACTTTCATTAAAATGCAACTGCAACTAATCATTGAATTCAATGGCAATTTGATGAATTGATTAGTTATTGGTGAAAAAATCGTGACAAATCTGTTTTCCAAGGCCCACAACATCAATAGACCAAAGATATGTTGCTTTTTTTCCAGCTAACCCCAAATGATTGGGAATTAATTTTCGTCAATCGTCTTATCAGTTAATAGAGTGATTGTTGCTGCTTTAATCGCAGGGTCGGGGAAACTCATGACTCACCTGTTTGCAAACTTATGCTTTCAAAGGTTCAATAACCATGTGAGGTATGACTTCTTTCATATTTTGCAATAGCAGAAAATTTGAATGAGTTACTTTTTGCACATTAAAATTGAAGTTCTAGACTTTGCATAATTTCATTTGACTCATTTGAATGAAGGAAACAGTGGAAGAAACAGTGGATTTTACCGTCACCTGTGACATGTTTGTCTTTGCATATAAACAAAACTACAGTAAAACAACTAAAGAACACAGGCTGAAACAAAAGCAGGAAATTCTGATGTTAGATATTTCCAGGAAGTTTTCTGTTTTTTTTTTTAATTGCAAACATCACTCTTATTTAATAGTTGTTAAGCTGTTAATTCACTTGGAAGAAATGTTTCCAAGGTTAGAATGCTTTTTACAAAACAATAGGATTAGGATATACTTTGGGTCTATAGTATATGAACTCATGCAGCAGCGGAAACAGACAATCCACCGATGATTTCCTACAATGGGCAAAACTAAAAAGGTCCCAGGAAAGATCCCTGTGGTACTCCGCAGCTAAAAACAAGCTACGTCAGAAAACAACGATGCTCTCATCTGTATCTGAGCGACATTTTAAATAGTTCAGCCAGGAACTGTAACAGATAACAGGAGAAAATGATATGTTGAAAGCTCACTTAGATTAAGAATAGACCATTCAAGAGCTATTTGCAACCTGAGTATAACACACCAGCTCTGTTTTTAGACCAGAGATTCCAACAAAGCTGCTCAAAATAAACAGCAGTTAAGTTGAGTTTTTTGTTACTTTAGTTTTTCTTTGTATTATTTTAGTTTTTCCTCACTTAAAATAGACACATCATGATATTTCAATGCATTATTTGGATTTTTAGGTCATTTTAAGGGTCAATGACAATTAATGGTTGGCAATATGAGAAAGTCCCAAACTTTTTAAAATACTGTTTTAAAAGCATTTAACAGGTATCTCAAAATGCACAATTTGTGTTCATGCTGTTCATTAATTAATGAAAAAAGTCAAGAAAAATATCAAAAAAGTGTTAAGGTTACTATGAACTAACATCTATATATCTAACATATATAATACTATACATCTATATATATATATACTAAACTGAATAGTTATAAAATATATGTATGACGTGTTGTTGTTCTATGTATTTTCTGCTTGGAACAGACCAGACGCGTCTTTTTGCAGAAGCAGACGCTTTTAAAGTGGCTGTGATCTGTCTGCGCGTGGGTATAAACTCCTGTTGGAAGCAAAGGTATAGAGAGGCATGAATGACATGTGTTGGCCCCTCCTCTCCATTGCTGCTGTGGTGCGCTGCTGAGTTTGAAGCGCAACAGCCCGGAGAGCGCAGCAGCGACTTCACCGCTGCAACTTTGGTGAGTTGAAAAACCTCTGCCTTTTTCTTTTTCCCCCTTTTTTTAAATCTATGAAAAAGAAAGACGTTTCTGTGCCGGCTGCGCGTTTAAATGCGCCCGGCTTTCTGTGTGCGTAACTGCTTGTGCGTAAAAAAAAAAGAGGGGTTATTGTGTTCGGCGGTGGGGACTACTTTATCTCCCTCTTTCTCTCCGGATAGATGACTGGGGTTTTTTTTTTTTTTGGAGCCGTCGATGAGCGCGTTTGAAGTCCCTTGCTGGTGAAGACAAGGGAGTCCGAGCCCAGACCTGCGGTCCCCCCCCAACCCCCTCTTCCGCCAGTCGAATCAAAAAATGAAATTCCTGTAAGAATTTATTCTCTCTTTTTTCCTCCACCCCTCACTTCTCCGAGAAGTCAGCTTCTGCTTGTGCAAATCATAGCGGCTGCGTATCAGGTTTATTGGCGCAGTTGTTTTTTTTTTTGTCTTCTACCTGCCAGTAAATTACTAACCAACACGTTTATTTCTCCGGCAGGATTTGTGTGGTAGCAGTCGCCTTGGCGGTGGGATCTGCGCACGCAGTAAGTCCGATTTGTTCACTATTATATAGACATTTACCTTCAGGTGAAGAGCTTCTCCACGTTTATTTATAGCGCTGATAACGCGTATCGTCCACCACGCTGGCTTATTTTTTTTGTTGCTGGAGCAGAAAGAAAATGTTGCACGTATATGGATCAGCTACTGAGCTCCTCACAGGGAGCCTTAAGCCTCTTAAAACAAGCATTGATTTAATGTTCTTTAAGTAGTTTAATACGGATATTATAGTAGAGACCCTGGTCAAAGTTTAAAAGACAGTGCATTGATTTTATTTCTTTTCTTTTTCTCGAGACTTTTAAAACATTTAAGTCAAAGTTCCACATTTGCAATGTGTGTCCGACCACTCTCTAAAAACGTTTATTAATGGGACTAAGGTCTGGGTTTTAGGAGGTAAAAAAAAGTCCTTCATATTTGAGTGGGCCCGCTCAGAGTCATTTGCAATTCAAACTCCACCCTGATGATGAATATTTAGGATAAGTAGATTATTGGGTATTTTTTTTCCCCCCTCTCCTCTAAGCCACACCTCAACTTCCTCTGCTGAGGATCACAACTGCTGCAGCAAAGAGAATGCACAGCTCAAATCATGATAAAAGGCTTTTTTTAATCCTATATTTCCAGTTTTTCTACTAAACTGTACTTGTCCTGACTCAGAGTCACTGTTACTTCCTGTCATATTCTGCAGAGTCTTAAAACCTTCACACCAGGACCAAACTAGGCACTAGGAAGCAGCCATTAAGGAAATTAATTTTGGTGTGCATGGAAAGATTTACATTTATATTCCATACTGTAATCTTTTTATTGCCTCGGATAAACTTTAGGCTTAAACATGTCGAGACCACCCACCAACTTCTTAAATCCATCCCTGTAAAACAGCATTTTCTGCAATAATGGCAATAAAAGTGTGCTCAGCTCTGGGGTAAAAGTGTCAACTACATTCACACCAAACACAAACTGACCATCTGTTTCAATGAAAAGGGTCCAGTTAAGTCCTTCAATACCAGTTCAGTACAGCAATAACACCCATTACCCAGCAAATTAGAATAAGAAAGAGCAGTGGTGGAGTTTGATGGTGTCATTCACAGAGATGGAGGCAACATGGGCTTTATTGTTTCTTTGAGAGGATCTTTGATGCAGGTTATTCTTTGATATCTGCACACTATGTAGGTGATGATGTTGGGTGGAGGCCTAAAGCAGCAAATTCTTGTAAACTAGCATCTAAAAGGTGATTGCAAAGCACAGCAGAGCTAGTGATTGCATGCAAATTCAGCACAGGTGGCTCAAAATTAGCCTGAAACCTTCGTTCACTGGTCAAGTGGCAATAAAATCGACGAAATGATGCAAGTAATTCAGCAGATGAAATCTTCCTGCATATCTAAAGACTTTAACTGATCTAGCTGTGTTGACTTTGAATCGACTCCTCCTCCCACTTCCCGCCGCCCACTTTCAAGTGTGTGTGTGGTGTGTGTTGAGTGAGTGAAAGATGAGTTCATTGGGTGGCCCAGGCTATCGTTACCTTGGTAATTGTGTGTGTTTGGTCCAGGCATGAGTTAAACCAAAAAGTGAAGTTCATCATCTTTCACTACTGTGTGCTGCTGTACACTGATAACAGAGAAAAAAGGTCTTTATCAGGTGTTATTAGTGGTGGCAGATAAGATTAAACACACATTTGCGTATCTATCAGTGGAAACACGGAGCATGCTAGATAAAACATGGGTAACGCAGTAATAAGGAGAAGATACGTTTTTTGAATAGTTTTGTATTTAAATCACATAACTGGATATCTGATAGTTCATTTTGGGTCTTGTGTTTGAAGAAGTCTTCCTCCAGAAACATGCAACATTCATGTTTGAAGGTCGATTTACTGCAAAATTACCAAACACCAAAAAATTCAAAGTGATCCAGAAACCAAAATTTCTTTTGGATCATTACCAAAATTTAATCATCTGCTTATGGTACCATTCCCAACATTTGCTGAAAATTCGACAAAATTCCGGCCAGTACTTTTTAAGCTATTTTGCTAACAAACAAACAGACAAACAGACAAACCTCCTTGGCAATTAG
Organism: Lepturacanthus savala; assembly: GCA_030544235.1. NCBI lineage: Eukaryota > Metazoa > Chordata > Actinopteri > Scombriformes > Trichiuridae > Lepturacanthus > Lepturacanthus savala. The sequence goes on from CM060483.1 coordinate 18,038,334, forward strand.
GGTTTATTAGGCATTTATGAAGAATATATAATTTCAGTGAACCAAAACATAAAATATTTTTTCCCAAGTAGACTTCATGGCAGAACTGTTGTATTGGATTTCATTGAAAGTTTGCATTAACATTGGATTTCAGCTTTATTCCTGATTGTCTTTCCAAATCTATATTGAGATGAAAAATGTTTTTTTGTGTGTTATGCTTGATGGCTAGCTAACCTTAGTATTTATTGTTTATGGTCGAGTTAGCTTGTCTAGAAGAAGCTAGCGTAGATATTGCCCATGAGTCACTTCTTGCATGATTTAACTTGCTAGTTCATGGCTAGTTATGATACTTAAACCAAGTTCAGACTAACTAGACTAACTCTACTCAGTTTACATGCTGCAGCACAACAGTGAAGTTTAATGAACTGCTTTAACATACATTTGGATCTATTTGCCTTTTTGACTTCATTATTAGTTATCGACCATAAACTCATATGACATCAAGTGTTTTAGGTGACTGTTTTTAGCCTCCCTGATGGTGCCAGTTGGGGCCGACTTCTAGTAACACGTAAAGCCTTTTTTTGTGAATTTCCTTTGAGGGAACTTACCAGGTGAGATAGTTGGTTCCAAAGTGTCTGTAATGGCTGACACAGCTGTTGGCACAGAGGAAATATCACACACGGGTGAGGAGGAATGGTGAGGGCAGGGGAGGAAGAGGCAGATGGGAAGGAGAGGAGGGAGGGCAGCTAGGAAATTATCCACGTATGAACTTTTTATGATTCTTTTGATCTAGTTAGAATGCAAGATGGTTTTGGTTTTGTGAAAATTAGAGTTTCTTATGTTTGATGATTTCATGTCAGAAATGCAGGTACATTGTGAGTAAATTGATGCTTAAGGTGTCATTTTTTGAGATTTGAGGGTTGAGAAGTCAAAGCTAACAGATGTATATAGTAAGGGAGAAAACAACTACCATGGTCCTAGACTCATGAGGAAGATGTCATTCATACACGCCAATGGCACAGCCAATGGGAGAATGTGGCTGGGATTCAAACCTCAGATCTTTCAGTTGGTGGACTATCAACTAGGAGATGAATTGGCACAATAACACTTTGAACAATGTTTAGAAATGGCCTCTATCGCTTTATTCTTCTTCTCTCCTCTACTTATCTTCTCACACCTTCTCTCCTCTCCTTGCCTCCTCTCTCTCCTCTCCTTTCTCCTCTGCCCCCCCCCTCCTTCTGTTGAATTCTTTCAGAGCTTGGCAGGACTTGTCAGGCTGTCTCCCTCTCCCTGCAGGTGCTATAGGCTGGAATGTTCCAGAAACACTAAGTGAGGCGACTGATCACTGCTTGATTTGTGGTTGCAAGACCCTCCCCAACACAACTGTGCAACCCTACCCTTCTCCTACCACCTCCTCCTTTCTCCTTTCCCTCCTGTCCTCTGCCTCCTCCTCCTCCCTTGCCTGATCATTACCCCATATAACCCCCCTCCCTTTCTACGACTGCCTCCACAAGCTAGGCAATTCATTACCAGTTGATTTGTCCCTTCACTCTTCATCCTCTAATTCTTTCTTTCTTTAGTCTGTGGCTATTTTATAATTGATAACTATGAGAATTTGCAGCTGTTCCTTGTCATATATGATAGAATATTTGTAGATTTTTAATTAGCGGTCAGACAAATCACATAATTTGCAGATGACACATTTGTCTCTTTGAAAATGGAATGGCCACTATTTCTTTATGTTTCACAAATCATAGAGATGAAATCGTGAGTGAAGGAGGTGGTGAGAACCAAAACCACATAATTGTAGAGCAAAGAAAGCTGTCAAAGAGAACATGATTTAGGACTTTACACTCAGGTTAAAGGTCTATAAGTGGTTTCTTATGCATGCTTGTTTTATGTAACATATATGTGTATATATTTAGGTGTTTAGTTTACATTCCCCCCAAGACTCTGTGCTTGAAAACAAGAATGATGATGATTTGAATCAGGATGGGATTCTTAGAAAAAGTTGATATACTGTGACAGATATATCTGGAGAGAGAAAAAGGGACATAAAAAATGAACCTCCTTTACAATTTCCCCAACCTAAGATAACATTTTCCAGTTACTTGTCTGGTTTGGATGGCTTTTTTTTGCGTGATATCTAACTCAAAAGCTTAATCAACCATCAAATTCAGTTCAACCCAGTCAGTGCTTCAACAATACATTTCTTATTTCTTTCTTGATTTCTATAGACTAGTGCAGTGCCTGTTTGGACCAATTGTTTGGCTCCCAGTGTTGCTGCTTGCAGAGTTGTCACGCCCGTTTGAAGCGCTTTTTCTTCACCCTTGACAGTGCACTCCCTTGGATCCTGAGCAATATATCCACCAAGTCTGAAGTCAATATAATGATACTTTTTTGAGATATGTGAAAGGCAATGTTATATACAGATGTAGTTATAGATACTGTTACATTACGGTGCTACAGCGCCATCTATTGGCTGAATGGCACCAAAATTGCCAAGGTCATTCAGAGATCGTATCTACGCATTTCTCCGCCAAATGTGATTGCAACAGCACACAATGTTAAAGAGATTTTTCTTGTAATATAAGCCCTGACCGCAGTATTGGAGCAACAGTTGAAGTTCCCTAACAAAACACCCAGAGATATAGGCAGAGATTCATTGCTTTATAGATAAAGCAAAGATCGTTAGATTTATAGAGAAAAGGTTAGGCCTTCCTTTCAAAGTGTTAATAATGCAGCATCGAGATAAATTAGGTGGTTTATCATCCATTTTTTTATTCTTTATCTTGGGTAAAGAGGTTGAACCAAGAGTCAAAAGCAAAGATGAATGACAGCGACCTTTACGATATTGAATTAGGACCTACAAAATCTTGTACCTGCAAGGTCTCTGAGGAATGCTACATGAACTTTGTGATGCTCAAGCACTAATAGAATTTCATGAAGGGTGTGCACTGGCTGTCGACAGATGCTCACCTTTGCTTTTTTTTTAACCAGCATGTTTGTCTTTGACCTGTGTTTGAGTTGTAGGCAACGCTCCCAAACTCTGTCCCCAAACTCTCAATCTCTGTCGTGGTACATATCGCCACATCCCCCTCTGCCACTTTTACATATCAGACCTCCTCCCTCTTCTTTTTCTTTTTTTATCGTGAAGCACACGCTGTTGGTTTGTCCCCCGATTGGTCACGGTGAACTCTGGAGTTCAGAGGTCGCCTGAGCACAAAGGCTGCGAGGGCTCGCGGTTGTGGCATTGGCTTAACATTCCATTGCCCCGCTCTCCAGATTTGTTTATCGCACTTTGTCTTTTTTCTTTTCTGTCTTTCATTAAAGGAAGACAAGCAAAAACACAAGAGGACAGGGGACAGAGAGGGAGCAGGGTGTGTAAAAAGAGAGAAGAAATGAGAGGAGAGAGTGAGGGGAAGGGGTTATTTTATCTATCTGCAGGCGCTGGGGGGTGTTTGTGAAGGTTCTTTAGGCTTGTCAGAGAGGAGCTGAGGTGGGGCAGTTTTGGCTGGCTGGATGCTCGGTGGGAGTGCTGTCCTAGCTTGTTTGACGTGCTCGATCCCTTCTACTTAATGCCATTGCTACCCTCAGGGCTGTTTGCACTTAGCAAACCTCAAAAAGGATTAGGCCTCCAATGTATTTCTCCCCATTTGTTGGGTTTTATCCTCTTTCTGTCTGTCTGTCATCTTTTTTCTTGCTTCATTTTGTTTGTCTTAAATCCACTTGGTGCTTCTTTCCTTTACTTTTCATCAAACACCCCTCCCAATTTCTTTAAAAAACAACATGAAATAGTCTGTGCACACTCAAATGAAACAGGTGCGTCTGGTGGTAAGCTATTGTAATTATTGTAAAGATACACCTAGATTTATAGTTGGAGAAATCATATCAAGTTGAAACACCTTCATACCAAGAATCCAATTTTTTTGAAGCCAGGAAGCCTGAAGTTCAATGCCAGCTTTGCTTTGATGCACCACAATTTTTCCACTGCAACATCATTACATTGGCATTACACACCCAACGTCTTCCCCTTTAAGTCAAACATTTTTCCTCTTCAAAGCAATTATCATATGCATGCCTGTGCAGAGGGAACACATCTTCTTTTGTTTCAGTTTTCTGTGGCGGTGGTCTGAAGAAGGGACCCTGCAGGGTGCACGCATGCGAGTGCCTTTTCTAATTAATGTTCTTCAAGGAGACGTTACTCACATATTTGAACGTTAACGTCACTCTTGTGGGTAGTAAAAGTGCAGGTACAGATATTTGCCCAGTTTGGTAGTAGCTTGACATATCTAGCTGGCAGCGAATGTAAACCAAAGCAAAACAAATGTGTGCATAGCTCTGATATCCTGTTTAACTTTACCTTTAGCATGGCGGTGTTAGCTTTAACTTGGTTATTTGAAGGGAGTCGCTTTTCTACCTCAGTTCCTGTAGAGACACTCACCAACATCCCAGGAATGACAGTTTACTCTCAGTCTCACTAGAGCTTCACAAAGCACAGGTCATTTCTGGTCTGTCTCATAAATATTCATTAGCTCCTCTCCTGATTGGCTGATTTTCACTTGGAAGACTGATAAAAGTGATGTGATAGCTGGGACAGATAAAACAGACAGATTAAACTTTCTGAATCTCTCTTATTTGTCAGTGAACCTGAAACTGCTTTTTATCTAGTTTTCAGCCATATTTTAATGATACATGTTTAAGATCTTGGTCATTTGTTTTAACCAGATTTTAAAAAATGGATGATTGATTTGTTGGATGTCTAAATCTTCAATTATCAGAAAGAAACTGAGTAAACATTGGCATTAGCTTGGATGGTAGCGATGAAATGCATCAGTAGAACACAGATTTTTAATATGAATTTGCTTTAATTGATATTTTTACTGGTTGTATTCACCTGATCCTTTAGTTTTAAAGAGAGAAACCCCTGAAAACCTTAAGTTTTTAGAAAAAAAAGCTACGCTAATAGTAGTAGCCCAACCCACCGCAAATCACTTTTGTTTGAAAGTCCCCTAGCTGCAGAATATTACATATGGTGTGTATAAATTCCCAAGAGGCATCTTCAAACGGCTTGTTTTGTAGTTGATCAGTCAATTATAAAAAATGGCAGATAATTATTCTGTTGAACAACTAATTCATTCATCAACTTTCAGATCTACCTTTTAGAAAATGTTGGCTTGTCTTTTCTTGCTTTGTATTTGCCCTGTAAAGTTACTCATTTGAATTACAAAACCAAAATAGGTAATGAATAATCACCTTAAAATAACAGTTTTTTGTATTTGCATGCATAACTTTATTAACTAAGTAAATGCACTAGAGTCGTCAAAATAGTTGTCAAATCTCAACATGTATGAACAGAACTTTCGTTTGTGTACCATCTAAGGTACAGAAGACTGTGTTAGAGATCATCATGTGAGTCACATATCCAATGTCCTAGGATGAACATAATTATATGGGGAAGTCGACCTGCTTTATATCACTATTCTGCACCTGCTGGTGTAATTCATTTAGGAGAATCAACAGCCTGTATTTACAGGGCCCAGTGAGTAGGAAATGGACACAGGGACAGCGTAGCAGAGATAGTAATGGCAAATATCTGTCTTAAAGCTGAAGGAAATTAAATATAAGTGAATTGTGTAGCAGCAACTCACCAAAATTGACTATCGCACAACTGATTTGACAGAATTTTAGATTTTTGATTCATCATGTTTGTACATATGCACGTCGATGGACTGGTATGGGAAAAAAAAAAATAGTTTTCTCAGGCCGCCTCTGGTTTATCTCATGAAAAGACTGAAAAAATGTTAGCCATTAACCGATCCAGTCCATTTATGGTCCTGTTCACATTGGGGCAAAAGTGCCTAACGTCATCGTATCCATGGTGACTGTATCCTTGGCGAGGTGAACCCATGGCCATGGTCAATGCCCCACTGTGATAGGAACACTATCATTGGCACATCAGATGTGTCATTTATTGTGTGCTATTACCGCCTCACTGTGTCGCCGCCTGTCCCTGTAATTAGCGATACCTCCGCTCTGTTTTTCCACCTCTTTGTCTCACACTCATCCTTCACTCCCTCCTCTATGCCAGCCAGGTAATCCAGGCAGGCAGGCTTCATCCACCTCTCTGCCTCCCCCCCTCTGCCTCTTTGAGCTTCTTAGGAATGACATAACTTTGGTTCGTCAGGTATTCCTTCATCTTTATTGGATTCTCTCCCCGTTGATGCCAGATTGTCTGGTTTTGTCTCGTGCCTCTTTGTCATAAATTCACTGACACTGCTCGCCAAACAGAATGATGCCACTGTTTTATGCTTTTTTACTCTGTTTGGGTTCTATGCCAGCTCAGTGGCCTAGTGGTAGAACATGGCTATCCAACCCTGGTCCTGATTCTACCAATGAAGGTCCTTAGCAAGCATCCAAGTGGTTGATTGGTAGAATCAGGTGTGTTACTACAAAAACCTGCCAACAGTGGCTCTCCAGGACCAGGGTTTGAGACCCCTGTGGTAGAATGTCCACCCTGAGATTGAGCGGTTGGGGTTCAATCCTCGAAAGGGTCATACCAAAGATTGTAAAAATGGCACCCATTGCCTACCTGCTTGGTACTCAGTATTTGGGGTAGGACTTGGGGTAGGGTCTAGATCAATGATCCGCTTCCTCAGGGAAAATTCAATTAGCAATTAGCTATAATAGGAAAGTCAATATACTTGGCCACCATGAACTCTAACATATATAAAACACAGGCATTTTCACTATTTTGTGACATTTTATAGACATAATGATGCATTGATTATAACAATAACATAGGTATATATAGAGAGAAATGGTCAATCTAAAAATGATGAAACTGAATTACATTTGCCAACATATAGACTATTGTCCAAAGAAGAAAAATGACACTTCGATGTCACCTGGAGGCGTCATAACTCTCATATGTTAAGATCTTTCACGGTGGTCAACTTAAAGATGGGGCTGTTTTTCTTCACCCAGTACCTACAAAGCAACCTCTGTCAATCAGCGTAATTGTCCCGCCGTAAATCAGAAGGAAACTTCCCAATTTGTCTTCTAGGCCTATCCAGAGGGGGAAATACCACATCAGTCAGGTGTAATTTACTGTGTTTTTAGATGAACGTGACGCTGTCACCCACGCCCTGCAGTTGAACCCCCCACCTGCACCATTCATCACAGGCGACGACTGTCGATCTTTGATTATTTTATTCAAACTTATGCAGCTTTGATGTGTGAGTTAGCTGGATTCTTATTCATTTAAATGTAAATTGGTACCTAAGTTTCTCAACCTGCCTTTCGCAAGGTGCGGAAATCTCCAAACTCTCTCAATACTGTTTTCGGACAGATCTCATGAGCAGAACTCCCACAGTGATACAGAATCTTGTTTTTATGAGGGAGTAGTTGTTGCTTTTAAAAGGCCTCGGAGGGGGGATATTTCCAGGGACTGGGTCACTCCGTCCCCTGGCACGCGCCCATGAAGCTGCCTCAGCTCAGAGCCTTGACCCGCTGTTGGCGGGACTCCATCCTCACTCTCAGACCCTTGGCCCAGTTTCTTCGGTGCTAAGTCCAGCTCATACCTGGCCGGCTGAGCGACTACAAGCAAGCGCAAGACGCTCTCGGCAGGTGGAACGCTAACGTCACATGAAACAAAGAGCCTGTTGTTGTCAGGAAGTTTAGATATTACGCAACAATGTGGAAAGTATGATCCTTCTGAAAAAAACGACTGTAAAAAGTCATGTTTTAGCACACATGCAATAAACCACATGTCTCTATGTGACTTTATGGATTTCAGTCTCCATATTGCTTGTGGAATTACCATTTACACATATCAGCATAATTGCCTGAGTCATAATTTATTGTTTTTGGAAGACAAAAAAACCCCACATTGGTATTTTTTATATTTAGTGGTATTTTTTATTGATATTTTAACAATACATTCAACCAGACGTTTGAACAAATATACAAAAAGAAACAGAGCCATCATTAACTGTCTAACAAATGGAGAATGACTTTTGCAATTTTGTCTTACATATTTGCTGTATCTATTATATCTTGAAGCAAAAGGGTTATTTTAAATATAAATACATAGTTTATAATCCCTTTGATTGAATGAAATTACATTTATTGTCTAGAAAACTGAAGAAATATAGCCACTTCTTCCTCTCTGCCAATTTGCTTGTATCAAAGCTGCCTAAGGCAAATTAATGACATGGGTAGATAGTGATGGTAAATAAATATAATATAATATAAATATCTCAATTTGGCCCAAAAGTGACTTGATTATGAGGCTAATAAGATGTTACTAATACAAATAATACATTTTTTATGTGATAAATTCACATTGAAGTCAAAATATAGCATAAAATATAACGATATCGACCTAAAAAACTGATAAAGTGTAACGATATAGATAAAATATCTGACATGTTACAATATAAATAATTATATGCAGATTAAAAAAAACTCCCTGTAGATTTATAACGCTATTTAACTAGATAAGAGAGGCTTGCATCAGCGTGTTTGCTGCAGCACCCCTGACCGAAGCGCCTCACAGCTTAGTCCTACCTGGCACCGTTCCCTTTAACTTCACCCTTAGCCTTCTGCTCTTAGCTTTAACTGCATTCATTATGGAGGGAAGGGCCTCAGCTCGTCCTCTGGCTCCGTTCCCTGTTGTCCACCAAGGCCCCAAACGTCCACTAATGAGGGGGGACGGATGACCGGCCGTGCCAAAAACACGACTGCTTCCGGTGGTGGGCCGATTTTGATCTCGCATTCGATCTTATCATCGTGAACTGCAACAACTTTAGATATCTCTGGGCGCCGTATCGTGTGTTTAATTTGGTTCTTTACTTAACGCCCTGTAACTGAGGAGGTCAATATGTTTGTCAACAGAGTGCAGTTGCCCCACATATTTATTTAGCTGGCTCCTCTTGTTCCTAAAATAGCACACTTGCTCACTCGCTGGCCAGCTTATGTGTGTGCGTGTGTGTGTGTGTGTGTGTGTGTGTGTGCCAAGTGGAAGGGTTGAGGGAAGGTTTCATTATTTCTGTGAATGGTCAGTGTGCATGTGAGTGTGTGACAGAAAAGTATACAAACACACTACAAACTGATACACAGAAGTCCAGTGTCTGTCATGTTCTAGGTTAAATTGTATACAGGTATAAAAGATAAATTATATATTTTTAAAAAGAAATGCAACATAGGGCTGTGTACACCTTAAATTATGGGACTAAAGAATGTAAGCAAAAAAAAAATCTCATTAAATAATAGAAAATTATACGATATAGTTTCCTATAAAAAGGACCAGGTGGGAAAGTAGATTAGATCAGATTAGATTAAATAGGACTTTATTGACCCCTTTAGGAGGATCTCTCAGGGAAATTAAAGCGTTAACATCACATATAGCACTGTTATAAACTTAAGACACACAAACAGAAGAGCAATATGTAAAACAAATTGTAGAGTCAACGGTCATTTTATTTATCCTGCATGAACCTAATTACTCTGTCACATCAGTTGTGCAATAGTCATTTTTGGTCTAGTCAAATATTTAATTTCTTTTGGCTTTCTTTACGACAAATTTTGGATTTTACACACTACCCAAGTCTCTTCTTCCCTTTATACCTACATGCTGCTGATTCTCCTAAATAAATTACAGCAGCAGGTACAGAATAATGATATAAAGAATGCAGACCATCCAATATAATTGTGATCATCCTAGGACAGATAAATGTGTCCACATTTGATAGGTGACTGTTCACCACAGCCTTAGATGCTCATGTATAGATACACACAAATGAAATTTCTGTTCATTCCTGTTGAGATTTAACATCTTTTTTGCTCGCTTTACTGCATCTGCTTATTACTACAGGAGTGCTATTCAACACAAGACATGCTGCAGCAATATCTGTTGTCGAGTGTTGTCTGAGTAACACTGTGTTTATGTTGACCTTAATCTCACTATTTATCACTATCAGTTCATCTTTCTTCCCTCTATTCTCCTGTTGTCACCGGAAGGTGTGCGCGGAACGTGCAGCATGCACAGACACACAGGCAGATTACCCTCTTTTTTTGTTTCTCTTGTGGTCGGTAACGGATGGCTAGTGCCATATCTTTCCACACCAAAACAACGTTTAGCCTATTATGTGTGTTTAGTGTGTTTTGAGTTGTGTATCAGAAGGCTGTATTTCACCTGGAAAATTCCACGGTATCTGGCAACTCTCTTGAACAAGGTTTATACTACCAGAAAATGCGAACACGTTTGTGAACAGGCGCTTATTTATGGTGCATTCACGGCCAACGTTGCCTGGCTGGCTCAATGCTAAACTCTAGTAGTGTCTCTAGCATTAAGTTCTCTTAAGTCCATGCATCATATGCGTCTCTTACCTGGATGAATGTAAAAACTATCTTTCTATAGAGGGAAAGGGGTTCCTCACCTTTTTCATCCATTAACCCATCACACTGGTGGATTGAACCTAGCTTCATTCAAGGCATCCAGGTACGTTCAAGTGCCAAGTGAACGCAGTAATCAACCACTGCATACAATACGGTTTCTCCCTAACATATTTATGTTTTCCATTCTAAAACGTTTCTGATTTTGTGAGAGGTTGCTTTAATGGGACTGACGTACCTATGTCCACATCAGGGACCACCCTAGAAGGGGTGGACAACCCTGGTCCTGGAAAGCCACTGTAGGTGGTCTGATTTTACCAATGAAGCTCCATAGCAAGGGCCATAATAGTGGATTAGTAGAATCAGGTGTGTTCCTGCTTGGTTGGAACAAAAACCTGCATCCACTGTAGCTCTCCAGGACCAGGGTTGCCCACCCGTGCCCTACTAGATCCTACTAAAAACATGACAGAGGAGAATTCTCTCACTGCCAAAACTGACCGTTGATGCTGCACAATACTGCACAGTTCTAAGGACTTTGCAGAACCGCACCTACAGTCACTAAAGGGGAAGAGCTAGCGATTCTTTCTCACTACCAGTTCATCCTCACTGTTCACTAGCAGGCCGATCATGTCCGCACTCCAAACACCAGCCTTGTCAAGCTGTGGCTCAGAGTCAAAAACCCACAGTGACCTCGTGCTCCTGTTTAGCTCTTGCTTGAATGAGCTCAGACTGAACCTCAACCATATGCTGAGCATCTCCGTGTGATGTACTGACATTTCTATTTCCTTTTCACTACTGGGCTGTGGTCTCCTCGGCAGACTCAGCAACTCTCTCCACACCATAAGTGTCCACAATTGCGAGACAGCAACCTGCATCATCTCTGCTACTCCTGTGGCTACAGCCCCTATTCCCAGCTGGGTCTTTGATTGTTATGGCATCCTCTGATGCAAAGGGAAATACATACACCTCCTCCTCTAGACTCTCACACAGCACAGGAGACAAGCCAAGAACTCACCACCACCTGGGTATCTGTCAAGTCATAGCAGGAAAGGAACCTCTTGTACAGGCAACTCTGACACTACCCCCACCTAGGACTAACCCACAAAGATATTTATGTGTAAGCAGTCTAGGCACTGCCAAAACCTTTAATTGGGACAAAGATGCCTAGAGCAGCTGTATCAGGTAGGCTAACCATGCCAGCTACTGTACCAAAAGTGAATGAATGGATCCTGTGTCTCTAAGAACTGCTACAGAGGTGTCCCCCAGCTCAACTGCCCCCACATCTTCAGACATGAAACCAACTTGCATGGAGCTTTACACAAAAAAAGACTGAAAGAACAAGACTTGACACAACCTGGCTCATCACAATACTTACAAATTATGTTTCCTAGGGGACAAAAGGGGAGGAAGCCTATGTGTCCACCCAGGTTTTTGGAAATTCCCCTGGGAATGCCAACCATTTCTACATTGGTTAATGTACACAAATGGGCACCAAAGACTAGCACTTCTCTACCTCTCCAGAAATCCCATTCTTACAAGTTTTGTCATTCCAAGCAACTTTATGGGCAAGGACATACTTGTTGGCAACTTCAGCAGTTTTACATACAGTAAAAGCACCCTAATCGTTTACATGCACCTGAATGACCTTTGGCAGGTGCTGCTTGACGTGTTTTAACACCATAAATCCTTGCAGCTTCTTGAACATTCATCAAAAACTGCTTCCTTTTCCAAGACGAGCTTGACACAACTCTGCTCCTGTCTCACTCTCTCAGATCTAACCTGTGGTCTATAGGACTCTGCAACCAACTCATAGGGCTTAAAGACAGCTTGCTACCTCATCATGCCTTTTTTTCCTTATCTCGTAAGTCTAGTCATTGACTAATCTAGTCTATGGCTATGGTTATGAGTTTTCCCTGTGAGTGAGCCTTGAATGAGGGTTACCTAATGCTCTTTGGGCCAAGCTCACTCCATGGAACTTCTTCCAAACATGTCAAAAAGTGACTTGACCTTCTCAAAGTCCCTTGGTGCCAAAGAATTACATTTAGTCACCTGAAAAGTAGTCATCTCTTTCTGAATTCCACGCTTTAGATTCAGCTTGTTTTTCAATCTCAAGCTTCTCTCCCTCCAATGTCCTTTCACCTTCTCTGTCCTGTCTCTTTTTCTAACTTTTCATCTTCTCAAGGTTACAACAAACCAGGATACCTTGATACTTCTGTGTTTGTAGCCTTTTGGGGTTTGTGGCATGTTTGCCCATTGTAAAATAGACCTTAGATTGAAGAATGGTTTTAAAACCCTTGTTTTTTTGAAGTCCACGCTAAAATTATTTAATACTGATGTAGTATCGTACTTGGTAAAAACGTTGCAATAACACCCAAAACTCGTAAAAGAGTGAATGTAATTTATTACAGTGTGTGATAGAGAGAGTAGGTAAAATAAAGCGAAAACAGAAGATGTGCGAGGTAACAGAAAAGACAATTATTGACATATTAACAATATATAACTTGCCAGGTTGTTCAGTTCTTACAGCAACCCTTAGGTATGTGCATTTCAAATAAAGGCATAGCACACCACTTTGCTGCAGTGTTACTGTCAGCTACAGGCATGTTTGGCATTTCAGTTATCTTAATTTCACTTTAAATGTTGATGTTTAATTGTCACTGTCCTCCACAGCAAGCTTCACATATTAACAACGTGCAAAACACATATAATGTTACATCCCTTTGCATTCACCACTTGTGATATATCTCCTATGTTCTCACCAAACAGACTTGCAAATCTTTTTAACCTTATTAGCTTGACATTGCTGAAAGATTCATGGCTTGGGGGGCCCACTGTTTGAACGTAAATGTCTCGAATACCCTTACACGGAGGTACACATACACTCAATAAACCCTGAGCCATAACCACGGATTGAAACCTGCAGGCCCCAAAAACACTGAAGCCGAAGGAGATAGTGTTGTTTGTTCTTTCTGCAGGGAAGTAGATTAACTGATATGCTGCTTGAGTGGCAGAAGTGTTTAAGGAATATCAAGGCATGCGAGAGCATGATTCACCTGCAAAGTGATTCCAACACAGTTATTCCGATTGCAAAATGTTAGACAAACAATTCGCAGATCACAACTTTCTGTTTTTTTTTTTTAATTCAAGGTGAACTGGAGATCTGCCATCTCTTTTCAACCCGATACTTAGCCTTTGTATTTGTCTTTGCCATGACCAAAAGTCTTTAAACAGTGATGTCAATAACAGGTGATAACCTCATCATACATTCACCCTTTCAGACCATGCAGGAGCAGGTATTTGTGCTGTTTGGTACACAGTATAATCTTATTAAGAGTATATGCAAAACAATATTCACTCCCTTTCTGTACAGGAAATTTCTTTTGTGGACAAGTTCACCTTCCAACAGTGCCTCAAAACCTCTGTCTCTTTAGATAGAAGTATGTGTTTTAAACACCTAGTATATGGCTGGACTGGGTATGAAACACTAGAGGGCTCTTAATTTGTAGCAATCAATAATTTAATCTGAAATAGATAAAGGACCAACGCAGTAACTTTTTCATTTGCCTTCAGATAAAAACGTTAGGGGGTTCTTTTCATTCATTTTTGGTCATAATGTTTGACAATGCACCTCGATGTCTTTTGTTTGAGCGCACCTTTTTAATAGTAGATTGTACAGTGTGACCTGCAGGCGATTGTTGCAGCCTTTTTCTTTCAGGGACATTCAGGCATTCCCTATCCCATTGACATTCTCAGTAACATTTAGGATCTTGGAATCTGTGACGGACGGAGGGGGGACAGGTCTGGGCTTATAGGTTCCATCAGCTCGGGGAGGACTAATAGCTAATGAACTGTTGCCAGGGGCGACATGAACATTCCATGTCATCGCCATAGCTACTACCACCCACTCCCTCCCCCCCCTCCCTTTCTGCCTCCCTCCCTCAAAACCACCTCCTTCCCCCGCTTCCCTCTAGCTCCTTGAAGGGGTTACACACCTGTCTGCACCTCGTCTTTCCTTTCCTCACCTTTACCTTCCCTACTTCTTCATCACACGCTTCCTCTTCCAGCCCTTCCTGCCTCTTTCCAACACTTATTTGAATTCTGTGGCTCCTTTTTGTTCAATGAAAAGGTATTTTTAAGATAAAGAAAAATATACACTACCGTTCAAAAGTTTTAGAACACACATTTTTACATTTTTATTGAAATGTAAGCAGTTTAATTCCATTGAATACCTTATAGAATTATTAGACCCCTATATATATATTACTGTATATATGACAGGAGAGCGTATTAATACTGTCCCATGTTTCAAAAACGCTCAATCCACAGAGAAACATACACAGCCTGTATTGAGAAATTATGCCTTAAAACAAGCAGTCATGACTTACGTGAAGTTGTGATGTCACTACTATACAGTCACCACCAACACCCCCCTTTCACAGCCATTTAAAGAGGAGGAGAGGCTTAGAAGCTTGGGAAAAGAAGTGTAAAACTATACTGAGATGATCTTTGGTATTTAAAATCTTGTTAGGGATGTCAAAATCCCAAATCTAAAACAGGAAAGTGGAGAATATGGGACATTTAAATGGTACAAAAATAAGGATGTAACTACCCGACCCAAAAAAGAGAGATATCAATTTTCAGGAATCAAGTAATAGTTAATAGACATCCAGCTTTTCTGCAGTGATGGACTTAAATAAAGTGTGTAAAGTTGCTCCAACCAAGTTTCTCTGGTTAATTAACCCCCGTCTGTATATCAGCATGGATGAAGCCTGATGTCTGGGTCTTTTCTAGGACTAGAGCTCTAGAGCTAAGCAGAACCCCATGATCTAGACCTAGTTAGTTAGGAGTTCATCCTACAGCAACATGATCCACATCAGACCATCATCATCTGTCACATGACACATTAAACTAGGACAATTTCAATAAAAACTGAAAAATCAAGGTGTTGTAAAACTTTTGACCAGTGGTGTATGTTTAATGATTAGATGTAACAAGATTGTCCATGTACATGCATGGTCAAGATTGACTGATACATTGATTGGACTACAGTCCAAATAATATGGATATTATTCTAACTCGTAACATACACCAATATGTGCATGCAAAAGGAAATAATCACAAGATTAAATGAAATTCCACAGCATCCACTTTTTCCATTTCTTCCCCCTCGTTCTGTTCATTTTGCTCTTGTTTCTTTACCGCTGACCAGATGTTCGCCTGTTTTAAACAGGTGAATTCTCCCCTCCAGCGCAGCAGGATAAAGCAAGGCCATATTTTATTTAATGACTACACTATACACTCATAAATCCTTCCCTGTGGGAACCGAAATCCTGGGGCACTGATAAAAGGTGTGAGGGTCAGAGTGGGAGCTGAAGGTCAGAGGCAGGCAATATAGTTCAAGCTTCAATTACGTCATGTTACATGCTACCTTCAGGAATTTCTTAGTGAGACAAGAGAGACAAGAGCACACACGCACTTTTAGGATACGCAGGCTGACATACTAGAAGCATGTCATGAAGGTAAACAGCCTGTTATGACCTTAAAGCAGAGGTCATGGTTTTACCTTTTTACTGACTTGGAAGTGTGTTTTCTTTTAGTTGTAATTGATAAACGCAGAGATAACAGGTGCGACAGTCACCTCTGGGTTTATTGGAGCGTAATAGGAAGTGACCATGGATTCACCTGTTGACTGAATGCATAAGGAATGCAAAATATTGTTGTTTGATCCACAAAAAATATAGATTTTTTTTTTTTTCAAAAGACAGATTCCTTAAGGAGTTGCCCGAGAGATGAGAAATAACTTTTCCACAATTACTGAAAGTGACAGTTTCTGGCTGTTTGAGAGGCTATTATTTGGTGAACAAAAGGCCTAAATTACGCTGCATTCTTTCAAAAGCACCATCATTTGTTTTAGCACTGTGACGTTTTCGCTGTCTGTTTTCTTTAAACTCCTAAAGAGGAGGAATTGTTGTCCAGACTTGATCTATAGCCAAAGTTAAAGCGAAAATAGATGTAAAGGTCAAACTAAGTCAAAGTAATGACCACCTCAGAGGGTTAATGTGACCATGTATGACCCGGAGACAGAGGTAAAGGTGAGGCCACGACATGGTCTCCTCAAATCTGATTTGACTGATCCAATGTCAAAAAACAAAACGCAACAAAACAACCAAAAAAAAATGGATGGAAGAACTTGGCGTGGCATGCTTGACATAATTTAGCCCTTGGGGAAAACTAGTTGGAAAACCCTGGTCTAGAGAGAGCATTAGCTAAAGTGGACAGTAATTATCTTTGGAAATTATTTAAGGCATTATGAGTCAAGGCTTGACTCAAACATCTGTCTCCAAACACTTTGTTTAGCTAGAGACTGAAGACAATTTCACAGGTTTCATTTCTAAAAAAAATTAGAAACAAAAACCCCAAAACCCTGCAGTGCACATTACTGTTAATTTAGTTACGATTTTTTTTTGGATCCCCAACCTATGTATAGTATCGCCATCTTCTTACCAAGCATGCATGACTGCAGTCTTAATCATTCAAGCTGTTTTTTTCATCAGATAAGGATAATATATACTCTTATTGTAAAATAAGTTTGACTATAATGTAACATTTTTGTTTTAGCTAGATTATATTGACTGTTTAATATAATCTAATGGCTAAAACAGACTAAAATGACATTTTCATTGGGGAAAACTAGACTAAAATAGTTTTATTTTACTAAGATAAGACCAAAAATGCTCAGACCTTTAATGGACTTAAATGTGGAGATGGGAGAAACATTTCTGGCAAGGCTTGTTCTTGACAAATTGTAAGCAATTATCTTGTATCTAGAAATCCCCAGATCGTTGACAATAATTCAAGACCAACTCTCTTAGAATGGTCTAACTGCTGGACTTGGAGGTCACAAGAGAATTATTGTCGTCAAATGGTCTTGTCGCCTTTGGCAAAGGGCACGATTAGTTGGTCTTTTATGGATTGTTGGACAAAACAGGGAAGTGACCACATATGACCTCAAGACAGAGAGGTAAAAGTGAGGTCAAGACACATCACTACTTAGAGACACCTGGTGAATGTCTGACCTGTCTTTCACCCACAGGTTGACCCTTAGTGGGGGGTCTAGAAAGCATGTTAGCCAAAGTGGACAATAATTAGTCTTTGGAAATAATATTCAAGGCTTTATGATTCAAGGCTAACAAAGAGCTGGACTTTGATATTATGCTGTTTTCTCATCACAACGTCTTCATCTTCATCTACCTCAACGCTCATTATATCCAGACAAGATGGCTAACATTCCTGCTTCCTGTTGTTCATGCAAATCACTGGCCTCACTTTCGGCATTTTATACTTTAGCCTCTCAATTTCTAATAGTTGAGTCAATTCAAAGATTAAAACATTGAATGTTTGGAGCATAAGACGCTTAGTTAGTTTATGCAGCTTTTTTTTTTTATTAAACAGAGCAGGTTAATCTTGGACGGCAAGCTGCACAGGCATAGTTGAACATTTACTCCCGGGCTCTCCCTTCCTGTACTGGCCTGATCTCTGATGGCCACAGAGCATTCCTTCCCTCCAACCTCTCCACAGATAAGGTCAAAGGTCAATCAGAAGAAACGAGGGAAAGGGGAGGGGGTGGCGCTGGTGGTCGTGGACCGTCTTTTATTTCCTGTGTCGTGTCAGTTAGCAGGTTTCTCTGTTGGTTTTGTCTTCAAAGGCAGCACAGAGAGCAAGGGAGGGAAAAAAGGAGGAAAGAGAAGGAAAGAGAGAAAGATGTTTTTGTTTTTCTGAACTCCCCAGGCATGTGGGTGCACTGACATGCATTGCTTCATGGGTAATTAACCCAAGCAGGTGGATGCATTACTGATTGGCTCATGGTCAGGATATACACAGAAGTTCATTTAAGAGTCAGTGTTAAGAGATCAACAAGTCAAATGAGCCTTTTAGCTTCATCTCAAACTTCTAAACGAATCATAAAGAGATAAAGACTCTGCGACCCTGTTTGCAACATTTCATTGCATTCAAACAGCAACACAGAATAGTCTAACATAAAGAGACACACTGCAATGACTGTGATGTTTTATTGGATGTTGTAGGCGTGCACATATGTTTTGCATTGCCTTAGTTTCAAGAGAAATGTTTATATTGGTGTGAACGACTGAAAGCACTATAGTGCAACAACGATTAGTCACTTATCAATAAGTTGATCAACAACTTATGCATTATTAAGAAAAGAAAATGCTGGTTCCAGCCACTGGAACTCCATGTAGATTGAGAAGAGGTCTGGTGTTAGCCAGGCTAGAAAAAAAAATGCTAAATTGAGAAAATAATTGTCAGATTAATCAACTTTTTTATGGCTGACAACTTCATTTAGATACTGGTTCCTCTAGTTAATATGATTCATTCGTAGTTCCCCAGGCTTAGAAATAAACTGCTGTCTAAGATTATTGCTTCATTTTGAGGCATTGCTACGTTGACCAACGTCCCATCTGTCCCAAGTAAAATACAGCAAAGCATTACTGCGTTTGATCCTCACATGGACTCCCACTGACTAGGATCAAGCAGCCTCCGACATAGCTCTACCTTGACCCTTGCCTCACTTGTGTACGAAGCACTTAACCCTCCATGCAGTCATCCTATGTTATTTCAATATGGCTAAACTCCAAAATGGCTACCATCTGGGCGCCTCGACTTTCCCCTCCAATCATTGATTTTATCTGCTGCATCACCATAATGGCCTCCCAGCGGGGCTGCAGGTTCCTAGCCGGCCCGAAAATATTATCTCAGCAATGCACAATATTTTTTAATGTCTATAAGTCTATTCATCATCTTTGAGTCCCTCTGTGATAATGGGTTAGCTATTAGTGCTCCCCAGCGGGACGTTTAACCCCCAGTCGGCCTGTATTATTTCACTGTGGTTTGATCCAAAATGGCTCCACCTATGGGATTCGTCACTTCAGAGTTTCCCCCTCCGCGCTCCACAGCCGAGCGGTGGTTTCCTGAGGTGAAGAGGGAGTCGAGGGGCTGACAGCAGGCGGCTTGTTCAGGCAGGACTCCTGTGGTGTGTGAAACCCACGACGCCTGCCAGCTGTGTAAAGCCCAGCCAAGTCCCTGCATTTCTTTAGAGAAAAAAAAAATTTAACTTTAATTGCACAATACATCCATCCGCCATCCGAACATCCCTTCTGTCTGTAGAGGGAAAAGTTTCACTTGTTTCAAGAATGTTTTTACAACATAATTCCTTGTTTATAAAGGGGATTATGCCACTCATCCACCATATATTTTTGTAGAACATTCTTTAACGAGTTCAGCACAATCATATGATTACGAAACAATCCCAAGCATAAATTCTGCAAAGAAAGGAGATGAAGCGTTCAATGCAGAGAAAAAGAGCGTGATATGCTTAACTTGTGCACAAATACAAGAATAAAAAGGTACAAATAGATGCATAAAGGGCTGCAAATAATGATTTTTGTCATTATCAATTATTCTGTCAATCATTTTCTCAATTAATGGATAAGATGTTCATATGTCCAAAAAGGCCAATGGTTTTTCAAAAGTCTTCTCTTGTCCAAAGCTAAAGTCCAGAATTCAAAGATATCCAGTTGTCACAGAACAGTTAAAAAGGGAAAAAAAGGACATTGGGAGAATCTGATTTATTTGAGTTCAAAGCATCTCACAAGGTTCTTTACATGTGGCATTTAGGGACCATTGGTAAAATGTAGCTTTCCCAATAGATCCTGCATTGAAGGCTATTCATGGGCCATTGATAACTTGTAGCATCTACCAGTAGTCTACCTGTGAGGCATTTAGGGAACATTGGTACATTGTAGCATCTGCCAATAGTCTGCAAGTGAGGCTTTGTTCTCTTTTTTTAAATGTTTTGTCATGTTTTGGGTTGGTTAAACCTCCTATATGGAACAGGTAATTTATTGTTCCCTACCTGTTGCTCTGTTATGCATCAGTGGCAGACATGGTGGTGCGGAGTGTTATCAATGTGGCTGGAGTCATGCTAAAGTGGTTAGCAGCTACTAGAGCGTGTCACCCAGACCACACCGATTCAGGAAATCTACACGTCCACAAGCATGACTGACAAAAATCAGCATGGGTGAAATGTTGCACGACTAACGACATAAGTATAATCATTCCCAGAATCTTTTTTGTTTTGTTTTTAGTCAATGCATCCAGTTCCTTCTCCTCTCCCACTTACTTCATTAAAAAAACATACATGTACACTGTAGGCCGACTCCATTCCTTTCTATTTTTGATATTTACAATACATCCGCCATCTCTTCAAACAGTCCTTTCACGCACAAACCATTAAGCTGTTACTCTTAAGTCTCTCAGTATACACACTGTCACATCCTACATCTGTAAATCCAGAAATGGCTTCAAACTACTCAGTTTGTGTAAACTCTACAGCTGTGTGTTCATGCACGTGTTTATTAAACACCACCACCCATAATGCGGTGCAGATGCAGTTCAGTTGGACTTCTGCGTCAGGTCTACGCACCATAACCTACGCCACTGTGAACTGTTCTACTTGTGTGCTGCAATCACACCACTAAACTGGCAGTGGCATTTCTACATTTCTACTTCTTGTACCGTCTCTTTGAACCCTCGAAGACACACCCCTTTTTCAATCTTATTTGTGAAAATGGTGTTCCCAGTTTGTAAGTAGCACAGTTCCCACATGTCACATGTCATCCGCTATTGGCTGAGATCAGATTTGGATGGTTTGCTGGGAAATTTCCGTTGGGTCACATTACTGTCCATCAAACCAAAGGTGGTCAATCTTTCGTAGTTGGTCCTCATTGGCTTTTAGGCTGGCTATCTCCTGAACTTTGATTGGCTCATGTATGGTGTCAATTAATGTGAAACAATTTTGAGACCATAATTATTGCATTATATGCACATGAAAACCAACAACTGAAGTGTAGTATTGCCACAAAATGACCCCACCGCTGGTGTTAAGAGTTAAGAGTCTCGGGTAGAACTATCCAAAAATAAAATCCAGCCTGTTAATTGGCTCTTATTTTGAAAAATCTGGACTTGAGGAACCTATTATATGTCTTTAAACCTTCTTACCTTCTAATCTTTCACTTCAAAGTATTTAAAAAATGAATTTTCTTTTCCTTTCCGAGAAAAGTGATCAATAGGACTAGGTAAAATATTAATCAGGGTCGCTCTACTCTTTCCACTCTTTTCTGTAACTTTCCACCACCTGTGATGTCAAAGGCTGTCATAAATTACACAGGTCTGTTTATGTCAGTGAGACAAATGAGGGAAATGAGGTGAAGGTATTTTTTTTACCAATATCTTTGAGTCATTTATTTACAGTGAGGCATCTTTTGCGTTTTTCTGCTGAGTCACCAGGACAACTCAGTGTCTGTGCCCCACTTTTTGCTAAATTCAACTTTTCTCCAAGGTCCTGTTAGCCAAGCGTCTCCTCGGCTCTATGTACATGGTTGCTATGCCAACTGCTGCCCATCACAAGGTGAACAAGCAAAGCTGATGTTTGAGAGATTCCCACACACACACACACATACCGAAGCATGCATACATACAGTGAGACTCACCCACGTGGTCTCTCTCTCTCTCTCTCTCTCTCTCTCTCTCCACTTTCTGTCACTTGGTTGTCCTCTTCCTTGACAGGCTGCTGCGACATTGCTGTGGCTTTTCATGTCCAGCCTTCGCACCGCCCAGCCAATTTCCACAGCACATAGCTCATAGCTGTGTGTGTGTGTGTCACATAGTAATATGACTAAGAATCCATTGACGTGGGAGTAGATGCCCGAAGTGCAACATTTTCACTTTTAGCAATAAAACATCAGAAAGTGGATGTTTTAAAGGGGTCATGTCATGCTTTTTGTAATTTTCAGTTATTTTTTTGCTGATATAGTGGTGCATATATGTGGTAAACATAGTTAAAGTGGCAGAATTTGAGGTGAACAATTTGCTAATATAACATTGTTCATGCATGCTAACAAACGGCTGTCTATTATGTAGTCTTTGTTGCGATGGTTGTTGCAAAGGTTGCTCATGTTGTCATGTGAATTCCTACTAGAGGTTGACTAATCAGAACAGAGTGGGCTCATCAGGAGGCGGGCCTTAAAATGACAGGAGCTAAAACAGCCTGTTTTTGACGGAGGCTGAACTGAGGGTCTGCATAAAGGACCAGTATAAGAAATTTAGGAGTTTTTAAAATACAATATCACATGTATTCCTTACCAATAAATCAATTCTTCCAATAAACTGCAAACATCTTTGCTTCTTTCATCTGTACAGCACTTACTCCATGATTTATCCCATCATAAAACGACTCAGACTGTGTATAAATACATCACCGCAGACATATAAACACAGACATGTATTGGTCACATAATTTGCCGGTAGTGGCTGATGTTGGTGGTCCAGTCTCCAGCTTTGATGCTTTACGTCACTGTTGGGAAGGTTTATATGGTCTACACAAACCAGAGAGATGGAGAGGCAGCGGGTGTGAGGGGTTTGTATAAACTGTAAGTTTACCTGAGGTTTGGTTTTAGGTCTGTGGAATGCCGTTAAGTATATGTTGACGGATGACTTTGCAAACAGAGGTATACAAATAAAGTGGGATTGAAGCCAGTTGGAAGGTGGAGGGAGGACATTTAAGAGGAAGGGAGCCTTATAAGAGACTCTTATTCTTGTTCTGGCATTTCTTTTAATTTCTACATTTTTCCATTGTCTTACTTTTGTGATCATGTAAAATAGGCTGACTAACTATAAATTTAAGTATGTTAAATGAATGTTTTAATATTTGATATTCTTGACACCAGATTTAAACTGGAACAAAGCAGCTATTATTGGAAATAAAGTTGTTTCAACTCCAATGGTACCAGGTCTTTGAAATAACCCCTTGTGTTTTTTGAGATACAGCTATTTCCCATGTCCCTAGCATGTATCTGAAGCGTGGAGACCATTTAATTTCTTCAGTTTCATTGATACTTCCAATACTGAGCTTTGTAGTGTTTTCCCTCTGATTTTCACCATAATGGAAGTGCACCAGGCAGGTTTTCAAAAGATTCTTCCCAAATGGGAAACCCAACAGGAAACTTGTGGTTTAATCTTACTTGTGAATATGTTGTCCTGCAATTTATAGACTTGCAAGTATTGAAACTAAATAGATTTGTTCCAGTGCTTAAACTAATCTGTTGCAAATGGTGCACAATTGTGTATTCCCCGTTTTTGGGGAATAAAATGAATGCATCTCTTTTCACCGACTCTCATTCACTGACCATGAGTGACTGACAACTCTGGCTCATTGTTCCTGGAATTGGCTCCTCAGCACTCTGAGTTCTCTGTATGTGGATTGCATTTTGATGAAAGTGACTTTTCAAGCCATACAAGTAGCCTATAGACATTAATCTCTTAAGACGCAATGTACCATGAGTGGTTCAATAGTCATTTATGGCAATACTATGCTTCAGTTGTTGGTTTCCATGTGCAAACAACTCAACAATTATGGTCTCAAAGTTGTTTCACATTGATTGACACCAAGCATGAGCCAATTAGAGGACGGGGTCAGGAGATAGTCATCTTAAAAGCCAATGAGGAACATCTACAAAAGTTTGACCACCTTTGGTTTGACGGACAGCAGTGCAACCCAATGGAAATTTCCCATGATGAGATCATCTAAATCTGATAGCCAATAGCCAGGGCTTTCTAACATGTGACATGTGACATATGGGAACTGTGCTACTAACAAATTGGGCATACCATTTTCACAAATAAGACTGAAAAAGGCAGTGTGTCTTACAAGGAAAAAAAAAACAGCTATTCCTCATGTTGGACCACCAGTGATACTACAAAACACATCAACTGGGGTGAGTTATATTGCCCATATATCATTTCATATATCATACTCCCTTATTTCCAAGCCTTACAAAGCAAATCCAATTGAATTAAATAGGATATATTACAAAGCATAGCTTACTGAGACATGTACGATTACACACCAAGCTTCCTACCAGTGAGTTTCACAAAGTTAAATTTGTTTTAAATTTTTGGACTTTGATTTAAAACTGCCTGATGCATTTCCATTATGTTGAAAATCAGGTTGGAAGGAAATCACTACAAAAGCTCCATACTGTAGCGGTGATATTATGGTCTGTATGCTTGGGACAGGGAAATTGGGCTAAATTTCCAAAATATCCAACTATCTCTTTAGGTATAAATCCAAGTGAAGTTTGCGAGACACCTGGCACCATCTTACATTTCTACCTCCAAACGCTGTTAGTGTTTTTCTACGTGTCTTAAAGCAGATATCGCAGACAACTCCATTCATCACCGTTGTACTGTAGCTCCGGGGGCATAAATGGTATTTATTGATGCCATAAATATGCCAACTTCAATTCAATGCTGCGCTGGTTGCTCGCACGTTCTGTCATGTTGCATTCCATTGATTCATGTGATGGGCCGATCATAATGTCTGAGATGATGACAGATGATATATTAATGATAAAACAGTCTGATTGTGCAGGGTTGTAAAAAAACATTGTGTCTAGTTGCAGTAAAATGGCTTTGCAATGTCTTTAACTTCATAAGCAACTGATTTGCCGAATATATTTTGGTGTAAATGTAATTTTTGATCATAGATTTCAGTAGATTTCTTGTAGAAAGTGTCTCAGGTCCTGGTGGATGAATGGTTGCAGTTAGACATTAAAATAGAATAATAATGAGATGGGAAAGAAATGTTTGTTTAGCAGTTTGTTATATTCCCTTTTCTTCAAAAATGTACTCAAAATTCAACATTTCTCACTCTCTTTCTATAAATATATAAATGTGTTTAAAGAGACAGCCTGTTTCAGACAGAGGCTGAACTGAGGGGCTGCATAAAGGACCAAAATAAATAAGGAGTTTTTAAACCGTGAATAATGCAGTGTTATTCTTGTAGAGATTTAAAAACATGTAGGAATGTGCATATGTCCTCTTAAGAGATATAAAAAAAACTTTTATGTGAATATACACTGGTTGAATTGGCAAATTAACATTCATGTGCACACATTACTGCTCTAAATGAGTGCTCTAAACTGATGTATTTAGCATTTTCTCCCTTTTTTTTCTTTTTATAAAGAATTATTTCTAACTTTCCTCAAATTTAGTTTTTGCTTTTTTTTAAAATAAATTAAAAGATTAAATTAAAATAAATAAATCTATTCATCAATTTTTGATGGTGTTAAGCACAGACAGGGAAAGAGAAGCTAGACTTAATAAACCCTAAATTTAAAAAAAAGTCCAATTGCTATTCCAATAAAGAACAGGAGGCAGAAACAACAAAGAAAAAATATATAATATGTCAGTTATTTATGTTTACTAGGGATTTGTCGCTTGGGATGCATGTGTGCATATGTGCATGTGTGTTTGTGGAAAACCAAACAAGATCAGTTTAATTTAATTCCTCAGAGTAGAACAAACAGATGTGGGATGTTGAGGAGGAGGAGGAGGAGGAGGAGGAGGAGAGCTAGAGATGGTGTTTTCATCCCTGTCCCTGCCCCGGGGCTGCGAACTGACAGCTGTAACCTACTCGAGATGGGAGGAATGTGAAAAGGACAAAAGAAAAGAGGGAGCGCCTGAGGAGGAGAAATAGAGAGTGTAGCGGTGGGGGGAGTTCAGGTGTGTTTTCATCTACTCCTCCTCCTTTCTTTTCCCCTCATCCCCTTCTTCCAAATTTGGTAGAAGTTTACCACTTCACTCCTCATCTGTTTTCCTTTTCTTAGATTTCTGTCTTTCCCTTCTCATCCCTCCTTTCACTTCCTCCTCCCTGCATCCATCACAGCTCATCACTTTTTCAACAGAGAACAAGATGCAGATTGACATGCCCTATGTAGACACTGGCTACATTCCTTGGCTTTGCACACACACACACACACACACACACACACACACATACACATAAACCATGCCCTAACCTGGCAATTGTGAGCATACGCTTCCTTGAGCGTAGCCATGCCTTTTTACTGTCAACAAAAGATGTTTAATGAATTTCACCCCTTCTTTTCGGAGGTAAACACGTTGCTTTACAGTTTCTTGTAACTGCAGTCAAAGGCTGCAAATGACCCAAGACAGGAATTCCTCAGGAGGAGGAGGAGGAGAAGGGAGGCTGGAGAAGAAAGGTTACAGATTGGGTGAAGGGTGGAAGCAAATGAAGAGGAAAGGACTGGAAGATGATGTGGAGAAGGTGGAAAAACTAGGAGATGTGCTCTGGAAAAGAAGGAGGGAGTAAGAAATGAGAGGAGGAAGAGAGCATGGAATATGAAAAGAAAGCAGAAAGATAGGAGGATATTGTACAGGGGAAGGAAGGAAACAAATGATGATGAAGAAGAGGGAGGGGACTTAGTTCCTGTTGAGAAAGTACCAAAGGGAGGAAGTGAGGTAGGAGGTAGGGATGGCAGGAAAGAAGATGGGAGGAAAAACAAGAAAAGAAGCAAAAAAAAGGAACTCAAGGGAGTTTCTTGACAAGTCAACAGGCCTAATTAAAATGATTGAATAGTAATAAGAATCCATGGTATCATTCTTCGCTGACACACACACATACTCGTTTATCTTACCCTGTGGGCTCATCTATCAAATACCGACACACTAGGGACTACCATTTCTAAAGGAGATACATAGTTTAAACTCCAAAAACATCTTCTAGGCCAATGTCCCCACCGGTATATATAAATGAACACACACACACACACACACTCAACCTTCCGTAAAGAAGCAGGGAGAGGAGTCTGCCACTTTGACCCCTGACCCCAGATCCAATTATAGATCTTGGACACTCACGTGAAAATTTCCTACCGCACGTATCCTCCTTGTCACAGACATATCCGGCTACTGTTTCACCGGCTTCCCTCTGGTTCAGGTATAACAACAAAAATGATGAATTATTCCGTCGTCCTGGCTGGAGCTCAGACTCATTAAAACCTATTTTCATAATCTTGTCACGCCGGAGCCTCATGACTCTACTTTGGGCGCCAAGTTGCGGTTTATGAAACCAACCTCACTGTTTCATCTCGTCGTTCAGCGGAGGAGTTTAAATAAAGTAGCATCCATGTTTATTTCAACGTATTTCAATTCGTAAAATTAGAAAATAGGATATTTCTGATGGGACTGGCTGCACAGGTTTAACAAGGTTTAGACTGTGTTTCCGTCTCTCGATGACTCAGACAGAACCCGACACTCCTCTCTCTCAGGATCTGGCCATCACTCCCATTGCAGTTATTTTAAAACCAAGAACAGAGTCGTCACTCTGGTTAAAATAGTGCTTCCTCGAGTGTGTGAGCGCCAGTGTGTGTATGTTTATCGGATTCATGTAGTCTGCAACCTCGCTCCTATCAGTGCCTGTCATGCTCTACCCTTTATGCTATGATAGCAGGTTGGTATTTAACTGCAAGACAAGAGTCCTTGTCTCACATAATCAGGATAAAATGGTTCTTTTAATGTAATCTCGGGGGCGATTTGACATGAGAGTGAAAACCATGACCATTGCTCTTTATTGGTTTAATTAAAACCTCAAAAAAATGTATTTTATGTCTCGGCCATTCAGAATGCCAACCACAGCTCTTTACATTGTGTGGTCATTGAAAGGACTTGGGTGAACAGAACTGAAAATTCCAGTTTTAAATGAAGACAAATGAGTTATACATGCATGAGCATCAGTAAGACCGGTACCAGCTAAAGGGACATTTCTTGGTTTAGTTTGTTTTAATATAATACACGTGAGGCTGCTGTAGTTTTGCAGGAAGTGTGTAAAAAGTAGAATGGAGGGTTTATATGTTATATGCAACTTTGTGCTCTGCTGGTCATATGGACCTAGTCAACCTATATCTGGTTTTATAAGGCCAATGGTTCCCACTTTGTTGGGCAAAGCCCACCAATCAATGAATGAACCAACCAGCTAATTGTTGGTTGATATAAATCAACAGATCGATCCACCAACCAATAATTGATGGAGATGAACCATCTAACCAACCAAGTGATAAAGATGAACCATCCAAGTTGGTTGGTTGGTTGGTGGAGATGAATCTAATGGGATGTAATGATGTTTAACAGGAATCAGGTACTTCAACCTGACATTTTTCCTGTAAAAGCTTCACATCCCAAGGCCTCTCATTCCAAAATGACAATCTTGGGTCAAACTCTGTCAAGTTTGGGGATTGAGCTTCCTTAAAGGCCCTTAAAGTGGCTAAAGGTGTGAAGAAAGCAAATGTGGGCAATGTTTCAAATTAGTGAGCAGTACAGTTGTAAATCATTGACAATAATGAGATAGAGATCTTGACATTCCAGGTATTCGTTTCATTGTACCTGCCAAAAAACGATTTGAGTGTTTGATAAAGATGGGCAGCTGAATAACGTTCATTAGCTGAACTCCTCAGGGCATGGCCATGGCAGTATGAAGAATGAGTAGCTAAAGGGCCAGTAATTAGACTGAAAGAGATACACACACACAAACTGAGCAACTGTATACATCAGGCCTGTGAGTGTATAGGCCAAGGGGATAATTTGATAACTGCCAGCGCAGCATGCCTGAGCAGTGTCCAACATAGCTCACACACATACCTACACACAGTAACACACACACGCACACACCAGTAAAGTAAAACACTTATCACTCTGTTCATCTACCCTGTTTGGATTGGCTCCTGTCTATTTCGTCAAAGTTGCGCCAATAAGCTTCACTGGAAATTTCTTTTTGATTTTGAGACACCTTTTGAAATTGTAAATATCAAAACAAGCAAACAGGATAAAAGTTTAAGAACTTGTTATTCTGCAACATGCATTTTTTGTTGCAAAAGTCCATTGAAAATTAACATTTTTGCATCTTTTCGACTTAAATTCAGGCCAAATCATACTTCTGCAGTGAATGTACCCCTTAGCTTATGCATGTGCATGCAGTGGTGTGTGCAGACTGGGGAGAAAAGGAGAAAAAAGGGCACATAGCGTGTCTTCACCACTGAAGTGGGTACTTTAACATGCATTTCGCTCCTAGGGGGCACTTTAGCACTTATTTTGGCTGCTGGAAGGCACTTCAGCCTGCTTTTTTGCTTCCTAGAGGCCACTTTAGCACCGGATTTGGCTCCTAGAGGCCACTTTAGCACCAGTTACCAGTTTCTTATCAAATGTGATGCTCGAATGCCTTTCTTTGTCAAACATGATAGAAAACTGAATATTTGGGTCTTGTGGAAATGTCACCTTTGACAAATTTGACAAAATGATTAAAAACTATTGCATCCATACTGGGACGACGCTGTTATATCATTGATCTCATACGTTTTATTCGAATTCTAAGGTTAATCTATCAGGCATCATTTAGAAATATTATGAACATTTAAGCAGCATGTTAGGAAATTACATCCGGGACTTTCAATTTAGCAGCTAAATGATGTCACGTTTGGTTAAAGCTCTTAAAGAAGCTGCAGGTTTCCATGTTCCAGATATGACACCAGCTGTTGTATTTAAAGCTAATCCCTCGTCCCTCCCGTCGTCATTGACTTCAAAGCTGTTGTTACATTCTACATCCTCTCGTCACCCACATGTAGTGAAGGAAGTTTGAGATTAAACTTTTGGTTTCTCACTCCTTTTCTTCTTCTTCGTTTTTTTTTTCCCCTTCTCCCCCTCGCTACCCTTGACATATACAACCACAGGACCATCGGTGTGCATGTGTGTCATGTGCGTGTGTTTTAGCCGGTTTGTGTGTGTGTGTGTGTGTGTGTGTGTGTGGACGTCGTGTTTCTGTCTAAGCTTGTCTCCCTCAGGAAAAGCTGGGCCAGCTGTAGAGATTACATTACAGCGTGTTTGGAGAAGCACCAGAGGGTTCCTGCAGTTCACATGCCTGACAAAAAAAGAAAGAAAGAAAGAAAACAGTGTCGCTTACACTCCCTGTATTGTGTTGTTCTCCTGCGGGAAAACTATATTTTATGCTTTATGTCTGAGTAAAATTATACTTAAATACAGAATGGTATTTTTAACCCATTTAAGCTTTAAAACCACATTTTTTCCCCCAAGATTTCATGGATATTATATCAGTTATGTATGTATTTTTTCTATTTAGCATTTTTTCTTTGCAGAAAATAGCATTTTAATAAACAAAAACCTATATATCCCATGTATACAACTATTTTTTTGGGGGGGGGGTTTCTAGGCACTTGAATGATTAAATAGACACTATCATGAGCAACATTTAAATTTTAAATTCAATTTAAAGTATAAAATGACAGTCATAGTTTTAAAGGCTCATGGGATAATACGGATTTAGTTATTTATGTTCATCAATACGTCAAAAACATTCAATCTCAAGTTTTATGCACTTCAATTTTCAGAAAATGCAACTTGTTTCACTTTTAATGGGACTTGGATTGGATGAGGAATAGATGAACTATTACCGTCTGGTTGACATATTTGAGATGTTTCACTTTTTTAAGCTTGAATGACAATTTAAAGACCAATAACATGACAAGAACATCACTGCTCTCACATCAGTTATTACGTCAACTTATGCCACCTGGGAAAAAAAAAAGCATTGCTGAGTCTTAATCCAACTCGAAGGAATGCTTGTTTGTCAGATTATCCCCGTTCAGAGCCGCCACCTGTCAGTCACTGTTTGTTTTAAATACCCACAATCCCCTTCAGGTGGCGACTGACCCCCTCCCAGCGGGTTCCGGTGATTGACAGCTTGAACTTACTGCCCGTGTTTGTTTGCGAGCCTCCGGACGAACGACACACAGCAGGACGGTTATCGGTTATCCGGGCGTTGGCGGATTCCTCCGACGCCGCCAGTTAATTGGAGGAGAAGAGAGGAGACGAGGCAGCTGCCATGACGACAGACAATCAAATGTCCGTCTATATTCCATTCTCCTAGCTCCGTCTCTTCCACGTTTCGTTACATCATCTCCCATGCTGCAAGCTAACATGGATTACACCTTAAACAACCAATAAAATAGTCCATGAGGTATTAACATCCAATAATTCTGATATGAATTCTTCATTTCTTAAGCAAAAAATGTCATTGCATGCAAAACTTTGCTGATAAACCTACTATTATTTACTGTTACTATTACAGGACGCAATATGTACAGGGAGAGAGAATATAGATCATTTACTTATCTATATTCTGACCAATCAAAGTGCTTTATTCACCCATTGGCACACATTCATACACTGATGCCTATGGCTACCATACAAGGTGCCAACTCCTCATCAGACCCTATCATTCACATACAGTTATTCACAGATAGGAGACAATGGGGCTAATTTAAGGTGTTAATATAATTAATAAAATAAAATGAAGTGTCAGACTACAATACATATGATAGAATATTTATCATGATATGAATGTATTATTCAAAACTAAAAACAGAGCTAAAAACATGTGTGTCACATTATATTGATAAGTTATCGACATAATTTGATATTAGTCCACCCAGGCAGTAATATTAATATATATTATTATATATATTTCATGGTTTTCCCTATTATATTACTGCTGTTTAACAGTGTACTTCAGCTCTCTTTTGAGGAGGATTAGTCTCCAGATATAGTACATAATGACTAGCCTCAACAGGAATTTCTTTACATTCTATAGCTGCTATAGCCCTCTTCTGACATGTATAACACACACACACACACACACACACACACACACACACACACTGCTTTTACTTGTCAATACATCTCAGTCAGCAAGGCCCCCATGTATAACCAACCACAGGTTTATACAAGCCCTCCAACACCCTGTTTCTCAGTTATCTCCTTCTCCTTACGTTCCTGTCTCTCTTCCCCCCCCAAAAAAACACACACACACACACCTTTCCTCCCTTTTGCTGCTATTTTATACTCGATCAGGACTGTTCCAGACTTGTTATATTTCCTGCCGTGTTTTATTGCTTGCTTTGTGACTTCAGCGGCTTTGCATGGCTGCACGGTTGAGATTTAAGGAACTGCAGTCTTAAAATCAGTCGCTGCTTAAGTCTCGCTTTTTAAATTCGTGCAGACATGAGAGAAGAACGAGCACGATTCTGCACCAATTTGAGATTAGATCCTCGTCAACACGGCTAAATGAGAGAGGATCCTACTGATGCCTTTTAGCAGCATTTTCTTTTAGTCGGTTAGGTGAAGTAACTTTAGTATCGACCAGATTTGGTTAAATAAAATAGAATAATCTATCGTTGGCTCGCTGACAGCTTTTCTTGCCGGATTATTATTTTGCAGGGAGGTGAATGATTCTTTCGCTGCAGTGTCAGGGCGATTGATTTAATACAAGAAGCCCGCAATCTGTTTCTGATGACCCATCTTGTGTGGGTGCCACTTCTCGCATACTGTCGAGGAAAGCTGTGAGAAAACAGTCATGTGTGTGTATGTGTGTGTGTGTGTGTGAGAGAGAGAGAGTTTAAATGTGTGTGTTGGTTATGACTGTGTCACCTATTAGTAACTTCTACACATTTTTGAGCGAATCTTCTCATCCATTTTGCAGAGTCTTATTTTTTCTTTTGGAAATGACCTTTATGCACATCTTTATGCAGAAAGATGATGATTCATTTAAACACCATTTATTAACTGTGAAATTGATGCTACAACACTTCTACTTTTTCTGATTAGGAATTGAAAGTACAGTCAGTCAAAGTGTTGCTTTAACCACCACAACCTCTTCCCAGGAGGTGTTAAAGTCATGTTAAACATCTCTACAGACCTGAATTATTATAAGATAAATGAGTAGTGGCTTATGGAAAGGAAAGTGGGGGGAAAAAAGAAAAGAAGCAGGCCTGAATGTATCGTTTTAGATCGAAAGCCATTATTTCAGGCAACGTGATCTCGAGATTTTTGCTGTTTTCCTAACCCAGGTTTTGTGACCTGTTCCTGTGAATATCAGGAACCTGACCCTGACCTGATACCTTTGAGTAATTCCGTTCACCCCATTTATGCAGATGGAGAGAGAGAGAGAAAGGGACGAGCGCCTTTATTCAAAACCTGCAAACTTAAAAACACTTATTTCTTGTCGGCTCAGATCCCCTTGTGGTCCTTGATAGGGTTTCAAGGGCTCTGCATCAAAAAGGGGAATCCTGTCAGTGTTTCCACGCATAGACCAATCTGTGGCGCAGCGCCACAGAAGGAAAACCGAGTGCCACAAATTTGATTCCTTCTCTTTTTTTTTCTTCTTCTCAACACGATTCTGTCATTCTCGATCACAAGTACAGATAGAGTGAGACTGAAGTTAATATTAAATGAATGCACCAGAGCTCATTCTTAAAGGTATAGGTCATGCTTTTAAATAGCTCAATCGTGACCTTATTGGCTTCTATAAAACTGATATATCTTGCATTTAAAACAAGACGTTACAATGATGATGCATAGCTGTAACCTGCCTTATTGCATTAGTGCATTTTGTCCCTCTAGGAGGCGTTTCAGAGCCCCTAGCATTTAGAAAAACTGCATTTAGTAAAACAATGACAGACTCTGGCATATTTCATAGGTTTCATACACTTTCTAAGCTCATCAAAAGGGAAAAAAAGGTGTTACACACGTAGTGATTGTGCAGACAGTTTGTTACAGGGACACTTAGTGGTGTATGTAGCCTGTTGTGAAATGCTAAACCTGATATTAAAGATTTTCTCCAATGAACATGTAAACAAAAGGCCAAACACTGGGATCTTCTCTGCTATATTGGTTTGAATGTGCTAAACACAACATATCAGATTCACTCGTTATAAAGAAAATAAATAATTTGGGTGCTTGTGTGTAAATACTGGTCTCTGGCGTTGCTGCGAACACACAAAGGGTGAAATAAGATCAGCCACTCATTCTGTTGTTGTCTGGCCTCCACCTCCATTCCTGCTACAAGTCCAACTATGTGTTTTTGGACCATAGAAGAGCATGTTATTATATTTATTAAGAGACCACAGAGATTTTTTTTAGCATTTTATAGTTGTCATTTGCACAAATAGGCCCATAAAGAAAAAACTATTTATCCCATGTACAAAATTCTTTTTTTGGGGGAATAATTATAGACACTTATAGAATGATTAATTAGATGCATATATATCAGGGTTGAAAATCATAATAATTTAAATAAAATTCCCTTTTTCTGGGAGGGTTTTTCATGATTCTAATTCTGATTATGTGCGATTCTAGACACATGCAATCCACTCCAGCGCTCAATATTTGGTGATAAATCAAAGTTTGCATTATTTGGCAGGCATGGAGTCACAGTTTAATGTGTTTAGGAAAAGAAAGATTTGATTCAGAGGTCAGGAAGGTTCACTCGTGTTTAGGCAAGACAAATGTTCTTGGATTAGGGATGAGAAGGCATGAAACATGTTGTCTTGTACCGTTTCAATGATAGGGCTGCTCATCGACATGATAAATGATTTATCCGACTTTTACAACTCATCCACACACACACACACGCAAACAAACACACACACAGACAGACACAAGCCTCCTTTTTCTCCCTGGGTGGCCTCAGTGTAGCCGACTACAGCAGGGAGCTTAGCTGTTAAAGCATCAAACACACACACACACATCCACCCACTCTCACACACCTTTACTGCTTGTAAATCACTCCCAAGTACCAATTCATGTCATCCCTGCATTCTGCAGTTAGTCCCGAGCATCAGCAATTCTCCCTTACAGAAAACGTGTATAGGCCATTTCTATTCATTTCGAGTTTTTTTTTTTTAATGGCATCTGGGCCTTGAAATCCCCCCGAAGGCGCTGGATCTCCCTGCCCCCACACATCCGACAGCCCAATACCTTTTCTACGTTTAAATCCCACCTCAAAACTCACCTGTTCAAACCGGCCTACTCGCTTTAACCGCAAACTTAATGAGCATCCACGCAGCCCCCTCCCATAAATCTCTGTTCACTTTGTGTTTTATTTTGCTGATTTGTCAACTTTGGGTGACATGAAATAAAATATGTTATTAAATCAACACTCCTAACCCACCTGTTAAAGAGTCTACTGTACGTAAATCTTCTTATTGGACTTCGAAAGCTCTTTAATGGGAGTCTATATATAAAAAAAAGAAAACAGGATTTAAAACAAGCTTGTCAAAATTCATGGTTAATAACTAGAAGCAATTATCCAGAAAGTTACTGTAATTATTTTTTTTTTTTACAGTGGAAGTACTGCACTTAATGATAATAATGATAATTATAATAATAAATGAATAAAAACTGTAATATTGTGATTTCAGTTGTATTTTTAGTATTGGGTTGTTAATTCTACAATAAAAAAAACAATAAATCAATAAAAAATAATTAAATAAATCAATAAAAATCAATTAAATACCATGATTTCAGTTGTATTTACAGTATTGGGTGATCACCTGTGTTATAATACAGTAACTCTTTGACTACTGTGATTTTGCTGTGAATATACAGCAATCTACTGTAATAATAAACTACAGTACTGTATTAAACACAGTAAATAACTGGAGATTTCACAGCAAAGTTCTACAGTGTATTTTCTAACTTACTTGCTTAGTTACTTATTTAGCCAGTTAGTTTAAAGTTAAATATGTCTGAGGTTGTCTGATAGTTGAGTATGTTGGTGGTAATCCTCCAGGTTTTGGAGCCATAAAGTATATTCATAATATTCAAAAGTATTGTATTATATAATATTTGGAGTCCATATTTAACAGTAAGGGGTTATACTACTATGTATATGTAGTATAAATAAGGTGTTTTATTTGCTGAATTAACTACAAATACTATCTGGCAATCATATCCATTAGACTTGGACTATTTTAAAATATACTAATATTTCTGCCATATTTTTCTACAATATTGAAAGAGTCCAAGGTCGATTGTATTGTTTTGCCTCCTCTACTTGTGCCCTGGTGTGTGATAATATGAAACTTTTATGGAGAAGCAGCAAAGTATTTTTACTCCTTATATCTGGAACAAACTGGAACAGATATGACCTGTGGTTTCTAGAGTGGCAGCAAGGGGCTTGAGAAAGCACTGTAAAACTGCATTGGGTTAAATTAAAATTACAGTATATCATGTTGGATTTTATGATAGGCTACATACACAGTACTAACTGTCCCTGTAAGACACTTTACACATTCAAAAAGTGTCTAAATCCTCCATTTATATACTAGATAGTCCTGTTTTGCTTCGTTTCATCTGTTACCGACTATTATAGACAATGCAGAACTTTGGTCTTTGCTTTCCTTTCTTATTCTTCTTAAGGATCTTCGTCTTTGTTTTGTCTAAATCCTGCAGTTTGGAAGATGCCTGCTACCTTTTCACCGATAGGAGACACGCATCAGTGATAGGTGGTGTGATAGACTATCAGGATTGACATGCATGTCCTCCTCTGATCTTACTCATCTTATCTATATTTATGTTTTTCTTATTTCTTTATTTCTTTATTTTTTCCAGTAGTGCGCTCAGTCTCCAGTCAACAGCAGGTTGTTTGACCTACAAAGTCACCGGGTTTTAACTGTTCCCCGGGGGCCCCTTAAGCCCCTCACATGAAGCAAAGTGGTGTCTGGGGACTGTTCAAGACCTCAAAGGGTCCCATCGTCTGTGTGTGAGTGTGAGAGAGAATAAGGACTGTATCCATCCCTTTAGAGGTGATTTCACACCACTCGTTTGATTATTTGGTCCAACCAGGCGATAAAATTGTTACTAATTAGCATAAAGACTCCATTGCGGTCCGCTTTAACACCTGTAAACGAACCAAAATTGGTCCAATTGCACATTGGTATTTGCTCTTTATTTTGTGTGTTACATCCTCTCTATTGGCTGTTTTTGGCAAAACATCATAGAGGAGACATGCTATTTTCACCAG
The DNA here is from genome assembly GCA_030544235.1 of Lepturacanthus savala. Classification (NCBI taxonomy): domain Eukaryota; kingdom Metazoa; phylum Chordata; class Actinopteri; order Scombriformes; family Trichiuridae; genus Lepturacanthus; species Lepturacanthus savala. The sequence continues at coordinate 18,075,517 of CM060483.1, forward strand.
TGAGGTCATATGGGACAGAAATTGTTCCAAAGATCCACAAGGTAGCTGTTAGCTAATTAGTATCACCTCGTTTGGACCAGTGTTATCACCAGTGAGACCACACCAGAGTTTGTCATTTGATGTGGAGTCAAACGGACCGAGACCACCTGTTTTTGGAGGTCTCGGTCTGCTTGATTTGGTTCATCCAAGTGTGACCGATGCCTTAAACCAATGAAAACCAACCCAACTAAGCACGTTTGGTCCGAATGGACCGTTTACTGTAGCCGCGAACGCCCCGACACCCCAAAAGCTCTTTTTCTTTGCTTCTTTTTATCTGTTACCAACTTTTATCTCACCATGATAATGCAGAGCTTCATTTATTTAGCTTTTCCTCATGTTTCCTTTTCACAATCATCCCTAAACGATCATTTTCCATCACCTATTCCCGACTTATTCACCTTATCTATATTTATGAGATTTCCTTGAGATTTTTTTTTCGGTAGTTTAGTAGCTCAGTCTCCAGCCAACAGGGTTCTTTGACCTACAAAGTCACCAGGTTTTAACTGTTCCCCAGGGGCCCCTTAAGCCCCTCACATGAAGCAAAGTGGTGTCAGGGGACTATTGGAATCCTCAAAGGGTCCCACCGTCTGTGCGTGTGTGTGTGTGAGAGAGACCTGAACCAGGACTGTGGACCTGGACTGCATCCATGGCTTTAAGATCCGGTCTGATTGAATTTAACTGTTGAATTTTAGATGTAATTCTAGACCCTAAAGTTACCTTATTTGCTTAAATGAATCTGTTACCAGAAAAAATGGATTTTTGCTTTTCCTTTGTGTGTGTGTGTGTGTATGTGTGTGTGTGAGCGAGAGAATGAAAGATGTTTGTGTGTGTGTGGCCTCTGCTTCAGTAAAAAAAAAAAAATCTGCAACAGGTTACCATCCATCTCACTTCATTCATGTCGAGGTGCTGCTGCTCCTTTAGCCGGAAACCCACCCGCCCTTTTGTGTGTGTGTGTGTGTGTGTGTGTGTGTGTGTGTGTGTGTGTGTGTGTGTGTGTGTGTGTGTGTGTGTGTGTGTGTGTGTGTGTGTGTGTGTGTGTGTGTGTGTGTGTGTGTGAGACCCCCTGTAGAGCAGGACTGTGGTGGGGAAGATGAGCGGTGCATTGTGATGTGCTGTTTTTTACCGTAGCTAAGAAGAGAATAGCATTACCATTCAAAAGGCCTGTTGTCACAGTCGGAGGGGGATTTCAGCTTTTCAAGCTGCTTTTACACACCGTGGTGTGTGTATTTGTGTGTGTTAAACTATTTATCTTTTTTCCAGACATGTATTATTACATGTATATTTCCACTACATATATTGATATATCAGTTTTTCTGAAAATACAGTATACTGCATATATTTCTCTTAAGGGAGTCTATGATTTGATCTTAAGTTTATTGTAAACTCATGAATAATTCCTTATATTAACATTCATTTTTAAGCCAAATGCTGTTAAAAATGTTCATGTCCCCGATACCTTTTGCTACTTAACTCGAGAATTTCCTGTTTTTATTTTATTTAACTTTAAGAATCTGGATTTCCTAGTAAATAAACTCCAGAAACCATATGATCAATGTCAGCTTGTTTTTTTTTTTTTTTTTAAATATGATGCATTTTAAGGTTAAGTCTAAAAGACACGTGAGGCCAAAAAAGGCTAGTGAAGAAACATTTCACATTAACATGTCTTTCACTTGTGGATGGAGACACGTCCGGCACACAGCTGCCCGCTAGGGGTCAAAGGTCGTCCTCACCTCCCACGAGGCGGACGTCGTCAGATGTCTCCTTTTTCAACAGCTCAAAGATATTCACTTTACTGCCGCCGACGCATAAAGAAGCCACAGTACTGACATTTAAGGAGCTTTAGTATGTTTTTTTTTTCTTAAAAAAATAACTTAACAATAAATCAATTAGAATTGTTGCATAGTCTTTTTTGTCAATCAACGTATTGGTTAATTGATTAATTGTTGGGTTTATCAAACACTTAAAACATGTTTTACACACTGATAAAAAATGCTGTGCTTCATTTTCGCATCAGATTAGAGTCATTGCATAATCAGTTTCATTGCTTTTGGAAACGTTGATTGACGTTTCTCTGACATTTCATAGATTCAACAACTAATCAGCTTAATTAGAAGAAGGAAATATAGTAAAGGACAAGGGGAAGGATGGAAAAATCAAAAACCGATTGATTAGAAAAGGGATACAGCGAGATAAAGGACCAAAGTAATGGAAGAAGTAGAGAAGAGAGACAGGAAATGTGGCCTGAAACGATGGGACAGCCAGGAATAGAAAGAATGAAGAGACAGAAGGAGAGCCTGTCAGAGTTATTGTGGGCACAGAGGCTAAAACAGATATAAAGAGATGGCTGTATATCTGTCAGCATTGTGTCGCAGGGCCGTCCGGTGTCTTTATCTGCAAAGGTCACGGGATGATTCACGCACACACACACACACACACACAGGGCTGACCTCTGCGCGCTGAGTAACTTTTTTATTAGTCTTCAAAAAGCCTGCTGCAAATCAGCTGTTTATGAAGCCTTTGTGTGTGTGTGTGTGTGTGTGTGTGCGTTCACGGGTGAGCGAGTCAATAGCCCGGCATCGACTCAATTTATTGACTTTTTTGCATCACTATGAAAAGCTGTAAATTCACCGGGGGCCGATCCCGATCCCTCTTTCTTGTCCTTTTTTTTTTTTTTCCTCTCCTCCTCCTCCCCCCTCTGTCTTTTATTTCTGTCTCTTTCTCTCTTCATCCGTCTGCGAGGAAGCTCATTCAGAGGGCAGTGGGGCAGAGGGCTCTGACAGCAGGATGAAAGGGGGAAAATTAAAAGTTTGGAACTAGCGAAGGGAGGAGGGAGAGGAGCGAGGCGGCGGAAGGATCTCACATTAGGGAATGAAATAGGAATTAAAGGAATTTGACTTGTCTGGGTGTAAAAGTAGTTATTTTAAAGGTCCTAGATGGTAAAACGGTAGATTTTATTAGATTTATGAACATAAAAATGTCTAGGTGTTATTCAAACTAGTGCAGTAGCCAATGGAAGAATGTATTCCTATAGAAAATTGAAAGCTTAAGTAGATAAAAAAATACAATACAATGTTTTCAGACCTTAAATTCTTGTGACTTTATATATAAGCAGAATGAGGTGTGCATGTGTTGGAATTCAACAGACGCTGCAATGGAATGGCTGGAATACATGTAGAAATGCTGATTTCAGAAAAAAAAATGCAGTGGTCTCTCTTTTTTTTTTTTCTGTGGTGATAGTGCTGGGATTTCCTGAGGGTCTGTGAATGCGTCTTGGAGTAAGTAGTAGCAGCTAAACCGGCTAACGTCTTAGCGCGTGGTTTTTGAGAGACATTACAATACCTTTGTTACGTTGGCTGCGTTATCGGTGCAGAAAGAAACGGGACAACGGAGCTTTGAATTGTAACGATAGCGCTGGGAATCAGCATGACGCTTTAAACTTTTTTATGATAATGTTTATCTATCCAAAAAAGATGAGGCTGATCTGACAAACAGTCCGAGATACGTGAGCCACAGACACACATACGCTCCTTGCTTTTATAGATAGATATCATAAGAAGGTCTAAGTGTTATATAAACATTGTGCCATGTTTCAAAGCCCAGAAACTGTGCTTTAAAACCAACTGTCAGGACTTTCCTGAAGTTGTGATGTCACAACTATACAGTCACCAACCACCCCACCCCCTATTCACATCCATTTACCTCAAGTTCATTCAAAGAAAGAAAGACCCAACATGGCTCCTTGAAGAACTCCATAGAGAATCTTGAGAGATGTAAAATATTGGGATGATTTTTGTACTTAATCCCATATTAGGAATATCACAACTTCAAATAAAAACCTTTAACAAATTAATAATCTTCAACATTATTTTCAGTTTTTATGAAATTGCTGACAAACAAAGACGTTCACACCAACAACAGCGACGTTTTTATCGAATATTTCCTGCCTGTTAAAAGGGTAAAAGTGAGATTTACGCTGGTCAAGCGAGGGCTAATAAACTAAAAGGTTAATAACCACCAAACCCTTCTGCAGGGCCATTCAGAGGACATCTGTCATGTGAGTTTTAAATTATCCCATGAAGAAGAGATATATCACAGTGTTTGAGGGGACACGGCTGGGAACACAGACTGGGAATACAAATAATTGAAATCTGACTTTTTTAAGGTCAGATCATTAAATGTTTCAGCTAAACTAAGTGAGTTTGTGTATTAATAGACGTCCCTCTCTGGGATGGGAGAGTAATTACAGAGGCATTTCAGAGAGCCTTTAGGTACCTATGCGGGATGCTGGTATTTTAACCCAAAGCTTTATCAACCCAGGCGTGTTCCACAGTTAACATGAACCGTTCTGACAGTCTGCTCAACTGCTGTCAATCAGTCAGCCCTTATTCCTGCTGAATACCTCCGTAATTACTCTGCTGCCAATGGGAGATATTTGCTGGAATGTTCTTAATTACCTGGAACAGGTGATATACACACGCACAGACAGAGAAGCGTGACCAAATCAGATGGGGTTAGTGGTTTTTTTTGTGTTTTTTTTTGGTAGAAAGGTGTTGAACACGCCAGTACATCTACGCAGCCTGCAGGCCCGAGATCCAGGAGGCCGATAGTCGAGGGGAGAGAGGCAGATAGTACTGTTGGTTCGGTAGGATGAGAAAGTTTTGCTGAGGTTTTGCTATTTATTCTCCTAGGACAGTAAACTAAATACCGTTGGGGGGGGAGGTTGTGGACAAAACATGAACTTTGAACTTTGGGAAACAGTGACCAACTTTTTTTTTTCTGATATTTTTTTTTTAGAATAAACAACTAATCAAGAAAATATTCAACATCAACCAATAATAAGATTAACACACTGCAAAAACTGAAATCTTAACAGGTAAAAGTATCTTGTTAGTCCATTATTGAGTAGAATTATCTGATTTCACTGGCAGATAATTAAGCTAATTTCAAGCTTTTTACCCCCAGGCTTATTTATCAGTTTTCCTGTTCAAAATGATAATACATTATGGATTTAAACCTGGTATCAAAGAATCTACAACATGTGAGGAAACTACAGAAGTATTGGAATGAATTTATGTCGCTGTGACAGAGCAAATATAGCTAGAATATTGCAAAAATATAATAATATTTTTTATTTAAAGCTTAAAACAAGACCAGATTGACCCAAATCAGGAAAAAAAATGAAATAAGCTAAATTATCTGCAGTGCAAAGTTCAATGAGAGTTCAAAGAACAATTATCTTTTATTAGAAGCTAATTAAATAATCAGACAAAAGTGGTTAGTTGAACCCTTCCTACTATTATTATAATAAGCATTTTTCATATTGTATTAATGATGCGGATATTGACAATATATATTGATGCTGTAACAGTAACATTGTGTTTTACTGGTGTAAAATTGTGAAAAGGTGAAGATTTAAATTTTTGCAGTGTTCCAGATAACTGGAGAATGAACCCAGTCTTTAGTATCAGCATCTGCTCCAGATGTTTAAAGTGCAAAAAGATAACCGTAGACATCGGCATAATACGCGCTGGTTCATATCATGTAACGGGCTTGATACGTTTGAACTGCAATGGAGCGGAACCGAGAAAATGCGAAGGCTAAGTGTCAGCTCGTCTCCATGTTGCTCAGAGAATGAAATGCAGATCTGTAACTGTGATTCCGACGGTGAAATATCCCGTCCCTACGTTTGCCCGAGCCTGCCCGCAGCTCCACGTGGTCACGGTTAAGTCGAGGAGATTAATAGTGTCGGTTGAGATGTCGATCGGCGGGCGAAAGCATTTTTCCGCGATTGTTCCCTTTGGACTCGCGCTGCCCCGCGTGTCACCCTCATAAGATGAAGCAAACCCGAACAGGTATTCGCCGGCCCTGTCTGATCCCAGTCTGGAAATGCGTCTGAGCCGTCATGGAACACAAAGCAGACATACAGAAAAAAGAATAACATAATAAGCTTGAACAGACAGGAAATTTTAAAGAAAGAACATTACATTCCTGCTGCACGAGACGCACGCGACAGGAAATTCACTGTATGCGCTCCTGAATTCCCTTTTTTATAGGTACGAGGGTCGGATAAACACACCTGCGTAAAGAAATGTCCAGGTGAATGTCCAGACAGGATATGAACCTCCCATTGTCTTCTCTCTGTCCCTTTTCCAGGCTTTACGTTCATATAAGTATATAGAGGTTGGTATGCATTGCGAATTTTAGCCAAAAATGATATCCTGCGAATATGAGGCATTCGTTTTAGCTGAGATCAAACTAAATTATATAAAGAAGTCTATTGTTGGATACAAAACTCACTGGAAGATCAAAAAAGTGTGAAATGACTTTTTTTAAAAGTGTAAAATATGTCTTTGTGTATTCATTGTTGGTGACAGATGAAACTATCATTCGTTTAATGTTTTTATTAGGACCTATTTAATGTTTAAATATCTGAAAATAGTGATAAATGTTCATCACACATCTTGTTTTGTAGGCCAACATCTAAAGATACTGCACAGTAGTAAAGTTATATATTAATATATATACATACACTTAGGGGTCACTTAAAAATGTCTGACTAGCACTTCTGGGATAAGCAATCCTCCCTCCTCCTATGGATATACATACACTACCATTTAAAGGTTTGGGGGTAATTTCCTTATTTTTCAAAGAAAAGCACTGTTTGTTTCAATGAAGATAATTGACATTGACAAAACAAGGAAATTTGTTCATGATTTCTTCATTGACCTTGGGCGGTTCAGTCCTGACTTGAACAGACGATCCCTGCAAGTGTACCATCTCAGGAATTCTCTGATCTCCCAGATTCTCCAGATAAGTCAAATTAGTCATTTCAGACAATAGCCCCCCTTCACTGTCCCTTTGAATTCCTCAAATTCCCACATTTGTAAATGCCGAGTTCCTATATGAGGTCCCTACAGACATCAAGCCAAGTGATCGTGACCCCCTGCAGCCAAAAACACGACATTCCTGACCTCCGAGGTCCGCTCTGATCCACTCTGCTGGACTCCCTCTTCTCTCTTCAAACCCACCTGCTTTTTTATTCCTGCTGACATCCTTCTTTCAGAGTCAGAGGAAGGTATGAAGAGACAGGGAGAAGATAAAGGGAGATAAGACATAAATACACGTGTTAACAAGCTTGAGAATCTGGGTTTTTTATCTTATTGTTTTCATATTTTTCAGATTGTTTTTTTCAACACTTTTCAAACTTGTGTGTAGTGGATTTAGAACAAACTCACACCCAGAATTGAGCCTTGGGGGACACCATAGGTGCATATGTGTTTTTGACAAAAAATAAACCGTAAATTATCAAAAATGTTGTTGTGGCTCTTAAGTTATAAACTGCAATACTAAAATTTGGCATACGTTTGGAAATATTCATCCTATAAACTCATCTTTAGTGAGTTTTTCTTAAGCTTTCACAATCTTTCTAAGACTTTGAAGGCGAAATGACATTAGAGACGGAACCAGACAGACGTGGAGGGAGGGAAAGCAAGGATCTTGTTTTTTTTGTTTTTTTCAGAGGGAAAGTTGGTCAGGAAAAGCAGCTGCACGTTTTGATTTAGATGCTCCCCTGCTGAGACACACACACACACACACACGCACACTCCTTCCATACACTCGAGCTGTGGTGAGGGACAGCTATGTCCGTCTCTTGTCCTGTCATGTAGCTCTCGAGGAGATAGAGTAGACATGCAAGATAGAGGAATGTATGGCGTGCACACACACACACACACACACACACACACACACACACACACACACACACGCACACACACTTAGCAGCAGGTGAGGTGATTAGCTTGATGAAAGATCACTTTTGTACATTCCAGCATTTAATATATTAGAAGCCATGCCAGGTTATTAAATACATTTTAAGTCGACAGCCATCATTTTTATTTAATGCTCGTAGATCACACTGGAGCGACACACCTTTTCTTTCTGTTATTCCCTTCCCTCCTGAGTTTTTTTTATCGCTTCCATTTTATTGCGCGAGGCATTTTGCAAACCCGTCCGACCGCTGCATCGTCCGTTTTCCGAGACGGTGGCGGGAGCAGGAAGATGAATGCGTCTGGGCCTTCCAGATCAGTCACGTTAAACACAGTGTAGCTGCAGAGAACCTGAAGGCAACGTCCCAACACCACCTGGTTTTAGAGCTGTCCTGCACTTCCTGCATCCTATCATCATCAGTCTCCCGCTTCACCTTTGGCAAGAGGTGGAAACACCAAGCGGCGAAGAGCCATTCGGCTTCTGATCCATGTGATTGATCTGCTCTTATGTCAGTTACCTGATCATTAAAGCAGCCAGACAAGCTCCATTAGAAGATGGCATTTGTGCATTTAATGAATCTAACAGCGGGGTGGAGATATAGAATATTTCATTCATGTTGTTCATCCAGCTTTGCCCAGAAAAAAGGGGCATTCCAGCAATTTAAGCCCATGAAGTTTTGGGATTTACAATCGAGGGGAGAAAAAAAGAAAAAAGGTGAAGATCTAAGCAGCAGAGGCAGAGATATGCAGACTTGTAGTCTCCAGTGCGGCTCCCAAAATGCATTGCATGCAAATTCTATACTTTCAAAAAAGCCGTGCGGTTTGTCATACTTTCTCTTAAAGGTTGAGGTTTTTTTTAAGTTTAGAGAGAGAGAGAGAGAGAGAAAGGTTCCTCCATGTTAAAAGGGTTTTTCACAGGCTAATCACAGGTAGAAGGATTGAAAGATTCTTTATTGTCATTCAGCACATGTACATATGATGAATGAAGTTTGGTTCCCTTTTTATTCCCTAGAATAAAAATAAAATAAATTAAAGACTAGAAATAGGAAATACAATAAAAATATGCAATTATGGACAGAGTGTGTACAATAGTATTAATAATATATAATAATACTATAATGATTTTAAAGGCACAGCAAAAAGAGAATAATCCGAACTACAAAAAGAGAGAAGCAAAAACATGATGATAAAGATAGTAAAGAGATGAAAAGATGATACTAACTTTTTTATTGCAAATAAATAAATAAAAAGAGTAAAAGCAATAATTAAAAAAAAACAATAAAAAAGGGACATCCCATGAAAGCAAGTCTTTAAAAATCTGAGCCTTATCTATAATGTCTAAAACTGACGGAATGTCCCTTTAATCCTGTGCATTTTCCCAAATTTCTTTTAACCAATCTGGCTCTTTTTGAGCTACAAATGCAAGTGTTTTAATGACAAACAGCCACAGATATTACTCAGGTTTCTCTCTATCTGCTTAGTATCATTTTCCAAATTCCAAGTGTTTTTAACTGAGATTCTTCATGTCAGCAGATTTTTTTTTTTTTCGGACAAATCGGCAACGCCTCTGTTGTGTATAAAGATACATGTGTATAGTATAAGAGGGGAATGCAGGAACACACAACACTTAATCTGATAACTAGTGTTCCGACTGATCCAGAATACACACACACACACACACACACACAGCACATCTAAGCACCTGCAGCCTTCCTGTGTTCACTCAGCATTTCTTCAGCTTCAACACTTTTCCCCAGACCGCCGCTGCACAGGTGCTGAGTGTGTGATGTCATCCTGGCTCAGCTTTACCCGGCCTCAGTAATTTAAAAGCATATAATCAGTTTAACTCCGTATCTCATCATATCTCCATTTTTTTTTTTCGCCCTCCTGCATAGAAATGATTAATATCTGCAGCTGGATTAAATCACATCCTTTTGGACGTGGATGATTACATAGAGGGGGGGGAGGATTGAACCAAATACACACAAACATATCAAACAAATGCAAATTAACCTCAAACCAACTGCAAAAGGGAAATTCACTCATTTTTCTACACATTTGCTCCCTTTTTACTTGTCATGTCTCTGACCACCTAACATTACGTATCCAATATGACTGAGAATTATTAAATTCAATTAAAACTCATTTGTTTTATGCGTTTGCCTGGTTTTGGTTTGATTTCTGGCCCCTGTAGGCCACCGTAGATAAGGTGACCGCATGAGATTGGCTCTGTGTATTTTTGGGAGGGGATGCTGATGACATAAACAGCAATAAAAGAGGAATTTTCAAACCTGTCACAGCACGGTGGGGTTCTGGTTCAGCAGCCATGTCGATTCAAACGACTGAAAATATTCCACCTCATTGGAGAACATAAAAAGCTAAGCAAAATATACATTATAGCCTTTGCAGCCACACATGCTGTGTTTGATTGCACTTGGAACTCAGTCAGATCCAACACCAAAATCACAAAAAAGTTGTAAAGTTCTTACACTTACAGGGTTCCTGCAGGCTTTCAATAAGTCTTAAAACCATTGAATTCATGGATTTGTGAATAAAACCTTAAAAAGACTAGAAAAGCCTTGAATTTTGATATCTGAGTCTTAAAATGTGTACAGGTGAGCCTTTAGTAGTTAATAAATTTAGTTAATATTGTATTTGGACATTACACATTCAATTAATTAATCAATTAATCAAAATGTTATTATTCTGTTTGCTGTAGTTCATCATATTCACAATTCCCTCACTATTAAAGGTGGGGGTTTAGTGTGTGGATGTATTACGCATTTACTACAAATAGAAATAAACATGAATGAAGATTTTCTTTCCCAATAGGTCTGTGAAATAGGTATTAAGTTTGATATAAAGGGTTTTAAAGACTTGGATTTAACTTGAAGAAACCTGTAGGAACCCTGTTTAGCATAAAATAACTACTACTAGTGTTCTTAGCGCTTAGATTTTAGGACTGTCCCATATTTTTCAATGCAGAACAACTAGGTAAAGGGGTTTATCCCAGTAGTTGAGCATGAAGGGTTTGGTGGCGACCAACAAAAACCACCAAAAACCCAACTTGTAAGCGGTTCAGACACAAATCTCCAGCACAGTCCAGTCCATAGAGAAGGTGTCTTGTAGTGAAGGCGTCTTTCTTGTTTGTTAAAAACCGCACACAGGTGAACCAGACTGAAGGTGTGAAACATGCCTGTTAAGACATTCCCTCAAGGCCAAATCCCAGCAAAGGAGATTTGGGATCTGCCATTTTAACTAGACAGCCGTAGCTCCCCCCGTTTAATTAACGCTATCGAATCACTGTTTGACAGCCATCGTTAAAAATCAACATGTTTGTTTAGCCCTTGGTCCAAAGAGGGATTCTTACTATGTGCAAATATGCACTGGCTCAGATTCAGGCGGTAGCGGCTTAGGCTTGTTTTTTTTTTGAACATGACCTTTTCACAGAGTGTTTCTGGATTTAGATTTCAACCGTGCATGAGAGTGATTTATCAGATATTTGGCATGTTTATTTTATGGAAGATCGGCGAGATTCCCTAAAGACAATCGAACAAACGGCCGACGTCATATTAATACAAGAAGGCAACTTCTTGAAAAGTTCAATTCAGGCTAAAATTAAGTAGGAAGTCATAAAAACATAAAAGCTTTATCAGATCCGTCGATCTGAAGCCTCAAATCCACTGCGACCATGAATAAGCCACGTGTGTGACAGCCTGAATCAGCTGGGATTGTCCCAAAAGAGCATCATCACGTTTAAAAAAGATCCTCCAGTCATCCTCTTGTCGGGAGAGGAGTTGTTTGGCTCGGTTGCCACGTCAACTTGCCTTGTTGCCAGGTTTGTGTGGTTACATCCTCCCACTCGACGCCTTACGTTCCATGTCTTTCTGAGTTCTGAGTCAATGCGACTGTTTATTTGCGGACTATGAGTTCAGCTAAAGTTATGCTAATGCTAATGGCTGCTAGCAGAGTTGAGTTTATATTGGGAGCAGATTAGGCGTCTTAAAAGCTGTAAAAATAGCAGAGAATTAACTTAAGGTTTCAAAATAAAAGTAGTAAATATGATTATATCAGTAGAACATTTAATCAAATATTGTACTTAAGTATTGTTTTTACTTTAATTTCTGCTACTTTACACACGCTCTTATTTTGAAGGGGAATTCTTGTCTGCTATAGTTTATAGTGAAATTCTAATTCAGGAATTTTCATTTCCTGTTTGACACTATTTTCTTTTGCTTTCTGACATTATTCCCAAATAAGAGTTTTTGTTACAAAATATGACCGGCTTGAGTTCCCCTCCAAAATAAGAGTATGTAAAAAGTAAATGACAAAAACATAGTGATAGTCAAGATTTGAGTAAAAGTTTTGCTGATATAAAAAATACAAAGAATTAGACAAGAAAAAAAATGCTGCTTTTGCTTGATCTTATCATTCATTAGCAGCAGAAACCCACCTCTTTAATTACAATATTTAATTTAGATTTGAGCTGTTTGTATGATTATTTAACTGGGTCCTTTATACCTTCCTTTTTAAACATCTTCCAGAATATATTCTCCATGTTCTGTAATGATCCTCCGAGCATTTCTATGCTTTTATGGACAAATATTTGATCTTTGAACTCTTATTTTCTTCATGATTGAACTTTACATTGCAGATAATTTAGCTTATTTCAAGTGTTTTTACCAATTTGGGTCAGTTTGGTCTTGTATTAAGTTTTAAATAAAGTATTTTGATTTGTAGTAAAACACAATTTTAGACTTTATTTCTGACACTTCTTCTCCATCACATGTTATAGATTGCTCTTGATTCCAGGTTTAAGTCCATAGTCATTGTGGTTGTAGAGATATTCCATATTTACTATCATCAATTGCAGGGAAACTGAAAAAACAGTGTGGTTAAATTAAAGTACATTTAAAAGTAAGATTCTTGTTTTGCACTATTTTGCATTGTGTTAGTACTTTTACAACAATTTAATTGCACGAATCAGCTGAAACCATCTTATCACATGCAGCTTCTGCAACCATGAGACTTCTAATAGAACATGGGCTGAATCTCTTTAAGGCAACAGGTTTACAGCTCATTTGGTTTCCAAGTGCGATGCTATGTTGCATCGTCGCCCGGTAAATGTCCCTTCGCACATGGATACGGCCCTCCGGGACGTGGTATGCGGTGGACATGTTTAGCACGATATATAGCCCTCCGCTGGCTCCATGCTCTCATTATGGAGCCCGTTCCGTTACGGTATATACGTGAAAGACATACTTGCTTGCCGCTGGCATTGCAGTGCACCTAGATACCAAAAGGGGGAAGGATGGTAAATCCTGCTCATAAAAGGGAGGAGCTGACAGGACGCAGACAGCAGAAAATCACTGTCACGGAACAATGGGACCCAGCATGGAGGTAGCTGCTCCTTTACCTAGAAGCTGGATTTATTTCACAAATCATGAAGGAATGTGGAGGAATGTGCAGAGGCACATAGACTGTGTGATCTTACAGTGGAGTTAAAGGTATAAATGATAGAATCTATACATTGTTTTGGAAGAGTTTGAAGAAAACCGGAACACTGATTCACTACATAATTCCCTGACTGACATAATACACTTGAAGAGTTTCATTGCAGCATAAGACTTGTACAACGTAACAGTTTTACTTCAAAATAAGATGCGTATAGAGGAGTTTTACTTCAAAATAAGATGAGTATAGAGGAGTTTTACTTCAAAATAAGATGCGTAAAGAGGAGTTTTACTTCAAAATAAGACATGCAAAGAAGAATTATTTTACTTTAATGTAAGATATGCAAAGAAGAATTTTACTTCAGCATTAGATGTGCAAAAATGAGTTTTACTTCAAAATAAGATGCACAAAGAGGAGTTTTACTTCAAAATAAGACATGCAAAGAGCATCTTTACTTTAAGTGTTTTTTACTGCTGACATAATATGCACTAGGTAGTTTTATATAAGAAATGACATCATTCATTCTATTCCACAAAAAAATGAAATAAAAATGCAAAAAAGAAGGATTTTGCTGCAAAATAAGAGATGCAAAGCCGTTTTTTTAAAGGTTTAAAATGTAAATGCTAGAATCCACTCACTGTTCTTCACCACTTATACTTTAATATCTGTGATTGAAGAAAATCACCTGATTAATGTCCACCTATACTGTTGTTAATATTATCTATATCCTCATCTATGTCCTTTGTTTTTATAGTTCTATGCATGTTTTATTGCGCTCTTCTGTTTTAAACTATCCACTTTGCTGCTGTATTACTGCAATTTAGCTGTCGTGAGACTAATAAAGGCCTATCTTATCTTATCTTACGTTGCGTGCAAGCGTGTAGTGCAGGCAGAAGCCTGCCTGTACCAGTACATATTGTCAAACGCTCATTTTGCTTTGACATGCCAGACCTCATATCTTCCACAGATGAAAAGAAACCCTAAAAAAAAAAAAGGGAAAAAAAAAATCAGCCCCCAGAGTCTAAGCTTTGCCGAGGCTCCTGTTATAATGAACATTACTGCAGGCGTACTGTTGTCTATGGCAGCCAGATTGATGTTTTTTTAATAATAAAAAGTATGTCAACAGGGTCTGGCCTGCAGGTAGCAGGAATATTTCCACCTGTGGTGTTTGTCAGCGGCTGCTGGAGTTACGCACATCAAGAGCCGTGTTCCTTCAAAATAAGGATCCACCTAATGATGTGTGTCTGGATCAGCCGTCCATCACGGAAAGTAGTTCCGCTGCTGCCTGGCCGCGTTGAACTTTAACACGTTTGATTCCGAAATAAGTCAGGTTTTGCAGTGAAATAAGAAATGACAAGAGTTTTTTTTTCAATTTATTCAACTGTTTATTCTGAGAGTTAAAGATAAGATTAAGATTACTTTTCCACAAAATAAGTTTTTACGTATTTTTTGGATACAATTCCTTGATTTGGGCAATTTAACAAACTTTCATAATCTGTAGTTAAATTAAACTAATGTCAGGTCCTTTTTTCATCACTTTCCCAGCTCATAAAACATAATAAAACTCATTTAATGACCAGTTTTGACAACTTTTTGAAACCTGAGATGTGGCAAATTTTCAATGTAGTGATGACACATGTTTATTGGACTGAATGTCCTGGAACTTCCTTTATTTCTTTATATTTCTGAAACAAATGATTTAGGCCTTCATTATAATGGGTGATGCTTGTTTTGCTGGGAAACAAAGACATGAACTAAAAGTTTCCTCCATATTCTGCATTAAGCCTCAAGACAAGTTCATTCAGGACACCAGAAGAGGATCTTTACTTCAAAATAAGAAGCGTAAAGAAGGTTTTCCCTCCAAAATAAGATACGCAGAAAGGTTCCCAGCCAACACGATACGTGATGATCAGTTCCGTTTCAGAGTAAGTCGTTAGTGCCGAGAATAATACAGACAAAGAAGAGCTTTGTTTTTCCAATTCCAGTCCCAAAAACACAATATGCAGTGAGATTTCCTTTCCGAAAGGAGACACGGGAAGAAGAGTTTCATTAAACTGTCAAACCAAAATGATGGATGCATAGGTTTTTTACGTTAGCCTCTTTTTTTTTGCATTACTTCTTTAATCCGCAGCTTCCTCTCCTTTTGTCGGTATCGCCACCTTAAAGTGTAATTCAGAAAGGACTCCTTAAACCGCCTTAAACGACGCCATCTAAATGCTTCACTTTCATCATTGGAAACCACAACCACAGCTTCCTTGTAGGTTTATCTGGAGCTCCTTCACCCATGGTTACTCACACACACACACACACACACACACACACACACACACACAGACTGCATGCAAACACACCTGACATGATTTTATATTTTGTCTTAACTTCTGGGAGTGTCTCAGGAGTCGATATGACATGATTTATTGGAGAAACCCTCGAGCGGGATATAAAGCAAAAAGAGAAACTGATTTTCCACCTCCTCCCCTCCTCCTGCTCCTCCTGCTCCTCCTCCTCCCTTTTCTGTCCGTTTTGTAAAAGATCTATTCTCGTTTCTCGATTTCTCGTGTCTTATTGTCTAGAGTCTCCATTTCTCGTCTTTTCTTTAAAAGTACGACCTGAAGGCAAACCTTACACTCTATCTCTGCACATGTGACACCATGATACACCTGTTTATATAGAACACTGGACTGATAGTTGCTGGAAATGGGCCTCGATACACCTATGTAGATATTGCAGCAAAAACCAGACATTTGCAGCTAGAATAGCCATTTCCCATTAGTAATGTATAGAGCGTATATCTGATTAGTTTAAGTTATATGCACTGGAAAAAACAGTGCTTTTCTTTTAAAAATAAGGACATTTAAGTGACCCCAAACTTTATATACATGTTAACGTTGATGGGGGATGAAACGATTATAAACTGGCCTGTTTATTTCATTAACATGTTTTTATATGTCATAATTAACTTTACTTATTCATTAAATCTTGAATAAATTAACAAATCAAACATGCGTATTTCAAGTTTTGAAAAGTTGGAATTTACCTTTTGTTTGTGCCACTTATAAAATGAACAAATAGGTTTTTACAGCTTACCTAAATCATGTAATTTATTATAATAAATTACATGATGACATGATTACATGACTAAATAAATAATTTATTTATTTAGTCATAGTTTTTCCTCATTGTAGTTTTTTTTTTTTTTTATGGGCCTCTGCTGCAATTTTTGCATTAGATTGTTGTAAATGTATGGAAGCCCTAAGCAGACATTATCTCAAGTTTAATGAATTATTTTAATGCATTTTCTGTCGTTTTCTTGAGAAATCAGCCTCTTTTTTTCAAAATCATAATCTTGAGCTCACAGCAACTACTAATTGCAATCACAGCTTCCGTACATATAACTTTTCTCTTTTACCTTGATTCATTTTGATTAATATTAAAATGAAATACAGACCTTAATCCCAGAAGAAATGTACATTAAAAGGGCCTGAATCATGTCCTATGTGATGTATCCTATCACATCATATCTTAAATACATAAAACTATTATTTTGGGCCCTTCAAAGTGCCTTTAGTGGTTACGGTTATAATATATTTAAGAACATTTTTTAATACACCGTGCGTTCAGTGGGATTATAAGTATAACTTGATTAAAGCAAAAATAATTGGAAATAATTAAGCTCCTTCGCTTTCTGTGGCCTTCAGGGCGGATGTATTATCCCCTTTCACTCCTGCCTGTCTGTCTCATTCACAGCTTCAGGCTGCATTTTACTGGTTCCCATCAAAGTCCAATGGTCTGTAGGTAACTCTGTTGTTCTCTCGGCGATTCCCGGTCTCTCCTCTCGCTCCGTGTCTCTTTCTCACACAATTTCACACATTAGATGTGCATGCAAGCAAGCGCACAGGCATGCACTCGCAGTCATACACTGAAATGCATGCATGTCCGCGGTGGGGGCAAAAGAAAGACGCACAAAAGAGGCTGATACTGCTTTAAGACGCGATGAAAAGCTGCAGACGGGAGGAGGGAGGGAGTCTATAGCATACATGGGAGTTTTTTCCTGCCCATAGGCTTTTTTTTGGGGGGGGGGGCTACTTTTTTGAGGTGCCCTCACCTTGGTTACACTGTGTGTTTGTGTTTTTCTGTCTCCTCTAAAGGTTCCCACACATACCTTGTTTCACAGCTTACAGCGGGTGAAATACGCTTTTAACCTCTAAGGCTCATAAATCACCTTTTAAACATAGTTTTTGTGACGTAATAAATAACTCCAGGGAGTTCTCCTATATATAAAATATGGCCGAGAGTCCCTTTGTGACACGTCCCATGGTTGTCTACAATCATGCCTTAAAGCAGCACAATTTTGAAACTAATATTATTTTCAGTTTTGGTCAGGCCTTGCTCGAAAAAGAGATCATTTGATCTCAAGCAACATGCCTGGTTAAGTAGCTACAGAGGAAGGTGGTGATTAGCCTAGATTAGCATAACAACTGTTAACAGTGGGAAACTGGCTGGCTTTGCTAAAAGCTCCTAAATCAGCCTGAGTAGCTAGTAGTAGTCTGTATTTTTACTCACATGTCATCTGATTGACGAACCCACCAATTAGCTTGTTTGGTGTATTGCTGAGGACCCTGTAAGTGCAACGTTGAATTTGGTGAAATGTGGCTTGATGGTGGCAATATTCGCTCATAGCTCGCGTATCTCTCTGACTGTTTGTCAGATCAAACTCAGAGATTTATGTACCCCAGCGCTATCCTGCACCGGTGCTTTAGTTACAGCGTAAAGCTCCATATCGCAGCTCCTCCTCGTGCGGCTTCCCAGCGCTTTTGTTACAATTCAATACTCCGTTGTCCTGTTTATTCCTGCACTGATCATGCAGCCAATATAACAAAGGTATTGTAACATCTCTCAAAAACCACACGCTAAGACCGGTTTAGCTGCTACATTATTTCTCACGCTAACACAGGTCCAAGACGCGTTCATAGACCCTCAGGAAATCCCAGCACTATCACCACACAGAACAGAATCTAAACTCATTTATTTCTAAATACATGTACAACAGTAACGTACCCAGTTACTCAATTTGTCCATTAAAACTATGTCCAACACACCCTGACTTGGCCAAACATGAAAAATCTAAGCTAACTTAAGCTTCCACTGTTTTGGGGCATGGCACAGTTGTGGATGTTTTCTGGTACAGGACATATCCCATAGAGTTTTATTTTAACTGTCCCTCATTTTATAGCATCACCAGCATTGCAGCAGCCTCAACCGGCAGACAGCTGTTTCATATAGTTTAGAAATTCATCTTCTCAGCGCTTCTGAGACTGCGTTTACTTAAAAAGAGTCGTCCCACTGTCTCGTGTCTGTAAAATCCCAAGGTCGTTGAGGATGTTTTCCAGTGTTGTATACGACTGTGTCTAATGGCTTATTTCTTCCCCTGTGTTTTGGCACAACGTTCCCATTTATGGACATTTCACTGCACCGTAAGATGGCCTTGACACATCCAATTGAGAAGATCTCAGCAGACCTACTGTTGTATAGATTTTTTTTTTTTTGGAATGTTCTAATAATCTCTGAAAACTAGTTCACGATGTTCAGTAAGACTGTAGCGTACGGCTACATGTCACATGTCTTTTCCATTTACGGACATCACACTGTTCCAAGTATGTTAACATTACAGCTCCCATCAAATCAGAGGATTAACTGAGCCAGTGAAGGAGATTTGTAGAAATTGGTATTTGTGAGCTTTTGTTGCAGAAGTTTGATGTTTTTTTTCCCTTTCTTCTAATAGATTTATCAGATTTAAAGAGATCTGAATTAGTAAAGGCATTTTAGCAGATTTTTGACCGATCTGGCAACAAAATCTTTACCATAACTTTCTTCATCAGTGTGTTTAGAAACATGTGTAATATCATGTCCTAAAATGTTGAAATTTAACTCCTGTGGGAAGAATTGCTTAAAGTTGAGGTATCTGTTTAGCTAGAAGTAACTTGTGAGGGGTCAAACTAGGTTTTTTCATGATTCTGAGTTGATTGTAAGCTTTAGTTTTTCACTAAAACCACTCTTTAGTGTAAAAACAGCCACCTCCACTTATTCCACTAACTGCATTTTCAGCCACTATTCATGAATAAAGGGTTTTAATACCCCTGCTTCCCCAAAAACAATAAAAAATATATTGAGTTATATATTTTTCCCTCAAAATTTCTCATAAAAATGATTCCTCTTAAAGATATTCAACATTTTATCCATATTCTGGCAGAGTTTGATGATGCCGCTCTCATGTCTGTGTGCTAATTATGAAGCCGAAGCAGCAGCTGGTTAGCTTAGCTTAGCATTAAAAGCAAAAGCAGGGGAAAAACAAGCTACTGACTGAGAAGTTCTTGCGTCATTGTTTAATAAACGTGCAATGGCCACGAGGATGACCCTGAACTTTGACCTCAGACCTTCCCGCAGGGGGCGAAAGAGACCTTTTATCAGATTACAATCATCACCAGACTTCTTTTTTTCTCTCTGCAGCCAGGTTAATGGTAATGCTAACTGTAGGCCGCCTCTCCAAAGTTCTACCCTTCAGCTCAGGGTCGGTTTGCAGAACCGAAACTGGCAGGGATTCAAAACGGGGGTAAAAAAAAGGAAAGACGGCTGATTGTGATGAACCAGAGCTCTGTGGTTTTTCTATCTGTCTGACTGCAGCATCAACAGCAGACCGCGGTGACGGCGAAATGCACGCCCTATTATTGATGTGGGCTGAAGTGTTTGCACAGGCAGTCCATGAAGTAGACACAGCTGATGGACGGATGGAGGATGACTCAACAAAGGGAAATTTCGTCTGTCTCATAAATCCCCAGAATTCGCTGATTAAATATTTTGCAAAAGGCAGAGGACAAGATTTTACAGTAGGTGTCTGGCAGGGATAGACGAACTCCAGCCAAAGGTTGATCCGACTTTCAGTTGCCAGCAAGACCCGACTCGTTGGAGAATTAAAGGCGAGGTGGGAGGAAAGTTAGAGATAAATAATAAGAGAACAGGAGGTCAATCTGTGACTTTAGTCTCTTTATTTCCTTTGAACCTGGGGAGTTATGTCGCCCACTTGTTGGACAGGCAGATGCTGTATTTTATCCAAATAACCCTTGAAGATTCTAAAAAAGTTAGAAAAGATTTCTTTCTGTCTGAATTTAAGAATCGTGAACTATCGCACTACCTTTTGGGGGAATATAAAACCTAAGATCCTATAGAAGTTAATGCAATTTGATGTATGTTTGGTCATTCAATCTACATCCATTGACCATTAACAAGAGCCAAGTCTCAATAGTCCAGGATTAATAATCCTACAATGGTTGGACTTTGCTTATCCAGACATCTACACATATTTAGTCACTAGGAAGCTTTAGGCTAAGTGTTCTTTGGATTCGTCTGATTATTGTGGTACAACATGCTACACAACAGCTTTTCTGCATTTTCCTTTTCCATGTGAAGGCTATTCTTTTGACCTGGTGCTTGATGTCACATCGCCAGACTATAAAGGTAACAATTTCCAAGTCAGATGATGAAAGCTTGCAGTGGTGGTGACCGTTCTGCTAGGTGATAGTGCCGGGATTTCCTGAGACTGTGAACATGTCTTAGAGTAAGACTGCAGCTAGTAAAAGAAGGAACGATGCAGCACTTGTGAACTTTTCTTCCAAAGTTAGTTGTTTAGTCTTGGGCTACAGCCACAGTAGCCCGTTAGCGTCAGGACTAAAGTAGCAGCTAAACCGGTTAGCTCATAGCCTAATAACATAACCTCTTTTGCCGCTGCTTAAAACTCTCTGATCTGCTGCCAGGTTTTAACTGCAGAGATTTTAACAGTAACATGTAGTACCAGCATTTTAATGATAGAAAAAGTACTTAGTTAGATTACCCGCTACTAGGGAAAAGGTTCAATACGGTCATGAGCACAGGAACGTGTTTCAGGGTTCAAACTGAATTCATCCAGGTGGTAGCAAAGTCAAACTGAGGTGAAATGTGTAGCTGGGGATTTTAAGCTGAAGCAGCATTTGTATTTTTTTATGACTGACAAGTGACAGCACGTCTTCAGCTCTGTGACAACACTCCAGGTGATTCGGTTTCAATTTGACCTGAAAATGTCAGATACGTCTGGAAAACGGCGATTCGACAGTTGGAAGGGATGATGGTGAAAAAGAAAAGGGCGGGGGGGGGGGGAAAGTGACAGATGATGAACGTTGGCAAATGAAGAGAGAGACAGAACATGTGTCTGTGGTTCCAGTGCCAGGGTGGTGTTTACTTTAGATCTGCAGGTGTGGAATTCAGCAGTATGCAAGCAGGGGAGGCATCACACACACTGATGGAAGAAGATGCACTTTAAATACATGAATACATCTCTCTCTCTCTCACACACACACACACACACACAATCAGCTGAAACGTGTCCAGATTACCACCAACCCTCTATTCACAGACCCTCGTCAAGTAAAAAGTCAACAAGAAAAAGCAAAGTAGTGAAGTTGCACCTCTGTTGAGGGAACTTCCGTTGCTAAAAATAGGTCCACCCTGGCTGCAGTGGTCGGTGGTGGGAGAAGGCGTTGTTTGGCCGGGCGGCGGGATACACTGAGGTAACCTGAGATGGAAGAGTACTATAGCTTCACAAAAAAGAAAAAAAAAATACAATTATTTAGTCAAAACCATGGTGAAATAGGGATTTAAAGGAAAAGGCCACCGTAAAATCCTTCAGCAGTGTTAAAATGTCAGTTTTCCCACATTTGTGTTGTTTTTTTGTCTTAATTCTGCAAGATTCATTGCTTCATTTGTTGTTTTTAGACCAGTGGTTCTCAAAGTGGGGTCCGGGGACCCCCAGGGGTCCCCAGAAAAGAAAAGGCGAATAATAAGTAATTTAATTTCCCTATAATTCCACAATGACAGAAAAAAATAAGTAACTAAATACTATATTTAATTTACTAGTATTTATTTCCTATTATTTGTGTATTATTTTCCCTTTGCACATTATTTATTTTCAAATCTTATTTTAGATATAGAGGTGAAAATGAATGTGGGGAGTGAATACATAAATAAATAGATTTTTAAATGAATAATTTAATAAATGAAATGGAAAATCAAATAATTGGGAGTATTACACACAAATAAATTATTTTTATTAATTATTTAAATGGAAAATTAAATAAATAAATACGTGTAGAGTCATTATTTATTTATTATTATTATTATTATTATTATTAATTATTGCAGTTTCCATCCTCCATAATTTGGGGTTTCCTACAGTTTCTGTTTTAAAACATCTAAAAATAAAAATCTTACCAGATGGGTTCTGAGGTCTAGTTTTTTCTGAGTTTAAGGGTCGTTGGCATTAAAAACTTTAAAGATCAACCCTTAAAAAAAGAAAATGATCATAAGAAGTAATGTAGGAGTGTTTTTTTTAGATATGATGCTGACTCTGATCTATTTCTCTGTCTGCCCTTTTTTCTGTCTTCTTTTCATTCCATCATTCTCTCTTTCACACACACACACACACAGGCAATTATGCACTTGGCAGCATTATGGAGTATTTATCCTTTGACTTTAATCCACAGGGATTTACTGATCAGTTTACACCTCTTGGTCAGAGGAATATGAGCTGTAACTACCATTCTATTGTCAGCTGTAGACAAGCACCTGAGCGCATATTTTCCCCACATATATGTATATGTGCACGCTTTTTTTTCTTTCACTCATCCCTTTGCACACACGCACACACACACACACATATTGCTCCAAGGTACAAACCAACAATCACACTCAGTGAAACTAGATCTTGTTTTGGGGCGTTTTTCTCTTCTTTTTTTTTTTCAGGGGCTCCACCATTCCTCGTCTTCCATCTTTATCCCTCTCCTCCTCCTCCTCCTCCTCTAGGTTATTTTCACATCATCACTCCCCCACCAGTCCAGCATTTAAACCCTCTTTTCATCCCGACTCATGTGTACACTGCTCCGCTGCTCCTCCATTATCTTCCTCACAATTCCTCTATTTCTTTATTCACCTGCCCTCCTTAGCCCCCTCCAGGCAACGTGTGTCTATTGCACTTATTAACAGTGTGGGAACTGTCACTCCATGTGTTTGATCATGTCATGTCTTTTACCTTGAAGGACAAAAAAATAATCACATCACATGACCAGAAAATCCCGTTTTTTCCAACTTTTTACATGGACTGATAATAATATTTGGCAGCAAATCCAAAATACCGCAATGCATTCTGGGTCAAAATTAGAAAGAGATGGATACGTGTCAGTGAGAAAAATGTGATGTAGTGTAACCTTAAAACCTTGGTACCAGATAGTTTAACTCTGAAAAAGGCTTTAAAACACATGCTATTTCTATTCTAAGTGGATTATATATTTAAAATTGACCTTGACTTTTACAGTTTACAGATGATTGTTAAAAAAAAAAGGTTTATGATGGTTTATGGCATGGATTACAAGACAGATAGAGGCATATTTGCAGGGTAAATCCGTCCAATGACTAAAAATTATCTTTATTCTTCCATTTAATCGACAGTGTTTAAAATGAATAATAAACCATAATGGGATCCAGTAAAAGGTTTATAGGATGTAAAAAAAGAGAGAGAGAAAACCCTGATGGTCCTCCAGGATTACAATAGGCATTTATACTATAAATATTAGCTTGAGCATCATGTCTTGTTGGCTGCACTGTCCCTACTTTGCTAAACTCATTGAAATGGAGTCATAAATACCCCTCCGTGGTTTAATATTATTTCACTGGACATAAATAGGGTGCTGTTTGTCTAATTTGTCAAACTCTGTCCGACCGCTCCGTGGTCAGACGCCGAGTTTGTTCTGTCAACACTATAAAGGGGAAGTGATTCATCAGAGTAATAATCCCTTCAGTGGAACAAGCAGCTGTTTCACAATGAGATCAGTTGCAGGATGTAACAAGACCCAGATGCTCAAACAGAGATGGGATGTTTACTCGCCGAACCACAAATCCACCTGCTTACAATGAAACAGACTTCGGCCATGTTTCCAGTGTTTATCTGTACGTGTGTGGACTGTCTAGAGAGAATTGGAGAACAAAATGGATTAGCAATCGTTGTTTTTGCAATATGTATATTTATATATCGCAAGCTTTAGAGTTTCTTGTTCTCACTTATTAGTGCTCATTACTGTGGGTTTTGTCAAAGTCTGGACCAATGGACCATTTGGAGCACATTTAATAGACAACTGTCTTATTCTAAACCAATGCAGTATCTATTTGATATAATTACACTATTACAACATGGCAACAGAATTCACACTTGTATAAATTGTAGAAATTCATATGATAGTTGCTTGTATAGTTTTTGCAAATTTGCATTTTTTGAGGTTTGAGAAATTATCCCAAAATTTCGGGAATTGTGTTAAAACGTATTGAAATAGCATAATAATCATACCATCAGTTATAGGGCTGCAGCTATTCTTTATTTAACGATACTGTAAAAATTAATTTCAGTAACTTTTTTGGATTTTTGCTGCCAGTTAGTTACCGTAAATTTTAAGTTTTTGGGGTTTTACAGTGTATTCGTGTTCCTTAGAAATCCTTTAAGCCCTAGTTGGCTAGTTTATATGATTGCACCGTCACTCATGACTAAGCAAATTAATCTGCCGTTTGTTTTTGGTTTTTTTTTTTTGTCTCCCAGCTTTTCAGCTTTTCTGGAACGAGGCCAGCACGGCTTTGCTTTCAGTCTGGTCGCCATTAATTTGAGCGTTTATCCGCCTCTGTCCTTCATATTTCCCCATTTCCTGAGTCCAACCTTCAGCCGACAAATTTTTTGTGACAACCGCTCCTTTTTTCTTTCCCAGCACTTGTTGGCTTGCAGGCGCGTACTTTATGACTGATTTACACCTAAACACACACTTCATGTGCTCCATCGATCACGCCGCGTTCTTCCAGCCTCTTTGTCTGCCCCCTTGTCCGGACAGCTCAGCCCGCGGTTTGTTTTGGCTCCGACCTGAGTCGCTTCCATTGTCTCTGTCTGTATTGACTGTAGGTTTTTGCTGCATGCAACGTCTCTGAGCCGTCGGATGACATCATAGAGCTGGCGTGAACCTGCCGGTTTTCGGCCGGTGCCAGATTTGCCGGTGGGCAGCAACGGGCCACCTTTTATTGGTGCACTGGGAGTTGAGGCGGTTTGTTCCAAGTGTGTCTCACGTCTGTGTTGAAAGGAGGACGTACGGATACGTTTAATTCTGTGATTGTCGTCTATATTTCATCTCCAGGGGTTTATGATTCATCATTTCCAGGGGCAATTGTCGAGGTTATTGGGAACAAAGGAAACACTTTTATGATCCAGGGGAAATCACAAATTTATGTGATTGTGAACGGATGTTTGCATGTTTCCATGGTGGCACTGGCATGAATTTCGCTGACGTTACATAATTTCTCCTGTTTATAGTGATTCTTTTCTGATTCTTTGATTGTGCATGCACACCTCTTAAGACACACACCCTTTTTTAGTCTTGTTTGCTGTTTGGTACGGCCAAGTTGGAAGTAGCACAGTTCCCACATGTCACTCAATCAGATTTGGATGGTCTCATCATGGGATATTTCCATTGGGTCGCACAGCTGTCCATCAAACCAAAGGTGGTCAAACTTTTGTAGTCGGTTCTCATTGGCTTTCAAGCTGGCTATCTCCTGCCCCCATGCTTTGATTGGCTAATGCATGGTGTCAATCGATGTGAAACAACTATGAGACCAACCAGGTGGAATCTTGTTGCATTATTGGTGCATAGAAACCAACGACTGAAGTGTAGTATTGTCGTGAATGACTGCTAGCTGCTCCCCCGTACCGGTCACGGTACGATGTCTAAAGATGTTAAAAGCAATCCGCTGTTCTATAGTTGGTGGTTCGAGTCTATTTTTGTGCACACAGAACTGATATATGACCAGCAGGCAAAAGAGAAACCGAACACAGAACGGAAGCTCATATTCTGACGATGTAACCCAGGAGGTCTAAATACCGCGATGGCAGTCTAAATTCGGAAACAGCAACGGACCTAAGGCAGGAGATTATGTGATCTCAGATACCCATGCAGGGTCACATCCGTGTCGTTGACAGGGCGACGGTATTTCAGTTACTTGATTGGGTTGTT
The DNA here is from genome assembly GCA_030544235.1 of Lepturacanthus savala. Taxonomy (NCBI): domain Eukaryota; kingdom Metazoa; phylum Chordata; class Actinopteri; order Scombriformes; family Trichiuridae; genus Lepturacanthus; species Lepturacanthus savala. The sequence continues at coordinate 18,101,897 of CM060483.1, forward strand.
GGACGACACAGTAGTGCAAGAAGGTCAAGGGTTCAAGACCTTGGTCTGGGACCTTTCTGTGTGGAGTTTGCATGTTCTCCACGTGTCTGCGTGGGTTTTCTCTGGGTTCTCCGGCTTCCTCCCACAGTCCAAAGACATGCTGAGGTTAACTGGAGACTCCAACACACCCATACCTCTGCCTGTAGGTATGGGTGTGTGAGTGAATAGTGTGTGTGCCCCATGATAGACTAACAACCCATCTGGGGTGTATCCCTGCCTCTCACCTGTAATGTGCTGGGACCCTAGTGAGGAATAAGCTGAGTTATGAGAGGTTGCTTGACTTGACTAATAGTTTTTGCCATGATGTCTTCACACATGAAAATCTAGACCAAAGCTTTGCTTTTTCCTTTCCTTTTCCTTCAATTGGCTCGTTTATGGTGTCAGTCAATGCAAAACAACTTCAAAGCCATAGGTAGAATCTTGTTGCGTTATTGGCTCATAGAAACCAAAGACTGGAGCCCAGTATTGCTGTAAATGACCCCCTGCCACTCCCCCCATACCACTCATGGTACAGTGCATCTCAAGTGATGCTTGAGAAGATGCTTTGAGGGTTGTGGTTATGAAACAACCTCTGTGCACCCATGATTAAGGCTTTAGATGGGTACTTGACCTACACAGTAAAGACAAGGCATGCAAGGAGTTCTAGCAGAAAGGTACAGAACATTCTCGCATTGTAAAATAATTCACTGATAAGTCCTAAAGACCTGGGCAGGGCTGAAATTTCAAGGCATGGGTCCTGAGCATTTACTACATCAATCCAGTAGCATTAACCACCATAGTGTTATAGCGCCTGATGCATGTACATGCCTATTCTCGCCACAGTAAACTTTTGTCCTTAAAAAACATGATTATATTGCTAAGTTTCCCCCCTTAAGTCTCTAATTATGTTCATAGAGGGAAAAAAACGAGGTGGTGGTTTGGGGGGGTGTATTAAGAGGGAGAGCCAACAAGGCTAGGCAGGTAGAGTCTTAATCCTGTCTAATAGCAACGTTCTGTTCTGTCATCATGACTGCCGAATCCTTAGCCAGAGGACAGAGGCAAAGCAATTTTATTTGTGTAGCACATATCAGTTACAATTCAAATTGCTTTCTATAAAACATAAAAGGCATGCAGGTTTTTGCATGCATGCAAGTAAAAATCTCAGTTTTTTTCTGCCTGTATGTGGGGGTACCATGTATGTCGGTATGTTTTTTTTTTCAATGATTAATGCATGAATAATGAAAAAACTCTACAAAACCTTGGAGATAGTGGAAAAAACCCAATGAAGCATTCCTTCCGCTACTTTGGTCCCAGACTAAATCATCTCAAGATCTACAAGATGTGATATTTCTATGCGGGCGTGCATGGTTTATAGAAGATTCACCCCAACCACTTTGAGGATCAACTTCCTTTTTCCTGAGGATGACCATGAAACGTCTGAACAACCGTTGTTTGTATTGCCATGAAGTTTGGCCGGAATACTTGGACAGAAACACGGCATGCAATGCAAAAACTGAAATCCTAACAGGTGAAAATAGGTTGGTTTTATTACAAGTTGTCCAATATTGAGGTTTTTTTTTCCTGATTTGGGACGATTGGTTTTGTTTTAAGAAATCAAGACATTTTCTTCAAGATTAAATAGAGGAAAATCAAAGAAAACCTTGAAATAAGCTAAATTATCAGTGGATAGACAGTGGAATAAGTTACTTCTACTAAATATTGTACCAAAAACAAGATATTTTCCCCCTGTTAAGATTTAAATTTTTGCTTTTTGTGTGTGTGTGTGTGTGTGTGTGTGCTACACTTTAGTTCATGTATTGACATGAGAGCTGTGAACAATCCAAAGTGATTCATGATACAGTAAAGTATAAAGATACAGATTTGGATTTGATCCAGTAGCAGACTAATGACTTTATGTTGCTAACTGTTTTATAATGTATTTTCTTCCCTTCTTGATCTTACAGTATATATGACACATATTCAAGCTACTCACCCCAAAGTACTGAGTGAGATAAGTGGATTCTGGAAGTTTACTAGATAAAGTTTGCATCATTTTTATGACAAATTCCCATAACACATGAGCTTGTTTTATAATCTTATTTATACAGTCAGATGTTTAAAGTACACAAAGCATGCAGATGTGCTCACAAACATACAACTGACGAACACACACACACATGTAATAAACAAGAAGAAGTAAACAGGGAACAGTAGAGGCCTAAACACAGCACAGCTGGCTAGTCTCGCTAGGACCACAGCTGGATGAGAGAGGAAGAGGAGGGATATGATGAAGGGGAGCGATGGGATGAATTAGGGAGGAGGTGTTATCAAGAAAAGGGATCGGGAAGAGAGATGGGAAGCAATTGTCGTCTTTTCTTTTTTTATTTGCATAAACTCTCATTGCTCTTGTTTTTCTTTCCCCCTCTTGATGTCATTCCTAAGTGTGAGGTTCATGCGGAGGTGAAACATGAAGAAAGTCAAAGCAGCAGATTCATTTTTACAGCTTTGGCTATCACTCCATGGATCTGAAACTGACATCTTCCTTTAAGTAACGTGGACGCTCGTTGTTGTTTTTTTCGTACAGCGCCGTGATGACATTGAGGACAGGTGCTGGAGAAAACGCCGCCTTCCCATTGGTGTCTCCCACGCTAGTTGACAGATTGTGGATTTAACAGATTCCTCTGCAGTACTCACTGCAATAGGGAAAGCAAAAAAGGGTCAATTTGTGGTTTTAGGGTATTAGTCGCTCTTCCTCTCGTGCAAAATCTGAAGTTTAAAACTGCAATAATCAATGTTTTCGGGATTTACGGCGGATCAAACGGATGGGTGTTAAACGCCTTATGAGGAATTCTCGGGTCTCCCGGCTCAGTTTTTGTTTTTGTTATTATTATTGTTTGGAAAAGCATTAATTTTACAACTCTCATTTTGCAGCTTTCATCCTCGGTATGCCAAGAAATTAAAGGGAGAATACAAAGAATAAAGAGCACGCTGTTAGAAAATAACAAAGTACCATTCTTATTCATCAAATCAATTAAAATAGCACCTTATAATGGACTCCTCGATCTGATATTTGCAAATATCTCCACTTGTTTATGATGATTTTGAGGATGAGTTTTACTGTCAAATTGTTTTATTGATACATTTTAGGTAAAAGTGAGTAAAAAATAACTAAGCCAATAACAATAAGACATAAACAGGCATAGAAACATGTCCATATATGAATAAGAGACTATGAAAGTAATAAAGAGTTAATAACATAAAATAAAAGCAGATAAAAAGCATTTGTTGGTCAGTTTTCTAGTCCGAGTAATTAAACAATTCAAAAATAACGTAAAGATCCTCGACATCCCAAACCACTGGTATGATGTAATCACTTCCTGTATTCCAAATAGCAACAACCTCATTGTGTTTTATCAACAAAACAGAGTGATGCTTCATCAAAATGTCACACAGCCTATTATTACTTAGTTTTCTGCAGATTGACATTTCTTAATGATGACATTCCATCGATACCTCACCTTTTTTTGTAACTTTTAACGAAACCACCAGCATCGTGTCACACGCGAAGCTCCAGCGCAATTTTCTTCCTTTTCATGCAAACCGACTGCACTGTCATATCATGCATTGCCATCTCAGATATATTGCTAAGAAAACACCAGTATAGGCCTATACATCATACATAACCCTAGACTCAACCTTCAACCGGATAACATCAGCAGGAATGAACGGGCAAGTTGAGACACCGTCCGTTTACCCATGAGCTGCCACTCTCAGGTGTGCGAGCTGCAGACGGCGTTTAAAAAAAAAAGTCGAGTTCAGACGTACGTTCAGGAAAGTGTTTGGACAGTGAAGCAAGAGCAAACAGTGGAGATTGATTGGGGAACATTAGCCGAGGCTGAAAGCTGCATAGCTGGGTAATGCTGGGATGACAGAGTGAAAGAAAAGGCGATGCCTCGCAATGGCGGCCGTGCCTGTTCCATCACGTTATTGTATTCCAGCGAATGTCGGTGAATTATGAGCATCCTGTAGCCTGCACGAGACACATAAATCCATACGACTTAATAGCCTGGGTATATCTGTCCTTTATTGAGCGCAAATTCACTTCAATGTGAAATTTATGCTGTGTTTCTTTGCAATCGGAACTCGGAAAGATGAAAGTCGGAAAGTCCAAAGTAAATACTCGGTCAGAAAGTCAGACTTCTGAGGTAAATGTCATCCATAAAGATGCGAGTTGGAAAGTCCAATTTCCGAAGAAATGTGTTATATTGCAGTGGGAACCCGGAAAGATCCAAATTAGAAAGTCTGACTTCCGAGATAAATGCGTTCCTTTGCGGTCGAAACTCCAAAAAGTCTGAGTTGGAAAGTCTTGACTTCTGAGGTAAACGTGTTCCATTGTGCAAACTGGGAAAACACAGCCGGCTACAGTACGGTGATGTTTGTTTCCATGTCTTTCGAGCATCAAAGAGTACTGCTGGGGAAGTCGGTAGCTACTTCAGGGAAAGGGAGAAAGAAAATCCACTTGAGTTTCAGAGTCGGAATTCCTTGCATTGCACTTTTTCCGATCTGAGGCCTGTATCTTTCCAACTTCCCTGTGCAATGGAACACAGCATTAGCATTGGTTTTGCTGCACATTTGCATGTCTGTTAGACAACAGACCATAGTCCAAGGTGAAGGAATGCCCTTCTAGTTTGTACTGTTACCACAGTTACCACCACAGTCTACAATTAACTTCCTATTTATACTTTCTTTGCACCCTTTTGCTTTTTTTAAAGGCATTTAGTTCTGTTGATACTGCAGGGCAAGAACAAGGCCTCACACACACACACACCCAGGTTGTCTTTCAGTGGATGTAAGATGATGAGATGATCAAGTAGTGACAGATAGTGTGACAGCAGGATTTCAGCTCTGTTCCTGTGTTCTGTTGGGGGTTAGAGGGGTTTTAGACATAATAGTTATGGACATATTTGGAAAGTGATATCTGGCCCTTGACACATAACCTACTAGAAAACAAGAAAATAGACAAAACACAAATAAAGAAAGAAAATAGCGAAACCAAGTTTCAGTGGATGTGCAATGTATTACGTTCATTGAAATCCAATTGGAATACAATCCTTTATTGTCTCTACCGTATTCATTTAATTTCAATGAATTTAATTTATTCCAGGTGTATCCAATTGAAATAATTCAATTAGGTTGGTCCACTATTTGCAATTTCACACCATATTTCACACCACAGCCTTGAGAAAACACAGCCAAATACACCAAATAGAGTGAAGTGCTGGGAAAACAAGATGCAGAAAAGTGCTAAAGGTACAAAATACCCTATCCATAACCACATCACACACCCCTGGATCTCCCTCGGGCGCCAGCTTAGCATCGTCCTTCACTCTTAAGTCTGGGCGTGGACGACAAGAACCAAACTCCACTCAGGTGGAGGCTGGATCTCAGGGGACAAATACAATCAGAAGGGAGCTTGGGTGGTAGTGTATTAAGCATTCATGCTTTTATAACAGGATACGCCTTATGGAATTAAATAATAAGTGTAACGTAATATACATGTTGAGGAAAGGGACGGGATCCTTTATCGTTTTTCTTTCTTTTTTCTTTTCCAGAGATCTTTTAATGCTTCTATTTTTAGTTCATCGTTCGCTTCTCGAGCTGCTCCTTTTTCTGTTTTAACACTCTCCCCATTCCGCTACCTTTCCTGCTCCCTCCATTAGCCCCGATTTCGCTCTTTTCCCTGCTCACTTTCTCTCCCTCTCTCTCTCGCCCCCCCCTTCTGTCACTGTGATTAGAGGAGTTGAGAAGATCAGAAGAAAGCAGGACCAACACTACTGACCTTTCCCCTCCTTTTCCCTCTCTCTCTCTCTCTCCTGCTTTGTGCCAGGCTCACTTTCTCCTTGTCGTGAACGTTTCCCTCTCTCTATATATCGCATCTCTTTGTCTGTAGCTTTCATTGTTGTCATGGATGCTGCCATCTTGGCCAGGTGCCACTTCAATGTATTTGCCCTTATTTATTGCTTGTAATCTCTAACCTCTTCTCAAATTACTAACAGCATGTTCATGAAATCTCCATAAATAAAAATATTTCAAATAAGTAATGTTGCAGGAGAGAAGAGAGTTGTATTTGTTTGATTCCCATTATCTCGTTTCTCTTTATTGTGTTTTATTGTAGGTGTTGTATCTAGGGCAACCACTGTAATTGGAAGATATTCCAAATAATCAATTAGTCAATCTGCAGACTAAATGATTCATGGATTCAAAAGTACTTATCAGATTATTCAGTATAAATTAATGAATTCAGTATATTTTAGATCTTCAATATACCTTTTGCCTAAAGTTGTGGAAAGCTAAATGTGTCATATGCGTCAATATATGTAATCTGTAGTCGACACCTGTTGAAAGTCGTGGGATTAGTATGAAAAATGAAAGATTCATTGTATGTGAATATAAAAATCAGTTGATAAATTGCTGGGAATTTCGGTTTAAAGACATCTATTTGACCCTCTTGAGAGAAATATTCTGCAGATTTATTTACTGATCTCCACCCTGCTTTCAGCGCAGTCACACAGTCGCGCACAAACTAATACACCCCACACTGTTCGTCGCAGTTAAGCTTTGACCCGCTCACTTTCTCCTCATCCACCCCGCGTCCCCTTAACCTCCAGCAGAACCCGGCTGACACCCTTTTTGTCCCTCCTCCTCTCCTTCCACGTCTCTCCACCCCACCGGCACCCTTTCAGCCACTAATCACATTGAAATACCAGCTGTGACCTTTGGGTTCGACCCCAAAAAGACCCCCAGAAAGCATGTGCTCATATATTCACACAGAAGTGCTTAATTGTACATGTGTATCTGTCATATATTTAAGCCTGACAAGCACACGCAAGACCAAAAAAAACACACGCATGTCCTCTCCCTGTTATCTGTCAGCCTCATATGTATATATGAGCTTCTGTCATTCATACGCCGGATTATAAAAGCTCTATGTGTGCCGCTTATAAAGCCTAAAAGCACGGCGTGATGTTTCGCAGATATCTCAGGAATGCCACCCTCAACACACAAGAGGCTAATCTGCAGTTCATCTGGAGTTTATAAACTACACACGGTGGTTGATGCTGAGTTCAAGGTGCATGAAATGGGATGGATGAAAACGGATGATCAAATCCTGTACATTTATGCAACGACCTCTGTGTACACATCTGTCCCCTATCTTCTCGCTGTGTGGTGGTTTTGAAGCATATTTGCTATATTTGCATGATTACTAGTAGTACTAGTGATGTCAAAAGGGACATAGTATTACATTTTGACCTTTAGTAGTAGTACTAGTAAGGTCAGAAATATATTTCCAGTGCTACTAGTGGACATTTTGGCTCCAACTAGTACTACTAGTGGGCATTTTTGCTGTTACTAGTAGTAGTAATAAGGTAATAATACATTACTATTACTACTAGTGGACATTTTTGTACTTACTGTGTAAAAAACTAGTAAGACAGTAGTTACTAGTGCGCCCTAGTGGTTCTAATAGTAAGGACAAAAATCTTAGTAGTACAAGGACCTTAAGTCCATTATTAAGGATATTGAATAAATGCTCAAATGTCTTTCCATACACTTTAAGACCGTTCATTCATGATATTTTTTTTTAGATCAATTGCTTGTCCTTGACCTCCACAACCTCCTGTTCACTCCTGTTTTAAAAAGAAAAATAAAACCTCCCAGAGGTCGTAAGTCACAGTAACATTATGAATGGAGTCATGGAGAGCGCAGGGCTTCCCCGGGGCTTCTGTAGGTATCACTTTGTTCTTTTATTGAGAGGTTGTAGTGAAAGCTGTTTTGAGTTTCTGTTATTAACCAACCGGGCAAAGAGGACGCCTAGAGGGTAATGGTCACATGGTCATCTGCCCTCCTTTAGAGGAATAACACATCTTTAACAACAAGCACCTTGAAACAATTCTGCTTGGGTCTATTTAAAGCTGTAATAGATCTGCAAACTTCTCATTGAGGCTTTTGATCCCTCCATATCTTGATATGACGCACAGTGTTGCCTCTTGTTTGTGGATTTGGATGTTCAAACTTTTTTGCAGCAACAGGCCTTAATTGCTTAGCCAATTATTCAATTTGGTCAACCACAGAGTTTTTTTTTTTTCCCAGAATGAACAGGGATACAAGCATGAGCTGTAATCTCTCTTTGTCTGTCTCGTTTCCCCACAGGGTATCAAGTTTGACGAGCCATGTTCAGGCCTGGACTGCAGCGAAGGATGCAGGTGCAACCCAGAGAAAGGCAGCAGGGTGAGTGATTTCTTTCATCTTTAAAAAAAGAAAAAAAATCACGACTTCTCATCATATGCATATGCACATTTTAAATACGCACAATAAATGCCAAACAAGTTGCAAAATGTTGTATTACACATCAAAGATCACCTAGTTGATCAACTTGAGCTCGTCTCTCTGGGTCAAAATACTTTAGTTTTATTTAGGGGTGTACCGAATCTTCGCAGCTTCGTTCGTCGCCATGACAATCAAATGGCAAAAACAGACAGCTGATGTGATAGTAGTAAGGTGTGACGAGGATGAAGAGAGAGAGGGAGAGATAATGGAGATGCGGGTGTCTCCTCCACTTGCCACCTTGGTGTCATCAGTTGTTTCCCCCGGTTGCGTCCAGCTCATGTATGAAGCTAGAGAGCTGCATAGGGAGCGAGAGAGATGGTCAGCACCTTGTATGGCAACCACTGACTAGAAATAGAAGGGCAGTCCATTTACCATATTGTAGAGAGACCATAGAGACTGTAGAGAGACTGTTGAGAGACAGTAAAAAGACTACTGGGAGACTGTAGAGACTATAAAAAGACTGTAGAAAGACTGAAGAGAGATGGTAGTAAGGCTGTAGGGAGACTATGGAGAGAGACTATAGAAAGACTGTGGAAAGACTAAAGAGAAATGAAGAAAGACTGTAGGTAGGCCATAGAAGGACTAAAGAGAGATGGTAGTCAGACTGTAGAGATACTGTAGAATGTAGAGATACTATAGAAAGACAGTTGAAAGACTAAAGAGAGATGGTAGTAAGACTGTAGAGATACTGTAGAATGTAGAGATACTATAGAAAGACAGTTGAAAGACCAAAGAGAGATGGTAGTCAGACTATAGAGATACTGTAGAATGTAGAGATACTATAGAAAGACAGTTGAAAGACTAAAGAGAGATGGTAGTAAGACTGTAGAGATACTGTAGAATGTAGAGATACTATAGAACAAGGGTGGGCAATCCTGGTCCTGGAGGGCCGGTGTGGGTGCAGGATTTTGTTCCAACCAAGAAGTTACACACCTGATTCTACTAATGAAGGCCTTGGTAATTGCTCTAGAGGTTGATTAGTAGAATCAGGTGTGTAACTTCTTGGTTGGAGCAAAATCCTGCACCCACACCGGCCCTCCAGGACCAGGATTGCCCACCCCTGCTATAGAAAGACAGTTGAAAGACCAAAGAGAGATGGTAGTCAGACTATAGGGAGACTGTAGATATACTATAAAGAGACTAAAGAGAGATGGTAGTAAGAGTGTAAACTGCAGAGAGAGTATGGAAAGACTGTAGAAATAATCTAGAGAGGCTGTGAAGACTATAGAGGGAGGGTAAAGACTATAGGGACACCATAGTGAGTGTAGCAAGAATGGGAATGGCTGTCGCTTAGGGGTAGAGCAGTCATCCACCAGTTGAATGGTCAGTGGTTCGATTGCATGACTGACTGGGTGAGATATTTAGATTAAATCCAGTTCAAATGACTGTTCCATTAGTGCATGAATGTATGATTAGCCTCCCAAAGTGCTCTTTGTACGGGAGCCATCGCCATCAGTGTAGGAATGCGTGCGAATGGTTGAACGTGCTTCAGTGGTCGGAAAGACGAGAAAGTCCCAATACAAATGCAGTCTGAGTACTATTGTAGAATAAGATGTAGACTGTGGAGAGATGGTACAAAGACTGAACTATGAACTAAAACTATATAGAAACTGTAGGGAGACTGTAGAAAGAATGAAGATTTGTAGAAAGACTGTAAAGATAATAGAAAAACTGTAGGGACCATAGACAATAGAGAGAAAATTGAGAAGTACGACACCTGATTCTATTAATGGAGGTCCTTAGCAAGGGCCCTAGTGGTTGATTAGTAGAATAAGGTGTGTAACTGCTTTGGTTGGAACAAAAACCTGCACCCACAGTGCCTCTCCAGGCCCAGGGTTGGAGACCACTGGGGTAAAGTGAACTCAAATATTGCACCTGTGCTATATTGACCAAAAATGTTTGCTTCAGTGGTTTCAAACCCAGCCATGATCAGATATCTGCTCACCAGTGTCGCTAATTGTTTTGGTTAAAATTCCTCAGATATATTTTTACCTTCATCAAGCCTGAAGTTGCCCAAGAGAATTTTACGGTCACCTAGGTGATAACGTCTAATTAAAGAAAATGTTTCTATATCCAAAACACAAGTAAATATATCTTCATTAGGAAATGATGACCTCAGGGCGCTTTCCATTACACCGCTAGCCACACTAATACCTGCAGATTTATATCAACTCTGCTTCAGTCTGCGTGATGCATGTTTCAACAGTCCTTATCTGTGGTCTGCATTGTGAAGTTTGATTCCCGCAGGCGATGAAATCAGACACACACACACACAATAAACAGTGCCTTCAGGTGAGGAACTTATTTTCTCATCATTGTTGCCATGAAATTAATGTCAGTTGTCATCTGTTGGCAGCGATATGCAAGAAAATTTTGGCATAGGCTGAGGCAACTTTGCATTAAACCCTGCAGGTTACATGCAGGGATTAATTCTTTCCATACATACAGAATTTACAAGCACATCTGTTTACACAAACAGGGCATCTTAGGGGGTTGTTGTGCAGAACCAGCTGGATCGATTTGATTTACATTAACTCACCATAAAGTGATGTTTTTTTTTGCATTTCCTTCATTGTTTTAGCAGCTTTGACAGTAGTTTGGCACCCTAATGTTACATGAGGGTAAGACTGGCATCTTCTTGTCTGGCTGCTACAGTACGTGCTAAAACAACATCAAAATAAAATAAAATCATCACTCTGCCTCCATCAAGATAAGAATATATATATATATATATTCTCATTAATGATTTCAGTCACATTTTTGACTTGAAATAATATTACATTGTATAATTCCGAAGCCTTATGAGGTGAAAATATCTTGTTTTTGGTACAATTAGTCCAATGTTTGATAGAATTATCTTATTCCACTGGCAGATAATTTACCTTATTTCCCCTTTTCCTTGATTTCATTTTTACTGTTCTATTGTGAGTTGGGGTCTGGATTTCAACAGCGTTCACCACCCGTTTCAGTTTTTTCCAAGGCCAGCCATATTTGTTTTTTATGCCCCCTCCCATTTCAATCTGATGACGTCTATGCCAAGTCGTCCACGGTGGCTTTTTGGGACTTTTTCCCTCTTAAATCAATTGCCCACTGTGGCCCCACAATGACACTATGCTAAAGACTGAACCAAAACGGTTATGTTGCAGCCGGACCAATAAACCATGAGCTGCAACTCCCTGTAAAGGTGTGATACTACTGATAAAACAGTGTAAAACAAACCCCAGCTGAGACCCCAGTGTTCACCTCTGACTAAACCAGACTAACTGTAAGCTCCGCGCTGTTAATCGGCCTCTTTCAGCCTGTATCCAAACAGCAATTACTGTCTGACACAGAAGCCTACACTTACTGCCTGCCTACTGTACACCACTTTAGGTAAATGACATAGCGACAACAGCCACATTACACCCAGGTACCTGTAGGTAAATGATATAGCCCCAGTAATACCATCCACCGTACTTCTGTACAGGCCTCGTGCTGTATAGTATATTACCATCTTTAACTGCTATTGTCGGGGGCCGTTAAAGCGGTAAGGTGCTTATTTGTCTCTTTTCAGTTTTACTTTTGCACTCGCGGGTCGGCTCGTTGATTCTCGATCATGGCTGTTAAGAGCCCTGAAGTTAAACGGTGGAAAGTAGCATAGATCAGTGTTTGTGCACAGGAGGGGGGACGGTACTCCTGTATAGCTTCCATTAAGACTCTTAAGGCTTTTATGAACCAGAAACCTCAGTTTTTAAAAAAAAAATAGAGAATAGAACATTTGAGGAAAAAAGGAGATAATTCTTCTATTAAAATGAGCAGAATAGCGACATCTAGTGTCTTAAAATTGTAGTTGCAACACAAAAAAGAACAAGGTTCAAGCAACTAGCTTGCACCATGTCAAGTGAGGAATCATACATACATGACATTTTAAAAGATTAGCACTGCTATCCATTACCAATTAGAGACATATCTATGACATCCAGCTAGCATGCTATCATTTATTCATTTCATCTTGCCTGCTTAAGATTCTCTATGATTTGCGTGTTTTCACCTGAAAGTATTATTAGAGTTTTATTAGAATCGATTAGCTAGCTAGATAATAATACTTAAGATTCTAATAAGACTTAAAATGATTCCTCATTTCCTCATTTAACCAGCAGGTAATGTTCGCTAAGCTAGCAAGCGAGTTAGCTTAACTTACCAACCGAGGAGAAAACCATTTCCTTGTTCATTTTGATGCATGTAAATCCTTTATGAGTCCATTTCGCATATGCTTCACTGATATTGACTCTGTAAATATTAAGTCATTTTAACACATTAATTTTTAATTAATTAATTCACATAACATATATTTGTTTTCCTGGAAAAGCTATACTTTTACTTTTCTGTGCCCCTCTAAAATACATTGTGGATGTATTATTATTTTTTTTTAAATATAGATTTTAATTAAAATTCTACATATTTACACAACATTACTAAAACACTATTTTAGTTCCATAAAGCCACATGATGTAGTGTTTATTTCACTTCACTTTGTTTAAAGCTAAACTCCAACTCTGGTATCTTTGACTGGGAAAAAAACAACCAAATTAAACTGATCAAAGACAAGAGGAAGATGGAGATTGACAGAGTATGTATGTCATCTTGTGTGATTTTAGTGCTCTGTTGATCCCTGAGGGCTGAACCTTTGGAAGTTTTTTGTCGCTGCCTGTCAGAACCCTGAGGTTTATCGATAGTTCATCTCTTGAAGAAATCAATCAATGGGATAATCACAGAAAGAGTAGTAATAAGAAAAATAAATGATAAAAAGTTTGATTTATGTGATTTCATGTGCAAACAGGAGTAAAAGGAGCATGACATTTAAATCAGATTGTGTAAAAAAAGAAAATACCGCAAATTAAGGTTAAAGGTGCATGCAGTTAGCTTAGCTTAACTTTGATTTTCTAACTTTTCCTTGATTAAAACATGTATTACCTGGTTTAAAGTCTGTATTAGTGAAGAGAAATGCATTCAAATTATTTATGTAGCACCAAATCACAAATACAGAGCAGGTCTAGGCTGGACTCTTTTAGTAACTTTAACTTTTTAGCTAGCATTGTTCATGGTAAGTTAACCCAATTAACTCATAGCCAACACCTTTTTATAACCCTTGTTGTTTTCTTTTGTTGGAAATATATGTTATTATGGGCACTCTCTATCATAAAACAGTAGTAATTTAAAACAAGTTTCCTGCATTTAAGCACCAAACCTCTTGGATTAAGTCAAGAATCATTGGGAGATGAAGTTGACACCAGAAAAATAACTGTGTGTGAGACAGAGAGAGAGAGAGAGAAGGAAGAAAAGAAGGAAAAAGAAGCAAGAAGCACACACCCAGGCTACAAAGGGGAACAAGGAATAAAGGATGAATAGAAAGGAAAAGAGAAAGAGCAGCGCCACCCCCTTTTGAAAATAAGATGAGGGTAAAGTGATATTGGATGTGTGTCTCGTGGGACGGTAAGATAAGCGAGGGATGAAACCCCTTTACGGGGCCTCTCAATGAAAGACTGTGTCTCCTCGTTGGCGAATTCCCTCGCTTTAATCCCGAAGAAAAGAGAGAAGAAACAGTCGCGAGTGGGAGAGGAGGATAGGAAAGATTAGCAGACTAAACCAGTGATGCCTTCTCCTGTGAAACCAGGAGAAGGCATCACTTTGCATAGGCGTGCACAAGGGGGGGGCAAAGGGGGCAGTTGCCCCCCTGCATGCCCTACTTAGTGCGTTAAAAAACGCCCTTTTAAATGTCTAAACATGTACTAAAAGCCCTTTTAAACATCTAAATGCAACGGAAATGCCTTTTTAAATATCTAAATACAACTAAAATGCTTTTAAAATTTGTAAATGTGTGCTAAAGTGCCCTTTTAAATGTCTGAACATGCACCAAAGTGCTCTTTTTAACATCTAATCGCAAACTGAGATGCCTTTTTAAATATCTAATCATGCACTAAAAGACCTCTCTGTCTCAATGTGCATTAAGTGCCATTTTAAATGTCTAAACATGCACTAAAGTGCCCTTTTAAATGTTTAAACATATACTAAAGTGCCCTCTTGAGTGCTGAAAACGCACAGTCCAGATTGCACTAGAACCAAGAAATACTATGAAGCATTACTACTGCAATTACTTTTATATTGCACCCTTTTTGTACCATGATATCCATGCTTTTCCATGTTTTTTGTAGTTGAACCTTCACCAGCACTAAAAAAGTGTGCTAATAAAGTGAGGCCACTAGACCAGCAGTGTGTTATGTAAAGACCTTTGTGATGGAATGGTGAGTGATCATGGAATGCCGTTGCTGTGGTGCAGTATGATGAAGTCGATGCTTTGCTATGAAACATGAAGTCATAATAACTCCCAATCTGACTCATGCATAACATCTGCAGGTTAATATCGATTAAATATTTACAGCTCCACCCACATTGGCAACAGGAGGTTATGGCATTAGTCGGCATCCGACTCTAAATAACTCCTCCTAGAGAATTAACCAGTGCCGCTTCATATTTGCTCAATGTCATGTTAAAAGCTTTGTAAAACAGAACAAAAACGAGGCCTCATATTTATATAAGACCATATATATTTCGTCAAACACACACACACACACACACACACAGATAGGCTCAGATTGCACACAGATAATTAGCGTTGGCAGCAGCATGACCCTGCGACAAGCATGAATGACGACTTTGATCTCTCTCTTTCTTCCTTCTCTCTCTTACTCTCACGTCTTGAGTTTGTAATTATTGAACTTGTTTTTTGCTGAGTGAGCATTTGTGTGTATATGTATTTTATGGGTATATGAATAGTATCTTTCTTTTATATGTGTGTGTGTGTGTTTATGTATAAGGTGATGTACCTACAGACTACTGTACAGGACAGGTCTTATCAGTGGCGTCCTGTCATCTAAACATTACCCTGCACACAGCAGGGCCTCTGTAAGGTATTTTATCAGCCCCTCACTCTCCTTCTGAGGTGGTCTCCAAAATGGTGGTGGGCTTTGTTTAGGCTTCGTCTTGACACACACACACACGCACACTTTGTAAAATGGCGGTAGAGCAGCCATTTTACCCCCTATTGTCCAAAACAGCTCAACGAATGCAACCCCCCCCCCCAAAAAAAAAACCACGCAATTTTAAGTTTAGCTTTGAACTTTCTGCTTAAAATGAAAACACACACACACACACACCTGACACTCACTCATTGTCAACCCATCCCTTCAACAGACACAGCATTTAGTCTAGGAAAGGTCAAGGGTCACAGCGAAACACAAAGGCTGAAGCAGACAAGAAGGTCAGGGGGGGTACCATGATCACAGACTTTAAGATAGACAGGCTGAGGTGTGTGTGTGTGTGTGTGTGTGTGTGTGTGTGTGTGTGTGTGTGTGTGTGTGTGTGTGTGTGTGTGTGTGTGTGTGTGTGTGTGTGTGTGTGTGTGTGTGTGTGTGTGTGTGTGTGTGTGTGTGGTTTCAAAGGTAATATCAGCCTTCCATCCATCTTCCATCTGCCCTTTCTCATTGCACTCAGCATCTTTCACCCTTTTGGATTTTAATTATAGTGCTGAAACTATAATGTTACTTAAAGGTAAATAACATTATTTACCTTTAAGACAGAAATGGACAAAAGAGGATAAAAGAAAGTGAGAAAAGAAAGTTCAAAGTGAAACTGGAGCAAAGCATGAGACAGGAGGAGACATCATATTAAAGATGGACTTTCTGTCATATTTTAAATGCACTCTACTGCCCCCTGATGGCTCCTCAGGGTACTTTAATGAACCTGACTAGGAATTTGAGTTGCACTTTTTGTAGTTAACTTTTCAGAAAGTGAGTTTACAGGCAGTGGTGTACAGTAAATAGGTATATTTACTCAAGTACTGTACTTAAGTAGCGGTGGATGAAGTTTTATTGACTAAAAGTAGAAAACATGTCTCAAAAAATGCTCAATTACAAGTAGACAATTGAAAATTGAAGTAGAGAAGTATTAATGACCTGCTGCTTACTTTCCAATGACAGAACACATCGTTTTTTGTATGTGCTTTTTATTTAATTATACCATTAAATAGATAATAAATTCCTTTGTTTTTTAATAAACATGTTTACCTGGTAGGGTTTCAAGCAGTTTTCTGCATGTTCAATTAATACTGTTCATGTTATGTTACTGTAGATTTATTTCATACAGCTTCTCCAACCTAAAAATCATAAAACCTATGTTCTGATGGTTTTTTAAGAGGGATGCCAGTTTTCTCTTGCAGATACAGAAAGATTGAATACTTTACAGTGTACGTGTAATAAACCAGAAGAATGACAGAAGGATGTCATTCATGCATTCAACTCATCTATTCTTAATTACAGGCTTTAAAATAAAGTTTTTTAAAGTCTGATATCTTCTGGGGAATCTGATGGGCAAACACATGCAGGAATGCACAACACTGGTTATTACTGATTTTATTGGCTTTTTCTTTATATGTGATGACAATGGCAATTATTTATGACATTTCCATTCACGCAAATCATACCGATGACAAATCCAAACTGTCATTTTTGAAAGTTTTTTTTTCTTTTCACCAGCGCCATCGTTGCTGACCTCAATAGTACCAGAGAAACGCTGTTAAACATGTAGAAACTCATCCTATTAGAAACAAAAATCCTTTGGACTGTGTAATTACATATATGTGTGTGTGTTTGTGTGTGTGTGGTATGTTGATGTGTGTGTTTTGGCAGCTGGTAAGCAGTCATATACATCATCATGGCCTACAATAAATATGACCTGCTGTGGTGAAACGTATCAAACTGTTAAACATGCTGCTGACAGCATGTGCCATTAAAAAAAGACAAAGGCAACAAATAGATAATGTGAAAAAATGTATTTTAAATGACTATCTCAACATTCCATTGAAGCTAGATATAGGTAGAATTCAAATAGAGGAAGAAGGTTAGGATCCACTCTTAAAGGTACAGTGCATAGGATTTAGCAGCATCTAGCAGAACAGACATGGCAGAAATGGAATTTAATATATACAAACTGTTTTTTTCTGTTTTTCAAGGCCAGTGTAGCTTCTCTTATACATTGGAGTAGTAATTGGTTGCAATCTGCAATCTCACCATTAGATGCTGCCAGAAACTATGCACCGTACCTTTAAATTGTGAGATCCGAACTACGTACTGCATTAACATGCATTACAGTTACATTTGGAAGCCAAGATTTCCTTAAAGGAATTACAGAAACCTATTTTTTTTAGATATTGGTAAAATTCAAACACAGGAATAAGGTTAGGATCCATTCTTAAAGGTACAGTGTTTAAAATTTAGCAGCATCTAGCAGAAAAGACTTGGCAGAAATGGAATCTAACATGCAAAACCATGTTTTAATTAGTATATAATTCAATCAAAATATGAATTGTTGCATTTTTATGAGGTTAGAATGAGCATAAACTTCAAGAATGATTCCCCAAGCTGAAAATGTGTTAGTTATTATGTGTTTTGATCTCAGTCTTTAACATTAGGAGGAAGGAAAAAAGTGATTTAGTTCACTGCTGTGTTTTCTAATTCCAGACTTTTGTTGTGAAGGAGCAGAGAGATATTGTAGGTCGAGGAGAAGAGTCCCACACTCCCACACACACACACACACACACACACACACACACACACACACACAATACAGAAAGCGTATGCATATAAGATGATTATGAACAATCTCCAGAAACACAGCTGCAGAACCTCAGGAAATCCCAGCACTATCACCTAAAAGAACAGAATCTGGGCCTGACATGCAAATTAAACAAAATTGATAATTAACAGAGCAAAAGTGCAACTTTACAGGTTCTGCAGCTGCTTTTGCAGAACAACTGTTTTGAAGCTGAGCGCATGGTGTGTGATATTATGTTATCAGAAACACACAGATGTCTTCATATCATCCCCGCTGTCTGGGCTTTTACTTCGATTCATTCGTTACTGGCAGATTTTCTCACAGACAGACGCCCCTATCCTCTGTCCCCTCCATATGGGACGCATTTTTCACCACCTGCACCACCTCTCAACTCCCATAGCTGCTCTTCCCCTCTTTGTTTTGTTATTCCTATAAGTGATGCAATTGTTCCACCTTCACGGAGCCTCTTCCAAAAACATACTGTAGCGCGTGGGGGGAGATTATTATCTGGATCTCGCCATCAAGATAAATCAGATTAACTGCAGGTTTCATTCACAGCAGCAGTCTGGTGACAGCTTTTACAACCTTTACAAGCTTGGTTTTTTATTTCCAGTTTATTTGAGCATAATCCCCCTGAGAGCCAAACTACTAATTAGGCATCGTAATTCATTTCTGAGCTGTTACCAATGTCCGTATCTCCTTTAGCCTCAATGATCACAGCTGTACGCTGTTTTTTTAAAGGTCCATCGGCTGCACTCTAAGGTTATCATCACCTCAGGCCCATTTTTATGGAAGGGCGACCTTTTTAAGCCCAATTACGCCATTTAACAATCGTCTCTGGAAGTGGCCTTGTCTTAACGGCTCATCCTGAGCACCTTCTGTTGATAAACTGGGGAAAAGTCTGTCAGATCACAAAGAAGTAGAGAACATCAAACATAAAAGTGTTCTATTCCTTTTTGCTTCTTCCGCCTCCAACCGAGAAAACGCCCGACACGACTTTATGACATCATCAGCGTGGGACAGCGGGGGGGGGACGACACTGGCCGCTTATGGGTTTTTTTATTAGAGGGGAAAGCACCTGGATGAAAAGAGGGAACAGGTTTTCTCTTTTAACGGTGGCCATCAGCTCAAACAGACGAGTCGGTGGCAAAGAGGAGGGGTGGGAATCAGTCTGTGGTAAAAGAGGAGAAGAATGTGGATATAGAGATTAGATTTGCTGTGATGATAATTATGATCGATCTGGATTTCTGGAAAAAATAAAGCAAAACTGAACAAAAAGGAACATTTGGAACTATATGATATGTAAAAATAATGCAGTATAAAAAGCTAAGTATTTCCACCTTTCAGTGCAACTTTATTTTGGAAAAAATATGGACAGTAGACAAATAACCTATACATTTGATTTTTTAAAACAAAGAAAGATGAAAGACAGATAGATTGATTCATTATTGATCAATCTGAGCATTTTTTTTCCCCTAAACAAATCAATTAATATTTTTGAAAAGCATTTTATATCTTTGTATCATTTGTTCTTTACATATGAAATCAAAAATAAAACTAAGACTGATTATTTTATTTGTTTAATATTCTAACAAAAAAAAGAAAACAGACTTTTTTCATTAGATCGAAAATATGAAATGGAAAAATGGGGCACATAACTGGATTTGATTTTAATATATAATTGGTTAATGTGATCTGAAAATCTGCAAGTTACATGTTTCAGTATAATTTGATTGATAAAAATGTTCACACAAAAATCAACAAATGGCTTTTCCCTACTCCGTTTGCTGTAGTACATCATAACTACTACAGGTGAGGTTTTACTGGAAAAATATTTTATATGGATGAGATTAGTACGTTTCCAGGTCATGTAACCCCGACCTTTTGTGTTAGATTAATAAACAAATAATAAAATAACCAATCACCTTTGCATTTTTTTGGATTTGGATTTCACGCAAACATGAGGTCTGCAGCTGGACACTTCTCGACAGTCGAAGGTTTCGGGTGTTCCCCCTCAGCGTTGCCAGAAAAACCAACAAACTCACACATGATTACTGGAGACAAATATACAAGCAAGACAAAGTGTAAACACTTAATGCAGCGCAGAAAGAAGATGATGCACAGATGTACGTGAGGATCTGAGAAAACACATTTTCCATCTCTCAGGCTCCCTTTCATGAGTGTGGGAGCGTTAGTGTTTTCAGCGTTTAGTCGATTATCGATTAGTTGCCGACTATTACGTTAATCGATAACTATTTTAATCATTTTTAAGAAGAAAATGTCCAAATTCTCTGGTTCCAGCTTCTGACAGTAATTGACATTTTACACCATTTGGTGAACCAAACCAATAATAATCAACCTCGACAGATAGCTGTTACTTGCAGCCATAACATTTTCAGTTTTTTTTTTTTTTACATTTCCTGGCTGTTGTTTGACCTTTTTTTTTTTGCCCGGGGCGTCTGAGATTCTGCCGATTCACGCCTGTGCGTGCATGCGGCTCAGACTGTAATTGGGTTATCAGACTGTCCCGCTGATTAAACTTGAACCCAAAGACCCGACACGCCCGTTCGCCAAAAACGCCTCCGCCCCCCGTAAACACTGTTCCCATCACCGTCCCACAGTGAGCATGTGGTGTGACAGCTGAAATCTTCCCCCGGGCCTCGGAACAATATGTCCCACTAAACCCTCCGAGGGCCTGAGGGTGTGTGCGTGCGCGTCTGCGCTTTTCACGCGCGCGAATTCAACAACAACACACACGCACGCTAGGTTTCACGCATACGTGGCGGCGAGAATCTGTCTGTCCAAGCACTCTCCTCTATTAGGAAGTGAGGTAGGCCTGATGGGAGCAGTAAGTCCAGAGAGCTTAGGGGCCCAGAATAGGCTCCATTGTGCCCTTTGTGCTGGAGGGGATTTGGGCCTACAAACTGACCAGTCTGCTGGAAGGTGATGAGGATGGAAGGTCTGGAAGAGCCGGGATGGAGACCCAACAGTCCGGCATGAAAAGCGATAGAGATGCCAACTGGCGGGGGACATCTGTGGTGAGACTCGGGAGACGCTGACAGGAAGAGACTGATCTCTGATAAAAACTAGACCTGATGCGTATGAAAATAAATGCACATTATCCTTATGATCCATGCAAATTAGATCATGGTGACCAGGGCCGTAGCCGAGGTCAACATTTTATATACACTACCGTTCAAAAGTTTGGGGTCACTTAGAAATGTCTTGTTTTTGAAAGAAAAGCACTGTTTTTTTCAATGAAACTAATCAGAAACAGATTCTATGCGTTGATAATGTGGTAAATGACTATTCAAGCTGCAAATGTCTGGTTTTTGGTGCAATAGCTACATAGGTGTATAGAGGCCCATTTCCAGCAACTATCGCTGCAGTGTTTTTGCTTGTTGCATCAGAAGGTTAATGGATGATTAGAAAACCCTTGTGCAATCATGCTAGCTCAGCTGAAAACAGTTTAGCTGGTTAGAGGAGCTATACAACTGAGCTTCCTTTGACGAAAGCAAAGTTTGAAGGAAAAAAATATTGTTACACTAAACACTAAATTGTCTGGTGACCCCAAAACGTTATACTGGCATACTAATACTAATGTGTGTATATACTCATTCTCATTGAATATTACATCTTTCACCTTTTCTCCTTTTTGCCTCTGCCTTTCTGGCTGGAAGAAATGCTAACGTTCACGGTGACTCGAACTAGCCTTAATCAAATAATTACACATTCCACCACTCTAGCAGTTACATAGCAACATCATCATTGATTGATAATGTCAATAATAACTTATGTGGTTCCTCAGCTTTCTATTCTTGAGCCGACTTCTGTCATATTAACAGCTTATAAATTCATTGTGGCTAACATGTTAGCAATGAGTTGCTTATTACCATATCAAACAGTTATACAGCAACATCATCATTCTTTTTGAGTCTTGTTTCTGTCCATCTGGTGAAAATAAGGCCAATATGCCCTCTCTTTTAGCTAAGGTTCAGCTCTCAACTGAGGGGAAAACTGAGGCCGCCTAGTGGTCATGTCTCATTGTGCAGCCTGGATTATACATTTTCTGAATGCAATTTAACAGAGCACATTTGATCTTTATTGGTATTGCGTATTCTCCACCATTTTTTGTTCCCTTTCATCCCTTCCCTTTTATCTCCACTCTTCAAACTCTGTGATCTTCTTCTCCAGTGCAGACCGCAATTTTTAATTCCATGCCATGTTTGGGAATAAACAGCGACGCTCGGGAACCCACTCACTGACTTCCTCCTTCAACAAACCCAAATACACTCACTTCAAGCTGACCTGGAAAGAGATCCTCTAAAGATTAGATTTTAGTAGCCACTATCTAACATTTATTAGCTTCTCACAGATTCAGAAAGGTCTGGTTTAGGGTGCTAATCATCCCTTATGGTTATAAATTTGACCATAATATCAGATGAATGCATGTTGCCTTCACAAGAAGCACCACAACTGACAACCAAGCTTTTATTGGCCTCTTGAAAGTGACCCCTATAACCTGAAGAAGTGGATGCAAGACAGATGTTGGTGCCTTTTGACGAGATGACCTTACAAATCTTCCGGATCTTCTGGTTGCACAAAATAGACTTGAGCAAGTTACAGAAGGGTTTTAGGACATTAATAAAGAGTTAATGGGGGGTTTGGCAGTTTTACTGTGATTGCAGTGTTGGGGGAGGCAAAAAAGAGAACAGGAGCAATGTAGGAGATAAACCCTAATGGTGACAAAGTTTAAAAAAAGAAAGCGTGATGGAGAAAACGAGACGGAGGGAAGGTGAGGCATGAGAGAAAGTGTCCCTCTGTGGGACCTCCGCATATTTTCCCCAGGTGAAACCAGGTGTGAATGTGAGCTACGAGCCAGATAGCTCCAGCAGGCCGCCTTCACCTGGCACAGCCCTGTCATTACACTAACCTGCCTGCCCCGAAGCCACCGGGCTAGAGGCAGAGAGCTGGAACCTTCCACCAGACACACATGCAGTGTGGTCACGGCTAATCCAGGATCACTGTCACCCTGAAAAGGCAACTGCAGGAAATGTCAAGAATGACATAACTATAGTCAGAGACGCTAAATGTTAAGGTTGATACAGGACCACACCAGCACATACATCTTATATCTGTGCCATAGATCTCAGGTATTGTCTCGAAAATCTTCCATGAAGAGCATTTTTACCACATTGCTAATTGTAAGCACCATTGCAGTGCCCAGGCTGATTAGTTGGCTCCAAGAAGTCCTGCTTGCAGTGTTCTCGGGAATCGATTGTCCTCAAATTGGGGTCAGCATTCGACTCCATTGGCCGACACTGTGGATGAGATGTATAGTATGTATATCTATGGTCTACGGCAGCTCAAACAGGAAGTGAGTTCATATCTCAGCAATGGTTTATTGTATGCAAACCAAACGTAGTGCATGTACCTCAGACCCCATCAGGAGGATGCTCAACAAAGCTTGTGACTTTTGACGCCTGCTGACGGGTGCTGTAATTGGTAAAAATGTGTTTTGGCACATATCTCATGATGTGTTTGGGTTTGGAACAACATTCCAATCGCTAACCATACTATGGGTTGTCACATTGAGGAATCTTGCCAATTTTTAAGGTCAGGATAAGTATTCGGCCGCCATATTTGCCAAATTTGACGGCGAAGCTGACAAACAGGAAGTAGCCTTATATCTCAGCCAATTTTGGTGTAGCAACATGAAACTATGTGGTAATTTCTCTGGCCTAATTTCATTCTGTTGCCATAGCAACTTTGGCCTTGACAAAAACATATTTGGACATAATTCTAATTGGCAGTAAAGTTATGGCTCTCTATATATAGAATATAGAGAGATTTCTGAGATTTATAGGTCAAAAGTTATAGGCTGAAACACAAAGTGTGTTGTTATAGTGACACCATCTGGCAATATTGCACCTTTCTTCACTCACACACACTGACATACAAGCAGAGATTCCTGGCTTTATAGTGACATTACCAGGGTCATTGAATTTGCCCTATAAATGTCCCGTTCAGCCCCCATTATGTTGGACTTTAGTAACATTCTTTAACGTCTTTGGTTCCCAGGGGTCGGATGTTTTGTTCAAGCCCCATTTAGGAGATTTTTTTCCTGGGGGAAATCATTAGACAATATAATTTATATCAGATAAAGAAACAGAAAGGCCTCACTTTACGACCACTTACATAGGCGCCAAACAGGCGTTCTCTACCATATAGGATGAAAGATAAAGTTTAGACAGCCACAAGAAGGTATTTAAGAGCTTATAGCATTATGTGATTGTCTGCTTGATGTCCTCAAAATGGGTTAGGGTTGGTGTTAGAGCTGGTTTAAATGGTTTTGTGTCTGCAGGCAGAGCAGTTAAATATGAATAGGGCCAGTCGTGAATTGAGAATTACCTTCCTTTTTGTATTATGTACATGTGCGTGCATTGAAATAACAGAGGGGTGTGTGAACCTTTGCTTTATGTCTAATGAAGGGTGTGTAACCTCCACAGTCCACAGTTAGGGAAACAAGACCCTTTAATCTCCCTCTGATAAATTCAGATTTAAATGTATAAAATCTAAAATTCTGAAAGGGCAAGTTGAGGTCAATGTTAAAGGGCGTTAAGACAGGAATGTTTTAACGCAGTCAATTAAAAATCCTCACGAGTATGCAGTCAAGTGTCCACATGTCTACAAACGTCTCATAAATGCTAAATGTATACCTGCAAGCGCACTGGTTTACGTTCCCTAGTTAACTCCGGCGACATTTATATGGAGCACATTTCCTCATGGTGCAGAAATGAAAAGAATTTGCTTATATTCTAATTTCTGATATAAAACAGTCATAAAACATGTAAAACCTTGTCACGGTAGTAAACCCAATTTCAGTTCTGCAGCTCAAATACTCCTGACTTTGTTTTGACCCTGAATGCAGACCTCTAACCTGAATATGTGAGTTAATGGCAGGTTGTCAGTAGTCGTAGATGATAGTGTTTGTTTAAACCTAATGAGCCCAGTCTCAGGAGGGTTTTCATTACTGTGTACATTCATCCAACTCTAAATCACTGCAAACCCACCTGTAAATGTTGCTTCTTTTTTTTTTTCACTGCCATCATGGGACAGAAAACAGGTAGTGCAGCCTGGTGCCTGCAGCACATGTTATTTTAGACCAGTGGTTCTCAATGTGGGGACCACCAGGGCTCCTTAAAGAATAATTTATTTTTTACTATAATTCCACAATGACAGAATGTAGAACCATTTGTTTAGAGGACTGCCCCAATTTAATATAAATAAATACATATATTTAATTTAGTAGTATTTATTTCCTATATTTTGTGTATTATTTACCCTTTGCGCAAGAATTTATTTATTTTATATATTGAGGGGAAAATGAAAGGGATGAGTGAATAAAAAAATTATGTAAAAATAAAATAAATGTGGAAATAAAAAATAAAACAAATTTTATGAATGGAAAATTAAATATATACCATTTGCTGGTATATTAATTTATTAATTCATTCTTGATTATGGCAGTTTTTTGTCCTCAATAATTTTGTGAATTATTTTATGAATTAATTAAATGGAAAATTAAATGGACATTTACTGATATTTATTTATGTACTTAGTCATTATTTATTTATGTATATTTTTTCTGGATTATGACAGTTTCAGTACCCCATCAGTTTGAACAGAAAACATCTTAAAGCACAAATCTTATGAGATATCGGCCTATTTTTTGGGGAGTTTTAAGGGTCCTCGATATAAGAAAAGTTTAAATACCACTACTAAAGTGAACAGTAATCTACAGTAGCAGCTTCTCTTCCTGGCCACCGTCTGAGACCACATGTCACTACACGCCCACATGAAGCACGTCTTCACCATCCAACACATCAGAGATCTGGCATGTGTGGATTCACTCTCATGTGAAGAAAGACACAGCTGGGTTTTTACGCCTCAACTTGTTTCCCCGTCTCGTGTAAACACACAAATCTGTTTAACAAAGACAAGATGGCCTCCCCAACAATTTCTCCCCCCCGCCCCAACACCGCTTGAACTCATGAGTAGATCAGGGGTGTCAAACATGTGGCCCGGGGGCCAGAAACGGCCCCTTACAGGGTCCAATCCTGCCCACTGGATGACTGTATAAACTGTGATTAAAAAATGAACCAGAAATGTGAAGGCTCAAAAGATTTTATCAGATGAAAATATCTTGTATTTAATACAATTAGTCCAATATTTAATAGAATTATCTTGAATTGGCCGATAATTTTGCTTATTTCAAGTTTTTCAAGTTAGAATCATGAGATAAAATGTCCAAAATATGAGATAAAAGTCCAAATGCTTCCTGTGGGTGGGACTAATTGCCAAACTCCTTCAGCCAATCAATGCACTGCCTGATCCTGTATGAATTCAATGGTCATATTTTTCCTTTAGAAAAAGTTATACTTGCACATTGCAAATTCTTCTTTAGGTCCATTAGATTGATTCTGGTCTATATCAATAGTGTAAAAAGGACCTTTATTATCATTATTATTTTTTTAAATAAAATGTCACACAACACAGTTTTTCCTTAACAATCTCCACTTTATCTCCATTTATTTTTTCCTGATGTTGATAAATGAACCGTGTTTCAGACCAGTCCAACCTGAAACGCTGTGTTCTCCCCTCTCTTCTGTCAGGGTCGTCCTGGGCCTCTTGGTGTGGTTGGTGAAAGTGGGCCTGAGGGGCCCCGTGGATCTGTGGGGCCTTCAGGGCCCAAAGGAGAGAAGGGCCACATTGGACTGAAGGGACCATCTGGACCAAAAGGAGACAAGGTCGGTGCCATTAGATAAAAACATATTGCATTGTTCTCATTTTATTGTATTTATTTTATTTTTTTACAATGGAATGAATGAAGGACAGTGAACCAACTGCAATACTCCTTCCTTGTTATTATATGAGCAATAAAAAATTATGCTTAATTAACTAGAAACGTTAATGTATTTCATACAGAAAACCACCCACACAACGTCCATCAGAACCACCTGTAGTAATGCGATTTCACCACCAGGTGTTGCTGTTTAATTGGATTAGAAATTAACACAATGGATAATTTCTTTCTGAAGGGACCTATGGGAGTGCCCGGGTTCCAAGGAGCTGATGGAGTACCTGTAAGTAAACCAGGAGCACAAACACATTTCTTTCCCTTTCTGGGCTGATTTTTTCCTCTTTTTCCTGGTATTTCTATCTGTTATTCTCCAACATACAATAAATGTCCTCTTACAAACTGATAAAGGCATTTTAATGGATCTTTTGAAGCCATATTCGATTGTATTTTTCATTATAAATGTGTAACCAGTATTCAGGGGTGTGCACAGATTTTTTGAGGGGCAGGGGCGAAAAGAAAAAAAGGGAACCCACATGTTTTATGTATATTATATATGAATTTCTTTGTACATGATTAAAACTTAACTTAGTGGACTACTCAAGGTAGTGTGTGCTTCTCGATGCAGGGTCATCCTGGTCAGGAGGGCGGTAGAGGACCACCAGGACTGGACGGGTGCAACGGGACCATCGGTGAACCTGGAGTGCCCGGTTATGGGACAGGTGGACCTGGACCCATGGGTTTAGCTGTGAGGATGAGCTTCAGTTATTTCTTCATATGTTTCAACGCCTTTGCCAAACCATCTGGCGTGTAATGACACGGCACGGTTTCCTCCTCCAACAGGGGCCGACTGGGCCGAAAGGTCAGAAAGGAGAGGCCCGATACTTCAATGACAATGAAATCGTGGTAAGGTCTCACACACGTATGTAAATTATCTCACAGGTCTTACTTTTTTGATTTCTGAACCCTTCGAACAGCATTTGAGAGAAAAAAAGGTTAATCAAGTTATGGTTTATCTTAAGCAATCGGACTCCTCAAAATCCACTTTCTTACCGTTTCCGGTAAATACACTGCAAAAAATGAAATCTTAAGAGGTAAAATATGTTTTTAAACTAGATCTACACACCACCAGATTTAAAACAGATTAGCCCTAACATATGTTTTTTTGAGTATTACACATAATTTCCTCAATATTTAATACCAGTTTGACTTTTATGAAAAGAAGAAAAAAAGAAAAAAAATTCACATTAATTGTATTGACATGATTTGGCCAGTAGATGGTGCTGTTGTCACATGGTAAAATGAGTAAAAATGGGTAAAATAAAGAAAATATAAGTAAAAATGGGAAATGTAGACAATTGTTCAACCTTGTTAGAGGTTTTCATTTAAGTGTTTTTTATTTTTATTTTTCTCTTTCAGGGTTTACCTGGTTTACCAGGACACAACGGTCCAACTGTAAGAATCAACTTTTTCTACTTACTGAGGAACATTATTATTATCATCTTTGGATGCAGAATATATTAAAGTCGTTTCATTTCTCAGTTTAGCTGTGAATGTAATAACCAATAATAATACATTTGCAAATCAGTTCTGACCTGTTGTGTTGTGCACCTGCAGGGTATTAAAGGTCCTGATGGTCCAGTTGGTTTGCCCGGTCCAAGTGGCCCTGAAGGATTTACTGTATGTGAATAACATTTATCAGTTTTATTACACAGTTGAATTTATAAGTTTTAATACATTGTATTTTTTGTGTTGTAGTTGCATTACATTACAAACTGATGTACCATGATTTGTTAAATATGTCCCAAATTTGATATTTTAGCGCATAAACTAATGTTAATTTATTCGTAAAGGTTTTCAAGCGATGGTATAGTATTTCAACATCAATTTATCTTCTATGTCTCATTTTGTGTGACACCATATTGCATTAATATTTGATTTTGTTGCTGATTTTATAATTGAAACTGAGTCTAGCTCTGTTTTCTGTACATAGGGTCCACCCGGTCCTCCCGGTCCCCCAGGGCCAATGGTAAGTAAAATTATATTTTACAATAAAATAAGGCAGTAAGTGGTTATCAATTAAATGTTTTTTTTTAATTTATTGTTCCTCCAAGTGCATTTTTGGTGTAACCCCTGTTGTTTCTAGGGAAGCCGTAGTGACGGATATCAAGGAGAGAGAGGAGACAAGGTACGCAGCTGAAGAAATCATTAAAACTAATTTATTTGAATGTAGAGATTAATGCACGCAAAACTCCACATATGTTAATACTTAAATACAACTTTAGTTTAATTATTTAGTTCTCCATCATTTACACATACACTACAGTTCAAAAGTTTGGGGTCACCCAGGCAATTTAGTGTTTTCCTTTAAAAGTCACACGTATGATTTGTAAAAGGAATAGAACATTTTATTACATTAGCCTTTTCATGCAATGAGTACATGCATTGTACCATTAGAACACTTGACTGATAGTTGCTGGAAATGCGCCTCTATACATCTATGTAGATGTTGCACCAAAAACCAGACATTTGCAGCTAGAATAGTCATTTACATTAGTAATGTATAGAGTGTATTTCTGATTAGTTTAAAGTTATCTTCATTGAAAAAGACAGTGCTTGTTTTTTTAAAATATAAGGAAAATTTGCCAAACTTTTGAACAGTAGTGTACAGTACAAGACAAGTTAGTTAGACAAGACAAGTTAGGAGTTATTTGGACGGATTGTGACACACACTAAAGCAAAGTTACTGAAAATGAATGAAACATTCACATAATCTGTATTTGTGTCTGTGAGTGAGACTGAGGATACTTTATCTCCATGAAATTATCACAGGTGCTAGATTGAGGTGGATGTGAATATTAGAGCAAGCATAAAAACCACAGTAAAAATGGCAAACGTCCGATTGTCGACAGCGGTTTGGTGTTTTCCTGTCCTGGTGTGCATTCAGGATGTGTTAGCCTAGCTTAGCACAAAGACAGAAGCAGAAATGAAGGCAGTCCTCCTTCATAAAGGACAACAAAACACACACATACAGTGCTTCATTTTTGATACACTGAATGCACAAAAATGAATGAATTAAAGTTCAACTTTACACTTTCTCTCATTTCATCTCTACAAACATCAACTACAGACTAGTCCATTAAAACAGCAGGCTTAGAGTGCTCTAGCTGGGTCCGAAGTGTGTGTGTTTGTGCATGCGTGTGGATATGTGTATGCATTTCTGTGTGTGTAATAAATGGATTGGTTGGCCATAATGCTGTGCATGTTAAATTCTCGGTGGTGGTATGACACTCTGCACTCCTTCCGTCCAACATATTAATTTACCCATCCTCCCCATCCCTCCTTAACCCCACCCATCCCTCCATCCCTGCATCCCTCCATCCTCCTCTCTCCATCCCCAGATTGACACTGAACTGTGTGTTGCATCCATTTCCTGTATGATAAAAAGATCACATGAACCTCTATTTGATTCAGTCTGGTTTGTTCTTTTCAAATGATCTGTGCTGCCACTGAGACAAGTCACAAACAAAGCAATCAAAGCTGAAAATCAAATTCGAATCATGATCCAATTTCCGGCCATTTCTACTATTTCCCTCACTCAGATTCCAAATTTTACAATGTATTACGAATATGGTTTGAGAACTGATCAGTGGCATTACACGCTTGTTTCCCTTGCTGTTGAATGGCAGTTCAGAGATTTTAAATGGTGAAGTTTCTTTTTTTTTATCGATTAGGCCACGTGGCCATGGCCTGCACCATATTTGATCTTATTAAAAATAAAAAAAAACAACTCACAAATTGAACCATAAAATGTACAATATAAGAAACTTCAACCATGTTCAAATTTCTGAGCTGTTATTTTGAAGGAGCGATCTGTGGACTGTGGACTGGGTGCTGGAATCACTTGCTCCTACTTCCTGTGTTGCTCTAATTCCCTCCCCTCACCCCTCCTTGATCACATTTTGGGCATCTGGCGGTGAACTGGGTGATTTTTGTAGTTCATTAGCCTGCTCTCTGACTCCTCACCCCTCCATCCATCCACCAATCACACACGACTACTAACACACACTGCATGCATGTTATGCTCAACCAAACCCTCGAACACCGAACCATGAGGCAGATTCAGGGTTACGCTGAATGTGGAAACAGCTGGATTTACTGTTGAGCCTGTTGAGATATTGTCGAATGAACCTAAAGTAGTTCTTTGAGTAGAAAATGTGTTTCTGTTTTAGTCCCATGAAACGAGAGGTCCCAAATTTCTTTAAATTGAATAGGATCTCAAGATAAAGTATACCTGCACTCTCTCTATTCTGTCTTTCTCTCTTTCTCCTCCCTGTGTTTCCTTATTTCTCCTCATTTTGTCCCTCTCCCCCTCATGTGCATTTACTGCTTTTCCCTCCATCTTGGATTTTTATTTTCTATATTTCTGTTGCACTCGCCCTTACCTTGAAAGCTGTTCATTAATGTTTATAGGGTTTTTTTTGTTTTTAATTTGAGCCTTTCAACAACTTTTCTTCTCTGTCTGCACTAATATGGCCAAAAGTATAGGAACACCTATTACATATATATATTACATGATTATAACAACTTTGGTTACTGTTCTATAGGGTGCATGGGAACCGATTACAGAAAATGATGGTTTTCAATGGCAAGAGACAGCTTATCTTTGAATCCTATTGGAATTGTACCATGAATCAAAACATATGATCTTTGTCTAATCAAAAGATGGTTTATAGTTGTGAAACTGCAGTATGTTGTATGAATATAAGAATGTAAATCTGTAATTAGATGTTTAATAGACCCCAAAGTCACATACAGGATGCCATATTTCTATCCTCTAATCTCTCTACAAACTACCCTCTGGTCCCACAAACTTGGGTTCAAACGAACAATTTGTGATGCCTCACAGGAGGTGATACTAATTATTTCATTTCCTTTTTATTTTTAGTCCTAGGAGTAAATCCAACATGCAGTTAAGGACATGTCTTCAATGCATAAAAATAGTGAAATATATGCTATATTCATCAAATAATTGAGGGTATGAGGCTACAAGCTAAAATTTTTGGACTCAGTACCTGGATAGTAAAGACGTGTTCTGCACCCTCTTTGAAAATACAGGTCTTTTACATGACATGATGGGAAGGAGTCATTCTCTAGAATTATATTTTAAAACTAGAAAAGTGCTCTGAGCGTGCAGAGCTCTGCTAAGCATGCTGTGACTCCAACAACATTGTTGTCCTATACGATGCAGGTGCAGGATATTACTACCAGGTGGTCCCAAATGATGGTGCTTGTTTGAAGGTCCATTTACCGCAATGATACCACCATACATCGGTGTCCAAGGGGGATTTCAGCCATAGTGAAAACAACTACCACAGCTAGTTGACCTCTATTATTCCATATCATCGCGAAACTTGACCTTTACATTAAAGCCATAGTGAAGGATGTGTCTGCCATGTTTTTAAAGAACACTCCAGTTCTTCCAATCCTCCAAAGTTGTAGCATCACAATTGGTCAATGGTTTCATTTACCAATACATGCATTTGAGGCATTTAGACCTTGTCACCTTGAATGGGATTACAAAGCCAGTGTAAAAAAAAATAAAGATGCTTTAGGGCAGTTTTAGGGCAGCATTTTTGGACCACTTATAGATCCCAGGATTATTATTAGTTATTAATAGTTTAGACAGGACCTGCAGCCTGGTTCCAAAAAGCCTTTGAAAGCTGTTTAACAGCAGATTATATGTTTACAAATCACATGATTGAAATGCACTAATACTATTGGCTACAAACACTATCACTGCTTCACGTTTCACCTTTCTGCCCCTTTCTCTTTGTCTTCTTTTTGTCACTGTTAACTTTTCCTCCTCCATCTCAACCCTTACTCCTCTCCCCCGCCTCTCCTGATTGGCTAATGGTGTGTTGTGTGTATTTCGGACTCCAGGGCGACGTGGGTCTTCCCGGACCCAGTGGTACCAGTGGTACTCCCTCGCTAACAAGCGAGCAAACTCTCACTATCTACAAAGGAGATAAGGTAACAAAGCAAGTGAAGGGAAGGAGCTGAGGTTGTAGCGCTTCCACGACACACACACACACACACACATGCAACACAAACATCACATCGTGTGGATGTGGTGGGGTTTGATTACAAAAATGCCGTCCCTAAATCCACACAGCAGGTAGTGGGCTGTTCAGAAAAAAGAGGTTAAAAGAGGAAGAGGAGCAGTGATTGCAGCAAACTTTTACCGCGTGGACGGTGTAGAAAGGGGAGGAGCCAAAGGAGGAGAGGTTGGTCTTACATTTAGAGTCCACCAATGGAGCATCAGTTTATTTCCCATTTTTTTACTCCACAAAATTGCCCTGAGAAATAATCTAGGTCGCTTCCGACAAATAAAACAACAATCTGAGTTTTTAGCGATTTCAAAGACCAGACTATCATTGTCACCTCAAAAGCTCCTCACTCCTCCCCTCAATCCGTGCACACCAGCCCCTCCAGAGGTCTCGTCCACCATCACATGGAGGCCGTCCTTCAGTCAACTGTCCCCAAAACGCCCCAAAGCTCTGCCGTTCTTTCGGCCGCCTCGCCCCTCCCCCCCTTCCTTTCCGAAAACCCCTCTCGTCCGCCACCCTCGCCCGAACCTCCTCCTCCGTCGCCCCAGGTGTAAACCAACAGCTCTCTCTTCCCTTGGTCACGGCATCCAGGGCGACGTGGGTTTGCCCGGTGACCCTGGCCAGCCAATGATAAATGGCGTTGTGGAGTTTGTGGGTTTCCCTAAAGGAGACAAAGGATTGCAGGTTTGTTGGGAACTTCTGTCAGAGTTTCTAATTCCAGGCAGGTGTGTCCTTTAACCCCTTACCCGTCCTTTAAAAGTGACCTTGTTATATTATCAGAAATGACTTAAAAAGTAAGAAAATGTTATATTTCTATGATCCATTTTCATACAAGATCAATTAAGTGTCCACTATGCAATTAAGGTCATGCACCATATAGTTCTGGAATTTACTGTACTGATAACAAATAATCCATCATCACAGTAAGCATTGTAACTTACCTACTTTTTATGTTTTTATATGTCTAATAATGCTGATTTATCCGTTTGACAGTCAATAGTTCCATTAAGAACTATTCCGGAAGCTCTTGTGGCACATTCATGGGCAACTAGCAATAGCAAGTAGCTTCAAAATATAATTATTCTTATCTTTTTAATGCTATCTTTGATAATTGTCTGGTGGGTAGAATTTTGTGAAACACATAATACGCATATGGGTGGTAAATAAGTCTGAAATATCATATTATTTCCATCACTCTCAAGTAAACAGTTGTAGCTGGCGGCCATTTTTGAAAATGGCTGCAATTGGCGCCATGTTGAAAATTCATGGTGGTTCCATATCTACATTTTTTTTGGGATGCTATTGGCTATAAGTGTAGCAAATTTCATGCTTGTACCACAAAATCCACAATTATTTGTGGTATTTGCTGCAATAAAATTGAATTTGATCTTAGAAACATGTTAAATAATAACTTTTGGTCGATAATTATTACCAGTATTATTATCAGTTGGCTATTACGTTATTGACTTGGGGAAGAAAAAATATTTTTTCAAATCAAACTGAGCCAATAATTTGATAAGTTATAATGTTATTGGCACAAAGTTATTACCAGTTATTATCAGTCTGGGGCTTTTATTATCACGTTAACGACTGTTACAGGGCATCTTAGAAAGAATAATGTGTTATATCTGCTGTTTGCATGGACTTACAAGGTAAGTTCACATTTGAAAGAATGTGTGAGATAATATAAGAACATCAGTTGAGGCTCTCATGAGTTCATCTTTGCTTTCTCTCACCATCTCTCTTAAAGGGTGAACCTGGACGAAAGGGGGTCCCCGGGTACCATGGCAACCCTGGCCCACCTGTAAGTGCTTGTTTTTTGTTGTTCCTTTTCCAGAACCATCAGTTTTCATGGCATTTTTGCACAAGCAGCTTAAGCAGAAGCTCCTACGTCAAACAGAAACATCAGTGAGAGAAAATCTGGTTTATGATTTTTTCCTTGATTACAGGGACCTTTCGGTTATCGTGGTGAATACGGAGAAAAAGGCATTCCTGGATACCCTGGGCCAAGAGTAAGGGATAACCTATTGTTTAGTCATGAGTACAATTTCTATTGTCTTGTATTCAAAGGCTATTGTTGTCCTGTCTTCTTTATGGTCATCTCTGAATTTTCCTCTTCCTTTGTGGTTGATGTGCTCTGTATTTTCACCAAACAGGGAGCTCCAGGTTTTAATGGACCTCCTGGTGGGCCGGGACAACAGGTAGGCTAAGCTTTGGGTTTATGAAGCACCAAATCCCATTTCATTCCAAGCCCTAATTCCATTATTGAGACTATTTGTAGAATATATGAGGCAGAAGGCCATGAAGCCTCATGAAGCCTCATCCATTGTTTTCCTATGTTGGCACAATTTATGGTGTATTATCAGAAAATGTTTTAATAATTCCATCAGTGTAATTATGGATTGTTCAGTCTTTATAATAAATTCAAGCATTTATTCTGACCCAGGGCTACAGAGGCAATGCAGGTTTCCCCGGGCAACAAGGATACCCCGGACCCAAGGTAAGAGGATGGTGTTAGTAGACTTTGCATGCATTATATAGTGCTAATCTTAACAGCACATAGTTTTTGCCATTAGTAAAGTTTGTTAAACTCACATTGAATCAATTGAATTAGTGTCATTCATTACCTGACTTTAAATACTTTATTTAATTTATATTATTTATACTTTATTTATTTCCTGCTTATTTCCAATCCTGCTTATACATGCACTTTCATTAGGTCACACGTTTAAATATTCAATACCACTGTATCACCAGCAGATGGAGGCAATGTTGACAATGTTATTTTACCATGAAAGACATGACAGACAGATTAGATTAGATTAGATCAGACTTTTTTGATCCATTTGGGAGAGAGCTTTCTGTAAAAAATGAAAAACAAAACTACAAGAACCAACACAAACAAATAAATAAAAGAAAAATTGTTTTATTAGGGAGACCAGGGAGAACCTGGACTCCCAGGACCTCCTGCTTTTGTTAGTGGTCTGGGCACATCTGTTCAAGGTGAGACACAAACTCACACACGATTCAAGCCAAAGATTTAATGACCTGATCTCGCGTTAACTGTGAGCCGCCCTGCGTTGCCGACCCTCTCCTCTGATTGGCTGCAGGATCACGAGGAGAGCCAGGTTTCAACGGCCTGCCCGGCGCCCCCGGTGACCAGGGATCTCCAGGGTACCCAGGACCTCCAGGCCCACCAGGAATCGGTGGTGGTTATGGTACAGGTAAAGCAGCTGCTTGAAATTTTTTTCCCCCACAAATTGGCTATGAATTAGTTATCTTCATAAAAAAACAGTGCTTTTCTCCAAAAAAAACAAGGAAATTTCTAAGTGACGTCAAACTTTTGAACCGTAGTGTAGTGTTTTACATCTCTTCTCTCACGTTTCTCTGGAGCTCTCAAAAGGAATAATTCTTTATTATTAACAGGCTCCTCTGAATGGTTGATTTAATTAGGTGTGAATGGGGGGGTGACACTGCAGTGAGTATATGGTTGTGACATCACAACTTTACAGAAGTCCTGCTGGCTGGATTTAACCACTCAAGCCCCAGGCCTATTTTATTTTTTATTTATAGTTTTCCTGCTATAAATGATAATAAATATGAAATAACTTTACAACCACAATGATTATGGACTTAAACCTGGTACCAAAAGAAATCTACAACATGTGAGGTAACTACAGACAGAGCAAATATAGTTAGAATATTGCAAAAAAATAATAATTAATAATAATTAATAGTGTTTTACTATAGATAAAAATACTATATTTAAGTTAAAACAAGACCAAACTGACCTAAATCAGGAAAAACAACTTGGAATAATTATTAGTCCATAAAATCATAGAAATCACACTGAGAATCATGAAGAATATATTCTGTAAGATGTTTAAAAATTAGATTGTAATAGATCCAATTAAATAATCACACAAATCTGAATTAAGCTGCAACAGTAACATTGTGTTTTACTACAGATAAAAATACTTTATTCAGTGTTGGGGCTGAGGTTTTCTCATGCATTATATGAATAAAACTCAATCTTCTGTTTTGTATTTGCCACGTCTGCAGGTGGTGGTTCCCATGGTTTTCCAGGGACCCAGGGCCCAAAAGGACAGAAGGGTGAGCCGGGCATAACTGCCTATGGCACCGAAGGACTCCCAGGCTCCCCAGGACTCCCCGGACCCCCCGGTCTCCCCGGCCCTCCGGGCGTTTCCAGTATGTTGATGCTGAGTTTAAAATTGATTTAAAAAATAAAAGCTCTCTGGTCCTTCCATCATGTTGGTGGGTAGGCGGTGATAATGATTAATGTCAGAAGATGAGAAGTCAGAAAAACAGAAAAGGCCCCGGCAACACAGCTATGTATAAAATAAAACAAGTTGAACATTATAATTACAGTTTTATAAATTCTGTTCTTGTCTTTTTGTTGTTTTTTTTTATACAGGATTCCCTATAACGTTTTTTCCCTTATTTTTTAATGAATAAAATAATGCAGGAATTAGAAACTTCTAGATAAGGATGCAGCGGTCTGGAACAGAGCTGGCATAAAACAGACATGTCAATATACAATTAAAAAAAATTATTTTACTGTCCTCCAAGGCTTGGAGGTACCCTGCGCCCACCATCCCGCGTGGAGAGCCAGGCACAAAGGCAGGTATCCCTATTGCTGTGGTCGCCATGGCAATATATTCCCGCCTGCCGAAAAGCGAAAATCAAAACCACAACTTTCAGCAGGCAGTATCCTATCCTATAACTGCCGAAACGCTCTTTTTTTTTAACGCTGTACTGTGTGCAGGGTGCGGTGGTAAGTATAGCTGAGAAGATACTGTGAGCTTCAGACTTGGAAGAGAAGAGTCTCTCTACTCCAAGCTGCTTGTTTTTTCTCTTCTTTTGGCCACAAGGTGTCGCCTGTGAGCGCAATTCACTGATTTTACATGGCCGTTAAAATGCACGGCAGCAGCAGCCTTTACAAACAGGGAATTACTGACACATGAACACATTAACCCTTGGATGCATGACCTACCAAAAATGTCAAAAATGACCCCAATTAAAATAAATTCTGCAATAAACATAAGACATTTCTTTCATTTTGATTAGAACCTCCTGTTATGTTCATTTCTCACAAACAGCAATGGTGTCCCCAGACAAAAGATGTCTCAAACCAAAAAAAAGTCCAAACATGCCTCGTTAATATTTCATTATTAAACCAATTACTAACTATTCTATTAATATTTAGTGTAATGGTGTTCCTTATCTCGATGGTTATTGGTTTAATTAGGATAAATTAGGATAAATTACTCAATTTTCATAAAAATAATTTAAAAAAAACACATGTTCAGACATTTTTTTAATGTTTTACCACTTGCTTTACTTTTGCAGGACCAACATATAAAACACAATAGTTTTACATAAATTTGAAATATAACATTTATATTTAGTTTTAGATACATGCTCCAGAAATTAAGCAATCGCCATATGAACAAGA
Source organism: Lepturacanthus savala (assembly GCA_030544235.1). Taxonomy (NCBI): domain Eukaryota; kingdom Metazoa; phylum Chordata; class Actinopteri; order Scombriformes; family Trichiuridae; genus Lepturacanthus; species Lepturacanthus savala. The sequence goes on from CM060483.1 coordinate 18,140,397, forward strand.
TCTGATTGATTGTTAAGTGGTAAAATGCGAATTTTAAAAAAATAGTGAAAAATCAACATGTCAAAAATGAAATTAGTCATTGAACAAATTGTATCATCTCTAACCAAAATAATGAAAAAAAATGTCTTGTGCTTATTGCAAAAAATGCATTGAATTGAATCGAATGAAAAAATAAATAATATATGGCCTCATGTCAGAAACATGTTTGAGGAGGAAGACCTGGAAGTTTAAAAATATTAAACCTTTTTAAGTTTAAAGATTTCAAAGACTAACGACCCATGGGATCATTTTTGACCCCACTTATGCATCTAAGGGTTAAGCAAAGAAAGACATTATGATTATAGAAAAAATACATATATAATATGCAAACTGCAATTTTAATTCTGTAACAGAAACTAATTAAATGTGGGCATAGGATGCATTAGGTGAATATATTCTCTTGTGTTTTTACATTGTGTTGGTAACAGGCTATACATGCTGCTTATGTGGCAAGTCCTTCTTAGCCACTACAGTGAATGTAAAATCACTGAATTTGTTCATGCTATGTACATTTCTGTTTTATATTCCAACAAGATATAAACAATTCAATGCTTTAATAAAACCAAATAATATTGAAATGATAAGCATCTGTCATCTTGCAGCAGCTACTAAAATCTTCTCTCAAATCTGATGAACCGAGCGGAGCAAACTAACCTAGACTTCACACTGTGACCCCGAGCTGTTGCTATTAAATGTTTGGGTTCCTGTGAAAAGCACATTTTCAAAAAAAAAAAAAAAAAAAAACAATTTCTCCAAGAGAGTTTGTATTCTGGTTGTTGACCATGTTGTGTCTGCAATCAGTCGATTCAGCTCAAGACCAAACAGTGTGAAATCTAAAAAAAAAAAATCGGAGAATTTCTTTATTATTCGATTCCAAATCTACTTACCCGTGTTTGTTGAATGTAATACCTGGAACTAACTGGTTTTGTGTGTGTCTTTGCAGGTGCCACCACGGGTACTGGTACTGCTTATGGAGAGCCTGGCTTGCCTGGTCCCCGAGGACAGCAGGGTGACAGCGGACGCAAAGGCCTGAGAGGTACACGTACACATAAATACCCATATAGAGTGTAGTGATGAGTGGTTGGAGTTAAAAATCTCATGCATGAATTATGATAAGCTCAGTCAGGATTTAGTGGTTTTATACATCTTTAGAAATGAAAAACAAGGTCTTTGTTCTATAAAAGATGTATTTCTTTGTCCACTCAATTGTACTTTATGCATCTTGTCTAAGGTGACATTACTTGATGCAATTATGAATGTTTTTTAGCTGTAATGCTATCTTTAAGCTGAAATCAAACTTTTAAACAGCTGTACCCTGTAGTGACCTCTCTGCAAGAAAGTTGAAGTTTACCAAAGTTAAAGCTGCAGTGTGAGAGTTCTGTCGCCATCTGCTGGTGGTAAAAATGAATTAAACCCTATGATGAGATCAACGCTGAAAATTTATTTTGAAAAACAGCTCTGCACAATATATTTGTTCTAAGGAGGTGATTAAGAAAGAAAAGAACAAGGGTTTAGGCCATGGATGTATTATAAACCTGGATATGGTGCTGCTAGAATGCAGATTTGATTCCCCCGGTGGCCACTCATGGTACTGCAAACGACCCAAAAAGCATTTTCCCCAGAACCGGTACTTTTACATGTTACGTGTCCTCACCCTCCTCCTTTATCTCTCCATCTGTCTGTCCTCCAGGGGATCCCGGTGACTGTGCCTGTCTTGGAGGAGGATCCCCAGGGTTGCCAGGGTTACCTGGTCCCCCGGGACGCAACGGCAGCCCCGGCTTCAATGGACGAAAAGGCGAGGCGGGCAACCCCGGTTCCCCGGGCTATGGCGCCGTTCCGGGATCTCCTGTACGTTAAGTCAGGTATCCGTTTATTCAACAAATTCAAGAATCTTTGCTGTCACTTATACCACGTGTTGGCACTTTTACAGGGTCTGACTGGCGCCAGGGGACCTCGCGGTCGTAAAGGAGAAAAGGGAGAGTCTTACTACCCGACCTTTGGCGTGGGGGTGAAGGGAGAGCTCGGAGCTACTGGACCCAGAGGACCTACGGGTGAAACTGGAAAGCCTGGCAGAGATGGACTGCCTGGTTTCCCTGGAGCCCCTGGACCCCCAGTCAGTGCTTTACTGTGTTAAAATCCAAAACCCGCTGATAGGGGGCAGCATTCAGTTTTTATTCATATATCGCATGAGAAAGAGTTTAATATCACTAGTCATGATCATGACTGTTAAGAACCTCCATTCATGTAAAGTGTTACCTTTTATTTTCCATATAACCATTGTGGTTATAGAGAAATCTATTATCATCTATAGCAAGAAAAAAATAGACCTGGGCCTTAAGTGGTTTAAATAAAAAATTCTGAATCAACAGCAGGTTTCAGTGAGGAATACAAACAAGAATCATTTGGTTCTCCTCATCTATGCTTTCAGGGTGACGGTGGTTACGGTACGGTGGGAGAGAAAGGTTTCCCAGGATTCTCGGGGGCAAAGGGTCGCACTGGCAGCGCTGGCGAGCCCGGCGGAGGGTACGTTGGGACGCCCGGTTTCCGTGGAGAGGCCGGGGAGCCCGGCATACCTGGGTTTCCAGGACCACCGGGTTTACCCGGACCAAAAGGTAAGTGACAATGGGGAAAGCAAAGGAAAGGAGGTGTATGTGTGTGTGTGTGTGTGTGTGTGTGTGTGTGTGTGTCATACTGTATTCTCCCCACAGGGTGACCCCCCCCTACAACCATTCATCCAATTCATCCCATCACTGTCCTCCATGTACTGTAGTTCCCATAGCAACCTCATCCTAACACCCTAAACCATTCGAAGCCACCTCTGGGGACAAACAGCTCCTGGTTCACCAGCTCCTCAAGGACCTGAAGAGACATCATGGTTCTTATTAGATTTCCTCTCCCAAAGCAGCTTCCTGCCCTTCATGCCTCGGCTGCAGCTGCATACTGTTAATTACATGATTAATGGTCTCCATTAATGTGCTTACACACTCTTCTATAATCTATAATCTGTAAACTGCTTCATTAGTTAACTGATTGATGCACAATGATGAGATTTTTATTTGCTGATTGCGCAACAGCTACTGTGCTTCTTTAATCCCAGAGGAGGTTTGTCATGATGGGGAATTATTCCGAATTAATTTTTTTAATTCTTAAAAACACAAGTGTGTTTGTCCTAGATTAATCCAGGACCAAAAAATATAGCTGCAAAGATCGGTTGATTGATTTGGGCGATTTCCAGAGTCGCCGTTGGCAACGGTTGTGTTAATTGGATAAAAAAATCGCCAAATTGTAGTTGCCAATTCTACACCCAACTACCAATGTTCCAAAAAATTAGATCAGTAGATATTTTTTTTCCCATAATCCTGTTCTTCTCCTCTGAGAATAAACAACACAAAGTCCTCAGCAGCAGCTGGACATGTATGAATGTGTGCTCTCATACCATGATGCTAATGCCAAACGGTTGATTTCATTTTTTGCTCTTAATACGAAGGTTATTGTCACTCACGGGAGCTTCTCTCTCTTCTCCTGTTGAGTGGAATAATCTATTTTTTTAAGCACTTTGACATTGAAGCACTTCCTTAACTGAATGAGCCTTGAAGTAATTGAATGGAACTGATTGCTGATATTTGTTTGATGACAAAAGATTGAGTTGCTTGATTGGCGCATGCAAATGACTCTGACTGGCTCTGCCATCTTTTACCTCTCTCTCTCTCTCTCTCTCATTCTCTCTCTGTCTCTCTCTCTCTCTCTCTCTCTCTCTTGCTCCATCCATTCACTCCTCCATCTCTCTTTCATGTGCATGTGTATCTGTCCAGGTGAAAACGGCTGTGGAGGGGTTAATGACGACGGAAAGGGAACGGGTGGGTAACTAACTTTTTCATCCACCAGCCAGAGAATAACTTGCCTGGGACCAAATTTAGTGGCTTTTACATTCAGGTAGCCCAGCGACTGGTGGATTCATGAAATATCCCTCAAGTTAAAAAAAAAAAAGCTGATCGTAGAAAAATGGACCAGTGCTCGCTGAGGTGCCCAACAGGAAAGGACCTGGGACTTCATTGAGTTAGTCAGGTGTTAGACATAGTTTTGTCACGTGTTTACAATGCAAGCAACTTGGTTACCAGGACAAATGCATTCTAGATAAAAAAAAGCTATCTATAGCTGCAATGCGTTCCAATCCCTGGGTGTCTGATACTGACATAAGAGGCACCGTTAGCATCTGCATGACACCACAATACAAAAAGTGAAATCCTAACAGGTGAAAATATCTTAGATTTGGTACAGTTATTCCAATTTTGAGTATAATTAGAGGCGATCATGCAGCCAACATAACAAAAGCATTGTACCGGCTCTCAAAAACCACACGCTAAGATGTTAGCCGGTTTAGCTGCTACTTTATTCCTCATGCTAACACAGGCTACTGTGGGCCATAGCCATCTTACTCAGAAATTGAAATTCCAGCAATACCACGTAACGGAAAAAAATCTGGGCCTAAAGTCATTTATTGCTAAATACATATAAATTGTTGGTAGCAAATGTTGGTGGTGGTGGTGTGGCTGGACAGAATCACAATATCACATTTTCGGTTCAAGCCAACTGGACATGTTTTCAAGTAGTTTATAATAAATAACAAAGTGAATGCACGTCCAGTGATTGATCTAGTGCTTGCATTGTCTCAACACGACTTAAGGATTGTTCAGAGGAATGTCTCTGAGGATTGAAGGTCTGTTGTTGTAGCCAAATATTTTAAAAGGTACAGCTGTGTGGATTTTGCTGACATCTAGTTGTTACAGATTGCATCCAACCGAGTACCTGAAACCTACAATAGCTGCAAAAAAACAAGAAAGTCACTCTAGAGACATTGTATGGTTTTGTCCATTCTAGGCTACTGTAGAAACATGGCAGGCTTCACCTGCTGTAGTTAAAAATGATTCAGTCTAAGATAATAAAAATACATTTGAGTATATAATAATTAAAACCTACCTTATCTTCAAAATCTGCCAAGTCTGTTCTGGTAGATGCTGCTAAACCTCACAGGCTGTACCTTTAAGTGAAATCTACAACAGTTTAGCGAGCAACCCACACTATTGGATAGACTGTAATTCTGAAAAATTAGGAATTTTAACCTCCTAAGACACACCCCCTTATTCTGTCTTATTTGCAAAACTGGTATAGCCAAGTTGCAAGTAGCACAGTTCCCAACTGGCCTCATTGGTCTTCATTGGCTTTCAAACTGGCTATCTCCAGCACCCCATGCTTCAATTGGCTCGAGTATGGTGTCAATTGATGCAAAACGACTTTGAGACCATAATTGTTGCTCTATGTGCACATAGAAACCAATGACTGATGACCTCCCCTGCTGTCTTCAGAGGTTAAATTCTGAAAGAAAAAAAAAAACACTGCCTACTGTCAGTCATTTGTTCATGGTGCTGCCAGTGGACCTACTGCATCCACTTCAATGTGGTGGAGTCGCTGGATGAGTCACATTAGAGTTTGAGGTTCTATTAGAAACATGACCGGTGTTTCCACTCGACAATCATTGGACAGCCACAGTTGTTTATACTCTCTTCTTCCTCCAATCAAAGCTGCTGAAACCTGGCGCATGTTTTCAAACCCTGCCTGTGCTAAGTGCTTTTAACCAGAGAGGATATATTTGGAATGGTGGGGTTGGGGGAGGGGGGTCAGAAATGGTACCATTTTTCCCCAGACACTCGAAGCGAAAATGTTTCTAATTTTCAGTCTATTCATCATCTTCTTTTGATTCAAATGCCCTTCATCGCGATGAATTCGCAACTAACTATTCAACCTAGAACACACAGTAATCCTCATGATCAGATTAACCTAAATGAAAGTTATTTGAAAGCAGTGATGGGCATGAATGGAGGCGACAGACAATCAACAATGAGCATGACGTTCATTAAATGGATTCACTCAAGAGTTTAATACTGTTTTTATTCTCATTACTTATGAAGACATTATGTTGCTAGTTTTGATATAGCATTACGCTGTTTGTGTTAATATGTGTGATTCAGAACTGGGCCAAGTTATTCTATCCTATAATAAAATTAAACATAAAGAAATGTTGCACACACACATGCACACACTGTAACCTAATTCTAACTGTGCATAGCCTACACCAGAACCTAACATGTACAATCTGTGTAATGGGCAACCACTTGTTTAATTTTGGTTCTTGTTCCAAATCTCTACATTTTATTCTGGCCAGGTCTGATAACACTTCAGCAGTAGTTATCTCTGTATAATGTCTAAATAGTTAATGTTGTAACTGTCCATGTCTTCATTATGTATGTCTTATTAAAGTGTATTTGCTAACCTGTATATGACTGCTACCAGGTCAAGTGTTACCTTGCAGCATACCTGGTGAGGTGGGACGACCCGGTTTACCCGGTGTACCTGGTCGACCAGGTAAAACTTTTGATTTTTATCCATATGGTTCATGTCTTCTGCTAAATTAAGAAATACATTCCTTTGTCTGCGTTGCACATAGTGTACTGTAATGTATTTTTATTTTTGTCTTTTTTTTTAAGGCTTCCAAGGTTTTTTCAATTGATTAATCAATTAATATGGCTTTTGATGAATGAGTGAATGGGCCACTAAGAAAACTGAATAATGGTCATAATTGGAGCTGTACCTGTGTGCACCCGCCAGGTCCTAAAGGTCACCCAGGATTGCCAGGAGGACCTGGACGTCCAGGGTTTGATGGCGCCAAAGGAGAAAGAGGAGATGGCGGCTTTGGAGGCCAGCCTGGACCGCAAGGTAAACCTCCATGTTTTTGCACAGTAGATTTAGGACTGATAATAATGATCTGTGATGTTAATGGCTAAGGTTGAAGATGTTAAAACAGCTAAAAGGTAAGCTTAAGGTTTGTAAACAACAAGTAAACAAGTCTACCTTGCAGGTTTCCCTGGACCAAGAGGAGACCCCGGGGGTCCGGGTATTCCAGGGCATAGTTATGATGGCGCCAAAGGAAAAGACGGGGCTCCAGGGCGTCCTGGAGCCAAAGGACAGCCCGGAGATGTACTGGGAGCCACGCCCGGATCTCCGGGACGGGACGGTTTTCCGGGGATCTCTGGAGAAAAGGGTCAGCCCGGGACACCGGGAGGCCCTGGATCACCCGGTGAGTCTATAACACTCATATTTTGATGCATTTATCACATTAGAAATGTTTGATGGAAATGACAAAATTAAAAAAAAAAAAATGAATTTCACAAAAAAGTTTTACACTCTCTTGAGGTATTCTTTTGCCTTTGTTTAGAAAAACGCTAATGAGCTAAATGTGTATTAGCTAGATGCAATATATACATATATAACTATAATTAGTAGTAGAAATATCTTGTAACAGAATTATAAGTTGCAGAAGAAGTTAGAGCATGTAGCAGTAGTAGAAATATGTTGTAGTAACAGATATTTGTAGCAGTAGTGGCACCTAGCAACAGTGCTATTAGATGTAGAATTAGCAATAGCGGTAGTTAAACAGTTGTAGTAATATCTGTGAACACATTTCTCTTCATCCTCCATCAGGTTTGGATGGGAAATCTGGTGTTTCCGGACTAAAAGGAGAGCGTGGAGTGGACGGTTACCCTGGTAGTCCCGGCCTACCTGGACCTCCGGCTTTAGTGACTGGTAGTGTTCCTGGTCCACGTGGACCTTCTGGCAATGCCGGACTGAGCGGACCACCAGGTAAGGGAAAAGATTCAGCGACCAATGTCCATGTTTCACTACATGGCTCACCAGACTTCTGTTTCATTTTGTAGAAATGTAGACCTTCCAGATTACATCTTCTGTATTTGAGAAATCTTAAACAGAGACCACTGTAGCCTGATTTACAGTAAAAATATTATTAATTTGATCTCTCTCACCACTTTTCCCCCTACATTTACCAGTGTTGGTTCATTCATCCCTTTCATCACTGTATTTCTTCCACAATTCTTCATTTGCCAATCAGACGCCACAGTTGCCTGTTTTTGTTCTTGTTGTTTATAAAAACTCTGCATCACCCAAAAGAATCTCCTCTTCTCCTGTTTTGTATTTCTCTTTATCCCGTTTCCTCCTCTTCTTTTCCTCTTTTCTACACACCACCATCATCTCCATCCATCCTCTCATCACTCCATCTTTTTCCTCTTGGTGTTTGGTCACTCGTTATAGGCTGCCAAGGTGAGACCTCCTCCCCATCCATTCCTCCTCCCATTTTCCCATCATCCGCTTCCATCCCTCCATACTCCTGCTGTACATGTGCATTAAACCAATCACTTTAACCACCTTTACTTCCTGTCGCTCATCTGCCACAAACAATGTTCATAATTAGATCATCCTAGAATCAGTCTTGGGGTGTGACAGTATTTATTTTTTTTTAAGTGAAAATTTACCAATGTGTTGACAAAATCAAAATTGTTTCAGATTTTTGTTCTGGAATCAGTTGTCTGGTTCCTCCTATGCATTTTCAGCTTCTTCTTCTTCTCCGTTTTCAAATAGAGTTGAACATGAGCTGCACAAACATGGACCAGATAGATGAGATTGATTGAGAAAGGTGCAAAAAGGATCCGCTTAATTTTCGCCAAGAAACTGGACAAAATTGAATTGTAGTATTTACTACAATTCACAAGCACAAATGCACAAATGTATAAAGGTGTAGGATGCTTTTCTAGGTTCTGCAAAGGTTTGCCACAGTATAATTCAGCCTTAAAGCATCAATTCTTATGCCACAAATTACTTAATTTGTGTCCGTATGGACCTGTTAGGTTATTCCTATTTAGATTTTCCAACAGTATGGCCTTTGAATGCAAAGCCTTTGGCAGCAACTCTTAAATTTGAATAGAATTCAAATGGTTGATGTTTATGGTATGGAGATTTTCACATGAACGAGATCTGGCACATTATTTTAATATATATCTTAATATTAATATTATATTGGTTGAAAAGGACAGAAGCACACTGGAGAAATATCAAGAGGTGGAATCAATTTGTGGCACTCTGTTTTCATTCTGTGGCGCCGCGCCACAGATTGGTCTATGTGTGGGGAAACCCTGCACTGAGTGTAAACAAGACAGAAGACAGAAGAGTCATGTTGCAATCATAGCGTTTTGGTGAAAAACTGTAGAACAATGGAGACATAAAACTAGTCCAACTGTAGAACATGTAAAAGTATGACACAGGAAAGAAATGAATCCATCACACCCCACTGGAAGACAAACTCACTTGCTGTATTAATAAACAGTTCTCACCAGAAACGCGTCTGCTGATGTTTGGGTTTGTTTTCTTCAGCCAGCACTAAACCCTGTAGTTCATTCACATGTTCAACTCAAATCTGTGCTACTATAGATTTGTGCATTAATTGCAGTAGGCTTGTGCAACTTAACACCCTTGCCTCTGCTTTTATCCACTTAGAGGCTTTTTCTACACTCTTAAAAAAGCACTTGTCATTTTCAACACAGTCGTCTTTTGTGTAGATCAGTAACATTTCAAACAAATAGGCTGTCGATTGATGGTGTTGAAAATGGGTTGTCTTTTTAAGACTGTAATAGTAGACGTTAGTGTGCTACAAACAACCCGTACACGGTTTAATCATGCTGATTGGATCTGGAATTGCACTTGAATTTTCAGTTTATTTTACAATTACACAAAAGCCTGAGAGCAACCGAATTAGATTTCTTTTTTGGAGTTGCGGATTTGATCAAACACACATTTGAAGATTAAAAATCCATGCATATGAGTCTGAAAGCAGCCATATCATGCTCATTGAAATATAATCTCAATCAACGTGCAATTTCAGCCTAACCAATGCAATAAAACGCGTTTACATTACATTGCTTTTTGCCAAATTGTGTGCATTGTTGTGTGTTCAGAATAGAAATAAAGTATCCATTTTTTGTTTTTTAATATTTATTTAAAAACCTTAAAGAGGTAAGTTGAACTATTGTTAAAAGCAAGGCAAGATTATGTCTGTTACTAAGTATTTGTTCATTGTTTATTATGTTCATATTATTATCCTATATTAATAAAATACATGTCTATAGTTTTCCCTACATTTCCATTTAAAATGAAATGTCTCTGACTGAATTTTTCTTCTTTTTTGTCTTTCTCGTCATCCATCATCTGTCCCACCATCTGTGCTCTAGGTTTTCCTGGTCGGAAAGGAGAAAGAGGTGATCCAGGTTTCCCAGGTCCTGCTGGTATGAAAGGAACCCCGGGACTGCCTGGAACCACTGGATCACCAGGGCTACAGGGACCACCTGGACCTCCAGGACCAGGAACCAGAGAGGGAATACCAGGAATCCCAGGAAGGAAGGGTAGGCTAGACCTCTGTTAGTCCTCATTATCTCACTTTTGTTGCCAGTGACTAACACCGTTGGTCTGTTTGTTAACACAGGTGAGAGAGGTTTCGCCGGACTGATGGGCTTCCCTGGACTACCAGGTCGTCCTGGTACTCCGGGGAGTCCTGGAGGGAAAGGACTTCCTGGAGGGCCCGGAAGAAATGGACTTTCAGGCGGTCCTGGATACCCCGGACAAAAAGGTGTAGTATCCAGAGCTTTTGAATGAAAGGATGTACACAAGATAACACAGTTTGGTCCGACTTACCAAATCCAGTGGAGTAGGATGAGTCATGCTAACACCAAGGTTTTCTTCTGTAGGTGAGAGAGGCTACAGCGGCCCGCCTGGCATACCTGGTACCGCTCTTCCAGTGTACGCACCGAAAGGAGACCACGGATTCCCTGGAAGCAGTGGCCTTCCTGGCTTCCCTGGACCCAGAGGTAACACCATCTCTGTTCATTTTGTACTTTATACTGTTGTTTGACAGCGGAAACGGAGACTGTACATAGTGTTGAGTTCACAATGCTTCAAAACACTAAAATAGTTGTTTTATCCTTGTCATATTTGGTACTTGTTCTTTTTGTCCATTTACCTTCATAGATATTTACATGCTGCCATTCTCACATTTAAACAGTTTCTTAAATAGCCAAGACATTTTTTTATCTTTCCACTTGCTTACTTGCCATTATACATACTTATAAGATAGCTAAAGAAGAGTTTTATTACCTGTTTTCACAGGTGACAAAGGTCTGCCTGGCCTGCCTGGTCGTCAAGGTCAGCCTGGACATTCTGGTTTCTCCGAGCAGAGTAAAGGGTTGCCAGGACAGCCTGGTTACCCCGGGCAACCAGGAGGCCCAGGCTTCCCCGGACCAAAGGGAGAAGCTGGAATTATGGGATTCCCTGGCATGTCTGGACCAAGAGTAAGGAAAAATGCATACACATACACACATATGCACACACACACATACACATACACACACTCATGCAGTAAGTTCAAGTAGTGAGCTTTAAGTTCTGATGTTTTTTTCAGGGTGATGATGGCCCACCTGGTTTCTCTGGCAACCCTGGAGAATCTGGTCGTCCTGGTGGCAAAGGTCTGTATAAAAAACAGAACACACACACCAATCACATCACATTCAATCACCTACAAATCTATCCATACCTGTTGTTCCTCAGGTATACCGGGGGATTCTTATACATATCCTGGAGCTCCAGGAGCTAAAGGCCAGCCAGGAGATTCAGGCTTCCCAGGTAAATGCTTATTGTGTTAGATTGTGATAAACAACCACCCCTTACCTGGAGATTGATTGACACCAGATTGATTGTCTTCCTTCAGGTGGTCCTGGCAAAGATGGCGCTCCTGGAGACAACGGTTTTCCAGGAAGTCCAGGTTTCCCTGGAGGGAAGGGAGCTCCTGGAGAAGCAGGACGGCCTGGAATAACAGGTGAGACAGGCCAATCTCCAAAGACGAATACTGTATCATAAAGCACAGACCTCCGTCAAGTGTCTGTCAAGTCAACAGAGGGAGTCACATTCTGAGGAAGGCACAGTTAGTAAATTAACACCTTGTTCTCTCTACAGGGTCCCCTGGTTTTCCTGGGCCGAAGGGTCAGTCTGGCTACCCAGGGAGAAGAGGAGCAGATGGGTCTCCTGGCCTGCCTGCAGGTCCCGGAGGACCTGGAGCCAAAGGTGAGGAACAAAAACATGAGACATGTTGGTTCTTTTTACAAATGACAGCAAATGCTTCAGATAAACACACTTGTGTGTGTGTTTTTTTGTAGGTTTGCCGGGATCACCGGGTTTGGATGGACTTAATGGCCTCGGTGGACCTAAGGGACTCCCTGGAGCCCCTGGTAATGACTTCATATGCTTTTTTTTAATCCTTCTGAGGAGTCAGAAGAAAATCACTGTACCTCAACGGAGAACCTTACAATTTTACAAAACCTTGTTTTAAAGTTGTGTAAAAAATATATAAGTTGGAAGTTGAAGAAGAACTCTTGTCCTCTATAAATAATTTACAGGTGGGGGTGGAGGAGGTCGCCCCGGTGCCCCTGGTATACGAGGAACGAAGGGAGAGAGAGGTGTCTCTTACGCAGGAGGACCAGGCTTTAATGGAGCAAAGGGAGAGAGAGGAGATCAAGGTGGATAACACTTCAAAGGCATAAATAATGAAATAAACATGAAATAAAATCAAACTCATCACTGGCTGTGTGTGTGTGTCAGGTGGTCCTGGACTTACAGGGTTCCCTGGTCGGCCTGGACCTCCTGGTGGGACTGTGGGTTCAGATATTCCTGGACCTTTGGGAGACCCAGGCCTCCCCGGACTGGATGGAGAGAATGGTAAATACATTTCCTCTAACCTTCCTTTGCTTTCCTTTATAAAACTCCTTTTTCTTTAACTTCTTTCTTTTCTATTCTCCAGGTTTCCAGGGTCCTCCAGGTCCTCCGGGGCCACCCGGTCCAGGCACAGACCAGGGAGACAGAGGTGACTCTGGGCTCCCGGGTTTCCCTGGATCCCCTGGCCGGAAAGGAGAATCAGGAGGCCCCGGAGGCTCCGGATTCCCTGGCAGCCCTGGTTTCAAAGGTGAAGTAGATCCTCATTCAACAAATATGTTTCTCTTTTGCCTGTAGATGGCAAAAAAATATTTGTTTTGCAAAATTAAGATTAACTACAATATTTGTATTTTTTTTAGGGGAACGAGGTGAGTCTGGTTTCAGTGGAGGTCCTGGTCTCAAAGGTCTCTCTGGTGCCCCCGGCTACTATGGACACAAAGGACCAAAGGGATTAAGAGGTAAGAGGACTTACATCTTTCCACATATATCAGTGCAGAGTACTGCTCTGTTATTTGATCCATTATGATAAAACATTAATTTTTCTACCTCCTGCACTTATACTTTGCATTCTTCAACTTGTCCCTTATTATCCGATTCTTCTCCATCTCTATCCCCTCCTCTCCAGGCCCTGTTGGTCGTAAAGGTCTCCCTGGCGCCATAGCACGCCCTCAATCCTATGAGCGACATTTCGGAGATATGGGCTACTCCGGTGACACTGGAGCCCCTGGTGCCCCTGGAGAGCCTGGCCAGCCTGGAACGCCTGGACGTCCAGGTTAGAATTTTTAATAATCTTTGCTATGTGGAGGCTTTTGAAATATGGTCCTAAAAATAATGGTAAAAATGTTAAGATTTCTCTTAACTGTGTATCAAAAGTCCAATTGCTTCTAAGAAACAGAATATAATTCTTTAAATTGTATGTACAGAGCTGTAATTTCCTAATTCCCAATTCGGCGCTTGAGACCAAAATGACTCGATTTGAAAAGATAAGTTAAGGATTTTGTTTAACTGTGAATTAGCTTCTGTTGCATCTATGTAAAATACTCTTCTGCTTCAGGTGCTAAGGGCCGTCCTGGACCTCTGGGTAAGCTGGGCAGGACTGGCGCTCCTGGTCTGCCTGGAGCAGTCGGTGACCCCGGACCCCCTGGATTTCCCGGACCCACTGGAGAACAAGGTCAGTATTCTGTGGCTGCTTCCAGATAGACACAGTTCAGGTTCTGGCTCTCGTTCCATTTTGGAGTCTCAGACCCATGATGCTTTCTGGAGAACTTTTTCTCATATCACAACTGTTTACCACTTCTTTGTCTCCTTGCCTCCTCTTCAGGACCCCCCGGTGCAGTCGGTCGTCCTGGTGTTAGTGGTGGCGTTGGCCGCAGTGTCAGTATTGGCTACACTCTGGTGAAGCACAGCCAGAACGCACAGGTTCCCATGTGTCCACAGGGCATGGCCCAGCTGTGGGAGGGATACAGCCTGCTGTACGTGGAGGGACAGGAGAAGGCGCACAACCAGGACCTAGGTATAGAAGAAGTGAAACGTTCAGTTGCTCGTGTGTCATCACAGAGATGTGAATGTCCTGCTCCTCATACTGATTCGTAAGCATCTGCTAAAATTATGACGAAACAAGAAAAGGTCAGACACAGTCTCCAGTCTGTGCTCCTATTTCCTTCAGTAATGTAAAGTTAAATAGTTAAAGCCTCGTTCCCACTGTCAGTACAGTATGGTACCCTTTGTCTGGGTAAGGAGGCCTTACCCAGACAAAGGGTCTCATCAAGGACTCAAATCCTGATCTTGGAGACCTACTGTGGGTGCAGGTTTTTTGTTCCAGCCAAGCAGTACACACTTGATTCTACTAATCAACCACTAGAGCCCTTGATAAGGACTTTCATTAGTAGAGGTATGTTGGAAAAAAAAGCCTGCGTCCACAGTGGCTCTCTAGGACCAGGGTTGCAGGCCCATTCACTAGGGTACTGGTCCTGTGTGCTAGGTATCCCAACCAAAAGAGTTCCTAAATTGGTAATGAGTACCATGGAACTGGTACAATGGAAAAACTAAAATAAGCGTACCTTAATTACCCAATTTTGTCACATCATTCAAAATCCCTGGCTATTGGCTGGCAGATTTGGATGGTCTTGTCATGGTAAATTTCCATTGGGTTGCACTGCTGTCCATCAAACCAAAGGTGATCAACCTTTCATAGTCGATTCTCACTGGCTTTCAAGCTGGCTATCTCCCAAGCCCCTGCTTTGATTGACTTGTGATTGGTGTTAATTGATCTAAACAAATTTGAGATCATATTTGTTGCATTTTGCACATAGAAACCAACAACTAAAGCGTAGTATTGCCGTAAATGACCCACTGACGCTCTCTTGTACTGCTCACAGTACAGTGTGTCTTAAGAGGTTAAGAATGAAGCTTCTAACTTACCAAAAATATAGGCTACGAAATCACAATTTAAAGTAAGAAGTGATCAAAATCTGGTCTTTTCAGGTGTTGACGATCACTATCATCACTATCTCTGTCTGTCTCTGTCTCTCCAGGCCAACCAGGGTCATGCCTCCCCAGATTCAGCACCATCCCATTCCTTTACTGCTCCCCCAACGAGGTCTGCTACTACGCCAGCCGCAACGACAAATCCTACTGGCTCTCCACAACTGCACCTATACCCATGATGCCTGTGGCCGACCAACAGATACAACCTTACATCAGCAGGTACAAGTGAACTTCCAACACACGTCTGAGACTCCAAACACCAAACATTCAAAGACCGATGTCTTAAAGCAAATGTTCGCTTCTTGTTCCATCCAGGTGTTCAGTGTGTGAGGCTCCTTCTCAGGCTGTAGCTGTCCACAGTCAGGACACAACCATCCCCAATTGCCCCCCTGGCTGGAGGAGTCTCTGGATAGGATACTCCTTCCTGATGGTAAGCGATCACTGAAGACTCCAGATCTCTGTAGAAATGAAACTGAATTTTTGCAGGAATACATTGCAGTGCATTTTGAACAAATACCAGCAGACAACTGTAAATTTGAGGCAGAAAGCAAAGTGCAAACATTTAGTTTATATACAGGCGACTACAGAGGTCAATAATAAAGTATAGTATAAATAAAAAATGACTCAGTAAATTAATAAATGTACAAGTAAATGTCCATAATTATTTTTTCATTTATTTTATTTGCGTATTATTTTCACATTTATTTAATATATTTATTAATTAATATTAATTTAATATATTGATCTATTAAATATATTTATTACTTATTCACTCACCCTATTCATTTTCAACTCAATATATAAAATAGTAAATACATTTGAAATTAAATAAATTAATGTGCACAGGCAAAATAGGAAATAGATACCACTAGTTTAAATAAAGTTATTTATTTTATATTATGGCAGTCCTCTATACAAATATACATGGTCCTACATTCTGCCATTGTGGAATTATAGTGAAAATAAATGATTCCCCTTTATTCTGGGGACCCCCTGGCAACTGTTCAAGGACCCCTGAGTTTCCCCACTTTGAGAACCACTGCTCAGCAAATAGGAAGTTCAAAGGCTTAATGAAATGAAATGCGTATCCAGTAAGCATCACCATCATCAAAATCACACAAACATCAAAATTAAACTCTGTTGACACAAGAATAAAGGACGTTGACATGCTAGACAACTACAACTGCTTGTATAAGTAATTAACTCTACTTCGGCTCCATCGCAGCACACGGCAGCTGGCGCTGAGGGTGGCGGCCAGTCCCTGGTGTCTCCTGGCTCCTGCCTGGAGGATTTCCGCGCGACGCCGTTCATCGAGTGCAACGGAGCCAAGGGCACCTGCCACTACTTCGCCAACAAGTACAGCTTCTGGCTAACCACCGTGGACCCCAGCCAGGAGTTCCTCTACTCGCCGACACAGGAGACCATGAAGGGAGGCCAGGAGCGCTCTAAAGTCAGCCGCTGCCAAGTCTGCAGCAAGATCTTGTAGTAGGACGAGGTGACGGATGGAGGGGAGGGGAAACAACGGGAGGTGTGGTTAACACCTCAAAGGAAAAAGGAAAAAAAGAGAGAGAGCGATGTTGGTGATGGAGGATGATTTGAAAATAAATCTATAAAAAAAACAAGAACATGTGACTGACTGGAAATGAGCTCTTGCTTTGCTCGTGGTTTCAGAATTGAGCAATGTCGGCTCCATTTTTTTTTCTTTCTATCTAGGAATGAATGGCTTGTTAAAACAAAATTAAAAAAAAGAAAGAGTAGGAGGGAGGAAAAGGAAAGAGAAGGGCCCCAGTGTGATTGCTCTTCTCTAGATTATCACTGACAATGGTGCTATTGTTTTTTTTTTTGTTTTTAATGTTCTCTGTGTTTGTTTTATGTCTCTTCTCGTTAACGGTTCTGGCGAGAATCATTCTCGGCTACCTCGGAGAGTGCCACGCCCACTTTTTGGGCCGGCACTGCGCCGCTTACACAGCATCGGGCTGCACGTCTGCGTCAGCTGAGTCGGTTTCAGAGAAAGTTAGTGATAAGTGAGTAGGATGTTAACCTCACCTGATTCTGGTTCACGCAGATATTTGTAGCTTCCATAAAATCTTGCTTCTGTTGCAATTACAGTTTTCTTAAAAGCCGTCGGCACGGCTGTCCCCTAAATACTTACTGTACTGGTGAATTTGCATGTTTTTAAATGATTCGGTCCTCATTTATGAGGTTAAATGACCTCTTCAATAGAGTTGTGCAGGAATGAGTTCTAAAACCCCGAACTGAGTTAGCATGTTAGCACTTTGGGTTTCCTTGTCTGGAAGTCAATGGGTTTTTGATGGATTTGTATTTAAATACCTAAAATAAGGTCTGCCATACAAAAAAATCTGCTAATTATCATTGTAGATAAACGTGAAGCAAAAACATAAGGTTCACAAATGTATTTCTGATAGACATAAATATCTCTTATTTTTGATATAGGTAATAAAATCACAAATATATATATTTTAAACTATTGGCATTTGACATCAGCAGTCAATTTAAGGAGAGCTGCGGTAAACTAAATCAAAAATATTTTTATATATGTAGATTTCTTTTCTTCTGATATTATTTTTCTTATCTAACTCCCTAAAAACATGTTTAAGAGGTTTTAACATGTTGTTCTGAAACGTAAAATATATTGTGTAACTACCTCATTCATGAATTTTGAAGCTATTTCATGTCTTAAAAGAGGCAGTTACTAGTAAGTGGTTAAATGAGACTACATGCCATGTGATCATGTTAGCTTTTTAATTCTAGTGATTGCGTTTCAAAAAATCACAAATATGGTGCTCCATTGGCTTTTTGACAAGGGATCGATTGGGATGTTAACTCATAGCCTGCACAAATATATCACCATCATCATGACAGTGATTTAACACTGCATACTTCAGTTCAATTTGCAGAAACCCAATATTATATATGCATGCAAAGTTACCAGCGCAGTCCTTAAACTTTACTTTGTGTCTTATTTGTTTCATAGGCCTGTGAAATCTGTACATTTCACACTGTGACTTTTGGTGCTAACAAAACCCTAACAGTCCACTTGTAAGGCAACATGCAGTATTAAGTCCTTGCAATGAAAACAATTGCTCAAAAAAAAAAACCCTCCCCCCACAGCTAGTGAAATCCGACATGAATGAGGCCACCCATTCATATATATTGCACTGATGTGAACTCCTACAATGACTTAATAAAAAACAATAAAACAAGTCGACTCAAGGGGGCATATTTATCCATTTTCACTTTCACAGGCTTTCATTGTTATATTATGACCAAACTGCTTTTTTTTTTTAATCCCAGTAACACCTTTAAAGTTCCAACAGGAAGTGACCAAACACAACACGTGCTGCCTGATAGAATATGTTAAATATTGCTGTACATAGTGCTTTACTGTATTTCCCAGCAAGTATGTTAGAGCAAAAGTCTAAAAATGCTGTTAGTTCCTTTTTTTTTTATTGCCGTTTCTGTGTCTTTTCACTGTTCTTGGATGAAACACAGGAACAAATTTTGTGTCTTTAAACGGAGATTATGCAGCCTTAAAGATGACTCGATTTGCAGAGATACACGATATGATTTATCAGAATGTTTTTTTTTATCCAAACATATAAAAAAAGATAGTCTTATCTCATTATCCCTGGACAGTGAAAGCTACTGGGTAACCATTATGTAACCACTATGACCACTGTGTCTAGCACATAGCTCTGTCTCTGCTGGTAGCCCTGATTTTATTACTATGTCACATTTTCTATTTTCTTTTCTTCTTCTTTTTTGTCTGCATATGTCGTTTTGTAATCTAGATTGTAATTATTTGACCTAAATCATGATACTATCCCCTGGTTTTATTTACTGAAATGGGAGGGAATGGGAAGATAATGATGTGTACATTAAATATTATGACAAATAAAAAAATACCTTTTGAGGTTTATGTTTTATATGGAAAATATATTCACGCTGATGATTTAGCAGACATTACAACTGTTCATATCGTCTGTTTGGTCTGTAACACATGTTCAAAGCCAAGAGTTGGAAGCTTTTCTACAGCAACATACTGTAAGTGCCTGGAGTGACAGAAAAAATAAAATTGCAGTTTTCCTCAAAGAGGATCTATAACACAAATGGTAATTACAATTTATTGTCTGTTAATGTGATGTGTATTTCTGTGCTCACACACTTTGAAATAAAGCTTCAAAACTAACTGAGGATTCCTGATGCAGAATTATTATGCACTCGTACATGACTGAAGTGGATTCTATGGAGCCACTCTGGTGACATTTGACAAAAAATAATTTCGTTTCCATTAAGATGGTGTTGATGGTTGCTCGTTATTGGATACTGACTTCATGTTTAATAGACTGAAGATACTGGAACTTCTTTTCTTTCTTTATATCTGGCTACATATTTATTGATATGCACAACACTTCATATTAAATTAGTATTAGTATTAAGTTAGTATTAGTTCTGAAATTTAAACTAAATTACTATAAAACATTATAGCCTTTACCAGTAGCTATGTCATGTGTAGAGCTTCTTCTTGCATCTTGAAGCAGCTGCCATAATAAAAATTAAAGTTAATTGAGATAGTTAAATTGCCCAAGTCAGGCTTTTTTATTCTTACTTGGACAAAAGACTTGGACTTAAGCAAAAAGTAAAATGGCCATTGTCCTATAAGGCAGTGGTTCTCAAACTTTTTCCCATCAAGGACCTTTGAGCTCAGGAAAACTAGACCACAGACCCTATCTTATAAGGTTTGTGCCTTAATCAAGAGTAAATGAATACATAAAGAAACTAGAAAAGCACAGACCTCTGCCAAGAAAACAGCCAAGTTATGCAAGTGTAAGATATCACTACCAGGTGGCCCCGAATGATGACACCTTTAGAAACCAGGATTTCTTCCTCATCATTGCCAACATTTAATCATCTGTTTATTGCTACATTGCCAATGTTCACTAAAAGTTTGATGTAAATCCAGCCCAGACCTTTTGAGTTATCTTGCTAACAAACCGACAGATAGTTTCAGCTAAGAAGAAATACATCCATCTATTTTCTATACTTGTTTATTCCTCATACGCTCATATCTACAGGCAGTTTAAAGTCACCAATTAACCATGTTTTTGGACTATGGAGAAAAGGGGACGGACATGTAAACTCCACATAGGTAGGTCCCAGCCCATGGTCTTGAACCTGCAACCGTCTTGCTGTGAGATAAGGACACTACCCACTGGGCCACAGTATGACCCCAGAAGAAAACTACTGTCTGCTTGTCACAGGAAGAACTGAACCTTAAAACTTGATTCTCTCTCCTCTGGAGAGAGAATCAATCAGAGCTAATCAGTAACAGCTGTACCACCTGCAGTTTTCCTATTTAAAGCTTGCATGGTGCTGGACAGGTAGCATCATCTCTTGGTGACTCGACAATGGCTGTTTGGGCTTTGCTGGTTGGGGTGCTGGCGGTTTGGCTTCTTCACGGTGTGTGAAAGAAATTGTTGTTTGTGTTATTTTAGAAAACCTCTTTTGACTACAAGAGTATCATGTCTTATCAAACAAGAATAAGTCATTAATCTAGAGTATGTTGTCCACAGCCTCTTGTTTACCAGCTGGAAGCAGAAATGATGATGGGCTGAGGAAGAGAATTAGAGGTAAGAACCTTACAGATGTAATCTAGGTGTATTGTGATTCTTCTTTTCTCTCTAACCCTTTGTTCTCTCCTTCAGCTATTTCTGCCAATGATGACTACATAAAGGATGTCCTCAAACTGCTCCAGTCAATGGAATCTGTGTTGCAGCCAAGCAAAGAAGGTAAGCATGTTCTATGACTCGAAATGGAATAAATTTTGGTTATGTTAACTCTGTCAACCCCTCTTATTCCTATACTACAAACGGGTACTGCTAATTTGATTACTTGACTGTGTCTTAAGGATTAAAACTTAAATCATTGATCTCAAATTTTAACTTCTAAAAACTGCCAGGATGTGAGCCCCCTTGATCAGTTTGGGATCCAGGTTTCTGAGGATGGTGATTTAGAACTTGAGTCATGATACAGCTTTTATTGGTTTAAGAAGGAAATTTTATCCTTTTAGAACAACTGGAAACCAATGAAGTGGAAGCAGTTGCATCTGTTGGTCTAAACCATGAGAAGGCCCTGCACGACAACGAGACCCTGGCTCAGGCCCTGCACGACAACGAGACCCTGGCTCAGGCCCTGCACGACAACGAGACCCTGGCTCAGGCCCTGCACGACAACGAGACCCTGGCTCAGGCCCTGCACGACAACGAGACCCTGGCTCAGGCCCTGCACGACAACGAGACCCTGGCTCAGGCCCTGCACGACAACGAGACCCTGGCTCAGGCCCTGCACGACAACGAGACCCTGGCTCAGGCCCTGCACGACAACGAGACCCTGGCTCAGGCCCTGCACGACAACGAGACCCTGGCTCAGGCCCTGCACGACAACGAGACCCTGGCTCAGGCCCTGCACGACAACGAGACCCTGGCTCAGGCCCTGCACGACAACGAGACCCTGGCTCAGGCCCTGCACGACAACGAGACCCTGGCTCAGGCCCTGCACGACAACGAGACCCTGGCTCAGGCCCTGCACGACAACGAGACCCTGGCTCAGGCCCTGCACGACAACGAGACCCTGGCTCAGGCCCTGCACGACAACGAGACCCTGGCTCAGGCCCTGCACGACAACGAGACCCTGGCTCAGGCCCTGCACGACAACGAGACCCTGGCTCAGGCCCTGCACGACAACGAGACCCTGGCTCAGGCCCTGCACGACAACGAGACCCTGGCTCAGGCCCTGCACGACAACGAGACCCTGGCTCAGGCCCTGCACGACAACGAGACCCTGGCTCAGGCCCTGCACGACAACGAGACCCTGGCTCAGGCCCTGCACGACAACGAGACCCTGGCTCAGGCCCTGCACGACAACGAGACCCTGGCTCAGGCCCTGCACGACAACGAGACCCTGGCTCAGGCCCTGCACGACAACGAGACCCTGGCTCAGGCCCTGCACGACAACGAGACCCTGGCTCAGGCCCTGCACGACAACGAGACCCTGGCTCAGGCCCTGCACGACAACGAGACCCTGGCTCAGGCCCTGCACGACAACGAGACCCTGGCTCAGGCCCTGCACGACAACGAGACCCTGGCTCAGGCCCTGCACGACAACGAGACCCTGGCTCAGGCCCTGCACGACAACGAGACCCTGGCTCAGGCCCTGCACGACAACGAGACCCTGGCTCAGGCCCTGCACGACAACGAGACCCTGGCTCAGGCCCTGCACGACAACGAGACCCTGGCTCAGGCCCTGCACGACAACGAGACCCTGGCTCAGGCCCTGCACGACAACGAGACCCTGGCTCAGGCCCTGCACGACAACGAGACCCTGGCTCAGGCCCTGCACGACAACGAGACCCTGGCTCAGGCCCTGCACGACAACGAGACCCTGGCTCAGGCCCTGCACGACAACGAGACCCTGGCTCAGGCCCTGCACGACAACGAGACCCTGGCTCAGGCCCTGCACGACAACGAGACCCTGGCTCAGGCCCTGCACGACAACGAGACCCTGGCTCAGGCCCTGCACGACAACGAGACCCTGGCTCAGGCCCTGCACGACAACGAGACCCTGGCTCAGGCCCTGCACGACAACGAGACCCTGGCTCAGGCCCTGCACGACAACGAGACCCTGGCTCAGGCCCTGCACGACAACGAGACCCTGGCTCAGGCCCTGCACGACAACGAGACCCTGGCTCAGGCCCTGCACGACAACGAGACCCTGGCTCAGGCCCTGCACGACAACGAGACCCTGGCTCAGGCCCTGCACGACAACGAGACCCTGGCTCAGGCCCTGCACGACAACGAGACCCTGGCTCAGGCCCTGCACGACAACGAGACCCTGGCTCAGGCCCTGCACGACAACGAGACCCTGGCTCAGGCCCTGCACGACAACGAGACCCTGGCTCAGGCCCTGCACGACAACGAGACCCTGGCTCAGGCCCTGCACGACAACGAGACCCTGGCTCAGGCCCTGCACGACAACGAGACCCTGGCTCAGGCCCTGCACGACAACGAGACCCTGGCTCAGGCCCTGCACGACAACGAGACCCTGGCTCAGGCCCTGCACGACAACGAGACCCTGGCTCAGGCCCTGCACGACAACGAGACCCTGGCTCAGGCCCTGCACGACAACGAGACCCTGGCTCAGGCCCTGCACGACAACGAGACCCTGGCTCAGGCCCTGCACGACAACGAGACCCTGGCTCAGGCCCTGCACGACAACGAGACCCTGGCTCAGGCCCTGCACGACAACGAGACCCTGGCTCAGGCCCTGCACGACAACGAGACCCTGGCTCAGGCCCTGCACGACAACGAGACCCTGGCTCAGGCCCTGCACGACAACGAGACCCTGGCTCAGGCCCTGCACGACAACGAGACCCTGGCTCAGGCCCTGCACGACAACGAGACCCTGGCTCAGGCCCTGCACGACAACGAGACCCTGGCTCAGGCCCTGCACGACAACGAGACCCTGGCTCAGGCCCTGCACGACAACGAGACCCTGGCTCAGGCCCTGCACGACAACGAGACCCTGGCTCAGGCCCTGCACGACAACGAGACCCTGGCTCAGGCCCTGCACGACAACGAGACCCTGGCTCAGGCCCTGCACGACAACGAGACCCTGGCTCAGGCCCTGCACGACAACGAGACCCTGGCTCAGGCCCTGCACGACAACGAGACCCTGGCTCAGGCCCTGCACGACAACGAGACCCTGGCTCAGGCCCTGCACGACAACGAGACCCTGGCTCAGGCCCTGCACGACAACGAGACCCTGGCTCAGGCCCTGCACGACAACGAGACCCTGGCTCAGGCCCTGCACGACAACGGCCGTTACATTGCTGTTCAAGATTCTACGTGGAGGGCCATGACAGAGCTCATCTCTTCTCTGGTTAAAGGACCCTCCAGTGGCTAAATAACATTGTTGGGTACCAAGCTGACGATGTAACAAGTCATGCAAGAGTTTTGCATCAAGAGTTCTGCATGTACCAGGTTATGTCAGATTTAAATAAAACTCTTACTCTATACTGCCTGAGTCATTGTTTTAGATCAACATATAAAATGATTGCCTACTGTACATATTACAAATATCCAGAGCAACACATTACAGAAGCTGGTGACTGAAGTTATGAAGCTTCATGGTAATAGTTTTAATCCCTTTAGCTGTTTAAATCTGGTGGCTGATGTGAATACTTGAACAGAACAGAGAAATAATACCATGAATTGGACTACCACGAACATACACACACGGTGGGTTGAGATGCAGGAGATATAGCAGAAAACCAGTAGACCTCTCTGAAACAGCACATGTCTACTAGATAACTAGACCTAGACCACTCTATTCCTGTTGATGTGCACCTAACAGGTCAGTTTTGACAGATGAAACTCATCAAAACAGTGTATGTAGACTTTGGATCTCCCTGACTCTGCCTTTAGGTTATATGGACCATTCATGCATTTACAATGATGAAAGTTCAAACTGAATTTGCTTCAATGAAAATATTGTCAATCCTTTAACCTTCAATTTACTTAGGACAGTCCCTAGTTAGACAGTCTTCCACAATCACCAGCACAAGCTGTCAACAATTGAAGTCACAAAAAAGTGTGGCACCTAGAAATGGTCACAATTGTAAATTTTGAGTTATTTTTCAATGAGATGGGCCAGATACAGCTGTTTCATCAGGTTTAGTAAGGTGCATTTGTCAAACATCCACCACAAAAGGAAGAATGATGCCCCAGGCTTCAGCCCTTTTTTTTTTTACAAAGTTTATTTAGATCTTGTGACAATTGAATACGGCGACTTACATGTTTCAATGGTCAACACAAAAAACAATACAACAGACGTAATTAATACAAATAAAACATCAGAGCCAGGGGGATATTCTAATAAAAATGCATAACAATATCGTCACCCTCTTAAAATAATTGCCTAAGTCAGAAAATTTGCTTAAGTCATTTAATTCTCTCATGTTCAACTGACCTTGTTTGTGTGTCAATAGGAATGTTTTAACTGTTTCGATTAAAATTGTTCGTAAATATCATAGTCAACGAATGGTTCCGTTTTTTGTTTCCTGAAAAATCTAAAAAAATGACTTAGGCAATTATTTTAAGAAGGCGTCGATATATAACTCAACCATTTCACCACCTTTCATATTTTTAGACTTACTAAAGTATACATATATTGTTTGGCTTTCCTTTTAAAGACTATATGGTTTTGATTGACTAACTTTAGATTTATAGATATGGAATTTTGTTAGTGAAATAATCAGGTTTATTATCAGTCTTATGTAAGCCTAAAAACAGACCAAAGTAAGTAAAGTTTATTCATATATCACCTTTCACAGATATAAAAAGTGCTTCACAATATAAGCAAAAACAGACAATAATACAACAAAAATACAATTAAATATAGATATTGTAATATTATAAATATTGTGCTTTTACCATTGCACCAATGTCTGCTGGTTCCAGAAATGGCTGAACCCTAACGAGCACTGACTCCTCTGGAGAGAGAATCAATCAGAGCTGATCAGTAACAGCTGTACCACCTGCAGTTTTCCTATTTAAAGCATGGTGCTGGACAGGTAGCATCATCTCTTGGTGGATCAACAATGGCTCCTTGTGCTTTGTTGTTTGGGGTGCTGGCGGTTTGGTTTGTTGGAGGTGAGTGAATATGCCTTAATTCAAACAAAAAAATAATCTTTATTATGTAGTTTTAGAAAACCTTTTTTGATAACTGTTATCAAAAGTCTGATCATGTTGTTCCATCTAACGGCACATGTGATTAATTGTAAATGTGTTGTCCACAGCCTCTTGTTTGCCAGCTGGAAGTAGAAATGATGATGTGCACGGTAAGAACGTTATTGATAGAATCCAGTTGTCTTGTGTCTCTCCCTTTCTGACACTTTCTCCTGTTCAGCTGTTTCATCCAATGATGACTACAAAAGGTGTTTGCTGGAGCTGCTCCACTTAATGGAATCTGTGTTGCAGCTGAGCACAGAAGGTGAGCATGCCCGTTGCTCTCTCTTGATAACTTTAATCTATACGACTGTGGGGAAACAATTAAATTCACCTAATTTGATTATCTTTTACCATAATTACGAGGATGTGACCTCTGCGTCCTCAGAGGTCAGGGCCTTAAAATTTGACTTGTGATGGCTTTGGTTCTCATGTTTAGAACAACTGGTAACGGCTGACAACGAGACGGCCCAGGCCCTGCCTCGCCGTTACGTTGCTGTTCAAGATTCTACGTGGGGGGCCATGGCAGATCTCCTCACTTCTCTGGTTGGACCACCCTCGAAGACGGCCCTGCATGACAACGAGACTGCTCGGTATCTGGCCGACAATGGGACGGTTCAGGCCACAGCCAACAATGAGACCGCCCGGTTTTACGTTGCTGTTCAAGATTCTACGTGGAGGGCCATGGCAGATCTCCTCACTTCTCTGGTTGGACCACCCTCGAAGACGGCCCTGCATGACAACGAGACTGCTCGGTATCTAGCCGACAATGGGACGGTTCGGGCCACAGCCAACAATGAGACCGCCCGGTTTTACGTTGCTGTTCAAGATTCTACGTGGAGGGCCATGGCAGATCTCCTCACTTCTCTGGTTGGACCACCCTCGAAGACGGCCCCGCATGACAACGAGACTGCTCGGTATCTGGCCGACAATGGGGCGGTTCGGGCCACAGCCAACAATGAGACCGCCCGGTTTTATTTTGCTGTTCAAGATTCTACATGGAGGGCCATGGCAGATCTCCTCACTTCTCTGGTTGGACCACCCTCGAAGACGGCCCTGCATGACAACGAGACTGCTCGGTATCTGGCCGACAATGGGACAGTTCGGGCCACAGCCAACAATGAGACCGCCCGGTTTTACGTTGCTGTTCAAGATTCTACGTGGAGGGCCATGGCAGATCTCCTCACTTCTCTGGTTGGACCACCCTCGAAGACGGCTCCGGCCCTGCATGACAACGAGACGGCTCGGTATCTGCTCTACGTGGAGGGCCGTAACGGATCTGATCACTTCTCTGATTAAAGGACCCTCCAGTGGCTAAATAACATTGTTGGGTATTGCAAGAGTTTTGCATCAAGATTTCTGCATGTACCAGATTATGTCAGATTTAAATAAAACTTACTCTACACTGCCTGACTCGTATGTTTTAGATGAACATATAAAATGATTGCCTACTGTTCATATTACCAATATCTAGAGCAACACATTCCAGAAGCTGACTGAAGTTAGGAAGCTTCATGGTAACAGTTTTAATCCCTTTAGCTGTTTAAATCTGGTGGGTGACATAGTGATTACTTGAATTAATGAAGTTCTCTTTTGCCCAGACTTCCTCCTGTTCTCCCATATTAGTGGCTGTCACTTGCTCAGAGTAGTGAGGATCTTCCCCCACATAGTGGGAACAGAAATGATACCATGAATGGGACTACCACAATCATAGAGGCGTAGTTGGTTGAGATGCAGGAGATATAGCAGAAAACCAGTAGACCTCTCTGAAACATCCCATCTCTACTAGACCTATATTCCCACAGTAGTTGGATGTTTGTGCACATCAACGGGTCAGTTTTGACAGATGAAACAGTGTATGTAGACTTTTGAACTCCCTGACTCTCCCTTTAGGTTTGTTATATGGACCCATCATGCCTGCATTTACAATGAAAGTTCAAAGTGAAATTTGCTTCAATGGAAATATTGTCAATCCTTCCCCCTGCATGTTAACCTTAACCTTCAATTTACATCGGACAGCCCCTTTACATGTTATTTGAAGATGGATCTCAACGCAGAGACAAAAATAACACATGCATTTTTACAATGCATTTAGACAACGAGACCCTGGCTCAGGCCCTGCACGACAACGAGACCCTGGCTCAGGCCCTGTACGACAACGAGACCCTGGCTCAGGCCCTGCACGACAACGAGACCCTGGCTCAGGCCCTGCACGACAACGGCCGTTACATTGCTGTTCAAGATTCTACGTGGAGGGCCATGACAGAGCTCATCTCTTCTCTGGTTAAAGGACCCTCCAGTGGCTAAATAACATTGTTGGGTACCAAGCTGACGATGTAACAAGTCATGCAAGAGTTTTGCATCAAGAGTTCTGCATGTACCAGGTTATGTCAGATTTAAATAAAACTCTTACTCTATACTGCCTGAGTCATTGTTTTAGATCAACATATAAAATGATTGCCTACTGTACATATTACAAATATCCAGAGCAACACATTACAGAAGCTGGTGACTGAAGTTATGAAGCTTCATGGTAATAGTTTTAATCCCTTTAGCTGTTTAAATCTGGTGGCTGATGTGAATACTTGAACAGAACAGAGAAATAATACCATGAATTGGACTACCACGAACATACACACACGGTGGGTTGAGATGCAGGAGATATAGCAGAAAACCAGTAGACCTCTCTGAAACGGCACATGTCTACTAGATAACTAGACCTAGACCACTCTATTCCTGTTGATGTGCACCTAACAGGTCAGTTTTGACAGATGAAACTCATCAAAACAGTGTATGTAGACTTTGGATCTCCCTGACTCTGCCTTTAGGTTATATGGACCATTCATGCATTTACAATGATGAAAGTTCAAACTGAATTTGCTTCAATGAAAATATTGTCAATCCTTTAACCTTCAATTTACTTAGGACAGTCCCTAGTTAGACAGTCTTCCACAATCACCAGCACAAGCTGTCAACAATTGAAGTCACAAAAAAGTGTGGCACCTAGAAATGGTCACAATTGTAAATTTTGAGTTATTTTTCAATGAGATGGGCCAGATACAGCTGTTTCATCAGGTTTAGTAAGGTGCATTTGTCAAACATCCACCACAAAAGGAAGAATGATGCCCCAGGCTTCAGCCCTTTTTTTTTTTACAAAGTTTATTTAGATCTTGTGACAATTGAATACGGCGACTTACATGTTTCAATGGTCAACACAAAAAACAATACAACAGACGTAATTAATACAAATAAAACATCAGAGCCAGGGGGATATTCTAATAAAAATGCATAACAATATCGTCACCCTCTTAAAATAATTGCCTAAGTCAGAAAATTTGCTTAAGTCATTTAATTCTCTCATGTTCAACTGACCTTGTTTGTGTGTCAATAGGAATGTTTTAACTGTTTCGATTAAAATTGTTCGTAAATATCATAGTCAACGAATGGTTCCGTTTTTTGTTTCCTGAAAAATCTAAAAAAATGACTTAGGCAATTATTTTAAGAAGGCGTCGATATATAACTCAACCATTTCACCACCTTTCATATTTTTAGACTTACTAAAGTATACATATATTGTTTGGCTTTCCTTTTAAAGACTATATGGTTTTGATTGACTAACTTTAGATTTATAGATATGGAATTTTGTTAGTGAAATAATCAGGTTTATTATCAGTCTTATGTAAGCCTAAAAACAGACCAAAGTAAGTAAAGTTTATTCATATATCACCTTTCACAGATATAAAAAGTGCTTCACAATATAAGCAAAAACAGACAATAATACAACAAAAATACAATTAAATATAGATATTGTAATATTATAAATATTGTGCTTTTACCATTGCACCAATGTCTGCTGGTTCCAGAAATGGCTGAACCCTAACGAGCACTGACTCCTCTGGAGAGAGAATCAATCAGAGCTGATCAGTAACAGCTGTACCACCTGCAGTTTTCCTATTTAAAGCATGGTGCTGGACAGGTAGCATCATCTCTTGGTGGATCAACAATGGCTCCTTGTGCTTTGTTGTTTGGGGTGCTGGCGGTTTGGTTTGTTGGAGGTGAGTGAATATGCCTTAATTCAAACAAAAAAATAATCTTTATTATGTAGTTTTAGAAAACCTTTTTTGATAACTGTTATCAAAAGTCTGATCATGTTGTTCCATCTAACGGCACATGTGATTAATTGTAAATGTGTTGTCCACAGCCTCTTGTTTGCCAGCTGGAAGTAGAAATGATGATGTGCACGGTAAGAACGTTATTGATAGAATCCAGTTGTCTTGTGTCTCTTCCTTTCTGACACTTTCTCCTGTTCAGCTGTTTCATCCAATGATGACTACAAAAGGTGTTTGCTGGAGCTGCTCCACTTAATGGAATCTGTGTTGCAGCCGAGCACAGAAGGTGAGCATGCCCGTTGCTCTCTCTTGATAACTTTAATCTATACGACTGTGGGGAAACAATTAAATTCACCTAATTTGATTATCTTTTACCATAATTACGAGGATGTGACCTCTGCGTCCTCAGAGGTCAGGGCCTTAAAATTTGACTTGTGATGGCTTTGGTTCTCATGTTTAGAACAACTGGTAACGGCTGACAACGAGACGGCCCAGGCCCTGCCTCGCCGTTACGTTGCTGTTCAAGATTCTACGTGGGGGGCCATGGCAGATCTCCTCACTTCTCTGGTTGGACCACCCTCGAAGACGGCCCTGCATGACAACGAGACTGCTCGGTATCTGGCCGACAATGGGACGGTTCAGGCCACAGCCAACAATGAGACCGCCCGGTTTTACGTTGCTGTTCAAGATTCTACGTGGAGGGCCATGGCAGATCTCCTCACTTCTCTGGTTGGACCACCCTCGAAGACGGCCCTGCATGACAACGAGACTGCTCGGTATCTAGCCGACAATGGGACGGTTCGGGCCACAGCCAACAATGAGACCGCCCGGTTTTACGTTGCTGTTCAAGATTCTACGTGGAGGGCCATGGCAGATCTCCTCACTTCTCTGGTTGGACCACCCTCGAAGACGGCCCTGCATGACAACGAGACTGCTCGGTATCTGGCCGACAATGGGGCGGTTCGGGCCACAGCCAACAATGAGACCGCCCGGTTTTATTTTGCTGTTCAAGATTCTACATGGAGGGCCATGGCAGATCTCCTCACTTCTCTGGTTGGACCACCCTCGAAGACGGCTCCGGCCCTGCATGACAACGAGACGGCTCGGTATCTGCTCTACGTGGAGGGCCGTAACGGATCTGATCACTTCTCTGATTAAAGGACCCTCCAGTGGCTAAATAACATTGTTGGGTATTGCAAGAGTTTTGCATCAAGATTTCTGCATGTACCAGATTATGTCAGATTTAAATAAAACTTACTCTACACTGCCTGACTCGTATGTTTTAGATGAACATATAAAATGATTGCCTACTGTTCATATTACCAATATCTAGAGCAACACATTCCAGAAGCTGACTGAAGTTAGGAAGCTTCATGGTAACAGTTTTAATCCCTTTAGCTGTTTAAATCTGGTGGGTGACATAGTGAATACTTGAATTAATGAAGTTCTCTTTTGCCCAGACTTCCTCCTGTTCTCCCATATTAGTGGCTGTCACTTGCTCAGAGTAGTGAGAATCTTCCCCCACATAGTGGGAACAGAAATGATACCATGAATGGGACTACCACAATCATAGAGGCGTAGTTGGTTGAGATGCAGGAGATATAGCAGAAAACCAGTAGACCTCTCTAAAACATCCCATCTCTACTAGACCTATATTCCCACAGTAGTTGGATGTTTGTGCACATCAACGGGTCAGTTTTGACAGATGAAACCCATTGAAACAGTGTATGTAGACTTTTGAACTCCCTGACTCTCCCTTTAGGTTTGTTATATGGACCCATCATGCCTGCATTTACAATGAAAGTTCAAAGTGACATTTGCTTCAATGGAAATATTGTCAATCCTTCCCCCTGCATGTTAACCTTAACCTTCAATCGGACAGCCCCTTTACATGTTATTTGAAGATGGATCTCAACGCAGAGACAAAAATAACACATGCATTTTTACAATAACAGACAAAACACACACAGCTCTCCCTCTTCTACAACCACCACCACATCACAAGCTGTCAACAATTGAAGTCACAGTAAAAAACAGTGTGGCACCTACAAATGTATTGTCACAGTCATAAATTTTTAGTTACTGTGCATATTTTTCAATGAGATGGGCCAGATCCAGTTTCATTATGAGGTTTAGTAAGGTGCATTTGTCAAACATCCACCACAAAAGGAAGAACGATGCCCCAGGCTTCAGCCATTTTTTCCTCTTTTTTTTTTTTTACAAACTTTATTTAGATCTTGTGACAATTGCAATGACAATTGAATACGGCGACATTGCGCCAATGTCTGCTGGTTCCAGAAATGGCTGAACCCTAACGAGCACTGACTCCTCTGGAGAGAGAATCAATCAGAGCTGATCAGTAACAGCTGTACCACCTGCAGTTTTCCTATTTAAAGCTTGCATGGTGCTGGACAGGTAGCATCATCTCTTGGTGGATCAACAATGGCTCCTTGGGCTTTGCTGGTTGGGGCGCTGGCGGTTTGGCTTGTTGGATGTGAGTGAATATGCCTTTAAAAACAACAATAAAACAAAACTCTTGGTCGTGATTTTTAGAGAACCTTTTTTGATAACCGTTATCAAAAAATGTCTTATGTTGTTCCATTTAACGACACATGTCATTAATTGTAAGGGTGTTGTCCACAGCCTCTTGTTTACCAGATGGAAGTAGAAATGATGATGGGCTGAGGAAGAGAATTAGATGTAAGAACCTTACACATGTAATCTAGTTGTATTGTGATTCTTTTCTCTTTAACCCTTTGTTCTCTCCTTCAGCTATTTATGCCAACGATGACTACATAAAGGATGTCCTCAAACTGCTCCAGTCAATGGAATCTGTGTTGCAGCCAAGCAAAGAAGGTAAGCATGTTCTGACTCGAAATGGCCCCCTTGATGTTTTTGGGATCGAGATTTGAGGATGGTGATTTAGAACTCATGATACAGCTTTCATTTGTTTAAGGACATCTTTATCTTTTTAGAACTGGAAACCAATGAAGTGGAAGCAGAGGCTTCGGTTGGCCTAGTGCACGACAACGAGACGGCTGTGCGGCTGCACGACAACGAGACGGCTGTGCGGCTGCACGACAACGAGACGGCTGTGCGGCTGCACGACAACGAGACGGCTGTGCGGCTGCACGACATTTTCCCTCACTTTAACGAGTCTAAGTGGGAGGCGTTTAAAGAACTCTTTAATTCTCTCTTTACATGAACAATTTCTGGAAAAGGATTTTCTGGATGTACCAGATTATGTCTTAAATAAAACTCTTATACTCAACTATATTTGCATTATTTCTCCCATAGATGTAAAGTGCTTACTATAATATCAAATACAGCAACACATTAATGAGGCATGTCATCATAGCTCATGCTGAATTTGTGAAACTTCATGGCAAATATCACTAATGTAGCTTAAGTGTATACCAAGACACTTCCTCCTGTCTGTAGTTAACGGTAGAGATGGTTCATTTCTGTTTTGAGGAAGCTTATCATTGGGGCTGGCCCTGGCTGACGTAATTATTCTATATATTTTTTTTAATTGTCCTTTCATAACCAGCACCCCACCTTCTAAAATAAGCCTTAGTAAAGTCCTCTTGCATCTTCTTGGTGCTGTTCGCAAAACCATAGGAAGATACAGATGCTGTCAAACTATAACATACTGGAAGGTTATGAATTTCAAGGAGGGCACTTAAACACTTTTTTTTTTGGCTCCCAAGAGGGCATTGCATGATACATTTTTACCTTGAGGTGACCTTTTCAACAATTGTGCCGCCTTGTAGCAATAAAGATCAGATTCCCACTCCTCACCAGTTGGTGGCGGTAATGCGTCAATTCGTTGTTTCTCATCCGCTAATAAACCCCCCAAAAGAAGCAGGTCCATCACAATAACACTGCAGGTAGCGTTAGCTTGAAGGTAGCGAGGTATATATTTTCTCGTCTGAATTGGACCATATTAGCAGGTTAGTATTGCAGCTGAAAGCCAACGAATCGTCGCGAGCTTTTCTCCGGTTGTCAAATCACACAGGTTATATATGTTAGCCAGCTGGGCTAGCTAGCTTTGAAGCTAATGTTAACGCAAGTCCTCCTAGCTTCACTGCTACCGTCTTTATAAACCTCAGTAGCTATTTAACATGCCGAAAACTTTATTCTGGCACAATATGGGAATTTGCTCCTTAAGATATGCTGTTTAACGCGTCAGTAACCGCTTTGTTAATTGCAGCTACGGCTAGCTATCACTGTAACCTGGAGCTTTTCTAGCTAACCTTAGCAAAAAAATGTGGTCCCCACGTAATTAAAACATTTGTTTTTGGTTATGAGAACGTTTTGCTAAACATTCCCGGATACGGTTCCCTAAATTATTATTCTTTTTTGAAGTAAACCTCATATTATGGTTACGTTTTAAAGAGCGTCATGGGAATGTTAGTTGAATGTTCCAGAGAGGTTACTATAAAAACAAATTACTATTTTTTCTTTATCTATTTTATCTATTCTGACAGGTAACAGTACGGAAAAAATGTCGAAACATAACTTATGAAGACATCTTGACTTGGTTTTGGGACAATAACAACAAAAATTAGCTGAAAATTCTCAAAATCGCATGTATATCACTACAATGGAAATTGCATTAGCAACAGCAGTAGATGCTATACAAGTGACATGCAAGAAAAAGAAAATATTCCACATAGACTATGTAAAAAATACAACATATATTACAGTATAATATATAGAGGTACTATATATACAAGATAGATACAAGATCAGTGAGTACGGTAGATTATTGCACATGAATTTCACAGTAGGGTTATATATAGGCTATACACTGGATAAAAAACATTTTGGGATGTTTCTTAATCTTGAAAGTGTCTTTAAGGCTCTTACAGATACAGATATCTAATACAAATTCAGTTCCAGATATCTACAACTTGATAAGATATCTACAATTTAATTTAGACTATTTGAAACTTAATTTAAGATACCCCAAAAAGGGACATGCAGGTGTTTTTAATGGTGGTGAAATACAGATATCTTGAGTCAGAATCAAGTTGTCGATGTCTCAAACTGGAATTATTGCTATTTGTAATTCAGCTACAGATATCTGTAATTTACATAGCGGATATCTGGAAGAGAATTGTAGAGATCTGTAATGACAAACCACATACACATGAATGGCAGAAGCGTCATTTATCCTAGGAAGATTGTAGCTGTGGATGAAATGACAATAGTCATGGATAGTGTCACAGTCTTTTATTTCATTCTGCATTAGTCAAATTCACTCTGTGAGGTTAATATACTTCTAGTAAGCTGTTTATTTATGCAATTTATTTAACTTTACTGTTATAATCGTGAATGAAGCTTGTGTGACTTGGATTGAAAAACTGTAGGAAAAAAGTAGGAAGAATTCTATAGGAATTAATAGGAATATGTTGGAATAAACAGGCTTTTAACAGGAAACTTAAATATGGTTGGGGAAAATATATTGCAGCATAATCTTGGCTAAAACAACCAGATTTAAAGGGATGGTTCAACATTTTTGGAAAATTTGCCCATCATGTTTTCCATAGTCCATAGTTAATCCATAGGATTGATAACATTTTCATGGTGGGATGATTTTGGCTGCTCATTCACTGCTATGTGGTTAATGGTATTTTTTGGTCGAATACACAATCCAGCAATATCTATAATAGTATTAATGTTTAACTTGTAAGTAATAAATATAAGCGTGTTCATGGGCCTGCTAGCTGATAAATTAAGTGCTAATGTTGAATATTTCCAAAATCCCCCAAGCTTTACTTCCCATGGAAAGTCTCTGGATATTTACCGGAAATTTCCCGCTTTTTTTTCCCGCCGAACCTGCATCTGCTGCCCTTCTCCCGCTCAACCCGCCACGCAGGTACGCTGGAATTTTCTGACACCCACTCGGACATGTCCTATGTCTTCATCAACGACTCGTCGCAGACCAACGTGCCTCTGCTGCAGGCCTGCATCGACGGGGACCTGCCGTTCGCCAAGAGGCTCCTCGAGACCGGCTGCGACCCCAACATCCGCGACAACCGGGGCCGCACCGGCCTGCACCTAGCCGCCGCCCGGGGCAACGTGGACATATGCCGCCTCCTGCACAAGTTCGGCGCCGACCTGCTGGCGACGGATTATCAAGGGAACACGGCGCTGCACCTGTGTGGACATGTGGACACTATACAGTTCCTGGTGTCCAACGGGCTGAAGATTGACATCTGGTAAGAGATTTAACGCCTTCTAGACCTGCAACTCATGATTATGAACAAATTGTTGGTCTGATAAAAACCTGAGAAGAGTGTTTGTTGTGTTTTCCTAAAGTCCAAAGTGACCTTTATCAGATTTTTTTTTTTTTTTGGAATACTAGCAAATCCACAAATTAATCATTGAAATATTAGATCGACTTGCTGTATAATCCACTAAGTGTTGCAGCTCCACTGGAACTCATTATCACTGCATAAATCTCAAGAAACTGTACAGTATTTTTATCAAGTTCAGTGGTTCTCAAACATTTTTACGTCAAAGAAACTCCCAAAAACCAGACCAGGGTCCCCATCTTATAAGGTTTTTGCTTTTTGATGTTTTATATTAGAAATTGTCAGAATCCTGAGGACAAAATTATAGACAGAAACTGCCATGATCAAAAATAAATGACTCAACATGCATAATTAAATATGTCACTAAATGCTCAGATTTTTTTTTTTTAATTTCACATTTAATTAATTTATAAAATTAAATTTGTCTATTTTTTCCAATTTATTTGATTTTCTATTTTTATGTATTTATTTATGTACATTTTTATTTCCCCCATTTATTTTCACCTTTATAAAATGGAAAGTAAAATTTTAAATCAAATAAATTCATGTGCAAACAGAAAGTAACACACAAATAATATTAAATAAATATGTTAAATTAAATAAAGTATTTTTTTATTATGGCAGTCCTCCATTCTGTCATTGTGTTACTTATGGGTGGAATTAATTAGATTTTTATTCGTCTCAAACAAGAACAACCATAAAACAGGCAGTTCAG
Source organism: Lepturacanthus savala (assembly GCA_030544235.1). Lineage (NCBI taxonomy): Eukaryota > Metazoa > Chordata > Actinopteri > Scombriformes > Trichiuridae > Lepturacanthus > Lepturacanthus savala. The sequence continues at coordinate 18,177,532 of CM060483.1, forward strand.
TGATGGAGAAATAACTGAGAAAATCTGCAAGAGAAGAGAAGAGGCTGAAGAAAGTAAAGTTCACCAAGTTCAGCCTCTTACTGCCACTTTGTCATATATACATATACAAATGTATAGTCTTAGAAATTTAAAAGATTAAATCTTTAACATGAAATAAAAGCCTTCTTACAAACATACAAGGCTAAATCAAAATCCTTTCTCAAAAAGTATAAAGCACCAAATTAGCAGTCCAGTTTACGTTATGATATATTTTATATATCAAGGAGGTCCCTGGACTCCGTTTTGAGAACCACAGGTTTAGTTAACTGCAGCATTCTTTACATAGAATAACACTTAGCCAATCATCTAACGGCTCCGTGTCTGTAACAGTAACCACAACGGCTCGACTCCTCTGGTGCTGGCGAAGAGACGCGGCGTCAACAAGGACGCCATCCGGCTGCTGGAGGGTCTGGAGGAGCAGGAGGTGAAAGGCTTCAACCGAGGACCCCACTCCAAACTGGAAACTATGCAGATGGCCGATAGTGAGAGGTGAGCAGGGATGGGAGGACTGAGGGATGGTGGTAATTTGACTGATTTCAAGTTTTTTTTCCCAAGTTTTCTTAAGATTAAATAAATTAAATTTAATTAAATACATTGCTCTTGGCGCGACACGGTGGAGCAGGGGTTAGCGCTATTGCCTCACAGCAAGAAGGTCGCAGGTTCAAGACCTCCTTGGTTCTGGGTCTGGGACCTTTCTGTGTGGAATTTGCATGTTTGCATGCTGAGGTTAATTGGAGACTCTAAATTGCCCATAGGTGTGAGTGTGTGAGTGAATGGTGTGTGTGCCCTATGATTGGCTGACGACCATCTGGGGTGTATCCCTGCCTCTTGCCGTAACGCGCTGGGATTGGCTCCAGCAGACCATGTGACCCTAATGAGGAATAAGCAGGCATAGAAAATGACTCATGCAAAAAAAATGCAGTGTATACTATAACATGTGCTTCATTAGGGACCGTCTGCAAGTTTCATGTTTCATGTATGAGTTGATTGAGGAAAAATATTCACCAAAATTAAACAAAATGACTTTTCCCTGCTGTGTTTGCTGTAGTTCATTATATTCACAATGCCCTAACTACTACAGGTGAGGTTTGTAGGTGTGTGAAATGAGGCTTTATATAAAAGAGGAGCCCTGTTTAACAGCCTGTTGTGTGTGTGTGTGTGTGTGTGTGTGTCAGTGCGATGGAGAGCCACTCCCTACTCAACCCCAACCTGCAGAGCAGCGAGGGCGTGCTGTCCAGCTTCAGGACCACCTGGCAGGAGTTCGTGGAGGACCTGGGCTTCTGGAGGGTCCTGCTGCTGCTGGTGGTCATCGCCCTGCTGTCCCTGGGCATCGCCTACTACGTCAGCGGCGTCCTGCCCTTCTCCACCAGCCAGCTGGAGCTGGTGCACTGAGGGGGAAAATAGTTGGGAGGAGGAGAAGTTCTGCTTTTTGTTCATTTGCAGCCTAGAGTCTTTTTCTCGGTCGCCTAATCGGGGGGGAAATGTCACATTGTTTTGTGTGAAAATGTATTTCTAATAATCCAAATGAAAAAGACACATAGTCCAATTAGGTTCTTCATGTCTTCAGTTATATGATTATAGTGCTTTTCTTTTATCTAATGGTTTCAGTCGTGAGAAATCAATACTAAATATGTTGTCTGAGATAAAAGAATACACTGTTATCAGAGCGAAACACATTTACACAATAAAATAAGAGGTTTTTGAGGTGACAGGCAGTGTCTTCTTCACATTTGACTTGTACAAAAAATGTTTGTCAGATCTCAAATGACTCAAAAAGCAGGAGAACGATGTTTTCTTTTCATTACGTAACTCCTTTATTATTTCATTCATACTGTATGATCTGTTACAAGCTGTATATTGCCAATGCTTTGTGTCTTTTATTTTCTTCTTTGTGTTATTTATCAAACATCTTCTGTATTCGTTTCCTCACATACTGTGTTTTTATTGAAATCCTGTCTTTATCACTTTGTTTTGTTTGTTTTCTTGGTAAAAAAAGAACCTGTATCTTCTCTTATTCTGACTGAAAACTGTTGTGAAAGTCGACGGATGCAGGAATGTTTCCTACAGATCAGATGCACCTTGACTGTGTGCCTTTTTTAAAGAGAAAGCTTCGCGTTTCACTGAAATTCGTTAAGACATTCCCTGCCAGAAGCATGCAGCTTGTTGCGTTATAATTGACCATGTTATTGTAAATTTAATTTTTAGGCACAACGCTTAGAAACTGTAAGACGATGGCAGCAGATTTGTGGTTCTACTCGTTTTGCTGTATGTCCATTTTTATCTTAATGTCCTTGTAAATTTTCTTTGTTGTAGTTTTTCCACCGCTAATTTTCCATGTAACTCCTAATTTAATGTGGAAAATGAATACAATCATTTGTATGTATATTCATTCATGTTCATGATAATACACCAGAATCCAAGTGATGTTAGAGACAAATTTATCTCACAATTTTCTGTGACTGATGAGAATCAACAGATATGAAGTTAAGCTTAACGTTCAGTTTGAATATTAATGTACAAACACTAATGAGCTTGTTAATGGTTTGATAAGGGATCATATCATGCAGAAGCAGCCTGGTGGAATATTCATACAGGTGCTGCTCATATAAATAAATGTCATGAAAAAGTTGATTTTTTTTCTGTAATTCCATTGAAAAAGTGGGACTTGTTTATTATATTCATTCATTGCACAAATGTACATTTCTTTTGATTATGGTGAATATAACTGGCAATTAATGAAAAGCCTAAATTGAGTATCTCAGAAAATGAAACTATTTCTTAGGACAGGACAAAAATGCACCCAACACAAAATATATATTATATAAATATATTCAAGGGTTTTTTAAAAAGTAGGCAACTGGACTTTTTCTTTGAGCTTGAAGACGTTTCACCTTTCATCCGAAAGGCTTCTTCAGTTCTAGCCTGATGATGGAAACCAGGAGCTATATCTCTGGATCACAGAGGGTGGAGCTATAGACCACACCTCCCATCCCATAACAAAGGGTCACATAGGTCACCCTTCAAGGTGTGAATTAGGATGAGAGTCGTTGTGGTAACGACTCTCATTCCAATTCAAGGTGTGACTTGGAATGAGAGTCGTGGTCACATGATCCAGAGAGAGAGTCCTGCTCTGATGGTGAAGAGCAGTTAAACTTCCTGGGATGAGATCTCAAGGCAGGATGGTATGTAGCAGATAGGTTATGACGCAGTCCCCCTCCTCTGTTCAAAGTAGGTTGTTCCAAATGGACATAAATGGCCTCTTTCACTCCTCTCTCAAACCACCTGTCCTCCTTATCTAAGATGTGTACATCAGTGTCTTTAAAGGAGTGTCCCTTTTCCTTCAGATGCAGATGTACTGCTGAGTCCTGTCCTGATGTGGTGGCCCTCCTGTGTTGTGCCATGCGTTTGCGGAGTGGTTGCTTAGTTTCCCCAATATATAGATCCGGGCACTCTTCACTGCATTGTACTGCATAAACCACATTGTTGAGATTTTGTCGTGGGGTTTTGTCCTTGGGGTGGACCAGTCTCTGTCTGAGGGTGTTACCAGGCTTGAAATAAACTGGGATGTTGTGCTTGCTGAAGATTCTTCTTAGTTTCTCTGAGAGACCAGATACGTATGGCACTACCACATGATTCCTTCTGTTCTTCTTTTTGTCTTCCGTTTTCTTTCTCCTGTCTTTTATTAATCTTTATGAATGCCCAGTTGGGGTAACCACATATATAAATATATTAATAAACAATTCTTATGAGATAAATTATTAAATTAGTGAACATATATATAGGGTGACATGGTGGTGCAGGGGTTAGCGCTCTTGCCTCACAGCAAGAAGGTCGCAGGTTCAAGACCTCCTTGGTCCTGGGTCTGGGACCTTTCTGTGTGGAGTTTGCATGTTCTCCCCGTGTCTGCGTGGGTTTTCACCGGCTTTTCACCGGCTTCCTCTCACAGTCCAAAAATATGTTAATTATATGTTAAATGGAAACTCTAAATTGTGAATGGTGTGTGTGCCCCACGATTGGCTGGCGACCATCTGGGGTGTATCCCTGCCTCTCGCTGTAACGCGCTGGGATTGGTTCCAGCAGACCATGTGACCCTAATGAGGAATAAGCAGGTATAGAAAATGACTGACATACGTTTTTAAAAACTCTAGTAAATCCTCAGGATACACTGATGACTTATGAATCTATTTAAAATCTCCAACTGATAGAATCATTTTCTAGAATCATTCTTAACTGCCTAATTAATAATTGGTTTATATATATATTATCAGGTCTCACATGCATGTATGTACATTTTATGTTCATTTGAAATTGAAAAAAACAGAATGTGTGATTTTTGACACAAAATTTAAAGTGTTGCATTTGAAAAAGAAATATTTATTCCACCCAGAATATAAAACTAGTTGCAGCATTTTTTTTTATTCAAAAAAAACCAAAAACTTTGTGATATCTGGTACAGTTTCTAGGGTTACACCACATGATATTTTTGACATTGTCCCAAATACATTCTTCTTACAAAAGTGCGGCTCGACAAGAGGATGAATTTAAACTGTAGAATGAACCACAGACAGAAATCACAACGCTGACTCAGGTTTTCATTCTGATTTTATAGAAACAAAAAAAAACAAAACTGTACAACAGCAACAAGTCGACACATTGGACCCTCGTTTAAGGAAACTGCACCAAACACCCTAAAAAAATGTGAGAAGTCAAACAAAAACTAACTAAGCTTCCTTTTATGATTTAACAGACAAGTAAACTATGGTAAAATGACTCAAAATTATAGTTTCTCTGTCACAATCACACACTTTTCACAAAAACATTATTGATTGAATTCTAATTACAGAGCAATGTTTCCTGCCTGCATGTGCAGACACTGGAGGACCACAGATCATTTCTAATACATTTTTAAGAATGTTATTGAAGTTATTGTTAAGGTATTGTTATGTTATTGATGAATTTGACAGAAACATTGTGTAAGACAGCAAAGGGACTCTCCACTAACAGTTAATAAAACTGCAGAGGTTGAAAGGTCTTTTCAAATCATACGCAAGTGTAAATTAATCATAGAACTTTAAAAAACAAGTTTACAGGGTCCCAGATTAATGGTTTGCCTTTTTGGAGATGCTCCGTTTTGCATAAGTATAAAATGTTCTCAGATTACACTATATATTAGGGTTTCTCTACTTTGTGCAACAGATCATCAGTTCCATTGTTTCCTCTTAAATTTTTACTTCAAGAAGATAAATGATTCTCTTTCAAACGCTGAAAGTTTGAGTAGTTTCTCCCTGTTTTGTGTCATAAAGCAAAGAAACAGATTGATCAAATGCTAAGAGCTCTGATATTAATTCATTCTTTATTGATGAATAAAAATAGTATCAAGCTGCAGATGTTTCACCTTTTCATCTTCACCTTTTTTTGATTGAAAAAACAAAACAATGTATTATAGGTTTAAACTAGATTAATCTGAAATTGAGCCAGGAGAGCTGTGTGTTGGTTTCTTCTTCTGGTAATATTTCTGGGGAAAAAAAATAGAAAATCGTTATTTTAAACAGTTTTCATGCATTTACTAGTCAGGGTTCCCACTCCCAACCTGAGGGTTCACATTCATTTGAGCTAACAGTGGAAATAAAACATTCCACTGGTTCAAATGAACATGTGTGTGTGTGTGTGTGTACCTGCAGGTTGTCGTAGTGTTTCTGGCTGCTGCAGTGTGTGTTCTTTGCTGTGGTCTCACTCAGGTAGAAAATAGAACAGAGATTGCAAAAATACCCTGATTTAGGGACCACGAACTCCTGACCTGATAACAGAAAAGAATATATATATACACACACAACATATATATATATATTTCGATAATTTTAAATGGTTCAACATCGGTGCTGTCTGTCTCTTACCTAGAGGATTGTCTGGTTTGAACGGAGGCAGTTTAAAGTCAGCAGAGACACTAGGAGACTGAGAACGAGATCGCTTGGCTTCAGGTCCGAGAAGCTCGCTCTTCCGTTTACTCACAACTACAGAAAAAGAGGAAAGAATAATCTAGAAATCAAGCTCTGGTAACAGTCATGTCTTTTTTTGTCTTACATGATATTTTAAAACACAGACAAAAGAAAATAGATCAGCTGATGTAATTTTATAATAGAAACAACTGTTATTTACACTTTAGCAAGAACCTTCTTCAAGATGCATTTTCATTGGGTGACTCTGAAAATTTAATTTCTCTTAATGCGCTCATGGGTGTAATCCATGTGTCCTCTTCCTCCCTCCTCACCTCCTTCCAGGTTCCTGTTCTCTAGATTGTTCTGGTGCAGCTGTTCCCTGCCAGCTGCAGCTTGGTCTGCTTCCTCCACATCTGTCTTCTGCATCTCCACCGCGCAGTCGATGGAAGTCTGTTTGTCCGTTGACGAGGAGGCGGCTTCCGGTGGAGCTGGGGGTGGAGCGTTGGTGCTGGCCGGTTCCTTTTCTTCGTCCTTGTCGCTCTCTTTTTTCCCTCTTGTGGATTTTCTCACTGCGGTAAATCAAAAACAAAGCAACTGAGAAACGGGAAACGGCGACGTAACATAATGGAGAATAAGTACAAAGATGCGTGTGTGGGGCACCGACCGGGGGTGTGTCTGGTTCTCTTGGGTCTGCCTCGTGTCCTGGTTGTTGCAGCTTCCTTCTCCTCCTCCTCTTCAACCTCTCCCACCTGGTCCACTGTCACAAAGTTCATACTCTCCTCTAAAACAAAAAAATGAATGAGACTTCTACATTTAGAACAAAGCACCTTCTGTAAAGGCAGAATACACACCTGTGTCATCATGTTTGCGTTTAGCAGATCGTAAGGTGTCCACAGCTTTCTCCACCTTCTCCTCATCATCACCTGCTTCATCTAAAGTCACCAAGGTCTGATAGGAGAGATAAAAAGAAATATTCTGTGTTAATGATTCTGTTCGCATGTGTTTTTAAGTGTGTGGTTGTCTTGTGTGAACTTCACCTCTGGGTTCAAGGAGTCCACGGATTCGTCCTCCTGGCCGACCGGACAGGACTCCAGTGTGGTTTGCTCCGCCTTGCCCTCCTCCTCCACGATTTCATCCAGGGTGACCAGCGCCTGCAGATCTGCCTCCGTGATCTCTCCATCGTGGCTCTGGCTCTCCGGTGCCTTTTCCTCTCCGGCCTCAACTGCTCCCACCTCGTCCAGAATAAGCAGCTCTTTGGCGTCTACCTCCACATTCTCGCCTTTTTCCTTCACCCTCCCTGTGCCTCCACCTCTGCTGCGACTCCTTTGCCCCCTCTCTACTCTCTCCCTGGTCCTCCTCTCCTCCCGCCGCTTGGCGATCTGCTTCTCTTTCGCAGCCGTTTGCCTTTTCCGCACTTCTTCCTCTTCGGCCGCGTCATCAGAGTAGTCCTCCTCTTCCTCGCTTACTTCATCCAGGTTCACGAGAGTGCTCACGGCAGATGTGTCACATTTATTGGGTGTTTTTTGTACAGTTTCCTGCCCAATTCCTGAGTCTTTCAGCTTCCCTTCTGCAGCAGGTGGATCATTGGTTACCTTTGCTAATTCATCAACTATCTGATATAGGGTCTCTTTACTGACAACCACTTTTTTGGACTCGTCCACCGCAGTGGTACTACACCTTGAGGTGTCATCTTTTGCAGGTTCTGCTTCCTCTTTTGGGCAAGTATCATCTTCTGTCAAGATTCTTTCCTTGATCCCTCTACCAGGCTCTTCTGTGGTGGACAGCTCCTCTTGAACTTGATCATCTTCTAAAGAATCTACTATTTGATATAAAGGTTCCTCGTCCTCATCCTCATTTTTGGGAGAAATCGTCTCCTTTATCGTGGATTGCTCTGTGGGGGGCTGATCGACTGTCTCATCCTCCACAGAATCCAGAATCTCATATGTTGCCTCTTCTTCGGACACTTTTTCAGTGTCTTTTTCACCCTTCTTTGATGTTGCACTGTCATTTTTCATTCTAATTGCCTTCCTTGGTCTTCCCCTTTTTCCTTTTCTTCTTGTAGCAGGTGGATCAACCTCATCCTCTACAGAGTCTACTATTTCATAGGTAGCATCCTCACTTACCTCTTTCATGACAGCGTCACTCTTCTTTGTTGGCATGCTCTCTTTTGGAGGTACTCTCTCTTCCTTCTTTGGTGTTTTTTCCTGGTTTCGTTCCTGTGAATCTCTAGCAGGAGTGTGCCTTCTCTTTGCGGGTGTGTCCTCTTTTGGAGAATCGTTTTTAGAAGTTCTTTCCCTTTTTCCTCTGGTAGATCTTGTGGTGATGGTTGGTTCTTCTTTGGCAGTCTCACCCTCCACAGAGTCTAAAATCCTGTACGTTACATCTTCGCCCTGGTCTACTTTTCCACATTCTTCTGTGAGTTTTATTGTCGGTTTATCCTCTTTCTTTCCTCGTGTCGTCCTCTTCCTACCAGATCTTTCTGTACTGGTGGTTTCCTGAATTGGCTCGTCTTCAACGGAATCTACAATCTCATAGACCATCTCCTCAGGGTCTTCTTTGATTTCTTTGTCTTTTTTAGAAACTCCTGCAGTAGTTTCCTTCTTTGTTCTTGTCTCATACTTTCTAACCGTCTTATCCGGTTTCTTTGGTGACTTCTTTTCTTCACTTTTGGATGTTCTGGTCATGAGGCCACTCCTTGTTGGTCTCTCATCTTTTCGAGCAGATGTCTCGACTTTTCTGATTCTTTTGTCCTTGATGTCAGTCGCCGACTCCATCTCAGTAGCTGCTGACTGATCCTCCACAGAATCAATGACCTGATATGCATCTTCCTCTTCTTCTGTGGATTGAATACCTTCTTTACACATCTGGTCGCTGGGAGTTTCAAGCCTTTGGGTCATGTATGGACTAAGTTTCTGGCTGCCTTCATCTGTTGCTGTTTGATCATCTATTGAATCCAATATCTCAAAGGTATCCTGTTCGTTATCATCACTGTCGGCATGTTTTAAAGTGTCTTTGTTGTCATGGTCTTCATTCATGATTTGACCATCAGGAATTTCAACATCTTTGGAAACGTATTCTGATGAAGATCTTTTGCTTTTGACCTCTTCCTCTTTTCTCTTCGGTCCATCTCCCCTAACTTTTAGAGGTTGCTTGCCTTCTGTATTCAACACTTGGAAATTCTCTTCCTTATTTGTCTCCTCTTCATCTACTGTGAATTCAACTGCAGATTTAACATCGGCCTTGTTGGCTTCTGGAATGACATTTTCCTCAGAGAGCTGCTTTACGGTGGAATCGTCATCTTCAATCAGGTGACTGTCCTCTTGGCCTGTAGCTGTCTGGCCTTCAGTAATACTGTCTAGCACTTGGAAAGAACCATCGATTTCACTGTATTCCTCTGGGCAGGCTTTCCCTTCATCGTCAACACTGTCTAAGACCTGAAAGCTTTCCTTATGCAAAGTCTGGCCTTCCTCAGGTTCAGGTAGCTGGGTTTTAGAGTGGCCATCTTGGCCCCCGTCATCCATTGGTTCATCCGTTTGGTCATCAAGTGAATCGAGGATTTGATAATTTTCCTCCTCGTCCTCCTCCTTCTCTTCTGTAAGTCTTTCAACAAAGCATGCCTTCTCTTTTATTTTCTTCAGGTCTTTGAGTGCGTCCTCATCACAATCATTTTTCTGATTCTGGGGTTCCAGAATAGAAGATGAAGCTTTCTGGGTCTGCTGTCCCTGTGAAGCCGGATACTTCTCTAGTGATGCTTCTCTTTTTGTCTCTGACTCAACAGATTTTGCAAAAATCCTCTCTGATGACACTTTGTGGTCAGATTTTGCCACTGCAGTCTCTGCATCTTTGGATTCTACTTTAAGCGGCTCAAGACTAGCGTCTGTTGATGCCTCGACAGTTGCTGCTGCAGTTATCTTTTTCTGTTCACATGCAGCAGAAGTCGACCGGCTCTTACAACTCGATGATGCAGCATTTGATGCTGTGGATGGAGGTTTTGCCTTGCTAGGTTGTGTTTTTGGACCAGGGATAGAAGGGGTTTTAGCAGAGGACTTACTAACACTAGTAGAAGATATGGGTTTGGTAGGGGATTTGGCAGGTTTACATGAGTCCTTTGATTTATTTGGCAACACAAACGATGAATTAGGGGACGAGCTGCTCTTTGAGGAGCCTCTAGTTGACCTGGACGAGGATGAAGAGGACGAGCACGAGGCTGAGCTTCTAGAGTCTTTTGAAGACCTTGTTGAGGTCCGTTTAGCAGATGCTGACACGTCAGAGCTTTGTCTTTCACTTTTTGCTCTGGAGGATTGCTTGGATGTGGAGGCAGGCTCAATTGAGAGGTGTTCATCAGGGCTTGTGTGATCAGGGCTTGTGTCTTCAACATCACCAACTTCATCAATTGTGACAAAGTCACCCATGTTGAAAGTTTCCTCCTCAAAGGGATTTGAAGAATGGCTATCATCTGCGTTGCTTCTGCTTGGATTCTGCTTGGAAAACAAACACAGTCTTTCTGGATTAATAAAATGGTAAGACATCAATTATAACATTTCACCATTTGCATTTCACCTTGATGATGATGATACAGTATAATGTAAAGCAATAACTGAAGCAAAAGACTGTAGCTATAGTTATTTCCACTTTCCTAATATCCAGTCTTTTTGAAGCAATAGGCAGTTGCAGTCTACAAAAGCACTGTATACTTGACAAATGTAAATGTTGATAACAGATTGTAAGTCAGGCCTCACCTCTTCTTCTTTGTCCTGGAAACTGTTTTTTAGTCTGTGCTGCCGAAGTGCTGCTGTAAGGGCTTGAAAGACGTCTTTGTCAATTTGAGGAATTTCTGTAACATTTTCAGGCTTGACCTGTGAGGCTGAGGGGGTGGAGCTGGATGTATCAGGGACTGCCTTTCCACTGCTGGTTGCAGAGGTAGAGTTCACATCATCAATAGACACTGAGGTCATGGTTGATCCCTCCTCCTCCCGCTTTGCTTCCATTTTCTCCACATCTTCATTCGACTTGGGACCAAAGGTGGAGTCAATGGCAATCTCAGTTTCTGCTTCCATACTGTCCTTCATTGCAATATCACTTAGAGCGGTGGTGCTTGGTCCTTCCATGACCATTTTAGAAATGGTGGTGCCAGCAGGGTCTGGTAGTTTAGCAGGAGTAGACTCTACTGGTTTAGCAGGAGCGGTCTCTGTTGGTTTCGAAGTAGCTGTGTCTGCTGGTTTAGCAGGAACAGGGTCTGCTGGTTTAGAAGGAGCAGGGTCTGCTGGTTTAGAAGGAGCAGGGTCTGCTGGTGTAGCAGGAACAGGGTCTGCTGGTTTAGAAGGAGCAGGGTCTGCTGGTGTAGCAGGAACAGGGTCTGCTGGTTTAGAAGGAGCAGGGTCTGCTGGTGTAGCAGGAACAGGGTCTGCTGGTTTAGCAGGAGCATGGTCTGCTGGTTTAGCAGGAGCAGGGTCTGCTGGTTTAGAAGGAGCAGGGTCTGCTGGTTTAGAAGAAGCAGGGTCTGCTGGTTTAGAAGGAGCAGGGTCTGCTGGTTTAGCAGGAGCAGGGTCTGCTGGTTTAGCAGGAGCAGGGTCTGCTGGTTTAGCAGGAGCAGGGTCTGCTGGTTTAGCAGGAGCAGGGTCTGCTGGTTTAGAAGGAGCAGGGTCTGCTGGTTTAGCAGGAGCAGGGTCTGCTGGTTTAGCAGGAGCAGGGTCTGCTGGTTTAGCAGGAGCCGCTGGTTTAGCAGGTTGGATTTGACATTTCACAGGTTGTTGCTTGACTTTGACATTTACAGTGAGCTCACTGGAATCTCGCAAACGCTGTTGTAGGCTCTTCAAACTAAAATCAAAAAAGGGTTGTAAGTTGCCAATGTACGTTTTGTCCTTACAAAACATGACAAAATGTGAAATATTTCAAATATTGTATATTAAATTTACTGTTTTCTATGTAAACCCAATTCACCTCTTCTAAAAGCTAACAATGTCTGACTTGTCTTGAGCCTGGTTAACCTATAAAGTTGAGGTTGATTGTTAGCATGTGTGGTGTTACAGTGAGGAAAATGATTTTTTTTCTTTGGCAACAAAATTATGTTCCAACAAGAATCTGTTAAAGTGATATACTTACGATTCAAAACGTTGAACTTTATCCCTGGTAGAGGGAGAAAAAAAAAGTTGGTCAGTTTAGATGAGAGGATAAAGGATTACAAAATAAAAAATACACAGAGAATTGTGTTGAGAAACTCTTATTTGAGAAGTTACGTAACTAAAAAACCCATCTTTTCATCCACAATCTTTAAGAAGCATGCATACCAAGGTTTCGGAATCGGAGAGATCTGTGAGAACGTGTTGTATTCCTTCAACGCTGCTGTTAAATTGCTGGAGTCAGCCATCTCAATGCATATCTGAAGGACAACGAAGGTCATGGGTAAAGAGTGAAGACAAGGGGCAGAGGTGAGGAAAGTGACGAGACGAAAGCAACAAAACCCTTATACATGAAGCATATTGTATTCGCACTACAGTCAAAAAGAGTTGTCAATCAATCAATGCTGTCGGCACTAAATGCGGCGATGTCTGTTGCTTCATCACAAGAAGCTTACTCTCTGTTACCATTGTACAAACATTATTAAACTTAGTGTGTAGGGAGCATTCAGCTTGGTCCGATAACTCCGGTAGTGTCACTTCAAAACATGCCCGTGGGTCACACTGAACTAAACAAAGGTTCCTAACAATAATTCCTATTGCTACAGATACCCAACTAGATTATTTTTTTAACACTACTAACCTGCCGTAAAAGATTAAAGAAGGAACAATTGACTAAAAGTAGACTAAAATATTTTGGATTATCTTTGACTAAATCTAGACTAAAATACCATGACTTTTTGTAGATTAAAATGTGACTAAATATGACTAAAATGAATATTAACATTGCTATACATCAAATTAGCAACATTTGTGCCTTTCAACTAATAAACTTTGCTTTCAATATTTTCTCTCAGCATTTAATATGAAAAATTAAGCGGATTGTGTTCTTGTACCCTGTTGCCAAGTGGCAGGTAGTTAACAAAAGTTGCCCAGGTTGCCAACAATGCCAAGATGGCAGTGACAGTGTCCATGGCTATTTCAGAGATCTCCACACACAGCAACCGCTCCGCCAGGATCTTTGGGTCTGGAGTAATCTAAAAAAGCAAGAAGCAAGTCTGTAAGAAGCAGGATATACAAAGACTACTATTCAAACATGATGCTAGATTTTAAAAAAATATATTAAATGACTTACAGCGTTGCTCAATTTCATCAGAGTTCGATACATGGTCTCCTGTGGAAACGAGTCACTGACTGTCAAAGATGTTGATCAAACACAACCCAGTCTGCTGGTAAGTGTGTTTTCCATGTACAAACCTCTCTGGATTCAGGATACATGTGCTGCACGACAAAGTGGACACAGAGGGACCAGCGTCTGACGAAAACCTGTTTTTTTACATGGTCTCGGACAAAATTGCAGCACGCAGTCCAATCCTCAAAGTACACAAATGCCTAGAGGTTAAGACATGAGAAGATATGGACATGTTAAGCTGTAGTTCTTTTCAAATAACACAATTACAACTGATTAGCAAAAGCTTAACAGTTTGCAGTGTGTTGTCTGTACCCTCTTCTGTAGCGTTAGCACTGTGATCTTGTAGTACAGGGTGTGAAGGGTCCGCTGTGTGAAATAGGGCCAGACCAGCCTGGCGACGTCCTCGTGTGTGTAACCTTCTTTTGGCAAACCGGTCAACATAATTGTTGGGAATCTGGAAGTCTCACGGCTGGCCTTCTGCAGGACACAAGGTTCAGAAATCACAAGTTTAACATGTGCTTGCATTCTGGGTTTGATAAGTAAAAAGAAAAAGAAAAAGAAAGAAACTCCTGACACTTTGTGCTACTTTTGTTGACCGTGTCAAACAGGTGTTGATTCAACTTTAAAAGAAAAGGTCGCATGAAAGAAAATGTATGCATTTGGTGCAGGGATACATTAAGTTTAGACATGATTAAGACAATTTTCTGCAGTGTTATTTTAGATTAACGACATCCAAATGTGAATATCAAAAAAAGAGAATTGTGTGGTTGTGAAGAGAAATAGGTTTACCGCAATGTCGTCCATTCCTGTGACTGTCAGGAAATCTACAAGTTAAAAACAAACATGTTTTCAAACTATTAAATTATCTCATTTTGAAAAAAAAACCAAAACACTTGTAAATGGGTCAATTTTTTTACCCGGGATGTTGAACCAAGGAGACACCGTGGGGTATATGTAGGGACTCGTGGCCAAAGGGAGCCAAAATGGTGCAAGGCTACCAGATGGAACACCATGATTCATTGTTGGGAGAGTTGCCCCGGCAACAATATCACTATGGTCCTGCAGAGCATTGATATTAGCTTCTGGTGCTGTGGAAAAAAAAAAAATGTTTAGTGCATCTTGCTTGTTTCCATGATTTTTTGTATCTTTTATCATTCATTATGTACTTTAAAATACTATTTATTATGCTGTTGTATGTAGGTCGTACAACCTCATGAATTAAGTCAAACTGACTAATTCATAGCTTTTATGCCAATTTAACCACTTTAAGTCACATTTATTTATGTTAACAGTGGGAATTAAACATGCTAGTGGTTCACATGAACATGTAATAGGCTACCTCCAGGTTTTCATTTTCCAGGTTTTCCAGGACATGTCCTGATAATATGACATAATAATGACATGTCCTAATATATTTTTCTACATTACCTGTTGTATTCCTGCATCCCCATCTAGATTTCATGCTGTTGTATCCGAATACAAAAATAATAGAAATATCTCAAACAAAGACTTACGGCAGGATTTACAGCCAGAAAATGGCGGTCTCAGTCTCATGATTTCATAGCCAGGAGGTCGTTTCTGGAGGATGTGCCAAATCCCAACCAGATCTGCATCCTCCATGGACCCAAATTCTATAAAGAGCTGGAGCACAGACATACACAGTAAGACAAACTGCCTTGTAGTGAAAGCAGCAGACTAGTAGCAGAATATTCTGTTACATGTATTGGAAATAGCTTAAACCCATGAAAACATATCTACTGTGTTCATACCTTGTTGAGAAGAGGCATGTAGTTTAGGACAGAACACATTTTATTCAAAGCTTCTTTGAGCTTCTGGGTCTCGACAGATGAAATGTTATTGATGAAGACCGTCCTCCGTCCGTCATCCGTCGTGAACTGCGCGACCAACAGGGAGTGAATATGAAGCAAAAGTTAAGAGGGCAGAGAAATACACTTGTAAAGCATCAACTTGTTGAAATTAATAGTTTTAGAAAAAGTAAACCCTGTGAGGCCAACATTTTAAAAAGATAAAAAAATTAAAGTAAAGAAACCGAGCTGAAACTGAGACCAGCAGAGAAGATATGGCTTCACAATGCATTTTAAATTGGACTGTAATTAATGTGATAATCAAGGTAAGTTAAATTAACAAAATAAAAAGGGACAGTGTTATATATTCAGCTACATCTAGCAGCATCTAGTGGAACAGATTTGGCAAAATGTAATAATATTCATAATTATGGCTTAATTCATATATAATTCGATCAAAATAAGAACCGTTTTGTTTGTTTTACCTAGGATTGAGTTTTTTTCTTTTAGTTTATGTATTTGCATGGGGAGCAGGTTCCCCCACTAATTTCATGTTTTTCACCAGCACTGGAGATTGCTCAATTAGCTGCAATCTGCTGCCCCACCACTAGACGCCACCAGAAAGTACACACTGTACCTTTAAAACCACTTGAGTCCTTTAAATAATGAGTAAATAAACGTGGTACTTACATGAGACATCAGCGTCATTAGCGTTTTATAAAACTCAAACTGAAACGGAAACAGAGCAGCCGGTGTCAAGTTCCCAATACACCATATACAGAATTTTGATTTTCAGAAATGTGCTCATAGACCCAAAATCCAAATGTGGTAGTTTATGAACATGCTTACCGTGTTCGTTGGGATTCTACTGGCATTCAGTTGGATTAAAGAGCCCTTGAAAATTAAATTTCTGGCAACGTTTATAACGTGGTGCACTCTTGGCAGGAAGATGTAGGCCTGTAAAGAAATGCAGGAAATTCATTTATTATTAATTAGTGCCATTCACAGATGCTAGTGGACTACAGCGTATATGTCACATCTTTTTGTGTAGTTAAAGAAGAAGAAAGCAGAAATACGGGACACAAACAAAATAGATTTGTAACCATGATACCCACCATGCGCATCTGAGGAAAAACATATATGTTGAATGGTCTATATGTGAAATATTTGAATCCATAAGGCTGGAAGAGTTGGGCCAGTTCCTCCTCAGTGTAGCAGCCATCATGATATTCAGGCAGGTTGGATACCAGCAGCTGCAGCTTAACCTGGACGCACAGATGAAGAAAAGGGAACAAACAAGACAGGGTTGGTTTGTAGTTGAAGTTTAAGTTACTTAGCGATAGCGTGTTTCCACACTGATATAGTTTATCACTGCTTGAAGAACATGCAGCACTACATGATCAAGTGTAGAATAGGAAAAAATATATATTATAAATGACCAATCCAAGTGTTTAGGTCAAGACATACTCCAAATTTAAATTATGCCCTTGAGAAAAATGATTATTTTCAGTTCATTCAAGTGATTTTAATGAACTTACTTTTCTTCTTGAAGGGCAGGACAATTTGAGACACCCTGCGAAAAGACAAAAAAATAATAATAAAAAAAAAAAGCTTATGATCAGATACAGACATGTTTAATGCAATAAAAATGAGGCTGACAGAAAAACACACTCTGATATATTTACTTACTTAGTTTATCCACAGAGAGGTGCTTTTCCATCATCTCTCCGATAGTCAGAGGTGGAACTTCAGCTGTACAAACACTGGACCGTTTCGTTTGCTGCGGTTTCACTGCTGCAGCTGTGGGTGCAAGTTGTGACGGATTAGTCCAAAACGTAATAATACAAAAAAAAAAAACCAACATATCTCGTAAATCAAAACGGTTAATGAACTCTGCAAGGAAACTTTGATTTGATAAAACTTTAAAGGTTTTCTTGGAAAAAAAAAAAGGGATTGAATGTTTTAGTCTTTGGAAGAAACCCAAGAGGCCTTTCAGCTAAAACCCACAGACAATCTAGGAAGGTCTGGAAGAAAAACAGTTAATACCAACTTATCCATCCATTAAATAATATACAACAAACCTTTTTGCGTTGTTTGTCTCTGACTTCCAGCAGTTAGCGTCGTCTCAGTGGCAGCTTTAACTGGGCTTCCTGCCGCCTGCGCTTCCATGTCTACAGCGTCTGTCTTTATCTTGGGTTGTGACGAGGCGTTTTGTTGGATCTGTGAAGAAGCTGCGGTGGAGGTTTCTGGACCCATGATGGCCGTTCGTGGGGTCTCTGCATTGGTGTTTCCAGATGATTCAGGAGCAGTATCGGTGTTCTGAACTGGAATCGTGGCAGGTGGTTTAGGTAGAGAAACATCTGGCCTGGTCTCATTGGATTCTGCTGCCGGAGCGTCAGGTGCAGCCTTTGTCGTAGTCTGTGTTTCTGCGTTGCTCTCAGCAGAACCGTCGACTTCCATGGGCTCCTCCACTTCCGCTCCCGTTTCCCCATGTTCCACAGGTCCAGTCTCTTCAACCTCTTTTGCTTCAACTTCAGTTTTCGTAAGTTCTGCTTGTTGTTTAGGCTCAGAAACACCTGTGGTTTCGACAACCTTTGCTGTGTTTTTCGCCACTGACTCTTGAATCTCCGTTTCAGGCACTTCCGGCTTAGAGGTCTGTACGCCCTGCTGATTTTCTGAAGCTGAAGATACGGGTGGCGTGCTTTCCGTCTTCGTGGCCTTTTCTTCTACCTTTTTTTTCGTTAGGGCTCCTGCTGCGGCCTCTTTGCACGGAGTTGCAGGTTTCTGCACCGCTGAAGTGCTTTTCGCTTTGGAAGCAGAAACCTTTTCTTCAGTGGCTTTGTCTGTGCCTTGGCTTGGGGAGCTGCCGTGATCAGCGACAGACGCGACTTTTCTCACAGCTGCTTTTGCAGCCGCTGTGCCTTTTTTGACCACTTTACCGATCTGCTTCGCTGAAACGTTTTTCGCTTTGGAAACCAGGACTTTTGCTTTAATGACAGTTGTCTGACCTTTGGCAGCAATTTTCTTATTGGTAGGAAACTTGCCTGCTGTAGTTTTTTTGACTCCAGCACCAGCCGGTTTCAAAGTCGTTTTAGCCTTTTTAAGCTGAGGCACATTAGGTGTAGGTGGTAGAGCTTTCTTGGTGGTGCTGGTGGGTTTTTTGGTTTGAGATGTGGAGACACCAGTTACGACAGTTTTCCTGTAAGAAGACATCAGAAAACGTTATCGGTTGAGCAAAAGAAAAACTAGTAATTCATCATCAAAATGCAATATTTCCTCTAGATGTTTTATCCTTTCCACCTTTATTCCAATCAAAATCATCTCCAGACCTGGTCAAACAGAAGTCTGTTTAAATCATATCTTACTTTTGAGTTGGTTTGCTTTGCACCTTAGAAACAGTCACCTGGAAACAGTAAACAGAATGTTAACGTGACTAAAGTACAGAGACAAACATTAATATATTCTAGTGAGGAACAGACATAAGAAGTTAAATACCTTCTCTTTGTAAATAGTGACTGGAATCCCTATCATAGTGTGGTTCTTTGTGTTCTTCAATTTGTTCGCATCTTCCTCTTTCTCGTAACACACGATTGCCTACAGGAAGTGACGACATGATTTTGAATATTCACATGGTAATGTTCGTCTTACAGACGAAGCTAAAAGTACTATATATTTATTTTTTGTTAATATTAAGAAAGGTGAAGTGGTAAACAGTATTTGATAGGCAAGTAGAAACACAAACATACCGTCTGTGTTTTTCGGAAGAGTACAACTGATTTCGTTTTCCCAAAGCTCTCCACATTAGCAACTACATCATCATGAGAGAGATGAGTAGGAACCCCCAATATCTTCACCATCGTTGGAGGAGAGGATTTCCCCACCTGAGCAACAAGAGGAGAAGAGAACTTTACTAATTAAGATTTGGTCATCCTTAAAATATTCCTCTTTACATTGTAGACACTACTTTTAAAATTGTGGAATCGTTTTCCACGCATGCAGCGACCTTTGTCTTTGCAGAGGAAGCCGCCTCACTCTTCTGCGGGTCAGCCTTTGCTTTAACCGGTTTCTTGCTTCCACTTGTGGAGGGTAGCGATGAGGAGCCTTTGGAGGAAGGGGTGGAGGACTTCATCTTTGCCAGCTCGGCTAGTAAGGCAGGAGCCAGAGTTTTAACCACAGCGTCCAGGTCAGATTCATTCGACAGGGACTGGCCGGCTAGACGGAGAGAAAGAAGTAGGGTTGCCTAGAATTTTGACTAGATTGCATGCGCTCTGGGTCTGTGCATTTTGTATAATGTGCACATTAATAAATCTGACCAAAAACATCATAAATCATTCTACACTGTAGCAGCCTATAGGCTTTATAATGCAAGTCAACTTACACTTAAGAAACAAAATCATTATCCAAGTCCTGGTTTTCAAAATGTTTGCAAACCTGATGTTTCCAGCAGTTTCTTAGCCAGTCTCTCTGCACATCTGGATGTCTGGGCGGATGAATTATCAGGGGCCGTGGTCTTCGTTGGGGACGATCTCTTTTTGGGACTCCTCCGTGGTGATGAGCGTCTCTCTCGTCTGTCGTCGCTCCTTTGCGCCGGTGATCGCCGCTCTCGGCTTCTGCGTGGTGATGACCGTCTTTCTGTGTTCCTCCTTGGTGACGATCGCCTGTCGTCGCTCCTCCGCGGCGACGATCTGCTTTCTCTGCTTCTTCTTGGTGACGACCGTCTGTCGTCGCTCCTGCGTGATGTTCGTCTCTCTGGGCTTCTCGAATATGAGCGATGGTGGTGGGATGAAGAGGCAGGGGAGCTGGAGAGAGAACGAGACCTGGAAGAAGTGGAGATGAACAATGCAATTATTCTTCTGAAGACTTAAACACTGGTTTCTTTCAGTCTAGGTTTCTTAAGAGCAACTACGTTTGATAATTCTGTAGAAATTGTTTCCCAATCTTTACTAAATCCGTTACTTAGGTCATGACGTATTAGTTTTATATCATTTATGTCACAGACCTACGATATCTTGAGCTGTGTGGCGATCGGGATCGGCTCCTGCGTTTCTCCCTTCTACTCTCCGAGCCATGGTGACGCCGTGGCCTGGGTGAGGGGGAAGAGGAACGGGAGCGGCTGTCACGTTTGGGTTTCTGGTGACGGTGCTGGACAGTCTGTGCAGAGGTTGAGGGTTTGACATCGTTTCCCGTGACACTGGAGAGAACAAAGTACAAAAAAAGTCGGGTTGAACGTGGTTTGCAGCTGGCGTGGCTGCCACATCTCCACAAACTGTGAAATTTACCTTGGCCCGAGTGCGACCTCACCATCCCATTCTGGATATCTGAAGAAAAAGATTTTTAAATGTGCCATTAACGCAACAAAGAAGTCAGACACAAAAACAAAGGTAGGCAGTCTTAAGGAAATCCTAACTGGACTAACTGGTTTTGAGAGATTCTAGTGTCTTGAAATAACCAATAAAACATTCACTGAAGACTGACTCAAGGGTAGTGCCACCAATTTTAAACTGGTTGGGCTGGTCCTCTCAAGGTCATGTAAATTTTATCTGCCAAAAATCTTTGTTTCTGGTCTGATGTCAAACTCCTAATATAGAAGTAATAAAATGTTCTGGAGAAGAGGATCAAACAGTATCTCTTAGATATTCTGGCACACTAATGTTAACTGCCTGTAATTGTTCTAGCAAAAACAATCGTCACTAAACTCATGAACAAGGAAGAAAGTAAGAAATAATAAAGACTGACTGTCTGCGGAGGCGTTTGCAGCTCTCAAGGTGAAGGCTGGTGTTCTGGTGAGAGATCCAATCCTAGTGGTCAAAACAACACAAACAGTATTAGATGGGCTCTAACATAATCATGACAGCTATCAGCTTTATTATCACAGCTGACATTGTGATTGTCCAGCTACATGGATAGCTTTTATTAAAGACATAACATAGTCTTTAGAAAAAGTTTCATGGTCTTCACTGTCTACTGGGTCTGTCAAGTCCATGAATACACGATACTCTTGTCCAGTGTAATATGATGCATGTATCAAATACCTATGATTAATGTTTATGCTGAACAGCAGGTCACAAACACAAAACATAAAAGATTCCATTTCTTTGGTAAAAACAGAACAGGAAACAAGTCTCTTACAACATTTAACAGTAGTTACTTCATGAATCTATCTGGCTTATCGGCTTTAGTTTAACAAAACACAAGAGTCACAGCACCGGTCACAAAAAAAAAACAAAACTTCTTCAGGTGTTGATTCTTCAGTGGCTGGTTCTTCAGTCTTCTTCGGTCTTGTTTGGCATCATAAAGTCAGGTGAGGGTCATCCTGGCAGGGGTCTTCATCAAGTATGATTCAATAAAAAAAATAAAAATAAAAAAAACACAGGGGCAGGAAGATATGGACATTGGGGGGGGAAGGAGAAAGGGGTGTTTCTTGTTGACAGATGTTGAGCAGCCACAATGTTGAGTCTTTTGAGCGTCCCAAAGGAGGTTAGTAATGTGTGACAAACAAGAAAAATCTGGAATTATGTTTCTGATTGTGATAGTGGTGGACTTCAGGTTCACTATATGATCTATGCCTAATCCTCAAATTAGACTTCCTTTTTCGGGATACAATAATGGTTAAACAATGGAGAGCATGGGTCGATAATGATGGCCACCATTATTAAAAGTCAAAACTGTCCAACAAATATCGGTCATTAGTCTGACAATGTCCATTACAAACAATGATCTAACAAACATTTCATATTTTTTAATTTAAACATAAATCAGAAATTGTAAAAGTGAATTACAAGATTGGACAGCCCTCATGGGAACATTGGTGTATACATAATTTAGTTGGGGGTACATCAATATCCAAAGTTAGAGTTTTGAACAATAAAAAAAATGTATTGTTCAATCTCTTAGTTTGCAGTTACACAAAATGACAAACCATCCATGTCATGCAATGTTAAAAGGTCCTTTAATAAAGGCTTAAAAGTATTGCCCTCAGACTTTTAGACAATTATTCAAGATTAAAACCCTTGAGTGTTTCCCCACAAACAATTTTTTTCTCATTTTGAATAACAAATATTCCAACAATACCTATAGGGAGAAAAAACAGTGCAGTTTTTCCACTCACCTTCATATGAACACATTCTTTGTTACACAGAACACAGGTATGTGGAAAGTTTCTGGGCGTAGCCGCTGCGTAGTCAAACATCATGGCTCGTGATGGCAAACCCTTGGAGACTGCCACCTTTCCTGGGAGTTGTGTGTTGGTAGGTGGCAGAACAAAGTTCATCGGCATTGACGATGGACCTGGTGGAACCATAACAGTTCGGGGGGGTTGACCGGGGATAAACACGGGAACGCTCCTGAAATCCATGATGCTGGGGATGTGAGAAGTGTGGGAAACTGGTGGAATTGTTTTTGCCGTGGCCAGAACTTGGGTCCACATTGTCTGCCCCATCTGCGACAGTGCCGGCTGCTGCACCGGCTGTTGTGGCTGTTGTGGCTGCTGCTTCTGCGCTGGATATTTCCGCTGTGCCTCCTGCTTCTGCCCAAGCTGTTGCTGCTTTGCCTTCTGCTGGACCTGCTGCTGCTGCGCCGGCTGTTGCTGCTGCGCCGGCTGTTGCTGCTGGGCCTGCTGCTGCTGGGCCTGCTGCTGCTGAGCCTGCTGCTTCTGTGCCGGCTGTTGCTGCTGAGGCTGCAAAAGCTGCTGCTTTTTCATCTGTTCACCAACAGTTGAACTTTGTCCTTCGGTTTTAGTCTTATCCTTAGTGCTGTCTTTATTGCCAATGACTACAAGGCTAGGTCGGCTTGGATGCACACCACGGAAAAGGAATTGGAATTTGGAATTAGGGTTGCGGTTGGCCACTGGCTCTTTCAGAGGTATGGGTTTGGAAGAGTCAGGCTTAGGAATTCTTATATCTGTGTCTTTGTTTGGCAGAGACAAAGAGCTGAGGATTTCTTGGGGAGTCTGGTTTTGGTGGGTCTGCAATCGTTTGATCGAGTCATTGCTTGAAGAGGCCACAGAGCTCATCATTGAGTTGTATGAAGAGTTGAGACTGGTAACAGAACTCGCCTGATCATGGGAAGAACCAAAGGTACTGCTTCTTCCTACTGCCATACTTTTTTGCAGTGGGTTGCAGCTATGGCTGCTACTATCACAAGTATCCTTTATTCCACCACTGCTAGCTCTATTGCCACTGTTCCTTCCAATCTCTTCCCCAATCCCACCAGTATATTTCCCTGTATGTCCATAGTCAATGACTTTACTCGGCTGGAGAATAGAAGAGGGCGTCTCCTCCTGGCGAATTCCTGCCCCTCCAGAACTGGTAAAACTGTCCAATCCACTCATGCTTCTGCTCGGTGGAGGTTCAGAGTATGGTTTTGACTGAACAGCAGTTGTAGATCTTTTGGCTTTCTGAAGGCGGATTTGACGCAAAATAAATGGCAAGTTAGCTGGTGTGATCTGTTCTTCAGGATAGGCAATAAGATGTTCCAAGTCCTCTTTTTCAAGTCCAAAATGCAGAAGGATGTTGGCCGCTGACTCTGAGGTGTATTTGGGACGACTGGTCTCTGTAGGAGCTGCATGTTTGTCTGGGACTGGGTAGTCATAATCTCCTAATCCTGGAATGGACGATTTATCATGTTCTCTTTCACTTGAAGCATTAAACCTACGGTCTCCACCAACTGTATAGCCAGACGAAGCAGCTGATGAATAAAATTTGGAGGAGTCATCAGCAGCAGGCCTCTTGTAGTCTGATAACCAGTCCAAAGAACCGCTGCCACTTTCACTTTCTGAGTGTCTAGGCAAATGTCCAAGCGAGGCAGAGGTTGAAGACATGGGGTAAGAGGTCATGCCTTTCCCTGAAGAGAGCAACTCATCAGTCCTGGTCCTGGTTAAGTAATTTCCTTGACCTGTAGGCTGTGTGCCGAGAAGCCTCACCTCCTCTCTGGCTCTGCTAATATGCATGTCTACAGACCTCTCCAAGTCCTCGTCCATTGCAGGCCTACTATGTTCGGGCCTGTAGCTCATTGAATGAGAAGTTAATGAAGGGGGCATCCCCCCAGAGTTGGCAGGAGTCCCAGAAGAAGCTCCAGGAGAGCTGAGGCTGGACCCGGGCCCCAGACGAGAAGCAGTTCTTCGAGGGTCTCTCTCTGCCTGTACACTGGGGAGTCCATATTGCCCCTGGGTGGATCTTTGGTTCACAGACGTATAGGGGTTATACATGGGATGCGACATGGTGTTCACAATTTTCAGAAGGTTGAGGAGATTGATGGCCGCAGCAGTAGGGGAGGGGGGTGTTGCTGGGATGTAGAGAGGAGATGTATTGCAGTTTGTTGTAAAGGTAGTAGCTCGGCCACCAACAGAGAAAACGTTGTTTATCTGCGTGAGTGCAAGCTGGGCTTTGAGTTGAGCCAGCCGCAAGGAGGCAGCCTGCTGACCAATCAGGAGCGAGCTCCCAGGGAGCCCTCCAATCAGGGGGCTCCTCGGGGGCCCTGTAGTAGCAGAGGGGCCACAACGCTCCAATTGCAACGCAAAGCTGAAAAAGTTAAGCAAAAGAAGGGGTTATTGATTGAGAGAGGACTTCGGCATCTGGGATGAGTACAATTCATCATCTGGAAGGTCTTGGGTCTCGAGTTGCCCACTCCTGTTGAATACAGTCATTCAGCCAATTTCACTTACTGGGGCCACAGACAAACACCGCATATGCACAAACCACACATTTATAAGTTCACATTTATTAAAGTAACATTGATTAATGTGATAGCATTGATTGTGTGATAACTTTCATGCGATTCATTTTATCGATAAACATTTAATCAGTCAACATTTTGCTTAGATGTTGATATTCTTTTTGTGTTAGCCTTAGGGCTGATTTATGCTTCTGCTTTAAATCTACGCAGAGATGCGCAGACCAATCAGCAGTCTGTATCATCCCAAAGTTTAGCTCAACTCTGGGAAGGTGGATGACAGGCTACATGGCTATGCCAACCCGAGACCGTAGGGATGGCTCCGATTCAACTCAGCCGAGCATAAATCAACCATAAGGTATGGCACCTTAATTTACAAAGTGCTACTTTGATTACATTTCAGAGATATCACCAACAATGACCATTTACGGGTTCATGTGATGATATATGAGACGCAAAATCATGCATAATAGTTACGCATGACGACAGCTGTTCTGGTTGTTTTTGAACGTCCCTGGTGCAACACATTTGGTTAAACGTCACTAGTGACTAGTGCAGCAGGCAGAGAATTTATATGAGAAAGGCTGGTCAATTGTGTGTCTTCACCTATTTAAAATCAATTGCAAGAGTGAAAATGAAGCATACAGCAGAGCAGTTTCATGCATGTGGCCCTCGGTCTTAACAAGAAAGAACAAGAGGTGGAAAGAAAGCAGATAAAAACAGGACAATTA
Source organism: Lepturacanthus savala (assembly GCA_030544235.1). Taxonomy (NCBI): domain Eukaryota; kingdom Metazoa; phylum Chordata; class Actinopteri; order Scombriformes; family Trichiuridae; genus Lepturacanthus; species Lepturacanthus savala. The sequence continues at coordinate 18,203,020 of CM060483.1, forward strand.
ATACAAGAAACATCAAGAACAGGTCTTCATATACTAATTCATGTCCCTTTCCAAGATAATTTCTGCATAATATCAGGCGTATAATGAACTTTTTTTTAAATGATCAAAGTCAATGCACCAGACCCATCTACATATTCTACTCCTTGTCAAGAGCTGGCACCTACATTGTCCACAATGCAACTTGATTGCCAGCAATTTGATAGGACATGCACAAGCACTGAGTGGTCTACGGGATCTTGTAACCTCTTTCATTTCTAAATCCACATTACCTACATATAAGTCAGAGACCTTTTTCAATAAACCAAGTGTCCTTTGGGTGTCCCAAGAAAAGGACACCCAAGGAAGACCAGTTCCTCACCCTTTCAGCACTTAGTAGGCTGTTTTCTACAGATTTGCAGTAAAGGTTTGCAGGACAATATGGCACGGGCTCTCAGTCCAGACAACCCTGAAAAGACTGCATGCAGCCAAGATCCCAGCTCACTGGGGTGCCAGGATGCTTGTGAGGACTGCCCTTCACCATCAGGCCCATTTCGGTGGTGTCCACATCACCTGTGTCTGAAACTGAACATGTGAACTTTATGTTCATCAAAGAGTCCAGATTCTGCCTACAGAAGTAGGCAGATAACAGGGAGACCTCTGTGCTAATTGCCTCACTAATGGAGAAACACTTTTTGGTGAAGGCGGCGTGGCAATCTAAATGCAGATATCAAGATGAGATTCTGTGATCAGTGGCAATCCCATATCTCTACAGTCTGGGGCTGAACTTCATCAACCAAGATGACAACGCTTAACCTCACAGGGTAGGGTTTTATCCATCTCCAGAATTTTAAAGTAGGGAGAATGGAATGGCCTCCTATGATGTGAACACCAACTCAAATCAACATTCATGGGATCAGCTTGGGCGTGCTTCTGGCTGACTTGTGACAAATCTTAGTTGAGGAGTGGAATACCATCCTAGAGCAGTGTGTTACCTGCATGAGAAGGGGGTTCCTGTTGTGACCAAACAGTGCTTCCACATGCTACCCGATAATAATGAATTGTAAAATTTCTAATTGTCTTGTTTCTTCCTTGTTATTGATTGACTGTAATTCTTGAAGTTTTATGCAGGACTACTGTACAATGAAATGCAGTTAAACTCCTTTTCCAAAACAAAAAGAAAAACAATTTCCAACCACATCCAACTATTCAGCTCTGTTTACTCCAGCAGAAAATTTTTATCTATAGAAAAAATTCAACAGTTACATGGACACATTGCTTGGAAAATTCAACGAAGAGTGTCACAAAAAAGAAATCTGATATGAAAGAAAATGAATCCCACCATCGACAGGAGCATAAAAGACATTAAAAAAATAACATGGTTCAACAAAAACCTGTTCAGAAGAAGAAATCCTAAAACAGGAGGATGACGGAAGGAAAAGCTTATCGACACTATAGAAACTGAGCTGAAGGCTGTTTTGGGACATGGTGGACTGGAAAGTGGACTATGTGGCATCACAACAGAAGGGTTAGTGGGGACTGGGGCTCCACCGCCCACCCAAACCATCGAGGCAAGAGGGAGACAGGAAAAAGACAGACAGGAGCAGAACACCAGTAACAACATGTCAATGATTGTTTTTGGTGATATCAGTTGTTAAAAGTTGACCCGGTAGCTTGCACATTAACGTGACATATTAACACTATAACCTGGGCTTCAGAATGAAGTAGTGCTTTCTGTCTTCTTTTTTTAGTAACTGTCTTTGAATGGTCTGAATTAGACAGACCTAATGAAGACCTTATGTTGTGAACTTCTAATAAATAAGTAATATCTTTAGGTTTTGAGACATGTATATTAACATGAATTTATTGAGAGTGTAGTGCTATATTTCCCTTTTTTCACAGTATTAGTGTTTAACATTGTATATGTGTAAATGAAAGAACAGGGGGAAGCTAACAGTGGCTCGGTTACATATTACTTTGTTATAAATATAAATCTTAAGTTAGAATGCATCCCAGAGTCTGTTGCTCCACCACAGGTTTGAAGTCGGCACCGGGCGAGCTGGGAACGAGCCCGGGTTGGATGCAGGAGAAGAACATGGAACTGGAGAATGTCTCAACTGGTCCGGACCTCTCAAATCTGGTCCATTCTGTAAACCTCCTACTTCAGAGGGGGCTAACCAGCTGTGCCACATCACAACGATGACATATAACCACTGGAAGAGGGAGAAACTCTGATATTCATATCTCAGTGGACATGAATGGGTCTCACAACCAGATAATATTTTGTTATATAGCACAGCTCTGACCAACATTAGCTCTGCAGTCAAGTCAGACAGATTGGCTTCCTACCTCTCCTGTACACATATATTCATAATTCAGACCATTCAGCATGCATTATGAAATCAATACATGTGATTGATTCCGCATCAGATCGAATCATATCTAACAATCACATCCCACCACCATCACAGCACCTTGCAACACCGCCTGGCTGCATCGCGTTTTCGGTCTAGCCAAAGTTGCTAATGTGAAGAGAAATGAAGATGACATGTACTATAGTGGAATATTATATTGCTAATCTTACCTTTAGAATAGACACGAGTTTACCCTGCTTTAGTGTTTTGCTATTGTATACCAGCTGCGACCAAACTAACAATTTCAGGTCACATCTTTTATGGCTTTCGCAGAGATTGAGGAGAAAAAAAGATTACTGCGTAGTTCGTGTTTCCATCGCTATGACTCACCGACAACACTTGCCGACAATAGTGGGTGTTCACATCGGGTGTATAAGCACTTTAGCACAGGAGTCACACATTCAATATGTCGGACGGAATTATTTTAGAATGTTCTAGCGAGTTTGCGTCAAAATGGCGTGCTGCTCCTGGTAGCAAGCGTGAACCGCTTCAGCGGGGCACCAAAAACCAGACCGTCACCGACTACAGCCTCAGTGAATACCGACTTTCGTTCCGTGGTTTTAGGCGTAATTTCAGCTAACGTTCCGGTAGCATACCTTTCGTTACGTGACGGCGTATCTTGCAGCTTTGGTTTGCTCACTTATCTTCGATATGATATAAGGCAGGGAATCTCGGAACCCTGAGTGGAAGGACTTCCGGTCCTCTTCTTCTTCTTCTGCTTGTTTTATGCCCACGGTGGGCGGGGCTACGCGCCGACGTCCCTCAGCGGTGGCCATATTGTGACGGTCCACCTCCGGCTGTCATCTGGTTCTCCGATTTCCGAAGGGTTTGGTTTGTTACACGGGTTTTAGCATAGCTATACAGAATTATTGGATATTTTAAAATTGCAGCTATTATTTCTTGCAATGCAATGTAATTCGTTTTAATAAAGGTACTTTGTACTTGTACTTCATGGTATTTCTGCTTTTGCTTGTGTGAATGGTCTTCTATTCCTGTGTAAAACACTGTGTGTAGCTTTAACCTTCTGCATCTGCATAATGTTACTTTTATCTGAAAGTTCAAAATTAATTGTAATTATAAGTGTCTAATGACATATCCGCATTAACGACGTTTATAATAAACGAATTAGTTTGAAAATAAGTTGAAAATTCAGCAAGTTATGGTCATTTTAAAAGGTTATCTACTGTAGGTTTAATGCATTGAGGGGGAGAATGGACCGACACAAGATGGCCGCCGTGTGAGTCATCGCGTTATGGGCAACGTATTTAGCCTATGGCGGCAACCGGCGTTAAGGCGCATTACTGCCACCTACTGTTTGTGTTGAGAATAATAATAATAATAATAATAATAAAACCAAATAAAATAGATGAATAATTTCATGAAGAAAATTATTTTATATTTAAATATTTTTTTCAGTCCAGTTTCTTTTAAGATAAGGAATAGACTGAAACTGATAGACAAGCTTCTCAAATTTACCACTGTGACGTTTAATAACTGTTTTTGATTTCATGAAAATGTAAATCTTATATTCCTATCACTGTGTGTTTTTAATATTTTAGTTTTTACGTTTGACCTGTTTTGAAATTAATAAAATTCATATAAATTCAAATATTTCTCAAGAGCATTTATGGCATAAAAAACACATACAGGTATATAGGTAGGTAGAGTTTATTTAAATTTCTCCATACTCATTAGGTATAAATTCTCAAATATGAAATTTGAACTGCCTTATCATACTCATATAGCAATATAGCAGTATGTACTCAGCATACTGAGTTAAACCATGATTTAGTGTGCAGTTTTATTTTAAAAGAACACTGCAGAATTGTTGTTGCTGTCAATATTTTGTGAAATTGCATTAATTTCCATGAAGTGAATTTAAAATTATTAACTAATAACTAAAGATATGAGAAGGAAATAAGTCATTATCTTTGTGTAATGATGATCAAGCTCATTTCATTCTGCAGAACTGGTGTTTTACCATTTTTCTGCCACATAGAGGCGCCTTTCTCAAAGAAATTCAGTTAATATATTGCATTCAGGCTTCCGGCAGTATTTAAAGGTCCCACAATTAGGGCTTATTTTGTTTATCTTTAATCAAATTTGCAATCCACTGATGTGGAGGAAGTTGGTCAATGTATGTTCATAATGCACTTCCCATATACTTTTAGCACAGATCAGAATTTTGATCTGGTGTGGAAGTAGGCAGAATTTGAACTTCCTTTTTATTCTTCACAAAACTTCTTCATCCTTTTTTGTGTGTGTAACAATGGTAATGTCATGTCTATTTCAGGAACGATAAGAAAAATCAAGATAAATCATAATGACTTCAGTTCATTGAATGTCCACTTGAAGCTCTAAAAATGAGTAAAATGCCCAATTTTACAATAGAAATTAAATATGTATACAGCCTCATTCAAACAAGGGTTTTGGTCTCAATTTCCCCATTCAAAGCTATACAGGGGGTGAATTTTTACATCTCATTAAAATGACATATAATTAAGGAGTTACAGCTTTGAGTGACAGGTGGCTACACACTAGGTGACTGCAGCTTTCTGTCTTCTAGGTACAGCTCCTGCCCAGCTCCACACTTACTTTATTTATACTGTCATGTAACCTCATCTATGGAAAAAGTTTAATTCGATTTTAATTCCAGACACAGGGGCACCAAAAATAGCTCCTCTCAATGTAACTGTCAAGCAAATTAAACCTAAGGGATCTGATTTAAACCACTCTGCATATTCTGTTTTATTGGGAAATATGTCCCAGTACTCAAGCTACAGAAACATCACACGCACCACTGGATTCACACCTTCATTTAAACCAGGTTCACACACTCTAAAAGCAGATCTCCTCCTGCTAATAAATTGTTGCATCACGGTGGGTTTTTGTTAGCTTAGAAGCCCCCATTAGCTGACAAATCCATCTTCACATGGTGGTACCGGAGCATCCAAAGATCTTAACCAATCAAATTCAAGAACAATACCTGATTTCTGAATCAAAGTTACATTCAGCACCAGTCTATAAGCTTGAAGCCTTGATAATGAAGAGCCATTGACTTTACAGACTGTTAATCAACAGTTTATCATAAGGTGATAATGAATATTTTCATTAAAGGATCAATCTCTACTGGGTATTGCACCAAATTACTAATATATCCCCTTTATCCCCTCCCCCAGACCACAAGGCTTAACACCTGACCACGCCAGGACAGCTGACTGGCAGCACTCCGGCCATTTGTGTATTGGCGTGTGCCAAAAAAGGGTCAGTTTTATTTTCGGCTGTCATCGCTACCCTGTCAGAGATCCAGCCACACTCCTCCGACCATCTTGAAATAGCATCATAACTAGAATTTCCCGTGTCGACCGCTGAACGCAAGCTTCGCTGTTCGTGTTCAAGTGTCCTGTTCATGTTCAAACCGTCTTCCCCCATGTTGACTGAAAAGAGATCGCTGTTTTTAATCTTTCATTTCAACACAAACTACTGGGCCTGGATCCTTTAGATCCATTAAGGACATGTCACCTTGTGCAACGGTGTGTGTCTTTGCGACGCAGACATATCGTGCATCAACATTTCTATGCCAAATAATACCAAAGTTCCAAACTAGCCAGTTACACCAACTCTGTTGCTTCTTGTTTTGTGTTGTTTTAACCTTCCCAGATTGCATTGCTGCTATGCCTCTGGCGTCTTTGTAGTTAACTTAAGAGTGGATGGGTTATCGCACGTGACCGTGAACAGGTTGTTTACACCAAGGGAGTTTCCGCGCCATCACGTCATAGCGATTGCAGTCTCTACCTCTGCCAGTGCTTCTACAGCCTATGATCTCATGCATATAACAGAACCACAGCTGCAGACTTCACATAAACAATCCTTCATCCTCATCTCCAGGGATTTTAACTATGTTTCCTGTGTCTGCCACTCTACCATCCCTCAACCAGTAGATGCCACAACTGGACCTAACACGAAGGATGCATATGCATATATCTCTTCACATCTCATCAGCCTGCACCTCCACCCAGCCTACATTCCAATAGAATGGAAACAACCCCCCAACCATAAGGTTTGAGGAAGCATGTGAGGTGCTGAAAGACTGTTTTAAAACCATAGACCGTAAAGTTCTGTGTAAACCACATGGGCAGGACATAGACAATCTTTCTCACTGCATCCCAGATTATATGAAGTTCTATGTCATGAATACCACGCCATATAACGATACAGTGCTTCTCGAACAACAAAACCTTGATGACCCCAAGGCTAAAGGCTGAATTTAATGAAATGACGAGTTCTTTTAGAGACAAAGACATCACTGCTCAGGGGAAATCTTGAATGAGCTGACCATCCATTTGACCACAGTATGTACACTACTGTTCAAAAGTTTGGAGTCACCCAGACAATGAAAAGTCACACTTTTATTAACCACCTAACATGATTGTTCAAGGGTTTTTATAATCATCTTTTAGCCGAATGACGCAATGCGCAAACACATTGTACCATTAGAACACTGGAGTGATAGTTGCTGGAAATGAGCCTCTGTAGCATCTACCTCCCTTGCCTGCCAAATGTTTGCATGATCAGAACCTCTCTAATGATTCCAACAATTCAGACTGGTCGTAACCTGACCCCAGATCAGTGATGGCAGACGGCAACCGCTGCCAACATTGATGAGGAGTATGAAATCTCTATTTAGTGTCTGTCTTCAACCCATGGATCTTTTTCTGCTATTTTCTTATCTGGGCAAAACTGAAAATATGAGCATGGAAGATCACAGAGGAATGTTTCCTCTGCTAATACGACTGAAGGACCTGCTGAGTGCATGAGTGGTATGGATCTTCTCATTTGTGATATTCGCAAAGTTCAAATGTTTGAGGGTCACTTAGAAATGTAGCACTGCTTTTTGAATGAAGATAACTTTAAACTAATCAGAAACACACACTATACATTGATAATTTGGTGAATGACTATTCTAGCTGCAAATGTCTGTTTTTTGGTGCAATATCTACATATGTTTATAGAGGCCCATTTCCAGCAACTATCAGTCAAATGTTCTAATGGAACAATACGTTTGCTCATTGCTTCAGAAGGCTAATGGATGATTAGAAAACCCTTGATGCTAACATGTTAGCACAGCTGAAAACAGTTTAGCTGTTTAGAGAAGCTAGAAAATTTCCTTTGATGAAAGCAAAGTTTAAAGGGAAAATTATTTCAAATATAAATCATCATTTATAACCTTGTTATAACCCTTGTTATAAATATAAAACAGACACTGGACCGACTTTCGAATTCATCTTTCGAAAGTCTTTTTTTTAATCTTATTGGTGAATTGTCTTTCTAATGTGGTTCAATTGTTCTGGTTTCTCTTTGATAATTAGTTTTTCCTTGTGCGTTCATGCTTAATCTAGTTTCCCCACCTTTGATGAATACAGATTTCTATCTATCAAAGTCATTATGAGCTGCCGAAAACCCTAATTATCATGTCTTTTACCCGACCATTCTCACCCAACGTGCCCTCCCAGCCTCCACTGACTGACCGGTCATGTGACGCGGGAGTCCCTGCATGACAGATGGGTTTAAATCATCAGGCAGCAGGGACACAGAGTGCACACGGAAAACCACACCAGGCAAACCCTAATCTAAAAACACATGTCACTCATAAATCTCTCCACAGCGCTGGCAGTTTAATACACTTTGATATTTCCGATGAATGATTGGAGGGAGGCGGTGGGAGGAGCTAAAGTGGTTGAAATGACATCTTTTGTAATTTCTCACAGAAAATTTGAGACTTTTTTGTTGTTCTTGCGTACATTTTCATGGATACAGTCACTATTATGTAATTCTTGTCATTGTGTCCAGTAGTATCTTTAGGTTGTTAGTTTAATGTACATAAAGCTATATGATATGCACTACAGTTTTTACATTTTTATTGAAATTTAATCAGTTTAATTCCAATGAATACCTTATAGAATTATTAGAGCCCTATATATATTACTATATATGACAGGAGAGAGTGTATTAATACTGTCCCATGTTTCAAAAACACTCAATCCACAGGGAAACATAAACAGCCTGTATTCAGAAAGTGTGCGTTAAAACAAGCAGTCATGACTTATGTGAAGTTGTGATGTCACTACTATACAGTCACCACCAACAGCCATTTAAAGAGGAGGAGGAGAAGCTTAGAAAGAAGCTTGAGAAAAGAAGTGTAAAACTATACTGAGATGATCTTTGCTACTTCAAATCGTTGTGTTAGTGATGTCAAAATTCCACATAAAAAACAGGAAAATTATAATATGGGACATTTAAATGGTACAAAAATAAGCAGTTAACTACCCAATGACCCAAAAAAGACAGATATACAATTATCCAAACATTTCCTACAAGTGGCACAAGTTTTGCTGGTTAATTAATAAATAAAAAAAAAACATGGGAACTTATAGAGCACATCTAATGTTTTTTTTGCCTGTGTGTGTGTGTGTGTGTGTGTGTGTCTGCGGATGTCGCAAGATCCACCGGCATCCTCTGAGGAGCATTTAGCAGAGGGTCTAATGAGCACTGATGAAAATAAATCACTGCCGGCTCAAAGAGAGAGTTGCAGTCACTCAACACCCACCACACACACACACACACGCACGCACACACACACCTCGACAGAGTGCAATAGATTATTTGTCCTTGGACTGCGTGTGTGGATATGTAATGAATTATTTATAGTGGCATCGACTTATCACGATTTCATGTGGAGTTCAACACGCTCCAGTATACACATGTAGCGCGTTGGTGATAAATGCTCGACATTTTCATACAGCGCTGTTTGCAAGTCATTTGGGGCACGTTCAAGTCAAATGTCAAGTCACTCGAGAAAGGTCAAAGACAAGTCTCAAGAGGTCAAGTCTCAAGAGGTCAAGTCTCAAGAGGTCAAGTCTCAGGAGGTCAAGTCTCAAGGCCTCATTTTTCAACATTCAAATCTTTATGCAAATCATTGAACAAACATTAAATATCGGTCTCCTATTATATGTAAAATATTGCTCTTTCTAAAAAGATTAGTGTGCTGCACCAACAGCATAAGCAGAAATATATAAATTATGATATCACATTATTATTACACTATATAACAAAACTACTCTTTAAACTTCTACATGTCACTTCTACACTTCTACATATGAGCCTTTTAGTCTATGGCTGTCATTTTATACTTAAAATAAAACTAAAATAATCAAAATGTTACTCATACAGCTTTTTTTTTCTGACATGATAGTAGTTAACGTTTTACATTATAAGCAAAACATTAAGTTTCCAAGTGCTTCCTCTCATATGTTGTCATCAACTTCCTGCCCCTTCCTCCTGAGCACATGGTAAAGACTCAGAAAGAGTAATTTTATTTAGATTATTGTGATTTTCAACCCTGACATGCATATATCCCCCCAAAAGAATTTTGCACATGGGGATAAATAGATTTTAGTTTATGGGTATATTTGTGCAAGCAGCAACTATCACTAACAGCCATTAAAATGGTATCTTTTGCAAAGAAAAGAGTACAAAATGGAAAAAAAATAGATACATAACATGTTTGTTAGTGGCTCAACTGATATAATTATATGCATGAAATCTGGGCTTAAACAGGTTAAATGTTTCAGATCACCAAACAAATTTAATTAGTCAAAGACAACACAAGTGAACACAAAATGCAGTTTTTAAATGAAGGTTTTTACTATTGGTGATAAATGATAAATGAGTCTCTTACAGCACTTCACAGATTTTTTGTGTCATTTTTTTTTGTTCTTTTTTGGAGGATTTTGCAGATTTTGAAGTGAAGAATCGTAGCGTTTATGGACAAAGATGCATGTTGTACTTTGAGTAGGATGAGATGAGATGCAGTAGTGTAATACTGCCACTAAAGAAAACAGCTATTTGGATATCACAGATTAATTAAAATTAGAGTAGTGGAAATAAAAAAAAAAATACAAAACTGACACTTGGACAAGGGGAAACAGTAAATGTGAGCACTGGACCAGACACGGTGCTTGTATAATCTAGACATTTGCTCTCTGACCTCACTTCGAACGGGACGAGCAGCAGAAAATGATCCTGAATCACGGAGTGTGAATGTGCGTGCGTGTCTATTTCGACTGGCATCATCATTCTACCTTACACACGACACCGCATAAACTGATACGCTGAGCTGGCTACAGGACTATTTCAGGAGACTAAAATAAAAAAATACAAACTGAGCCAAAGGAAGTAAAAACACAGATCAGGGGACATTTATTTCATACAAAAATCATGTTTTTTTTATCATTTGAACACGTGCAAATGACCTGATAAATTATTAGTCTTTTAGGAGCGGACCATTTTGGAAAAATCATGTCAGAGACTGTGGCCGTGCTGTCCACAGTGATCACAGCTGATAACCTGATTCTGGGCCTGGCTGACTGGCTGCTTGACCCAGAAATTCTTTTCACAACTGGATGAACTAATGGAGTCCAACACAAAGTGACCTGATCGCCACGTTCATAGCCGTGTACGAGTTTAGAATTCCAGGGAGGGATTTCTTGTGAGTGTGACCACCATATCTCTAGCTAGCGCAAAATTAAAGCCCTCAATAACACATTGTAGAGGTATGCACTACTGTTCAAAAGTTTGGGTTCACTTAGACATTTTTGAAAGAAAAGTACTGTTTTTTTTCAATGAAGATAACTTTAAACTAATCAGAGATACACTCTTTACATTGCTAATGTGGTAAATGACTATTCTAGCTGCAAATGCCTTTTTTTTGCTACGATATTTACATAGGTGTATAGAGGCGCATTTCCAGCAACTATCAGTCCAGTGTTCTAATAGAACAATGACCTTCCTTTGATGTAAGCAAAGTTTAAAGGGAAAAACAATATTATTTCAAATATAAATCATCATTTATAACCTTGTCAATCTCTTGGCTATATTTTCTATTCATTCTACAACTCATGGTGGTAAATAAAAGTGACTTTTCATGGAAAACACTAAATTGTCTGGGTGACCCCGAACTTTTGAACGGTATTGTATTTCTGAAGGGTTTAACAAGAACAAGTGTCAGTTTGTACTAAATATTTAAATTTTTATTGGTTCCAAAGTCATATTTTTATAGATTAATTAGCTGGTGTCTATGCAAACATTAATTCAGTTAAAAGCTCTTTATGATTTGTTTTTTTTCAATTACATACCGTGGAGGAATGGATGAGTGTTAAAAACCTACTTCAAAAATATTTTTGGTCTTGTGTATTCAGTTTGAACATCTATTGATTCCTTTATGTATTGTATGTAGTTTTTATTTTATTATTTTACTCTGTGATGGCTGTTAGAATTAGTTTTTATGCAGATGTAATTAAAAGTAACTAGAAATGAGCATGTAAAGTGAATATCTGTCTTCAAATGGTCCCATTAAATTCAACAGTGGCATGCCAGACATTTACAGCCCAGTTTATTTCCATGCTATAGTGGTCCTTTGATATTTTTTAACACTCAGTAGTTGGTCATACATAACAAAAGGTCAAGGACATCTAACCTTCCCAAAACATTCTGGGAAAATAACAAATAATAAAAGGGAAATAAAACGGTAGAAAAAGAAGCAGCTGGGCTTTTATAATCCACCTGTTCCCTCTTTATGACACACACACACACACACACACACACACACACACACACACACACACACACACACACACACACACACACACACACACACACACACACACACACACACACACACACACACACACACACACACACACACACACACACACACACACACACACACACACACACACATTGTATTCCCAAAATTTAAACCCTCTCAAAAATTTACGAGGTGCTTTGGTCATATGAGCGGCTAAAAGTGTGAGTGTGTGTGTGTGTGTGTGTGTGTGTGTGTGTACCAACATTGATATAGAGGCCACAGTGCACAGTTTTTTTTTTTGCTGGAAAGCGATTCTCAACACCGACATCCACTAAAGTGCAGTGGTGAAAGAAGTACTCACACAGTAAAAGTACTAAAACATCACTGTAAAAATATTCCATTACAAATGAAAGACCTGCATGACCAGGCCTACATAACCACAGGTATATTAACATTATGAACTTGATGTAGTTAAAGTACTGCAGTATAAGAACGTAATATTATGAGCTTGATCTATTTAAGATACTGCAGTAAAAACACCTATTTGATATGAGCTTTAGTAGTTAAAGCATTGCAATCATAAATTATATGACTTATAATGAAAGGAAATGTGTTATAATATATACTATATAAGTGTTATGAGCTTGATGTAGTTAAAATACTACTGTAAAAATACAGAAGTAATAATTATAAGTTAGAAGTGTTATAAGTATAATAAATTATGTTACATATAATAATAGGTAATAATGTGTTATAGGTTTGATGTGGTTAAAGTATAGCAATAAAATTACAGAAGTGTTATAATAAATTATATTAATATAATAAGTAATATGTGTTTTTAAAGTATTGCAGTAAAAGTACTTAAGTGCTATGAGCTGTACTGCAGTACAAATACAGATTATAATTATATATATATATATATATGCATATATATACATAAGTTATAACAAGTATAATACATTTTCTTTCTTAATAATAATAATAATAATAACAGGCAATAATACATGTTATAATATACGTTATGAGCTTCATGTATTTAAAGTACTACAGTAAAGGTATATAAATGTTATGATTTTGATCTAATTAATTTACTGCAGTAAAAGTTTGTTTGTTGTTGTAAAAATTTGTTATGAGCTTCATGTAGTTAACATATTGTAAAAGTACAGAAGCAATATAGTATATTATAAAGTGAATATAGTATTATTATAAAGTTATAATAAGTGTTATGAGCTTGACATATTTAAAATATTGCAGTAAAGGTATATAAGTATGAGCTTGATGTTGAAGTACTGCAGTAAAAGTAAATGAGTGTTATGAGTACTGCAATTAAAGTACAGAAGTATTAGGTATGTATGTATTAGGTAGGTAGTATGAGGTATAAGGTATAAAAGCAGCAGTTTGGTCATGTGACTGGTCCTTCAGCCTTGTTGGTGATATGTTGATTTGCAGCAGCAGTGAGTTTAAAGCGCCTGCATTGTTGTGTAGCCATGTGAGGATATGAAGCAATTAGCAAGTGTGAAATAGTAGTCTGGTATTAGCCCGGCTAGCCCTGCTGGCCCTATAGCTAAAACAAGACAGCAGCTGGATGTATGGGCGTCTCATCTGTCCCAAGCCAAGGCTTTAAAAGTCTTTGTCAGCTTTGCATGTCACACATACTGTACTGCCCCGGCACAAAGTTCCACTGTGATGGAAACAGGTTTCAAGAAATGTATTGAAGGGTTTTAAAAGCTCGAGCTGTAATTCTTTCATCCAAGTGAGAGCTGTGCTATTTGACACAACTTTAAGTACAGCAAAGAACCAAAAGCACAAGAATAGAGAAGGTAGTTGAATGGTACCCCGATGGTTTTCTATATCCGGTCATATTTTGCAGTGACCAAGAGAACCACACTCAGTGTCCCAGAAGTCACCAGGAGGGCATCATGGCGGTGCTGGAGTACGTCTGAGTTGTGCCAAAACTTCCTACAAAGCTACTACTGTGGCGTTTGAGTAGTCACTACTGGTTCGTCGGCCATGCCTACTAAAGTTTTCGGGCGCAGTATTTTAAGGTGGAGCTCCATATTTGGGTTACGACATCGGGTGGCATGCATAAGTCATTTCAATATGTAGGAAAAGGAAGAAATGGGGGAGCGCAAAATTTCCTGGAAGGCAAGTCCTTGGCGTGTTTTTTAAGGGGCGTCGGTTTGTTAGCGGTAATTCTTGCCACCGTTCAAGCAACTATCTAAGATTTAGAAATCCTCAGACGATCTGTATGTGGTATCGTCTGCTATTGCCGGACTATTTATTGAGAATATACGCCTTGATGTCACAACTATAAAGTCACCACCTAACTCCCCATTCACAGCCATTTGAACCGGCCAATCATCAGACACAAAAACGACTTGTTGTCTCTAGGACTCCGGAAAGAATCTTGAGAGAGGAGACGTAAATCTAGAAAAGCACTCTGAAAAGACCTCCACCGAGCATATTTTGTAATTCTGGCCAAGTCAAAGTCTCTGGCGTAAGAAAACAAGCTATACAGGGGCAAGATATCAGCACCAGGTGGCCCCAAACGATGGCGCCTGTTGGACGGTCCATTTGCCGCAACATTACCAAAGTGATCCAGAAACCAGGATTTCTTATGGATCATTACCAAAATTAAATCATTTGTTCATGGTACTATTCTCAACATTCGCTGAAAATTTGATGAAAATCTGGCCAATAATTTTTTAGGTATTTTGCTAACAGACAAACAAACAGATGTCGGCTAAACTCCTTGGCGAAGGGAACTATACTGAGATGATTTTTGGTTTGTAAAACCATAAATTTAACTTAAGGACATCACAACGTCAAATAAAACCCAGGAAAAGTGAAACTTATGGGACCTTTAAAATAAGGCGTAAAGTCAACACCTGTTTCGAGTCATACCTAAATAAAGATGGCTTTCTTTTTTTTAATGTAACTCTAAAAGTCATTCCTCTATCCTCTACAACTGATTGTTTTTCTAAATTCATGGTCAAACATCTCCTGTTGGGCTTGTGACACATTTTGCACAAACAAAATACAGAAATAACAGATATGTGTTCTCACCGGTGTGCAGGATCGACAGCACTGCTGCTGTTTGAGATCTGGCCGGTTTTACTCGTATCCAAGTTACGGTTGTTGGTCTTCGGCTTTTCTTTGTGACCCGGGTCCACTGAGCTCTGCTGCCGTGAACCGCTAGCCTTCTTGTCGACCACCATGGCCAAACACACACATATATATATATATGTACCAACACGAACACTCACACAGTAAAACTCTTCTGTGAAGCTTCTAGTAGGCTTGTTTTTCTCTAACCACACAGGTGCATACAGACATTCATGAAGGTTCAGATGGTCCAGATATCAAGGTTCAATCCAAAAATCCACTGGTTGAGAAGTGAAAAATAAATATTAAGATAAATAGAAAAGAAAAATTCATCCAAAAGATAAAAGTTCCCCGACGCAGCTTAAAATCCCCACATAATTCCAGAAAATGTAGTCAGTGTTCCTGCTTTCAGAGAGAGGTTCTCCAATCACCTTATATTAGTCTCTTATATTATTAGAAATATTTACAGTTCAACCAAGAAGAGAGCTGAAGTGGTTTTGGTTTCTGAAGGCTCTAAGACATCAGTGGCTCAGAGGGATTTGAGCTGTAAGGGAAAAGCGAATCAGGAGGAATGCTGCTCCGTACACTACAGATAGAGAGAGGGAAGGAGGGAGGGAGAGAGGGAGGGAGAGAGAGATGGGGGAGTAAGGTCCACTAATAAAGAGGATAAAAAGATGAAAATAACTGAAAAATACATCATTTTTCTACAGTTCATGGATTAAAAGAAGGATATTTACACCTGTGAAAGCGATGAAATTATAAATATAGTTTAAACACTGCTATAATATAAATGGTGAAGCTCAAAATTACAGAGGAGTTATATTAAATGGGTTTAATTCTAAACTGTATGTAAAAATGTTATTCAAATCAATATTTTACATTCGTATCAGCTGTACAATAGCGTCACTGGAGCTTGGTGTGATTTCATTAGTTTCTTGGCTCCTATTCTTATCTTATCTAATTAATAACTAAAACTATTTAACATTAATATATTCTGATCCGCATATCAATCTACAGATGTGGACTCAAATTTATGGATGAAATCTGGGTAAACCTGTGGTCGAAAAGACTAGAAAAGTAGAAAAATGTACTGCATCCATCAGGTAATATCTAGATAATATCTAACCATCATTTAATAATGAGGATAAATACTCTAGATTTTATGCATTTAAAAAAAACAGATTAAGATCAATAAATATTGAAAGAAATTGAAAAACTGACTTCACTATTTATTACAGATTTTCTAATAAAATAAGGAATTTGCATATATTCTTCATAATCTACAAATTGTTACCTTCTATGCCAGTAGTTCTCAAACTTTTTTTTAACTGTATTAATATTTCCTATTAAAATAAAGCAACATCTACCCCTAAGTTTTGTTTTGATGCTTGTTTTGATTAATAAATTCCTCATTTTGTCCATAAAACGTCAGAAAATCGTGAGAAATATCGGTTATATTAGTTATTTAACTATCTAAATAGTTGCTGATTAATCCTTAGATTTTTTTTTATAACTTTTAAAGGCCTGAGAAGGTAAAAAAACAGAAATAAAGCAAACATTAGAAGAAAACTTGTATCCTATCATCTGGCGCCCCCTTGTGGGGCTTCCGCTCTCATACAACTACAAGGTTTTTCCCTAAATCTACATAAAGAATCATCTAAAACGTCACTCATGTCATCGATAGTTTAAAAATAAGACACAAAGGAGTCAAGAGAACCTTGTTAAAAGTATTATTTTGTTTCACAATGTACAAAAAATAACCAACTCACCGGAATAACTTTGACCAAAACATACAGTAGTAGTAGTACATCAGTACAATGTAGTGCAACATGTTTAAATCAGCCACGGAGGGGAAGCTACAGCTCAGATTATTCTGTACAAAGCATCCAAATAACAGATTTACACATTAACAGAGAAAAAGACTCCAGTTATTAGTTCATCTGATCAAGTGAGACACTGCTTGGATCAGGATTGGAAATCATCCATCCTTCCCTGTGTGCTCAAACACAGCTTTTAGGCTTCGGGTTACATTTAGCACATTAAGAGCTTCTGAAATCTTCAATTTTGTCATATTTTCACTCTTTTCTGGCTTTTTTTTTTAAGGTGATCTACTGTAGACGCATCATCCTTCTGTCAACCCAGATACTTGAAGTATTAGAATCAATTTTCACTGTATGGCTGTTTGAAACATAACATAAGTAAATTAAATTCCTGTGAGATGATCCGACTTATCCATTCAGGCATTTCCACTAGTTTGTCTTTGATTGCAGCATTTCTTTTTCATTTATACTCCCTAAAGGCTCCTAAAAGCTGTTTTATATGCATTATCTGGTAAAGTAAGCATGTTTTATCACCAAAACCCTTCCTTAAGCACATATGCATGTTTGAATGTTGATAAATAATCATTTAAAAAAAGTGTTTTTATTATAAAGAAATCGTTATGTTTACAGTGAGTGTTTCACATTGTGTATCCTTCGTGTTTCTGAATTTCACTGCTTATTTCAATGTTTTCCAGACTTAAAAATCGATGTAAAATCAACCTTAAGTTGCTGAGGTGTTTCCCAGATCCTCTCTTAGCATAGTACAACAGACCTGAACTAAAGGAGATGCTATTTTTTCACCTGATTAGATGAACATGATGCCGTTCAGGTTGACAGTTGGAGCACGGTGCACATCTAGTAGCCTACATCTACATGCACATATCACATAGACGCTTTAATATTCATTTCTATGAAAAATCGCTTCCCCAGACAATGTTTCTATGTACAAGCGGATCCTAAGATAAATATCCAGAGACTTGACTTTACCTGCATTAATATGGTAAACACTTCTCTTAGTATTACATCACTCTCTCTCATAACTTCAGATTAGCGGATGATGTTTAGCAGGCGTCATCTGCTGCAGTGTTAGACTCATGTTTATGACGACAGTCTGTTGATAAGCCTATAACAACCGATGATTCATTTGTTCTTTCCATTTTCAATTAGTAATCGAAAATCTAAAAAAAATGAGAAGGTGACTTAATAATTTGGATAATTGTTTATTATTCTAACAACAGACGGCTAATTTGGATTTTAATCATTAATGGGTTGGGTTTACATGACCTGGAGATGTGCTAACATTTAGGGACCGTCTGCAAGTTACATGTTTCAGTATGAATTTATTGATGAAAACTGTTTGCGAAAAAATAAACAAAACAATGTAGTACATCGTGTTCACAATGCCGTAACTACTACAGGTGAAGTTCTAGTGAAAAAAATATTTTATAGGGACGTAGTACGCATGATGTGATGTGGTTTTCTGAAAAATCCACACCCATATATAGTTAGAGCATGATTTTAGTGAATATTTTCAAGTACTAAATGCATACTATGTCTGTATGAAATATTTTTTTCACTAGAACCTCACCTGTAGTGGATAGGGCATTTTCAATATGATGAACTAGAGCAAACACAGTAGAGAAAAGTCATTTTGTTGAATTTTTTCATCAATAAATTCATACTGAAACATGTAACTTGCAGACGGTCCCTAACACGGACCACAGAGAATGACTTTACATTTCCAGGTCACGTAAACCTGACCAATTAAATATTAAAATCTAAGTCAGTCATTTTTTTTTTTGTTTTTTGTTAGAATAAAGAAATAAAACAAGTCACCTTTCCAGTTTTGATTGCCAATTGAAAATGTAAAGAGCGAATAATACACAAATCCTATAAGGGTTTGCCTGCCATCCGTTGATATGCTTTCAGCACCACGGCGGTGGACAGCTCCGCTTTTACGGCAGCCGCTAAGACAGAGTCTGGGAAACACTCGTAGTGGGTGAGTCTTCCTTAGTTACGGATTTGAAACCTTTCGGAAACCTTTAGAAAAATGTGAAATAACTAACAGGGTCAGGAATTTTATTTCTTATGAAAACACTGTGTCGAACACGCTGTGTTACAGCTCTTACAGCCCAGTGTAGTAAAACTCCAGAGGGCTCCTTTAAAAAGGAGCACTAGTTTGCCATTTTTGCTACCTATTAATAACACATTTAGCTCGTTTTTAAGTTTCGATCTGTAGCAGCGATGCAGTCAGCCTTCTCACACACTCGCTCTGAAAATCAGAAAGTGTTCATTTTCACGCAGCTTTAACGTCCCCGGACGTAAAGCGGATGTCGTTCCGTGTGTAAACTCTATGTTCAGGAATAAAACGGTGAACGAAAGGAAGATTTTAATTGCCCATTCAGGAGATGATCTACTGACCGTTGTGCAAATGCCACAAAAAGACAGTTTGGTCCAAATTTCTAAAAACGCAACACGCGACTTTCAAATTCGTCCGGCGCTTTTCCGAGTGAATGTTTAATGCCAATGAGGTCACGGTAGAGGCTCTGAGCATTTTTGAAATTTCATTGAGCTCGAACGAAAACTCTTCAGCTGGACCCAGACGACGTACAGACACTGAACAGAGAGTTAGATCAAAAGTTGAATCTCAATTTAAAAAAGAAAAGAAAAATAAACTCGTCCTCTTTCTTTCTTCCGACTTACTTAGTTTGATTACGATCAATTATTGTTTTCCCCTATTTTTGGTTTGGATTATGACTTAACGGCTAACAAAAACCTCCTGTGTTGGTCCACATTAAACGATGAATAGAATACGCTCTTTGTTCAACTTTGCATCCCAGATTTGTGATATTTACTGTGAATTCATATTGAATGTGAAGTTAATTTGTAATAATCTTTAAATACACGTTTTCTTCTTTCTTTCTCAACCAACTGCTGTTTTACTCTCTCCTTTCTCGTCCTGTCAACGACCGTTCTAACCTTCCTTCTCTCTCTCTTTCTTTCTCTCTCTCTCTCTAGTCGTCCCTCTACGTGATGTTGGATATGGGGTCGCTGATTTTCAGACACCTCCAGTAGATGGTCCTCGCCATGGCGAACAGAGCGAGCAGGATCAGCAGCGCCCAGGACACGTAGATCCCTTTAGAGGCCTCTGCAGGCCTCCATGTACCAACCTGAAAACACACACACACACGTGCAGAGGTTTAGAAAAGGCTTGAAACACATTAAAGGGACCTTCAGTGGTCCTTGAATAGATCCCTGGGGGTCCCCGGAAAAAAAGGAGAATAATTTATTTAATGACAGAATGAATTTGCATAGAGGACTGCAATAATTTAAAATAGGTAAATACATGTATTTAAATTAGTAGTATTTATTTCACATCCTATGTGTATTATTTTCCCTTTGTACATGAATTTATTGAATTTGAAATTTTATTTTCCATTTTATATATTGAGGTGAAAATGGGGTGAATAAATAAATGAATAAATACATTTAAAAAATTAAGAAAATAAGATGGAAAATCGCATAAATGTGAAAATAATAAATAAAAGTTAATTTTATGAGTTAATTATATGAAAAATTAAATAAATATGGACATTTACTGGTATGTAATTTTAGATACGGAGTCATTTTTTTTAAATTTGTTATAAATAAATAATTTTGGCTTTGGGTTTCTGACACTTTTTCTTTTATAAAACATCCTAAAGCAAAAATCTTATCAGGGCCTGTCGTCTAGTTTTCGTGAGTTTAAGGGTCCTTGATGTGGAAAAGACTGAGAACCGCTGCTGTAGATCAGTTAAAAATGAATCTAAGTACCGTAAATTACCAACAAATAGTTCATTCGTTTAAATCACTTAACAGATCAGGTGTTTATTTGAGATCAGGTGGAAGTTTAGGACAGGAGATAAATTCCTTCTTGCATATTCCTTCCTTCCAATAGCTAATTACGACCTTGAAATGTAATACTGCGAATAACGCAAATCTAATCTTTTTCAGACTGTGCCATCTGATATGGGCTTTTTTTTTTTTTAAAGGAAATTTAATTCAATGGCTTCTAAGATTTTTCAAAACATTTAGATTGAGCCTTGAGCCCAGAAGAGCTAGCAGGTGGACTATTGAATTAAGATTATTTATTAAAATACCTATAAAAAACCCCTCATCATTACTGGGATTATACACTAGAAGCAGAAAATGATCAAAACTAGATTGACACCAACTTTCTTCTGAATAATTACAAAACAATCATTATTCTCCACACACACACACACACATACCACAAGCCCTGCGGTGGAGGCGGCGAGGAGTACGAAGAGCAGGAAGCACAGCAGGCTCCTCCTCCTGGGGTACCGCCGACCAATAGAAGAGCTGGAAATCACAGAAAGGAAAATGAGTTTTATAACCGCAGGACTGTTGTCACACAGTTAGAGAGAATACTTACACCTTTCTGCAGTGTGGACATCTTGCCAAGGTCCGATCTGAGAACTCCGTCCACTAGGAGAGGGAGAGGAAGTGAAAAGTGAAGTAAAATTATCTCGGTGTGAACAGGACAAGTTCTGCCTAATCCTCATTTCACTGAGCAGACCTTAAACATATCATCATGTAACCTCATGGCCACTTGTCAACTCTACACTCAAAATACCATTAATATACAGGATCCACTAGATTTGATAGCAGTATTATTATTCCTTATAATTCAAACATTCATAGAACTGCTGCTCCAGAATGCATATAATGGAAATACTTGTGTGTGTGATTGTGTGTGTGTACCAGGAACGTGTTGGAACAGTGTCCACAGATGACTCTGATGCCGACGGGCTGATGCTGCGGTTCAGGACTGTCCCTGCCGATGTGAACTGGTCCCAGGTTGATGATGCGTTTACTGGCGGGAAAAAAACGTTTAAAAGTGAAGTGTCTTTCTCCCTTTACTTCCACCAGTGTTACTTCCAGTGATATAGGACTTTGTTTTCCCTCAAGACTGCAGAAAGTGCTGACTAACTGCCCCATTGAGCGCAATGTTACCTCAGCTCTGAAGCTTCACGTCAAATACAGAGATGAGAGTAGTAATTTACAGATTCTCACATCTCCTTTAACTTAAATTTGTTTGGATTTTCAGATCTGTTTTTCCTGATCTTTCACTTTCAGCCCGGTGTTCACGTGAGACAGGACGATGCTGCGGTGAAACGAAACCAACTGCTGGCTTCCTGCGGCTACGGGTCAGAAGAAAAGTGGGTGCCTTTCCATCTCACCAGTACGGCCTTGGACAGGCGATCCTCTGCGACGTGACTTTGCAGATCAGCAGACAGTTGCAAGGACAGCGGACGTACTTCTTCCCAACGGGAGCGTTCTTTATCGGCTACAGAGAGAGAGAGAGAGAGAGAGAGGGGAACAAAGACACAGACAGGAATAAGAAACCTAAAGCTCGACACTTTCACATTCACATTCAATGACCACACTTCCCTTTTTTTGGGAATTTAACTAGTTGCAAGTTCATCGCCTGAAACAGATGTTCTCAGATCTCTAGAATGTTAGACCTGTGAGTTGGAACAGCAATTTTATTTTATTTTTTTTAATGGATGGCCTAAACTAAACAAATTTTAAATAAATAAATGACTCAATAACTAATTAACCCTATTATTTAGACTTGTCATTTGATTTTTCATTTGATTTTATTTATTATTTTACCTAATTTTTCTATTGTATTTTTTTGTTCAGTCCTTTAGGAAATTAAATGTGCAATTAAACAAATAGGGGCATTTAAATGCAAAAGGGAATGATGAATACTTAATAATAATAAATAAATTTAATATTTTGGCATTTATCGGCATATTTATTTATTTATTTAGTCTTTTTTATTTATATTTTATCAGTTTGGAACTCCACAGTTTTCTGTTTTTCTGCGCGTTTGACTATGACTCACTGTAGCCTCGTTGCAGATGCTGCACTTGACCACGTGCTGGTGGATTTTGCCCTCCACCGATATGGCGCTCTGACAGACCCGGCAGCTGATGACCGGAGCGCTGCTGCTGTCCGGGCTGCCCTGTGGGGAGTAGGGGGGCGGGGGCTCGCCGGGAACCACCGCGCTGGGGAACGGCGCCAAACCTGAGCAAGAAAAACGAGACAATGAAAAATAGAAATCAGTGTTTTCCCACAGACTAGCATAGCGTGGCGCTATAGGGGCTCTGAAACCCCTCCATCGAAGACAGTTTGCAGTGTCGCTTTAATTTCAAACCTTTAATTTGATGTTAAAGGTTAAAAAAAAAAATCATGAGTGTTTTTTTTTTTTACTTCACATACTGAACTGAGTAACTGTTCATGCATTGTATGTAGGCTAGTGGGAAATTCTTATTAATTGTAAATGTTAAGCTCGGCTATTATTAACCTTTCGCATGAACGCTGGGGGAACAAAATGTGCTAACGCAATAAGGCAGGTTCCTCACAACGATGCCTTGTTTTAAATGCAACAGACGGCAGTTTTACTGAAGCCGATAAGGCCGTGATTGAGTTATTCAAAAGCACGACCAACACCTTTTAGAATAAGCGGATCGGGAAGGAGATCTGGTGCATTACTTTAATATAAACTCCAGGTCTGAGTTGTGCTTGGGTTGGTTGAAAATGAAAGAGAGGAGGCCAGTGAAAGTGGAGATAGATCGATCGTTAATCGGGTGATTTATAATGTCCATTGTATAAATTTAGTTAAGTGTGTCCTTCCTTTTTCTTGTTTGTGTTGCCTGTGTTACAGAGATATGAAATCATAGCCTGTTGTAATCTTACGCGGGTCATAAACAGTATCAGTAACTTTACCAGCGAGCGACACACCCAGAAGCCAAACTTTTATCCAGTGGACTTCAGGATAGGAGGAAGGACAGAAGTGGAGTAAAAATAAAGATTTATGTTCGGAATGAAGAGGAAACAACATAGAAAAAGGAGGAATAGGAAAAAAAGAGATAGTGAAATCCATCACATGTTCTCAGAGTCCAAGCTGATGTCTTCAAATTTGTGTCCGACCAATAGTTCAAACTCCACAGAAACTCAATGTACAACAAATTTATGTCAAGTTCAGTGGTAGAAAGTACATTTAATCAACAGTTTGGAGGAACTTGTACTCT
The DNA here is from genome assembly GCA_030544235.1 of Lepturacanthus savala. Taxonomy (NCBI): domain Eukaryota; kingdom Metazoa; phylum Chordata; class Actinopteri; order Scombriformes; family Trichiuridae; genus Lepturacanthus; species Lepturacanthus savala. Next base: position 18,227,084 of record CM060483.1, read on the forward strand.
ACTTGATTTATTCCACTACTATCGTTACTTTCCAGTTCAATATTTCACATGTAAGATGGATGATGTGTTGTATACTGCAGGAATTTGTTATTTAGATCTGTTTTCATCTTGACATTAAAGGGATATTATCTGTTGCTCAGTGTCAACAAATTCAAATTAAATTAAATTTGATTAAATGTTTTAACATGACATTAATTGTTGTTCTTTTCTTTTTTAAATTTGCTATTCACTACTACTAATCTACCAAAAGTATCTAAGCACCACGTTGATAAAATAAAATATACATACATATAAATATATGTATTTTAGTGCTTAAAACAAGTAGTATAATATATTATAATAATATAAACAGTGTCAGGATTAACAGATTACTGTAATAGGATTACTTTTTCAAGTAATGGATTCCATTATTAATTTGTTTATTATGTTTTAATGTGTATTGCAGGGGGTTCATTCTAGATGTATCTTAATAAGAGGAGGGAATGCATTTCTCACCATAAAAAAAAAAAAAAAAAAACAGTAGGCCAGGCTGAGATTGACCCCATTACACAAACCAAAATAGCTTTGATTCAAACATCATGGCAGATCTGTGCCTAACCCAATATTAACACTTCTATGATGCGGTTAAGGATTATTTCTTGAGGGAAAGTAACTTGAAAGCAATCAGTAGCTTTATTGGATTACTATTTAAAGTAACTTCCACAACGCTGAATATACTGCATAATGCATACTTTTACTTCTGATACTTTAAGTACATTTCGCTGTCCATGCTTCTTAAGATTTTTTACTTAGAATTGAATACTACTTTTATTGGAAATGTATTAATATGACAAATTCAAGAAGTTGTGAATATAAGTAATATAGTAATGTAATATAAGTAATGTTTAAGTTTTCAGGTTTTTATCTGTGAATCCACATAACATAACAATAACATAACATAACATAACAATATTTTAACAAGTTTCTGTTCAGACACCTAAATATAAAAATGCTATTTGGTAAAACAAACTAATTTTCAATATTATATTAAAATGTAATTTACTGGGACTGTTACAAATAACCAAAATGCAATTACTGATACGAGACTCATAAACTATATCTATTTTGCATATTAATTACTTGCAATAATCTCAGTTCTGTAGCTAATAATTAAGTAGTATTTTAATGCAGGACTTTCATTTGTAATGGAGTATTTCATTTCTATTTTTACTCAAATAACGTATTTTAATGCTTCGTCCACTATGCCTTTACTCAAGCAAAATATTTAAAATACTTCTTCCTCCACTGCTTGTTTACTGCTAATTTAGCTAGCTAGCTTGCGTGTTAACGTTTGTTATCGCGTTATCTAACTAATTACAATTGTCTTGCAGTTAGATAACAGCTATATAGGAAGATGTATGTATTTATGCTAATGGTTAAGGTATCAATCTATACAGCCCACATACTCTGAGGTTTGGACGGATATCCACGGGAGCTCCTGTCGGGAGAGAAGCCGTTTGTCCCCTCGTGCTGCTCGGACAGCAGCGGCGACCGTTCCCCGTCCGCCATCACTCCAAACGCCCCGAGGAAAGAGCCTCCGCAGCGGCAAGGAGTCCTCGGAGCCCCGGTGGAGATTTTCCTGGAAGATTTCTGCAGGAGATTTCAACCCCTGAGAGCTGTCAGTTTAGGGTTTTTTTGTTTTTTTTTTGACATCATCCACATGACACGGCGAGAAGGCTGAAGGCGGAAGTGAAACGACAAAAACATCTGTCACATGACTGTGGTCTGTCTGTGACGGACGGCGCGCTCGACCAATGAGCGGCCTCGATGAGCGGTGGGCGGGTTCAAAGACGCTTCGCTGACATGTCAGACGTTAATAATTAATAATTAAATACAGCACCTTTTTTTTGATTGTCTTTCTGTCTTTCTGTCGATTTTACCAACTTTTTTTGGAAATAAAAATCTGTATTTCTGTATTGTCCAACATCACAATTAATTCTGAAGCTAAGGATGTATTATTATATTATACAAAAAAAATCAACACCTAACTAATGTCATTAATTATTATTAATTGCGAAGCTTCACATCCATAAAGCTAAATTCTCTAAAGCTCGATTTTTCTTTCCTGTGTTTGAAACTAAATGTAAAACCTATATTGAATGTATAAAAATTATTGATAATAAGAATTTTAGAGAAATGTAATTTCAGCATTTTCTTTTTACTATGTTATTCTGTTCTGAGATGTTTTATAAGAACATACTGTAAATGGCATGTTAATATGTGCTCACATTTGATTCATATATAGTTCATATCTCTGTTCACATGTAGTTCAAATGTATTTACAGTTAAAATGAGTTTCTACAGTTATATGTATTAACATATGAACTTATCATCCTGTCAGTTCTTTGTTTGCAGAGCTGCTAAAAAATATTCAAAAATCTGTGTAAACACATTAAATGGATAAATAATGCTTTTTTTTTTAAGTCAACAACAAAGTTCAGAAAGTTCCAAGAACTTCCCAGTAGTTTCAATGGAGCAAAGGTCACTTTATGATCTTTTATCTTTTAATGCATTCCAAGTTGTTAAGTGTGACATCAACACATTGGCACAGTTTAATCGCTGACACGGCCCAACACCATAGCTCAGACAGTAATTCACCAGCCAGCAACCAGGGGTCAGTGGCTCAGGTCTACATGCGGGATCAGCCATCTGGAATAAAATGGTGATCTAACCCCGAACCACAACCTGAGTTTACCACCATAATCTCACACAATCTCCCAGAGTAGACACTCTACCATTAGGCCAGAAAGCTGCAGTACATGTTGTACTGTAGTACTTCTGTACTACAGTAATACTATTGGAGTTCTGCATGTGCTCTGTACTACAGTAATACTGTTGCACTAAAATGTGCACACTGTTGTACAGTACTACTGCTGTAGTACCATATGTGCTCTGTACTACAGTACTACTGTTGCAGTAAAATGTGTGCACTATTGTACAGTACTGCTGCTGGAGTACTGCATGTGTACTATACTACAGTATTACTGCTGGAGTATTGCATGTGTATTATACTACAGTATTACTGCTGGAGTATTGCATGTGTATTATACTACAGTATTACTGCTGGAATACTGCATGTGTATTATACTACAGTACTGCTGCTGGAGTACTGCATGTGTACTATACTACAGTATTACTGCTGGAGTATTGCATGTGTACTATACTACAGTATTACTACTGGAATACTGCATGTGTATTATACTACAGTATTACTGCTGGAGTACTGCATGTGTACTATACTACAGTATTACTGCTGGAGTATTGCATGTGTACTATACTACAGTATTACTACTGGAATACTGCATGTGTATTATACTACAGTATTACTGCTGGAGTACTGCATGTGTACTATACTACAGTATTACTGCTGGAGTACCATATGTGCTCTGTACTACAGTACTACTGTTGCAGTAAAATGTGTGCACTATTGTATAGTACTGCTGCTGGAGTACTGCATGTGTACTATACTACAGTATTACTGCTGGAATATTGCATGTGTATTATACTACAGTATTACTGCTGGAATACTGCATGTGTATTATACTACAGTATTACTGCTGGAATACTGCATGTGTATTATACTACAGTACTGCTGCTGGAGTACTGCATGTGTACTATACTACAGTATTACTGCTGGAGTATTGCACGTGTATTATACTACAGTATTACTGCTGGAGTATTGCATGTGTATTATACTACAGTATTACTACTGGAATACTGCATGTGTATTATACTACAGTATTACTGCTGGAATATTGCATGTGTATTATACTACAGTATTACTGCTGGAATACTGCATGTGTATTATACTACAGTATTACTGCTGGAATACTGCATGTGTATTATACTACAGCATTACTGCTGGAATACTGCATGTGTATTATACTACAGTATTACTGCTGGAATACTGCATGTGTATTATACTACAGTATTACTGCTGGAATACTGCATGTGTACTATACTACAGTATTACTACTGGAATACTGCATGTGTATTATACTACAGTATTACTGCTGGAATATTGCATGTGTATTATACTACAGTATTACTGCTGGAATATTGCATGTGTATTATACTACAGTATTACTGCTGGAATATTGCATGTGTATTATACTACAGTACTACTGCTGGAATACTGCATGTTCACTGTACTACAGTATTACTGCTGGAGTACTGCATATGTACAATACTAAAGTAATACTGCTGGAGTACCGCATGTATACTATATTACATTACGACTGCTGAAGTACTGTGTGTGTACTGTACTACACGACCACTGCTGGAGTACTGCATGTTCACTGTACTACAGTATTACTGCTGGAATACTGCATGTGTACAATACTAAAGTATTACTGCTGGAGTACCGCTTGTGTAATATTGTGCGGTACTACTGCTGCAGTAAAATGTGTGAACTGTACTGCAGTATTACTGCTGGAGTACTGCAGTATTACAGAACTACCATGTACCATGTATGCAGAATACAACAGTAGTTCAGCAGTAGTACTGATGTACTATGCATACAACAGTATATATAATTGCATTATATGTGCAAATAAATTTAATCTCAACATGAGCAGGACCACAGTCCTCTATGGAGCTGCATCTACATGAAATAAATGACAAGATGAGACTTTATTTAAATTCAATGGTCAAATGATTTTGTTTTTCTTAAGTTTGCCTGATGGTTAATTTGTGATGAGAATCACACATCAGGCACCAATGTCATGACTATTTCTCCCAACCCTCTTTATGATGAACATCCTGGTTCCGGGCTTCAAATAGTGAACCTACCCAGGGTAAATAAAGGCTGTCTATATTAATGCTTTTAATATAATATTAATATTATATGTAAAATATTCCATCACAAGGGTTAGGGTTAGGGTTAGCATAGCACAATTGCTGCATTAAAATATTATTTATAAAAAAAAAAAAAAGTCCAAAATCTGAGACGAAAATACAATTTAAGATAAAAAAGTCAAACAATTTAGCCTTATTTTAAGGAAATAAGACTAAATTGGCCAAAATCAAGAAAAATATGATATTTCAAGATAATTCTACTCAGTATTGGACTAATTGTACCAAAAAACAAGATATTTCACGTAATAAGATTTCAATAATTTCTTATAGGGAATAACTTGGACATCATAGTCTTGAAAATGTGTTCTTTTTTCTTTTTATCTCTCATGTTTTGTAATTTGAAGGTTTACTAAAATTCTAAGCATTTATATTGTATTTTTTTAAATAAAAAGAAGAGAGAAATGGAAAAGTTTTGCTTTGTCGATTGACTTTGACACTGCTGAATTATGCTGTTTGTATAGCAGATGTTTTGTGGCTACACTGGAATTGTATCACTAAAAAAAGCCAGTCTAACATCTGCTGTCTTAGATTAGATTGTTTATTTTGTCTGCCAGTGTCCTGATCATAAAATGATCGGAATAAAACAATAATATAATTGCTAAAATAAAAAAAGAAACATTCATACAGTAGCAAACCATATATATATGTATAATATTATATATGTATGTGTTGCAATTCACAACATTTGGTCACAGTGAAAAAAATAGGAAATCTTAACCTGTGAAAATATCTGTATTTTTGGTACAATTGAATATAGCATAGAAGTATCTTGAAATATTATATATATATATATATATATATATATATATATATATATATATATATATATATATATATATATATAATATTTCAAGATACTTCTATGCTTACACCTTTTATCTCATAATTTTTCAAAATCTTGACATAAGCAAAATTATCTGCCGATGAAATAAGATAAAAAAAAGAATGATAAACTATAGATATATAAAGAATACAATATAAAACCTGTTGATAGCATGTGTTTTTCATTTTTTAAAACATTTTTAAGAGAGTTAAACTATCTGGTACCACCACAGGACCCATTAACATCTTATTATAGAGTTATATGCTCATGTATGGCGTTTAATATGATTCAATAATTGACCGTCTGTTTCCTGATCAGTTTTCATGCTGTAAATAAAGACTTGGCTGTTTAATAGATGGCTTCACACAAAGCCATAATTGACGGGTGGAGTAAGTCCTGATGTTGATTTAAAACAAAGGGAGATAAGACAGAAAGAGATAAGTTTGTGTATATAAGGGCCGGTCTCTGTCCCGTCCAGCACCTCCACACAGGACGACTGAAGTTCCAGCTGAAAGACGAGGAGATCATCCTGCAGCAAGTAACTCAACCTTTTCTTCCCTTTCTAACTTCTCTTCCTCTGATGATTCTGGCAGAATCATCAACCTGCACCATGAAGATGCCGGCCGTGTCCCTGCTGGTTTGTGTCCTGGTGGCGCTGACCACAGCTGCTCGTGAGTGTTAACCTTTTAAAAAAAAAACAAAAAACTGATACAGGTTTTTATCTTGTCCCAGTTCTCTGGGAGTTTGTCTCAGTTCTCTGTGAGTTTGTCTCAGTTCTCTGTGAGTTTGTCTCAGTTCTCTGGGAGTTTGTCCCAGTTCTCTGGGAATTTGTCTCAGTTCTCTGTGAGTTTGTCTCAGTTCTCTGTGAGTTTGTCTCAGTTCTCTGGGAGTTTGTCTCAGTTCTCTGTGAGTTTGTCTCAGTTCTCTGGGAGTTTGTCTCAGTTCTCTGTGAGTTTGTCTCAGTTCTCTGTGAGTTTGTCCCAGTTCTCTGTGAGTTTGTCCCAGTTCTCTGGGAATTTGTCTCAGTTCTCTGGGAGTTTGTCTCAGTTCTCTGGGAGTTTGTCCCAGTTCTCTGTGAGTTTGTCCCAGTTCTCTGTGAGTTTGTCTCAGTTCTCTGGGAATTTGTCTCAGTTCTCTGGGAATTTGTCCCAGTTCTCTGTGAGTTTGTCTCAGTTCTCTGTGAGTTTGTCTCAGTTCTCTGGGAATTTGTCCCAGTTCTCTGTGAGTTTGTCTCAGTTCTCTGTGAGTTTGTCTCAGTTTTTGTAGGTTTGCCACAGCTCTCTGGGAGTTTGTCTCAGTTCTCTGGGAGTTTGTTTCAGTTCTCTGTGAGTTTGTTTCAGTTCTCTGTGAGTTTGTCCCAGTTCTCTGTGAGTTTGTCTCAGTTCTCTGGGAATTTGTCTCAGTTCTCTGGGAATTTGTCCCAGTTCTCTGGGAATTTGTCTCAGTTCTCTGGGAGTTTGTTTCAGTTCTCTGTGAGTTTGTCTCAGTTCTCTGTGAGTTTGTCTCAGTTTTTGTAGGTTTGCCACAGCTCTCTGGGAGTTTGTCTCAGTTCTCTGGGAGTTTGTCTCAGTTCTCTGGGAGTTTGTTCCATATATATGGGGCATCGAAACCCAACGCTCCTTCTTCATACTTCTCCATAGTTCTGACTCTGGGAACAGAGAGGAGACCTGATCCCAGACCATCTAAAAGGTCTGGATGGCCCTAGACCATTCAGTGCTTTATAAACCAGAAAAGGTATACTTTCACTAACTTCTATTTCAATTCTGCAGATGTTCCAGAAAAAGACCCTAAATTTGGGCCAGGACTTGAACCGGGTGAGTTGGTGTTAGTTTCTCTGTATTCTCTCTCTGACTAAGGTTTTTCTTTCTTCTTCTTTTTTTTAAATGAATAAATTATAATATTGAGTAGAATTATGAAAGCAGTAAATTATGAAAGCAGTGAAATATCATATTCCATTTACTTATTTCACGTTTTCTTGATTTTTTTGTCAATTCAAGACCTGTTTTCTTGACATATGATACATTTTTCTCTCATAATTCTGACATTTTATCTCATATCGTTGAAATGAGATCATTCAAGATAATTCTTATGTTATTATAAGCAGCCGATATTTACCAGCCGAACAGCTGTGGCTGATTAAGTGATTGGAAAACAGCGAAGGCCATTCATCTGAAACATTTTTTCCTGAATTTGTTTTCAGGTTCTGTAAAGTCAAGGGTCGCAAGGTCAGGCGATTGCCCCCATGGTTGGACTAGTTTCAAGAAACGCTGTTTCTTCTTTGTTCATTCAGCCAAGTCTTGGGCAGACGCTGAGGTAATCAGGGGATTCAGAACAAAATGCAAATTAAACATGTTGACCGGCATGGCATTCTCCTCAACCGTTGTGTTACTTGATATGGAATCAAATTTCCTTTCATTACATTTTAGAATTTAGGAATTTTCTTAGGAGTATTTCCTGGAGGGGACATCACTAATATTACCAATATATAGCAAGCAATACCAGAATGTAAATATACTTACAAGTCAAAATCCTGCATTTGAAGTCCTACTTTAGTTAAAAGTAGAAATATTGCCATAATCTCCGATTCCTGGTTGCAATCTCAAGAATTCTGACTTTTTTTAAATCCGAATTCTGCGATAAGCCAGAATTGTGAGATTACAGTCGGAAAAAAGTCTGATTTATTACTTTAATCTCAGAATTTTGAATTCAGAATTGTTTTAACGTGAAAAATTCTGAGGAAAAAAATGTTTGTTCCAGAAAAAAGAATTCTGACAGAAAAAAAAATACTGAAGGGGTAAAAATAAGGAAAAAATCTGATTTAAAAAAAAAAATTAATTAATTAATTAATTATAATTTTCGATTTTAATATTTGTATATGATTTTTTTTTCTAAAAATTCAGGTTTTAATCTAAGAATCCTGAGGAAAAAATATTAAAAAGTTGGAATTCTGATTTGAATTTTTTGAAACATTATTTAATTTTAATTTTAATTTTAATTTTAATTTTAATTTTAATTTTAATTTTAATTTTAATTTTAATTTTAATTTTAATTTTAATTTTAATTTATTTTAAATTTTATTTTATTTTAAATTTTATTTTTAATTTTAGATTTTAATATTTTTATATGATTTCTTTTTCTAAAAATTCAGGTTTTAATCTAAGAATCCTGAGGAAAAAATATGTTTGTTCCAGGAAAAAGTCGGAATTCTGACAAAAAATGTTTAAGGGAAAACGTTTAAAAAAAATCAGATTTTGAAATTAGAATTTTGAATTTTTTGAAACTTTATTTCAAAAGTGGAGTTGGCTTCTCTTAAATAAATACTTTCATTAACCTCATTTATTTAGAAATAAAGTTGGAGTGGACTCCAAGTCTCCTCAGCATCTGTCTATATAATCCTGCCTCATGTTGTTCTCCCCTCTGTAGAAACATTGCATGGCCTATGGTGGACACCTGGCATCAGTGCACAGCTTTGATGAGCAACATGTGATTCAGAGTTTGATACTGAGAGCGACTCATCAGTATCCGCTCACATGGCTCGGAGCCTCCGATGCAGAACAGGTGCAGATCTAAGAGAAAATCTAAACCTTACTAAATAAACCGTACTGTCCGCTAAACACGTATTCTGATCTTCCAGGAGGGCACTTGGTTCTGGAGTGACGGTACCCAGTTCTTGTATACGTTCTGGGCTCCAAGAGAGCCGGACAATTGGTCGTCAGTACAACACTGTCTGGTGATGAACTATGGAGGTAAATTTAATTTCAGCATGTTTAACTTTAACAAATTTAATTCAACTTTAGATTGTGAAACAGAAAATTAAGACATTAAAATAATTGGACCCGTAAAATAAAACACTTGTATCAACTGGTCTTCATTTGTCATTATTAAACCACTTGTTTTAAGTATAATAAATAGAATAAAAATGAATCAACCTAAGGCTTTTGAATATATTATCCTTCTCATTTTTGTGTGCAAAATTAGTGTTGTTTGAATGAATAAAAGCAGATGATGGATCCCTACAATTCTCCTGCGTCTCTTTACAGGTGAGAAGAAACACGATGACCAGTCTTGCTATGTAAAGTACCCGTTTGTCTGTGCCAGAAATCAGTGACGCCACGGAGGCACCAATGCCCATCACACCCAGAGCAGCCAGACGGGCGTGTGATTGCATGTTTTTCAGATGCAACTGTGTCTTCATCACGTGCAGGCTCCTGCGTGTAGTGATCCATACTTCCTTCCTATTTCTGTAACTCCTGGAGAGAGAACCGGTGTTTCTTGTCCTTTGCACAATTAAAAATCTCAAGCATTGAAACGAGTCATGAAATTTTTTTTGAGTTGTGAACCTTTATTTATTACCCCTACGCAGGGCTGTTTTTTTTTTTTTAACCTATTCAAGCCTAGATTATTTTCAAATATTTCATGCATATAATTACATCAACTGAGTCAATAACAATCATGTATCTATTTTGCACCCTTTTCTTTGAAGACAATAGCATTTTAATGGCTATTATAGTTGTTGTTTGCACAAATATGCCCATAAAAAAACTATTTATCCCATGTACAAAATTGATTATTCTAGAGACTTAGTTAGCGCTGTTGCCTCACAGGTTCAAGGTCGCAGGTTCAAGACGTCCTGGGTCTGGGACCTTTCTGTGTGGAGTTTGCATGTTCTCCCTGTGTCTGCGTGGGTTTTCACCGGGTTTTCTATACCTGCTTATTCCTCATTAGGGTCACATGGTCTGCTGGAGCCTATCCCAGCGCGTTACGGCGAGAGGCAGGGATACACCCCAGATGGTCGCCAGCCAATCGTGGGGCACACACACCATTCACTCACACACTCACATCTACGGGCAATTTAGGGTCTCCAATTAACCTCAGCATGTTTTTGGACTGTGGGAGGAAGCCGGAGTACCCGGTGAAAACCCACACAGACACAGGGAGAACATGCAAACTCCACACAGAAAGGTCCCAGACCCAGGACCAAGGAGGTCTTGAACCTGCGACCTTCTTGCTGTGAGGCAACAGCGCTAACCCCTGCACCACCGTGTCGCCCTGATCTGTTGTCTATGGTCAAATTTAGACAGAAGAGATTTAACTGCTATTAGATTTAATAGCAGTTATTGATCAATTATCAATCGGTTTTAAATGGTGATTGAACTGTTATTTCCCCAGAACTGCAGTGGTCGCAGACCTCTGGCTGTAAAATTCACCTCCATGCATTATAAGTCGTACAAAAGAACAACTTCTCTTTGAATAATAGGCCAGTCACAAACAGTGCATATACATATTTGTATGTAATATATATGCACCTTATTAAATGTAAGACTGAAGGATGGAGAAGAAGCTGCAATTAAAGACAGAAGAAAGTAGCAGTAGAGTAATGTGTCCACTAGGTGGTGCCTGAGCACCACTGGGCTGCATGTTGATGGATCCTTGGGCAAAGTACTTGACCCAAAAATTTCCTCCAATGGCTTCAACAGTGGTGTTTTAAAATGAAAAGTCGAGCAATATAGTCGTATTTTAAGGAAACAAGACTATATTGACCAAAATCAAGGAAAGAAAATTGAAATGATCTGTCAATGGAATAAGAAAAGTCAAGATAATTTGACTAATTGTACCAAAAACAACATATTTTCATTTGTCAAGATTGAATTTTTCCGCAGTGTAAGGTGCTTTGGATTGTAAGTTCTATTTAAATGCTGAAATGAATATGGTCCACAGAGAAATCCTCATAGCTGCTATTCAAAAACTGTCCTTTCGGCAGCTCCAGGGAGAAGCTTGAGAGAGGAGATGTTAAACTATATTGAGAATCAGTGTCCAGTGTTTCCAGAGCTCTGAAGTCATTTAAGAGGAAATTGGATTACAGCATGCGTCTCCGGGAGGAACACTTACAGGATCAATAATAACTGATGCAGACGGAATCAATTAGTGTCCACTTCAATTGCTTTTTGTGGAGCGGCGTAAAATATTACATGAAAACATGAAAGGGATGAAGAGATAAAAAGAAAAATATAAATCAGGGAACCACATTGAGCAATCTGACCTCCTTAGGTTCAGTTAGCAAAGTATGTGCTCATTTTGGTAGCCATAGTGGCCCCATATCGGTCTCTTAAGGGTGTGAAACCACCAGAAAAGGTCCTCCCTCCGCCCCAATAACATACTTTACTTAACTCTACACATTCAATCCCCCTGAATGTGTGTCTGTGATATGACTGAAGCCCACTGGGTCAGACTATAAATAGAGGAGTAACAGAAATCTCCCCATGTCAGCCCCCAACTCTGAACATGTACAAGATTATCTACACACCAAGACATCATTTTTTTTCCTCAAACGCAAAAGTGACATGATGAGTTTGGGTTTTGGGTCAAGTCACATGATGAGTTTGGGTTTTGGGTCAAGTCACATGATGAGTTTGACCATTTAAAACCACTCTTTGCTCTTTATTGATGGGAGGCACAGGTTGGTTCTAACACAGCTGTCCCAGTCATATGGGTTAAAAGTTTCTGTGACTCTCTCAGTACTATACATATAAATCAATTACAATATAGATGAAATGTATATAACTCAGGGGAGCAGTTGCATATTTCTGTGCAAATACACCCATAAAGTGAGTTCCTTATTCTTAAATATTAACACCCACCATACCCACTACACATGCTGTATATACTATACCCAATATACCCACTATACACTAAATATGCTGTATCCACTATACCCAATACACCCACTATACATTAAATATACTGTATCCACTATACCCAATACACCCACTATACACTAAATATACTGTATCCACTATACCCACTATACACTAAATATACTGTATCCACTATACCCAATACACCCACTATACACTAAATATACTGTATCCACTATACCCACTATACACTAAATATACTGTATCCACTATACCTAATACACCCACTATACACTAAATATACTGTATCCACTATACCTAATACACCCACTATACACTAAATATACTGTATCCACTATACCTAATACACCCACTATACACTAAATATACTGTATCCACTATACCTAATACACCCACTATACACTAAATATACTGTATCCACTATACCCACTATACACTAAATATACTGTATCCACTATACCTAATACACCCACTATACACTAAATATACTGTATCCACTATACCTAATACACCCACTATACACTAAATATACTGTATCCACTATACCCACTATACACTAAATATACTGTATCCACTATACCTAATATACCCACTATACACTAAATATACTGTATCCACTATACCCACTATACACTAAATATACTGTATCCACTATACCTAATACACCCACTATACACTAAATATACTGTATCCACTATACCCACTATACACTAAATATACTGTATCCACTATACCCACTATACACTAAATATACTGTATCCACTATACCCACTATACACTAAATATACTGTATCCACTATACCTAATACACCCACTATACACTAAATATACTGTATCCACTATACCTAATACACCCACTATACACTAAATATACTGTATCCACTATACCTAATACACCCACTATACACTAAATATACTGTATCCACTATACCCAATATACCCACTATACACTAAATATACTGTATCCACTATACCCAATATACCCTTTATAGATATAGTATATATATAGTATAGTATATATAGTATATAGTATACTATATATAGATATAGTATATAGAATATACTGTACTTATTATATCCAATATACACACTATAATACCCAATATACTCAATACACACACTACACCCACGATACACACATTGTAACTACTGTAACCAGTACATTATGCTAAATCACTGCCAATCACTATAACCACTACATTTGGTATATTCACTACATACACTCTACCCACTACACCCACTATATCTAATATACACTATACCTACGACACACACACTTTACCCAGTCCACACACTGTACCTAATACACTCACTATACCCACTACACACACCCTGCACCCATTATACCCACTACACCAACACCCATTTGACTTGTCCTTTATTATTTTGTTTCTCTTTCTCTGCATAAATCTGCATGAACAAGCACATTTTCTCCAACACACTCTGACCCTTTGTCCGTCTGTGTGGCGTTTGTGTGTGTGTGTTGGTTTAGGTTGGCAGCTTTTGGATTGTTGATTGTGTGCAGGCATTTGTGACCCCAACGAGGCGGCAAGGACTACAAAGAGAAGGAGGCACAGCAGACTCCTCCCCCTTGGGTAACGTCGACCAATAGAAGAGCTGGAAAGAAAAATCAGTTTAAAAACGCAAGCAAAAATCCTCATCGGAATGTTATTATAGAGTAGTTAGAGAGAAGCGGTCACACCTTTCTGGTCTGAAAACCTGAGAGGAAGTGAAAAGTGAAGTAAAATAATAAAAGAAGTGAAATTTGATATAATTTTAATGCTGCTTTCATGTGTGTGTGTGTGTCCTCATATGTTGGTTTAGGCTGGAGTTTGGATTGTTGACCCTAAAGACCACTCTGTGTATACGCACGTGCATACGTGTGTGTTGCTGGTCTTTTAAACTGGTTGTGATTGAAGGGACAGTGTGCTTGAGTCAGCCTGTGCACCATGCTCACTTTGTGTGTGTGTGTGTGTGTGTGTGTGAGGGAGTGAGAGAGAGAGGCAGTGTGTGGTGGGCAAGCGAGACAGCTGAGAGCTGCAGCTATACTAGTCTCAGTCTCTATTCAATCTTTGTGTCTCTCATTCCCTTTCACTCTCTCTCTCATTCATGGATCTCACCTCATTTTAAGGACATTCCGGGGACTTACTGATGCTCATATATGGACTACACAGTGCTCTGCTGTGTGTGTGTGTGAGCTATGCTGCGTGTGTTTATCCTGTGCGCAGAGCGTCTGCGGACGCCGGACGATGACATCAGCGATGCCTACTGCAGTGTCAAATATGAAGGTAGGGCTGACATGTGTGTATTTATGTGGTAGAGACGTTAATGGGAGAAAGAGAGGTTTGGGTAGAGATAAAAGAAATGAATGAGTGATGAAGTTCATGTGTGTGTGTGAGACAGCGTTGGCATAATATTGATCTAAACACTGAGCCCCTCCTCCTCTCTCTGACAGCTGAGAGGCTATTAATGGACAGTCCCCACTAGTCGTCTTTCATTGCTTACCGTCTGTTTTGGGGTGGGGCAGAGAGAGAAATAGATGAGAGAGAGAGGGGAGAAGAGGTGGTGGTGGGGGGGACAGGGTGCTGTAACTAAAACAAATGATGTACTGTGTACGTCTCCAGTGAACCAAGGATCTGTTTATCGTAAACCACCAATCTCTCAGCAGAGTTTATCCTTTGGGGCCCTGCTTTTATGGTCTTGGGTGATCAGCAGGTCCTCACGTCACTACAATATGAGAAAGTGTGTTCAGTTTGATCATTGGGTTTAATTTGTACATCCATGAGACTGAATCTTCATGCCTGAATACTCACAGCAATCAGGTCAAAAATTACACTTGACCTGTGAAGTATTCAGTTGTCGAAAACATATTCTGACAATTTACTTAAGTAATAGTATCAATTCATCGATGTAAAAATACTCCATTACAAATAAAAGTCCTGTATGAAAAATCCTGCTTCAGTAAAAGTACATGTATTTTGAGTTTGATGATGTTTTGAAGAATTGCAGTAAATTGGTGATTTGATCCTCTGACTGATATATTAATATACTGTACATGAAATATATTATTAAATATGAAACCCCTGTGTGTGAGCAGCATCTCACTGTAGCTACTTTCAACTACTTTATATACAGTTAGCTAGTTGGTTGGTTCCCAACATAGGGGTCAGGCCCCTCCAAAGGGTCACCAGATAAATCTGAGGGGTCCTAAGATGATTAATTGGAGAAAAAAGAAGAAAAATCAATGTTTTCACTTTTTGGACATTTCTTGATTCTTTGATTTTTTTTATGAAATATATGATAACTGGAACATTTCTTGAAATGAAACCATATGAGATGTTTCGAGGGAACAATAACTACTTGAAAGGAACTGTTAACAACTCATAGACATGTGAAACTAGACCTGACCATATATATATATCAGTAATAGAAAATCATAATTTGTCATTAGATGGGATTAGATTAACTTCACTATGAGACAGCTATAAATCCCATAAAATGCTACAGATTAGTGTAAGTGTAAAACTGTAAAAAACAAAAAAAAAATCCCAAAAAACAGGTTTCCAACTTAGAGTAAGTGTGTCATAACAACTCATGACAGTTGCTGCACAAAAGTTTCCCTGTGTAATATTGGTGATAGTGCAGCATTGCCTGGAGTATATCCCACATGCCACCCACACACACACATACATGTTTACAGGATATATCAGTACCTATGACGCAAATGTGAAAACTGGGTACGTGCCTTTCCTGAGATGCTAGAGGCCTGAGAATCAGAATGTTTCTGTGCCATGCTTCCAGGAATACTTCCCTCTGTTAATATTTTGGCTAGTCCAAAGCTTTGTTAAAACCTAATTCTAATACTACATACAGTATGAGGACGTTATCAGATTTGTGTGATTTATGAGGCCAGGGTCTCACAATACACATCAACTTGAAATATCAGTGTGTAGTGCTCATACAGATCATTTACACACACACACACACACGCACACGCACACACGCACACACACACACACACACACACACACACACACACACACACACACACACACACACACACACACACACACACACACACACGGCTTTATTTCAGTTCTTCAGTGCGACAAGAAGCTTGGTGATACATCAGGAAAACATAGTGAGCAGCTGAATATCGGATATCTGATCTGTTTTAAGTCGCCTGCTCCCTGAAAGCTGCACCATCTTCTACTCTCCTTACAAACTGCTGCATCATGTCTTACGTGCACCGTTCATTACACTTAGAGTTACAGGAGAAAGGCTGGCGCAGACACACAGATTGAACAGATTGCTTTTAAACCAAGCATGTTATCATTAGATGATTCTGTTGATTTCTGTTCTCATATTATTCATGATTGAGAAGGTCAAAAATATACTATTCAGATGTTTATTATTAGCCTTGTTTTATTTCTAACTATAGTTTAAGTCACTGTCTTTGCTCTGATGAATCATCACATATTAGTCCTAAAATTGCATCGTCATGCCCCACATTAGTCATAGCTTGTGTGTATTAATTATGATTTCAACCAGTCAGTGGGATAAGATGCAATGCACAACCAGAAGAGATAGTCGTTTTTTTATATAAATTGATTAATTGGACCTTCCAAGAGACTGGTTTATTAATGAAATGATGCAGTAAAAGTTTTTATTGATGATCTAAATCTTGTTTCAGCTCCTTGTTTCTCATTAATAGTCTTTTGCCTGCTGCTGCTATTGCTGGAAACTACATTATTGAGAGTGGTCACACTGAATAGAGCAAAAAAAAAAAATACAGAGCTAAAGGGGATTTTATATTTGTTTTTATATTATATATATTTGACCCATTTCACATGCAAATGCTCATTTGTTTCATCAGAAAAAACAGTTTAATTAGGAGAAAGATAGATTTTATTATCTGATTATAAGAAGGTTTAAGTGTTATCTAAATATAGTCACATTTCAAAAAGCCATAAAGGTATAATGTAGTATAGATATAGTCTAGTATATAGTGTGTGTGTAGGTATGAAGCTAAATGTTAAATGCAACACTGTGTGTCATGTGCTATCCTGGTTTATTGAGGTCATCATGTATACTTACATACAGCAGAGCTAACTGATAATAAAGCCTGAAACATGTATGAAACTGATGTTAAATCCTTGGGAAAAGCATTTATTTTCCAAACTATTTGTTTTATAGCCATACAGAATCCAAACTATTTTTTATTTTAACCTGTAAAGATATGACATGCACATGTCAGGGTGTATTATAAGTACATATATACATGATATATCTTGAGTTTTTAAAGAAGAGCCATGCAACCATGAGAAATGGATTTTATTCATGCTCTTGTTGGAAGATATAGCCCATATGATGTTATTGAACAAGCTGTCAAAGGGGGATTTGAAGAGGAAATGTGCCTTCAAATGATTCTGCCTTTACAGAAACAAAAGATCATGAGTGTGGTTCTGCTTCATGTCTGCAGGTGGCACCCTCTCGTGGTGCAGTGTTTTGGTTTCTGTGCAGTGTGTGTGATCGTATTGTCCATCCCCATTGGCTCCTTAGAGGTTGACTCAGCTCTTTTTAAATCTTAAAAATAAGGTTGAGGACAATCAAAAGTATATTTGCAGGTTTTTAGAGCATTTTTTCTTTTATTTAGCTATTTCAAAATTGGGCTTTCTTGGCCTGACCTGAACTTGAATGACATGCCAGGCCTGAATGAAGTTTTTGACCAATGTCATGTCTGACCATTCAAACAAATTCAGTGAATCCCTGAATTTCACCAGAGGTTGACTGAGCAACATACAACATAAAACATTGATTTATCAGCAAATGTGGACATGTTCCACGCCATGAATAGGATTAAAGGTTAAAACATGTTTCAGAAGGCTTGGGTCTTTGGCAGTAAATGAAACAACTGATGCAAATCCATGAAATGGACCATGTAATAGAGGGATTTAAAGGAGAAAGAGGTTTATGGAGACAAGGAATGTACCAGGAAAATGGAGAGACAAAAGATGTGGGAAAGACAGGGAAACAACCAGGAGACAAGAGAGGAAAAGAGAACAGGAAATGTTGAGATTTCCTCTGGATGTGAGGTGTGTGTTCCTGACATGCTCGCTTGTTGCCCTCTTTCACTACGAATGGCTTAGTCAGAAAGAGAAAGGCACCGGTACTGTGGAGACAGAGGGTTAGGGACAGGATTGCGGATATTTCATTTTTTTTTTCCCCATTTGTTTTTGTGATGCTGGGGCTTCAAGGTTTCATTCTGTGAAAGAGTTGGTTCCGGTTTCGTCAAGCAACAGACATAGTGATTCTATTTTTAGATAGATCTCAGATACGCTGAGGTTCTTCTTGTCTTTTGTTTGTTCATTTTGGCGGTCATCACTATCGAAGCTCCTCTGGTCATGTAACCGACCGTTGCTTCAGACCTGGTCACTCGGAACTGATTCTTCCCCCTCTGAGCGAGGTCTCTTAGCCTGGCAGCTTTCAGGACTCCGCTGAGGCTTCAGCCATGTTGCGTTGCGTTCTTCAGCGAGCCAACAACCTGAGGCACACTGACCCCCTGGCTAGTGTCACCTTCAGAGGTAAGAAGATAATGGAGACAAGACAGAAAAGTCAGATGCTCTTATTGAAAATGGTGCTCAAGTCAAACCAATTTTAACTTCCAGGTGCACCTGGGAAAACCAAACCACACATCTTCATTAGATAATTTCAATTGAAGTTGCAGGCTGTTCTGGAATTCAACCCAGGACTTGCGGTCCAGTCTGAAATCAAGTCAGGTATTTAAGGAGTCTATCTAGTCTCCTGTCTAAGTAAACTCCTAACTTTTATGGATTAATGTCAAACTGAAATTAGAATTCTCTGAACTTCTGTATGAGGAAATGCACAGCAAACCATTGTGCAAGAGGATGAAACAGTTTCTGGGCAGAAGCCTTCGGTGCAGCTTCTTAGGGCAGAGTTGCTAAGAGATGCACGTATGTAGCACTGTTAATGTGTCATTGGCGAATTAAGATGTCTGTTGTTTAAACATGAATGGAAGCTAATTAGCTATAACTAGACTTTTTGGATTTAAATATTATTTCAACATTTACTAAGTCATTCTGTTGTCACAATGGTCTATCTGTCTTATTTGAATGGGTTGTGGTGATGATGGTAGATGACCAGAATAATCCAAGAGGCATTTACAGAGTCTCAGGGTGCTTTCACACTATTTTGGTCCGCTTTCACACCTGCAAATCAACCAAAATTGGTCCAATTGACGTTTCATCAATGTTTATCTTCAAACAAACAGGAAATGAAATAATTAGTATCCCCTGTGGTGATGCATCTTGAATAGTTCGTTTAGACCCGAGTTTGTGTTCTCACCAGAGAGACCACACCAAAGTAGTCAAGTAGAGTCAAGTAGACGCAGACCGCCTCCTCTTCTTAGAGGTCTTGGTCCCATTGATTAAGGGCACTTTCATGCCACTAGTTTGATTATTTGGTCCGCACCAGACAATAAAACATTTACTGATTAGCATACAGACTCCAGCAGGGACTGCTTTCACACCTGTAAGCAAACCAAAATTGGTCCTTTTGGTGTCTCATCAAGTTTATTTTTCAGAAGAAATAAGTGCCAATTTTGACTCAAGATCACACATTGCTACTTGTGCTTATCTTTGTTTATTAAATCCACAGTATTAGCCTTTTTTGCATAATATATCCAATATTCCAATTATTCATGGCTGCAAGGTTTGGAGAACAATCTGTGGATGCACTGGAGTTGCCGAAGACACACAGTGCGAGGTCATAAGGGATGAACATTGTTCAAAAGATCCACAAGGTGGGCTATAAAATAATTAGCATCTCCTCATTTGGACCTGAGTTCACGTTCTCACTAGAAGGACTGACCAAAGTTTGTCTTTGGTGTGGAGTCAAGTGATACCACTTCTTTTTGGAGGTCTCGGTCCTCTTGATCCAAGTGTGATTGATGTTTTCACACCAACAATAATGTACAGTAATGTACAGTAATGTACTAGCGTATCTGATCTTTTGAATTGAAGTGATATTATTTTTTAACTTCATCTATTTCCCATATTGGGCTGACATTGAAATCATGTATGTTCCCTACAGAACCCCAAACAGCTGTCACACATATGCATTGATTTATTGATTTGAGAGTAAAAAACTTCAGTTTGACTAGTGACTTAGGTCTTGCGGCCGCCTTTGGAGAGGGAAGGTGTCCTGAAATGACCTCAGAGCAAACATCAAGTGAAAATGCCCATTGGCACCACGTGAAGATGATGACTTACGGTACCTGGCCTCAGCGGCCGTCTGTTTTTCCATCAGTTTGTTGTTGTACTTTCCACATGTCAGTTGTCTGCCTTCTTAATGAGGTGAGCTCTGCTCTTAACATCCTGCCTTTGTCCCAGCGCTGTTTCCTGGTGCCAATAGACACACACTCGCTACGCGTACTCAAGAGGACCCTCTTACCTCCTTTAAGATAAAGGCACCATAACAGTCTTAAATTATGTTTCTTTCTTTTCCTCTTTTGTCCTGTAGATAATGTAGATAATAAGTCTCTGTGCAAACTGAAATGGGAAATTCTTCTTGTCAGAGTTGCCTCTGAGCATCACTATTCAACAAGCCATCAGAGAGGTGGAACAAAGACAAATGCATCAAGCATCTGCATGCAGAAGAGATCATTCCCCACAAAACAAATCCTTGAAAATAATTCATAGACATGATTATAATTGTATAATCATGTTTGTATTTAAATAATGCTTTTTTTTTAGAACTCAAAGACAGTTTATATAGGACACTAGATACTAAGGGGGTGGCAAGGGTGTGACAGACAATGGACAAACACTTGGTCTGAGCAGCAAGGAAGCTGTGGGTGGAGATCAAGAGAATATAAGTGTGTGTGTGTGTGTGTGTGTGTGTGTGTGCGTATGTGTGTGTGATATTTCATAGATTTCATTGGTGAAAAGACCAGCCACCATAGCTGTTTTTAGTGATTTTGAGGTTACAGAATTCCAACTTCATCATCACTGACATCCCAGTGAGATGTAGCAGGTTTCTGTAGGCGCAGGTAATGAAGCGTGTGTGTATGTGTTTGAATGTTTGCGTCCTTCAAGGAGGATGTCCGGCCCGTGTGTTGTTGCTGGAACAATTTATAACGTTCTCTGTCAAAAGCGAGAATAAAATCTGGCAACTCTCCTAATTTCAGCTCTGCCCAGTGCTAATCATAGCCTGGACGCGTGCGCGCGCACGTGCACGCCGGACTAAACTTAGCCGCCCAACGCATATTTCACGGCACTGTGGGTCACAGTCTGTGCTATTCTGGGCTAATGACAGAAACCGTGCCAAGCTGAGCCAACCAGGAAGTCAACGCTGTGCCACTTCCTGTCTCTGAGATCGTAACTGATATGAGCTCTTGGGATATTTACACAGTTCACAGTTCACACTCACCCGCGCACACACACACAAACACTTCCATAGCGTGGCCTCTCGACCCCTCTGTGGAAGGGTGGAGGTGTTTTTCGACATATCTTCCAGGAGCGGAGGTGCTCTTACGTACGTAGGTATTTGGGTGTTCTCACGTTGGATGATGACTGTGGAGAAAACAGGAAAGCAAACAGCCTTTCTCTGGGTGTGTAAGGAGGAAAATAATTGCACTGTGTGAGTGTGTGTGTGTGTTGCAAGCATATTAACCCTCATGTGTTTGTTTCATGTTAAATGCCAAATTTGACCATTCCATTAAGACTCATAAAAACTGTAATAACACATATATTATTACATCTTGTTGTGTTTGATTTTTTTTATTACATAACCTCTTTTGAAAATTACAAGTTTTGAACGTCTATTTGTTATTTATGGCCTGTATGTCTCATTGATTTGATCTTATACATCTTTAAATTGAGTTCTACAAAATTTTGGGGGGATTATTTTGACTATAAGAAATAATCAGATGAATCTGAGTCTACTATTTATCACAGACTACTTTGGGTCAAACTATTTGTTTTGAAAGTCCATTAATGGACTTGCAACGTATAATTTTTGGTGCATAATGAGTGTAATCAGACAAGGAAACGCATGTTTCTGTACCAGAGGTTTCTGGAAATGACAATAGGTGCAGCCAGACCACACTAGGTCTAACAATGCAAGACTGGACTCTAATTAGTCCAAGTCATTTTAGTCGTTAGAGGACAACGCAAAGCTTCAACTTTGATTAACATTCATGGATCATGAAGTCAAAGAGCTCTGTTAAGTTAATATGAAAATAGATTTTGTATGAACCTAGGATTCTGGGGGGTAATGAATAATTAATTCATTTGAATTACTCTTTTAATCATAGTTAATTAATATTTAAATCCTAATTAATATTTTCCCCCATAATAATACATTCATTCAAATTACAGCCATTCATATCCTCACTGTTAGGTCCTGGGGCTGAGTCACTATTAATAAGAGGCTCTGCTGCTGCTGCCGTTGGTGTTTGGATCGATGAATCATTTTGACAAAGACCAGGTCTGATGATTGAATATAAACAGCTATGCTAAACATTTACCTGCATCTCTGTTTTTTTCAGGATCTAAGAAAAAGACAAAAGTTGTCAAGAACAACCCTAACCCTGTTTGGAACGAGGTAAGCTCCTCAATCACTCAAAGTGATTATTTGCTATTTAGACCACTGTATGTAACTACTAACAAATTTCAATTGTGTATTTTATTAAAGATCTAGCTCCAAGTGATTTAGAAATGTTTATCATTATATGTTTATTATAAAAATCCCATGATCCCTGTGAACGGTAAGTATCCAACATAATGTTGTGTGTCTCTGTGTCAGGGTTTTGAATGGGATCTAAAGGGGATTCCTCTGGACTCTGGAGCAGAGCTGCACTGTGTTGTCAAAGACCATGAGAAGATGGGGAGGAACAGGTAACTGACTGCTGTGTGTCATTGTGTGAAAGCGTACAGGTAAGTATAGAAACTAGTACCAGGATGTTCTGGCTCCTCCTCTTTCCATTGACGACTTCCCAGTTGGTTATGCGTAACAAACCATCCGGCCAAGTCAGGTTACAGGAAAGGTAACTCAGCTGCCGTTTTTACCATTACGACACAATACAGGAAGTTCAACTGAAGTAGGTTTTCAAGGCAGACATAAAAAGTTAATTATGAGTAGAAAAAATACGTCTTTTGTTGGAAAAATCAACCGGAACAACCACAGGGCGAGACAGTTGTTTGTTTTATGAAAGCCGAGGAGGGGGAAACGCCGCTTCAGATGGTTATTTCTGGATTTCTCGGCTGCATCAAGATGTCAAAGTCCATTGGGGTTCATTCAGAGGGGAAGGGGCAGGCTTGAAAGAATCAGGTCATCTTCTGTTTGTGGTCGAATTTATTCACTCATATTTCCACCCATTCACTCACTAACGTGGTTAATTGATTGACTCGGTGACTTATTCATTGTACATGCAGACCAGAATGTATAAACAAAAGCAAATCACTGCTGGTTATACACTTGCCTCCTTGTAGTATTGTCCGTAGCAGGTTTAGTTTTGGCTCCACTCCATTGAAGAATGGATGATGTGTTGTTCCTGTCAAGAAATTGAATATACCCAACATGAAGAAGAAGCTAAGTGGCTCCAGCTCTTTAAACATGATACTATATATCAAATAGCTGCTAAACTGAGTCTGTTCTCTCTGGCGCCATCTTGGAGGATCATCTTTGAATAAGTGGCCTCCATAAAGATTTGGGATGTACACATCATTTTTAAATCTGAAAATCTAAACGCTTATGTTTAACGCTTATGGTCAAATGACAACATGTTCAGGAATACAGTAATTGTATTTTTACCTCTTGTATCACTTGAATTACTGGTAACCCCTACCATATTCTGGGCTTTAAAAGAGCTGATGACAGTAACATGATAAACAGCAGGGCTAAGTACTGAAACCCACCCACAGACTCACATTGGTGAGGGGCTGTAGATAATAAGTCAAGGGAAACAGAGAAAAAAGTTCTGGCCAGAGAAAATAACACCCTGCAGAACGAAAAAAAATTCCTGCAGCTGGAGAAATATAAAGAGTTTTAGACGTAAAGAATAATTTGATGAAAGCGGAGAATAAAGCTTTAAGCCAAGAAAATCATACTCAGGGTTCAGGAACTCTGCAAAAACTTAGAATGAGAAAAAAAATAGATACATAACAATCCGGCAAAATTATGCCCTACCACAAATGGTCCAGAAGCTGACAGAAAGTAGGAAAAGGGAAAAGCCATGAACATGTTGAACATGTCTGTGAATATTATATTATAATACCCAGGTCATTGTTCTTTCTCTCTCACATTGTTACCGTAGGCAACTGGACTATTTGTCCAGGAAAGACTTTTTGTCTCTTAACCAGGGGGCGTTCATTCCTTAGTCTTCGGTCTGACTGGTCCACACTAGTCTAGACAGTGGAGTGGGACAATGGTATTTAACTAATGTGGGTGTGTTCACCAACGCAGCTGTACTAGTTTCACCTGACCATTGTTGGTATCTTATGTGAACGGCAGCCGTTGGGGTCTCATGACCCCTGGACAACAACAGTCGTTAGGGTCAGGCGTATCCCTGGTCAACAATGAGCTTTGAGAGTCATCTGAGGTTAGGTTGGTAATTCTCCTGGATACAGATGAAAAGGCGACATTATAGATGGGGGATAGCTGATGTTGCTTATTCCTCTTCCATGTTTCTTTCACTCCTCTTTCAAACCATCTCTGTCCGAAATCCAGTCCTATGTAATCTATGTATCTGTGTAAGACCTGAACGACTGTGGTTTACATCAGATACCAACAATGGTCTAGTGCAGGGGTGGGCAATGGTCCCGGAGGGCCGGTGTGGGTGCAGGATTTTGTTCCAACCAAGAAGTAACACACCTGATTCTACTAATCAACCTCTAGAACCATTGCCAAGGCCTTCATTAGTAGAATCAGGTGTGTAACTTCTTGGTTGGAACAAAATCCTGCACCCACACCGGCCCTCCAGGACCAGGATTGCCCACCCCTGGTCTAGTGAAACCAGTACTTTTGGTGAACACACCCACAGAGGTAAAACACTGGGGTCTTACTCCACTATGTATTCAGACAAGAGCGGAGAGGCATCAAAACGATGCCTATGAACTAATGAAGCCCCTTGGACAAGACATTCTGCTCTTAATCTCTGTGCTGGTGGTCATTGTGGAAATTATTGCTGTGTTGTCTTCTGAGATTTGAAGAGTCACAGTAGATTTGATGCCTGTGGTGTGGGAATTAATTGACAGTGATTGGCAGTTGGGGAACACTGAGTCGCACTATTGTAATATTTTCTAAAAGGGGCCCTACTATGAACAAAGTTCAGTGCTTGATTATAAAAAATAAGGTCTCTGGTGTTCCTTAGACAGTAAAATAAGACCACCTAGTCATTCTATTGTGGTCTAGCCTCCTCTGTTGTGTTGCAGAAACTTGGCTGAACACAAGCCACTTAGAAATGGCTCCAGTTGTGATGTCACAACCACTTTTATATACAGTGTTATTTTTATAGCAATGTGTGAGGATGGTAATTGTGAGTGTTTTTATGTGTCTAGGTTCCTGGGGGAAAGCCGGCTATCTCTCAGAGATGTGCTCAACTCCCCCAACCTGGCTGCGTCCTTCACTGTGTCCCTGCTGGACACCAAGAGAAACAACACAGGGGTGAGCACACACACACACACACACACACACACACACACACACTGACGGATTCATCTGCGGGCTCATTGTATCATGAACCAATGACAAATCATAAACCATTCTGAGTTTCCTGTCTGGATCCTAAAATAGAAGAAGAGAGATTCCAGGGCAGAGCGAAACAAGCGTACCTCGCCCTCTTTCTTTTCCTCTCTTTCTTTTTCTCTCTGTAGTTTGGCCTTTCAGCACTGTTTGTTCACAGATGATGCCGCTGTGATGGGATTAGCTTGTTCCCCCTTTGTTTGAGTATCATGTTTCAAGAACAATCTCAGATATAAGCAAGGAAATGACATGTCATTTCTGATTAAAATGCAGTAAAAATGACTTAACCTATGTTAAAGGTTGTGTGAAATGGTGTACTTTCATTATCCAAATGTTTGGAACTTGGAACTTTGGACCTCTTATTATAAACCTGTTATTACTGTACAAACAGTTTTTATTATTATACTATTATTATTATGACATATCATTATAAACCTGTTGTTGCTATACACACAGACCCTGGTCTGAAGTTGTTTACAGAAACATCACAGCTTATTAAG
Source organism: Lepturacanthus savala (assembly GCA_030544235.1). Lineage (NCBI taxonomy): Eukaryota > Metazoa > Chordata > Actinopteri > Scombriformes > Trichiuridae > Lepturacanthus > Lepturacanthus savala. The sequence continues at coordinate 18,253,723 of CM060483.1, forward strand.
CTGCTTTTTCCTGTTAAAGGAAACTGCAGAAGACTCCACCTTGCACGATCCACAGTCACCGCTCTGCCATCGCTGCTGCAGGCAGATTAATCCCCAGTGAATCTGCCTGGAATCACTATAATACCTTGAAGAACACACTTGCTTCACTCTGCAGTGACTCTAAATAGGAATAAAGAAACTCTGAGTTGTCTGATTTTTACGCCTGACACAAACGTGGAGATTTAAATAACATGGCTGGTGAATTTTCTATATTTCTATATTATATATTATTATATACTACAGTAGTGTTGTGTGATGTGTTGATCAAAGCCTAAACCCTCTGTGATGTAGACCTCCATTGTTGTCCAGACACTATTTAAAACCAGTGGCGTGCAGTTATGGCCAATTTGTTGAAAAACATCTGCTAAAGTGCCCCCTGTAGGTTGTTAAAAGATGTTTAAGTGCCCCTTTGGAAGTTTAAAAGCATGTTAAAGTGGTATTTGGGAGCTAAAACGCATATCCAAGTGCCCTTTTGGAAGTTTAGCTGCCCTCTTGGGACCTAAAAATGAATTACAGTTCCTCTTGGGAGTTAAAATGCATATTAAAGTGCCCTCTTGGGAGCCAAAAAGCATGTTAAAGTGCCCTCTTGGGAGCTAAAAGCATGTTAAAGTGCCCTCTTGGGAGCTAAAAGCATGTTAAAGTGCCCTCTTGGGAGCTAAAAGCGTGTTAAAGTGCCATCTTGGGAGCTAAAAGCGTGTTAAAGTGCCCTCTTGGGAGCTAAAAGTGTGTTAAAGTGCCCTCTTGGGAGCTAAAAGCGTGTTAAAGTGCCCTCTTGGGAGCTAAAAGCATGTTAAAGTGCCCTCTTGGGAGCTAAAAGTGTGTTAAAGTGCCCTCTTGGGAGCTAAAAGCGTGTTAAAGTGCCCTCTTGGGAGCTAAAACCATATTAAAGTGCCCTCTTGGGAGCTAAAGGTGTGTTAAAGTGCCCTCTTGTGAGCTACAGAGCACGTTAAAATGGCTTCCTGGGAGCTAAAACGCATATTAAAGTGTAAAACATATGTAAAACATAAAAAAAATGTCTAAAATGCCCTCTTCAGTGCCCCTTTTTCCCCTTTTGCCCCTGCCCTTCAAAAAGTCTGTGCACGCCACTGTTAAAAACACATTAGTGAGTCACACCGGTGCACTGGGTCATATGTGACTTATACCAGAGATCATGTTTTCTCTGGAGGATATTTACTTCATGTTACATCAATTTATCAAAGATCTTCAAGTCATAAATCTGTACCCATGATCGAGAATTTGGAGCCTTTTCCAACATGACCATAATCCTAATGGCGAAGGAACATAGCCAGAATATAGATCAATCTCCAAAAATCCTACAAGTATCATAGAGCAACTCAAAATGTCTCAATAGATGTTGTTGGTCTGTCAAACTCCACACTTATGTTAGCGATGTAGCATTCCATTAAAGGTCCTATATATTAGAAAGGGAGATCTTAATATATTTTTGATTACAAGGTCTATGCGTCGTAAAATCTGTTCCTTAAAATAGGCTATCAGGACTTTGTGATGTGATGTCACAACTGTACGGTTGTGACATCACAACTGTACAGTCGCCACCAACCCACAATCACAGCCATTTAAAGGAAAGGCTCATTAATATTAATGAGACAGGAACAAGACAACCTGTTCTTTCTAGAGCTCTAGTTATAGCTTGAAAGAGGAGATGTTAAACTATATTTAGATGACTTTTGATACTTAAAACTACAAATATATCTTGTTAGTGACATAAAACAATATGGCGCCTTTAAGAATGGGCGGTCTCCAAGCTCACGTCTCTTACTTTCTCACACTTGAATTAGCCCTAACAGAGCTGCAGGGCACATTTATACAACTTCATTTTCACATGTAAAATTAGGAGCGACAGTTTTAAACAGTTTTTTCACGACTAATATGTGTTCCGTCTTTGCCAGGCCACGCTGACCTTGCAGGTTTCCTACATCCCTCCGCCGGGATCGGCCCCAATCTTCCAGCCTCCCCCTCTGCCAGAGGCGGTGCCCCATAACAACCCCAGTGTGGAGTTGGACACTGTCACAAGTAAGATAATGTAGTCGGTCCTGCTGCCTGGAGAGCCACATGCATACAATTCTGACTGTAGACTCTAATAATGTGACATATGGGACTATTTTCTGTCACTCCGTCTGTCTGCGCAGTGATTTCTCTGGACACTTTGGGCGAGGAGGATACAGAGAGTATGATGATGCTGGAGCCCACAGAAGACCAGGGTCCCGATGACGGACGCTCCATGGTGATCGTTGGACCCCAGGGGCCGCAAGGCCAGGAGTCACCCACAGCCCAGACACCCAAACGCTCTCCACGGTCCTACAACACCCAGGGAGGGCTGAGGAAGAGGAGGAGAGGAGCCAGCAGTCAGCCCAAACCTCTCCCCAACAAACCACAGGACATACAGGTATGTCACCATCAACCCTTTTAACCTCTTAAGACCCCTTTTTCAGTCTGAAAATGGTATGCCCAAGTTGTAAGTAGCATAATTCCCACATGTCAGAAAAGCCCTGGGCTGTTGGCTATCAGATTTGGATGGTCTCATCATGGGAAATTTCCAGTGGGTCGCACTGCTGTCAATCAAACCAAAGGTGCTTAAACCTTTCATAGTTGGTCCTCATTGGCTTTCAAGCTGGATATCTCCTGACCCCATGCTTTAATTGGCTTGCCATAAATAAGAGGTCCAGAGCAACCCTCGGACCTTGAGGTACTTGTAGATCAAGTAGATTTGTTGGTTGGTAACAATTTAATATTATAAGAGGAGCCTTTTTATTGACCAGTATTTATAATATAAATAAATAATGGGGGGCGATGGGGGTGTGTTTCCATTTATCTGCTGAAGGTGAAAAGTTTCTCTTCATTCACCTTAAAACCAAGTCTAACTACGAGCAGGATTTGTGACATCATCTGGGGCCAATCATAGCGTAGTATACAGCGTACCAACACTAAAAACTGATTTCAATGGAAATGAGACATCTTGTATCCAGCACTTTTAAACCTTTGAAATCATTATCAGTATATTTATAGATTCTGGATTTGTTTTAATGAGGTAGGTGGAGTCATTTTAAGAGTTTTTAATTAGGTAATTGAATGTTGTGTGGGGGGAAAACAACAAATGATCAGTCAAAGCAGCATGTTTATTGGTTTTCACAAATGTCTGGTTGCAACATGTCTTAGTTGGTCGCAGCTCTGTTGTTTCATTATAAGCAAAATATTCTATTTCCAAGTTGTGAAAATCAGCTGGTTTGTATTTGGTTGTATTATTTGTGCATAGAAACCATTGACTGAAGCATGGTATGGCTGTAAATGACCCCCACCACTCCCCCTTACCGCTTATAGTACAGTCTCTCTTAAGAGGTTAAAGGTTCTATATGATTCTTTTCGATATTTGGTTATTGCATTCAGTCTTGTGTACTCTTGTGGGCCGTGGCTATTTGGTTATAGATTATATTAGATTAATATTGGTTAATTTACATCAAACATACAGCAATAACGCCACCCGTTTCACCTCAGCTCGAGAGGTGCGGATAAATCGGAAAGAGTGAGTTAGCTAAAGCTAAAGAAAGAGTAGCTAAAGTACGTAGCATTGCAGTGAGCAGGGGGAAAAACTATAAAATATATAAAATATTTTGATGCAGTTTTTGTAATGTAATGTTAAAACCTACCAAATCGATACTGGACAGACATTTATATTGGTGAAGTTGTGAAACTTAGCTAAATGTAGCGGTAAAAATGCTAACAAATAAAGAAGGCGAGAGAAAAAAATTGCACCACTGTCAGTAAAGCTAAGAAAAACCAAAATGTTAGCTTACTGCTCCAATGAGAAAAAAGCCAAAAAATCAAAGGAAGATCTCTTCATATATTAAAAGCAGCGCTGATATTTCAATTTTGAGATTAGCCAAGTAGGCCTCAGCTGAAAATGTTTTTTTTGCTTTTAGGTGGAGTTTTAGGAGTCTCTCTTGGCTATCTCCATATTTTCCTTTGCTACGTACAGCACTATCTTCTCTGTCCTTATCTGGTCAAAATTGCATCATCATCATCATCATCATCATGTGGTTATTGCATTGTTACATATAGAACCTTTAATAGGCCATGTGGTCCAGTCTTGTTCTCAGTTCACATGCACCTGCAGAGGGAACAGAGCTCGCTGCTGTGCACATCACTGTGTACTCATACTGCCACTGTGTGGAGATGTTAGTGTATTACATGAGGAACAAAGTCAGAAAGACTCAATATACTTAAGAGAACATGAAGAGCACAGAGTTATAATACCAGCTGGTTGACAGTGTAATCCCAGACAAGACTTTGAAGGCCTGTGTAAGGATTATACTAACCTCATTAAATTAAATGTCAAATAAAACCATGTAGTCATCAACAGACACTTCAGAGAGTTTATTGGCTGAATTTAAATTTTTCTGTCCAGGTTCGTGTGCGGGTCATCGAGGGGCGACAGTTGCCCGGCATCAACATCAAGCCCGTTGTCAAGGTAACGGTTGCTGGGCAGACGAAGAGGACCCGCATCAGGAAAGGCAACAACCCAGTCTTTGATGAGGTACATTAATGTTCCTCATGATCTGATTCCCTAGGTTGTTCCATTTCTGTTCGTACCATTCAAACATGAAACAACTTATCAAACTGCAACTTTCTGTCTTTACAGACGTTTTTCCTGAACTTCTTCGAAACGCCGTCTGACTTGTTTGATGAACCGATCTTCATCACTGTGAGTGCATTCAGGATGACTTGGATATTCCTGATATTTCCTTTTAAAATAAAACGCTTCTCATATATCACTGTATCCTATGTACTGTATAACTCTGGCAGTATTTCTCTGTAAATTAAAGTCTTTCTTTACCTGGCAGGTGTGTGATTCTCGCTCTCTCAGGACTGATGCTGTGATCGGTGAATTCAAGGTAAGCTGGAAGCTCCAGGCTGACAGATAGATAGCATTTAATACTATTATTATTATTATTATTGGTATCAGTATTAATTGGATTTATTTTTTAAAATTTATTAAGTGCCAATATGTTTCAATTATATATGTGTAGTTTATTTTCTTTTTTCCTTTTAATATTGAAAGAGTAAATAAAAGAAAGCATATGGCTGTATTAATTGTTGAATGTGTGTTTTTTTTGTCTGATAATTGTTTCTTGAAGTGAAAACTAAACTTTTTTGATCAATTTCACAGTTGGATGTTGGCACTGTCTACAATGAGCACAGTGAGTAAAGACTGTTGTATTTGTGTGGAAACTGTGTGGAAATGTGTGTGTGTTTTAAACTTTATATTTCCAAATGATATGTGAAGAGCTTAGAGAATACCACTGTTTTAAAATAAAGATTTTGACATTCCCAGGTTGTGAGTTGTTCCTAGTTTTAATTCCTCCTTCTCTCTTTAGGACACTGCTTCTTGAGGAAATGGCTGCTGCTGTGTGAACCCGACGACCTCTCAGCTGGTGTTAGAGGTTACCTGAAGGTCAGCTTGTTTGTGCTGGCCGCTGGAGACGAGCCACCGGTGAGTCTGATAAAATAATTAGCATTGATACCATACCATTTCTCACCTCAGTCTCACCTCACCTCAAAGCTTGAAGGGGACTGGCCCGCTAGAGGGTCCGAATAATATATGTGACTATATGTGTGTGTTTGCATGTTTTCCAGGCCGATAAGCGCGAGTGTGTGGAGGAGAAAGAGGATATCGAAGGAAACCTGCTGAGGCCGGCCGGCCTGTCTCTGAGAGGAGCCACCTTCACCCTGAGGGTCTTCAGAGCTGAAGACCTGCCACAGAGTGCGTCCTTATGCGTTGAGAATGGATCTAATGTGCTCTGGGTATAGAGAATTTTAGGTTTTTTTTTTCCTCTTGTCTTGCTGCAGTGGACGATGCCTTCATGGATGGGATGAGGCAGATTCTCGGGTTTGACAGCAACAGGAAGAACTTGGTGGATCCTCTGGTGGAGGTCCACTTTGCTGGCAAAACAGTGCGTATGACATGATAAAACTTCATCCATCAGCTTTAGAACAGTTATAGAAGTCCAGCCATGGAATTAGATGACATACTAGACTCAGTTACTTACTGTATAGGTGCTCTTTTACTCTTTTACTGTGAGAGAGTGGAGGACCTAGAACTCTTTTTTTCATGAACTTGAGTTAAAATGATGTATGACTCTGTTACAAATACTCAAATTACAATAAAATAAAAAAAGAGAGCCGTGATTTTTTGACTTTGAGGAGTAGCTGAAACCTCAGACTGTCATCTGGTGAACACAATTAGTACTAGAACTGGAAACTCTCTTAATATCCTACACGTGTTTTAAAAATTAAACAGAAATAATTTTCTTTGCAGGTCTGCACTAAGATTCTGGAAAAGAACGCCAACCCACAATGGCACCAAAGCCTGACCATGCCCATTAGAGTGAGACGCACGAAGAAACACTGAATGCTTTTTTTTTTTAAAATTCATCTTAATGAGAATCTATTATCTATCTATTATTGGGCAACTTAACTCTGCTCTGTTCTTTCTCACCAGTTCCCCTCCATGTGTGAGAAGATGAGGATCAGAATTCTGGACTGGTGAATCAAACTTATCATGAAACTTCAGTTCAGACAATTCCACCAGCAACCTACTATATCCTATACTTTACTTTGCTGCTGTAACAAGAGAATTTTACTTAATTCATCCCCATGTTCAAGAGTTTTAGGTTCTTAGTTTTCTTTCTTTACAGGGACAGAGCCAGTCACAATGATGTCATTGGTACTTCCCACCTCTGTATGTCTAAGATCTCCGCCCCTGGAGGAGAGGTAGATGGTAAGTTATTGCCTAAAACTGGTCTGAACCAGACTGGACCCAACTGATATGGTTTGGACTGATTCAGAGTGGAATGGGGTGATCTTGGTCTATAACCACTGAACTTCGTTTCATAGTCTATTTAAAATCCAATCATATTTACAAAGTTTGCTCCGTTGACATGCTATTGGTGGAGTTAGCATGAACAGCAGGCCTCATGAATGGAAAGGTAAAGGTCACTTCTCCCTGCTGTGTTCATCTGCCATTTTTATATTGTGAGTGGAGAGATTTTAGCTGATCTCAAAAAATAGATGTTCTGACCAAATTCCTTCAAGCTAGGAATGGATTCCCTAAACCTTTAGTAATTGCACTTAAAGGTCCAGTGTGTAAAATTTCAGCAGCATTTTGTGGAACATTATTAAGGTGCATTCACACAAAAGACACAAAATAGTTTAGCGCAATGAAATTTCATCTTCAATTTCAAAGACGTGACAAGTCACCCGGGGCCATGTTCAGTGGTGTCATTAAAATGGGGAGTGGGTATACCTCCATGAAGCCTACCATGTTTCTATAGTAGCCAAGAATGGACAACCCAACTAACCTAATGGCTCTAGAGATGCTCTTTTACATTTCTTTTTGTGGCTATGTTAGTTGGAGCATGCAGGTGGTTGCAATATGCAACCTCACCACTAGATGCTGCCAGAAACCACACACTGTACCTTTAATTGTCTTCCGAGGCTTTACTCAGTTTGTGGGTCTTACCCGTTAGGAATGAAGGAAATAATGGGTTTAATCCATTGCTTATTGTCATCAATTCACAAACATGGATTGCCACTCATTGCTCAATGACACTGAACCAACAGAACAAATGTAGTTTTTTTGGAGTTGGAAACCAAACCACGGCATATTCAAGCTAAATTCATCAGGTGGAAACAGAATTCCACGTGAATGCGTGAACACAACTGCGACTGCTCGATCCGAACGCGACAATACTGGACTGGTTTATATGTAACTGGTGCAATCTGGACTATAATTCACTGATTCGGTGTAGTTGGGTTGTGGTAAAGTTGCCTGGTCATCAGTTTTGTGTGGTACTGCCTGTTGTATAACGGATGATGTATTTTAGGATTTCAACCACTTCACACACATTTCTACTCTGTCTGGCATTTAAGAGTCGCCTTTGAAGTCTTGTGTGAGAACTGAAACTTGGATTTGATTTGTGGTTTGCGAAAATAACAAAGCATGTTTTTTGCTGAGTGACATGCATGAAGACTAACTTGGTCACACTTGTGTGTTGAGCACCAGCATCGTTGGGTTTTTGGTCTTTGGAGTGTGTCACAGTGAAAGATGACATGTTTGAGTTTTGATCCTTCCATGTATGACAGATTTCCATTTCTTCTTTGTCTTTGCCTGGAAACGATCATGTGGATAATGTTGAGTAATCAGCATCTGGAATCTTAATGGCACCAACCTCTGGCTCTGACAAACCCGGAACCCAAGAATTCACAGAGACCCAGTCTGGGACCACCATCGGGGCTTTTATTTAAAACAAAAAAAAGAAAAGGACTCTCGGTCCATGGAGAGCACAGACCTCCACCAAGCCTATTTAATTCCCACCCAACATTGTTCTCCTATACCTAATGAATATATGCACTATCATGGAATGAAAAGTAGGCGCAGTCAAGGTCTTCTCTTTGTGTCTCTGGTGTAGTGTGCAAAGAAATCAAGCTATGCAGGTGCAAAATATAACCACCAGGTGGCCCCAAATGATGGTGACAGCCCATTTACCGCAATGTTACCAGACAACAAAAACTTCAAAGTGATCCGGAAACCAGGATTTATTCCGGATAATTACCAAAATTTTATCATCTGTCCATGGTGCCATTCCCAACATTTGCTGAAAATTTGATGAATATCTGGCCAGAACTTTTTGATATATTTTGCTAACGAACAGACAAACAAACAGATAAAAGCCAAATTCCGGCTAAAACATCCTTGGTGGAGGTAATAAAAGCACTGTCAATAGTGTATTTATGATCATTCTGGATTTAAGTTGTTGAAATTGAAAAGCAGATTTATCAGCAGCGATGGTCTCATGGTTTTCAAGTAATATAGTTTAAAATTATTGTTATTATTACATATACTTATGATAGAAGTTTCACCTTTCATAGATCTGCTGAACTTGTTTCCTGTTTTTTTTTTTTTTTTTGCAGTGGTTCACTTATGTAGTAATTCAAGTTATTTACTTGAAACAAACCATTAGTTTGTTCTTAGCTTTGTGTGCAGTGTTTGAGTTTGTGGTCCAGTGCATCCGTTTGGGTTTGAGTGGTGTTCAAAGACCTCTGTTTCCTTTTCTGTCTAACATCTGTCTGTGATTCTGAACCATCCTTCCTCTCTACGCATTCAGATGACATGTCTCCACGGACCGTCCACTCTGGCAGTACGTCCACCATCCTCTCTACACCCCACTTTTATTTTGAAAGTATAAGTCATAACGGAATACTTCAAGGAAAAGCTCTTTGACATTATTTGATTCGTGATGTGTATTTTCTTCTCCTTTCAACACTGTCCGTTTCCATCTTGGATAAATTCTGATGAATGTTTGCATTGATCAATTCAATCATTTAATCGTATTTAAAGTGGAAGTAGACAATTCTGTTGCTCTAAAGGGGCCCTATTATGAAAAAAGTGAACATTTAGGTGTTCGGTGTTCTTACGAACACAAACCACCCACTCATTCTATTGCGTTGCTGAATCCGCCGTTTAGAAATGTCTCTTGTTGTGATGTCACAACAGGAGTGCCAGTTAACAGTATCCACCCCTAGATCCATGTAGCTTCTCCCTCTTTTGGGAGTGCATGTACTTGACTTCCAAACAACCTCAGCTCTCTGAGAGGCATGACATTTCTTACAGTGCTAGGCCAATCACAAGAGAGTGGGCATTTCCATATAGAGGGGAGGGGGGAAACAGGGTTTTTGAGATTAATTGTGTGTTATAGGTCTAACCAGGTGTTTTTGACCATTTATAAATAGACCACTGAAATATTAAACTGGTACAATGGTAAAACAGACCCCCTTAAATTATCATTATGAATCAGTTAAGATCGGTTTCCTATAAGCCTCACTTTTACAATGCAGCTCTGTTTGTCACTGGAAAGTAGTGAAAAGTTGTCTGTTTCCACTTTAATCAACCTTTTCCTTATTTCCATCAATGTTCACCCATTATACAACATAAATTATGAAACAAAATGTTTATTTTGTCTCATTGTAGTTGATGACAATCTTGGTTTCCTGCCGACATTTGGTCCGTGTTTTGTCAACCTGTACGGCAGCCCCAGAGAGTTCACCGCCTTCAATGACCCCCATGAAGCTCTGAACCTCGGAAAAGTAACTTTTGTTTTTTGACTTACTGACTTAAAAGGTATCCAGTGGAGTTTTGGGCCACTCGTAGCTCTACAGAGTCCTGTTTCTGTGTTTGTGTTTGTATTGTGTCATTGTTCACTTCATTTTTATGTCATTTTACAGATTCACAGTTAGGAAACATAAAAATGCAGAAAAACATAGGAGGTTACAGGTTGCAAATATCTGACTACCTTAACATATAAGTGAACCTATGGTGGCCACGATCATGAATGGCCAGACAACCAATGTGTCTAAAGATATAGTTTTATATGTATTAAGAAAACTTTAATGAGTTTTTTTAATGCTTATTTGATTACATTATGTTTGGGCTTTGGGGATCTCCATTGAAATTATTCTTATTTGGCCCTGGCTATTGGCTATCAGATTCGGATGGTCTCGTCTTGGGAAATTTCCATTGGGTCACACTGCTGTCCATCAAACCAAACGTCCTCATTGGCTTTCAGGTTGGCTATATCCCAACCCCATGCTTCGATTGGACTTAAGTGTAGTAATGCTGTAAATGGCCCCCAACCACTCCTCTGTACCACTCAATGTATCTTAAGAGGTTAAAGATGATGTCACAAACTCATGCCTCTCAATTGAAATGAACTGAAGTCTCTCCTTCTTGTGTCTCAGGGGGAGGGTGTGGCGTACCGAGGTCGGGTTTTACTGGAACTAACCACAAAGCTGGTGGACAAACCAGAGTCAAAGACTGAAGACATATCATCAGATGACTTGCTGGTGGTTGAGGTAAGATGGAAGGAGGGAGGATGGTTCTAACCTTTGACCCAGACAGATAGATACCATCCATCCATTCCTGTAATCTCTCTTCATCTAACAGAAGTTTCTACGGAAGAGGAAGTTCTCTCTCTTCGTGGCGTTCTATTCGGCTACGCTCCTCCAAGACGTCGACGATGCCATCCAGTTCGAGGTCAGCATCGGCAACTACGGCAACAAGTTTGACTACACCTGCCTCCCTCTGGCCTCCACCACGCAATTCAGCAGGGCTGTGTTCGATGGTAGGTCAACGTTACAAATCTGCAAAAGTTTAAATGCCTTGTAAACCACCAAAGCAAATAGATATGCATATGCAATACTTGACAACTTTTATTTAATAAAGCTCTTATTCAGCTTTGAAAAGACAAAGAAAATGTAGGGAAGCAGTAGTTTAGATGATCTAACATATTATCTCTACTGCAATATTAGATAGAATTATGGCTTTAATCTCAGAATTTTCCTAAATTGCATAAACAGAAAAAAACAACTTCATGGATTTTGATTGTGTATAGGCACACTGGATAAAAAAACACAAGAATTTTTGACTCGGCTTAGCAAAGAAATGGCCACAACACTGAATATTTGTCTAATTATATTTAAACTTGGTAGATATCTTCAGAATCCATGTGGTAACAGCTCTACCAAAGAATTTTAAGTTAGGGGTTCTACAAATACCAAAACCAGGCAGATAGAATTTCACCGATTTTTATGTGCATGCATGGGGACAAGTCAAAATCTAAAGTTCCATATTAAATGGTGCAAAGGGGCGTAGCCTATCACATATCTGCTTATAAGTCAAAACACCTATGAGCAATCCTGGTTAAAATCACTGGAGCACAAAAGGTTTGAACCCTTGAATCGCCACTTACAGCTGTATTCATAATTAGTGGTTGTATTGTTGCCAACTATTGGGATGTGTGTGTTCCAGGTTGCCACTACTACTATCTCCCGTGGGGAAACGTTAAGCCGGTGGTAGTTCTGTCTTCAGAATGGGAAGATATCAAACCGAGGATCGAGGCTCTCAACATGCTGCTGGGGATCATAGACAGACTGGTTAGTTCTCTGGGCGCATTTCGTAGTTTCACGCTGTAGACCTTGCTCCTCACATTCATATTCATTCACCATCTGAACGTGTGCGCGGGTATGCAGGAGGCGAACCTGCAGCGGGTGCAGCTGGAGGTGAAGACAGGCAGTGATCTGGAGGAGGTGGAGCTCCGAGTGGTGGAGCTGTTGGACCAGGTGATCACAGATTGCAGGTAAACACCTTTACAGTGTGACTACACTCTTCATTCTTCTGGGCAGAATTCAATTAAGAAACTGCTGAAGCCAAAAAGGCAGCTGTCTCGCCAAGCAATTACAAAGCACCAATCGATGATGTCATTAAATAGCATGGGCTCATGGGAAATGCTACTATCATTATCTTATTCTCTGTCTTGAGTCACTCAAGATTAAGATATTTGGATGTTTTTTACTTGAAGATGGATTATGTGCAGATGTGTCTTCTGCACTTGGTAATTAATGGAAAAACACGGAATAAAGCAGCTTCACATTAACAATCTGTGTTTCACACGGGTAGACAGCCTGTTGCTCTGATAACTTCAGATCTAGACGCCTGTGACTCAAAACCTTCATCCATTATTATTATTATTTAATTCTCTCTCTCTCTTTGTGTCCAGCGAGGAGCTGCCCTCTCTCAACCAGTGGCAGTGTGCGACCCCTCTGGACCGGTCGCTGAGGCACATCCGTACCATCCACCTGCAGCAGATCGTGGCGGCGGCGCTGGCCCTCAAACACGGGCCGGCCACCGAGCTCTCCACGGTGCTGGAGCAGGCCGAGGACTGGGCCAACAGGCTGAGGCTCATGTCCGAGGAGGTGAGCGGTCTCGCGTCAGGTTCCCCATTGTCGAACCGGGGCTCACGATTAACGCCTTTCCCCCGTTTTATCCCTAAATCTCTCCCAGCCCCAGAACAGTCTGCCAGACATCATGATCTGGATGCTGCAGGGCGACCGCAGGGTGGCGTACCACCGGATACCGGCCCACACTGTGATCTTCTCCCAGGAGCACTGTGGGAAACACTGCGGACAACTGCAGACCGTATTCCTTAAGGTGCTTTACACACAAACACACACACACACACACATACACCTCTGGAAAAAAGTAAGAGACCACTGTAAAATGAACAGTTTTTCAGATTTTACTACTTAGATTAGTTAGGACTTTATTGATCCTTTGAAGCTCCATCACGTCACATACAGCACTGTTATAAAACTATAGACACATAAACACAAGAGAAATATGTAAAAAAAAAAAACAACCCAAAAAAACACCCTAAATACAAACACCAACATAGAGAAAATAAAATAAATAGAAAATAATAAAAATAAAAGTAAATTCCTATATACACCTTTGCTATTGCTACATAGTTGTTGATTATTGCACATGGAATTCTTGGAAAAATAGAAATAAATAAATTATTATTATATATATTATTATTATGTATACATTATTATATACATTATTATGAATTATATAAATGTATTAAGAGATTCATACAAGTATAATAGATATAAGCTATAAGTAAGATACTGAATAGAAAGGATATAATATATATATAATATGTATAAGAAATAAAATATAACATCTACACATACAATAATAAAATAATATTGAAAATATGTAATATTCTATATGACTAAAAGAGTTATATATAGTAGTAGAAGTATATACATACATACATATACACAGTATAGGTATGTGTTTAGGTTGAGTCTATAAACTACTGACCCTAAATCCCATTTATTTGCAGAAAATGACAAATATATGACAAAATATGCAATGTTTTCAGACCTGTAATACTAATACAAGTGTTTATACTTAAGAAGAGTTCGGAAATCAATATTTGGTGCAATAACCTTTACTTTTAATCCCAGCTTTCATGCTCTCCACAGTCTTTACCATTGTTATTAGGTGACTTTATTCCACTCCTGGTTCCTCTTTAAGCAGAGTGTGTATTCATGTGTTGGAATTCCACAGATGCTGGAATAGAATGGCTGGAATACATGTAGAGATGCTGATTTCAGACAAAAGAAATGCAGCGGTCTCTTATTTTTTTTTTTTTCCAGAGCTGTAGAAACACATTTTCTTTCCTGAAATAAAGTGTGGCCAACCTGTGTGTGTGTGTGTGTGTGTGTGTGTGTGCAGTACCCGCAGGGCACTGGTGGAGAGTCTAAACTTCCCGGGCAGCTGAGGGTCAAAGTCTGGTTTGGATTGGCCGCCGAAATCAAACACTTCAACCAGTTCGCGGAAGGAAAACTGTCCGTCTTCGCCGAGACGGTGAGATGGACCTGATACTCACCTCCGACAGTTCGCGTTCTTTCCTCTGCCAGAAATTCACACCGAAACTCGAAGCGCCATTAAAACGCTTTTTGGCTGAGGCGATAAAGCCGGGCTCAGTCAATCAATCATCAGCTGACGCTTAGGTTCCACTGAGGGGATGGAACATGGCAGCAGGTCCGTGTGGAGCGATGAGGAGATTGGAGGTTAAAACCAAGATAATTGTCATATTTCCCTCACTTTTTCCAACCTTTCGGTTTTCGACCGGCGACCTCCTTTGACCTCGTTTGAACCCTTCAATATTTCATGCGAGATTTTGTCATTAACAGCTTATAATGTGATGACTAAGAATTAAACCCTAATTTTCATCCCCGTTGAGCCGTGTCTGTCTCCCTCTCCGGTCGCAGTATGAGAACCAGACCCGGCTGGGCCTGGTGGGCAGCTGGGGGACGACGGGTCTGACGTACCCCAAGTTCAGCGATGTCACAGGAAGAGTGAAGCTGCCTAAAGAAAGCTTCAAACCCTCACCTGGCTGGACCTGGGCCGGGGACTGGTACATCAGCCCAGAGAAGACGTGAGTGTCTCAGAGACTAGCATGTTATAAAACATTATATAAATCTATCTACCTGCTTTCATATAGAATAGAATAGAGTTTATTGGCATTTGTACAAGTTAAAAACAAGTTTAAACATGTACATTTGAATTCTTGTAGCAAAGAAATCTTAACTTAAACACTTTAAAACATATTAGAATTGCCCCTCCATTCATAATAGTGTCTGAATAATTATAAATAATAATTTAATATGATTTTTAATAGGATTTAACACACACACACATATATATATATATATATATATATATATATATATACAATTATATTTTAGATGAGTTTGTATTTAGATATTTTTGTCTTTTACAAAAGTAAAAGAAAAAGAAATCAACGTGACTTTGTTCCTTATGAAAGAGATTATGTATAATTGAATAAAAAAGCCAAATTAATTTGATGAAACTTATAGGATTTAATGCAAATAGCAAATGAATGAAAAATGATAGGATTTTTTTTATTATAATTCTTTTGTATTTTAGGTGATTTTGTATTTTGGGGCATGTTGCATTGACAAAAGTAGAAACTAAAAAAAAAGAAAAGGAATTTGATGAAACCTGCTGGATTTAATGTAAAAACCGAATCAATCAAAACCAATAGGATTTTTTTTTGTATTTTAGATGAACAACATGCGACAGTAGTTTTAGGATGAATTCATGTCTATCTGATGATCCATCAGGCTCCTGTTTGACGTGGACGCCGGTCACATGACCTTCACGGAGGAAGTGTTTGAAAACCAGATGAGGCTACCGGGGGGGCAGTGGATCGGCATGCCGGAGGGCTACACTGACGTCGTACGTGTGTGTTTTTGGATTTATTATGGCTTCGCTCATCTATGTAAAGCTAAAAAAACTATGTGTGTGTGTGTGTCAGAACGGGGAGAAAGCGGTGCCCAAGGACGAGGTGGAGTGTCCTCCTGGCTGGGTGTGGGAGGAGGTGGAGTGGAGCGAGGACCTCAACAGAGCCGTGGATGAACATGGTGCCACTGATTTAACCTGTTACCATCCATTATGTTAACATGTTTGTCTTAAACCATTATCTGTCAACCAATTAGTTTCTCAGCTCTCATCTCTCTCTCTATATATATATAAATAAATAGTTGTTGTGTGATCTGTCAAATGGTAGAACTGAAAAAGAATGTTTGGTATTTAATCCACCTAGAATCTTTAAGAGAGAAATTATCCAGTACCCTTATTTATTTTTTCATTTTAATATTATTTTATATAATAACATCTCTGGTGTTACAGGTCAATTTCAACCCATTTTATTGACTTCAATATGTTTTTTAGCAATAGAACGTCAATTCTGGCTGTAATTACTGCTTTATAGTCTTGTTATTACTGGGTTGAAAATGACCCAAACAACACAAAGGTCATAATTTCAACCAGAGCATTTTATAATTAAGTAAAACTTGAACTAGAGGTACCTGACAAAAAAAACCTTCATGCAAATAAAATAATTTAAGTGGTTCTTTTATGCATTTAAAATCTAAAACGGGTCGGTGCCGACCCAAATACAAGAGGAAGGTTAAGAATAGGAACCCCTCTCCTTCAAAATGTACAGATAGATGGTCTCATTTAATGTGTGTGTGTGTGTGTGTGTGTGTGTCCAGGCTGGGAGTACGGTATAACCATCCCTCCAGACCGAAGGCCCAAGTCCTGGGTAACGGCCGAGAAGATGTATCACACCAACCGCCGGAGACGATGGATACGGCTGAGACGTCGAGATCAGCAGAAGATGGAAGCACTCAGGAAGGTAGAGAGAGAGAAAATGTCAGAAAACAGTGAAATATATCCATTAAAGTTCATATAGTCCAAAAAAAAACCAAGACAGAAGCTTGTTTTCTTCTAGACATACATATTGTGACAATAGAGATAGAGAAATGATGGATGGCAGCCATGTTTGTTCCTTACAGACAATAATATGGATCTTTTTTTTTCCCCATTTACATCCAATAAAATGCATTAAGCTGAATTCTTTTCTGAACAGTAACGTGTCGTTCCCTGTAGGAGCCACTAGACGGCAGTGTAGTTACATAAATGAGCACAAGAAGACCTGAAATATATATTTACATTTAAATAGATGGAAGAGAAAGAATATAGGCAATTTAAAGTGCTTTATATAACACATTAAAAGCATGAAGATACAATTGAAAAACAGTTGAATAAAAGGGGGAATTTAAAATTGAATAGTTTGAAAAAATAAATTCCTTAAAAACAAATATAATTACAAAAAATTAACTTTTTTTTTTTAATATAAATGACTCATTTTGTGCTCACAGCAGCGTCCAGACGAGACAGAGAGGGAGGGCTGGGAGTACGCCTCGCTGTTCGGTTGGAAGTTCCACCTGAAGCCGAGGAAGACGGACAGCTTCAGGAGGAGAAGGTGGCGCTGCCGCATGGAGCCGCTGGAGAAGACGGGGCCGGCCGCCATCTTTGCCCTGGAATGTTCTCTGGTGAGGCAAAGGCCGGAAGGAGAGAAGTTCATGCAACATGCAAAATAATTTCATTTAAGGTCAACTACAGGGCCTGTGGCTGAAGTCTGAGCAGTGTATATTAAGGCTTTTTGCTGATTTATATATAAAAAAAGAGAAGAAATGAGACAATATATGTTCTTAGACACATATGTTAACATGTGAGATTATAGCCTTGTGGCTAATTATAATTATGTCTCTAGTCCCATTGGCAGGTTGATGTTATATATAGTTTTCACATTATTAATAAATACAAAAAAATTAAAATAGAGTAAAAAAAGTAAGAAAATAAAATCAAAGTTTTTTGGTGCATACCTTCCAGGGCCTTAAATGAAGCCTTTTATTTTGAAGGCCCTGCAGAGTGTGCAGCTATTAAAAAATGGTACAATTGGACTTTCCAATGATATGAAACCGTATGAAAGGAATGTACATTTTTAAGATGCCAGATAAATGCTTTTAAAAAGATTTGGACTCTTTCATCCTGCCTGCCGACCATTATTTGTCAGAGTTTTCCATCACCTTCATTCTGAACATCATTTTCCTCATTTTTCTGCTTCTTTCTCTTCCTCCTGTCAATCGACCTCCTCTCACAGAGCAGTATAGAGGACAAAAATGACGACAAGTCTGTCACGACGACCTTTGGAGTGAACCGACCAACCATTTCCTGTTTCTTTGAACGTAAGACCATGAACACTTCATCTTTCTTTTTATCTCCTCCCCTTTTTTTTTCTACAAGTTTGGTTTTTACTAATATAATGATGCTTGTGTGTGTGTGTGTGTGTGTGCAGGTGGCACCCGCTACCACCTGCGCTGCTACCTGTACCAAGCCAGGGACCTGCTGGCCATGGACAAAGACAGCTTCTCAGGTGATTTCTACATCTTTTTATACGTTTCCCATCATGCATCTGTCATTTCTCAGTAACAGCGCTGGTAAATCGTGCCATCCGATGGCCGGAAGTCGTGCTAGCTTGAACGTACACGCTTCACGAAAAAAAAAAGCTTTCATCCAACTAACTTAGAGGACAAAGGTACTTAAAGGTTCTATATGTAATAATTACATAGATAATTTTATTTTGAAATTCCAATGAGTAAATCAATGTTGAAAAAAAAAATTGTATTAGCCGCTAATTTTTTAGTCACATATATTATGGAGCTGGATGCGGGACACGTTTTTCCAAGAAAATGACTTTCTACGTTTCCATGACAATAGAGTTGATACAAAAGACATTTTTGAACTGATGCAAAGATTATAAGAACTGGATACCAGATTGGAAAATGGCCGTCGTTCAGCTCATTGGAATTTACTCGCCTGGCGCATATGACAAAAAAGTTCCTGACTCTCAGGGTTTGTATGACCCATAGGTACTGATCAACAGAGTCACCCCCCATGATGTTCTTGGGCATCCCATCATGCACCGGGGTGATGAGAATGTGCAAATTGCGAAAGCAAACAAACAACAAAAAAATGACTTGTTTAATTCACTTTGTACATTCACATTAAGCAACCACAAACCTTGTTGCAGTACCATAAGTGGCCACTGGGGGAAAAATCTGCACCATATCCAGTACTTATAATACATCCATGCAAAAGAGACACTTCTAACCATTTAGTGAATAAGTAACATGTAAATAATGGTTTGAAAAAACATACCCAAAGTACCCAAAGTCCTACAAAAACTCTGTCTAAAAGATACGAAAAAAAATGATCAACCGAGGCCCTCGGCCAAACAGCAATTAGACCGTCAATGGGTAAATCCCCGAAATAAAATGAATATCTCTGATGCCTGGAGTGATATTCGTTTTATTTCGGGGATAATAAAAGAAAAAAATCACCCCTGATACGGCCTTTTTCTTCGATTGGTAAGCTAATATTTTGTTTTTCTTTAGCTTTGCTAACGTTGGGCATTATTTTCACTCAATAGTCTGTTGATTTAGCCTTTAGCCTCCTTTGTTTGCTAGCATTTTACCACTCCAATATTTTTTATGACTTAAAATATATAAATGTCTGGTAATACTTTCTTTCAGGCATAATCTATTAATTGAATAGGTTTTAAGGTGGTGTTTTAATACGGTGCTACTTGTAGTTACTCTTTAGCTTTAAGCTAAGTTTAAGAGGTGTTCTGTGACATCACAAGTAGTTTGGTCCAATATTCAGATTACATGGTTGTGATGTGGAAACTTGAAGTTTCCAGTGAGTGCAAATGCATTGAGGATTCACTCCATGATCCTCACAGTATGTAATTAACAGCTTTTTTTGTACTTTAATACTGAAGTACAGTAAATATCAGCTACTTTAAAACTGTCAGGTACTTTATTCGCCACCGCCACAGTGCAGGTGGCTTTGTTGATATATCCTCCCCCCCCAAAAAAATCACTGACGCTCTTGTCTGGAGTTAATTTGATCAATTAAAGTGTGTGTGTGTTAATCAGAAACCCACCGCAGACTCAGATGTAAAAACAGATGGCGCTTAAAAAAAAAAAAAAACAGAGAACGAGAGAGGGAAATGATAGATGATAGGGATACTGATGGATAGGGAGGGAGAGAGATCCTGGCCCCGGACTGAGATGATAAATTACGATCACTCGCCCTCGTTAGCGGACACACACACACACACACACACACACGCACCCCAGAAAAGGGATCCTTCCTTCTTTTGCTCTTCCTGAGTTTTCTTCCCTTTTAAAGGAGTTTTTCCTTGTATGATGCAAAGCTCTAAGGACAGAGGGATGTTGTGTTGCTGTACAAATTCTAAAGCCCCCGAGGTAAATCTGTGATTTGTGATTTCGGGACACACACACACACACGCACACACACTGTAATGGATGAGTAGAGTTGATGGATGGTTTCAGTTGTGTGTTAATCTGGTGTTACAGTGTGTCTGGGTGGGCCTGAACTATCAAACACTGACTGTACCTGGGTCCATCTCTTTCTTTCTTTCTTTCTTTCTTTCTTTCTTTCTTTCTTTGCTGATGAATTATTCTAGCATCTAGAAATCTCTCTTTTCCTCCCCCCTCTTCTTTCCCTCTCCTCCATCCCTCCATCCCTCACCCTTCCTTCTCCCTCCCTTCTTTCTTCCTCTCTCTCTTCTCAGTGTTCATTGTGTATTTGTGCCCCTGCGGCTCCCACTACTGCTGCTTCCCCTCCACACACACACACACACACACACACACACACACACACACACACACACACACACACACACACACACACACACACACACACACACACACACACAATATACAGACACGCCACCCATGGTGACCCATTCAATTACCATCTATTCCCAACAGCCCATTAGCTCATATAAACAGCAATACAAACAGCCCAGGGGGGTTATGTAAGTGTGTGTATAAGTGTGTGTGTGTGTGTGTGTGTGTATGTGTGTGTGTCAGTTGCAGGGTTAATTGAGGGCTGGTGGGAAAATGCAACTTAGCTTCTGTTTACTCTGATGCTAACGGCTCCACAGAGACTCTTTGCCCGGCCTGGAATAACAAACTTTTCATTCTGTATGTGTGTCACTGTACATGTATGTGTGTGTGTGTGCTTTTATGCATATGTGTGTGTGTGTGTGTGGGCGTGCACACACGCACAGTAACGTGGAGGAGAGTGGTTGTGACCTGGAATAACAAACTTCTCCGAGCGGCGTTCCCAGCCCTCCGCCTCGAGCTCGGCATTCCCAAGCTGCTGATGTCACTGTGTGGGACACGTTTGGACACACATATAAAAGTTTACATTTCTGTACATGTGAGGACCCTCGTTAAAAAAAAATACTCCGACTCTTAACCTTTACTGACATCGTAAACATGTAAACCGCAGCTAGAAACCTGTTGTTGAAACTTCTCGTAAAACTGAGTTGTTTTCCAAAAGCATCATCTAAAGCAGTGGTGGGTCCAGGGAATCCCAGGGGTCCTTAAGAGGTGCCAGGGGGTCCCCAGAAAAAAAAGGAGGACAATTTATTTTCACTATAATTCCACAATAAGTGAATGTAGAACTATTTGTGTAGAGGACTCCCAAAATTTAAAACAAATAAATGTGTGTATTTAATTTATTACTATTTATTCCCTATTATTTGTGTTAGTTTTAATATTGTGTTTCGTGGTTTGACCCTCTCCAGACCCCTACGCCATCGTGTCCTTCCTCCATCAGTCCCAGAAGACGGTGACGGTGCGCAACAGCCTCAATCCCACCTGGGACCAGACGCTCATTTTCTACGAGGTGGAGATTTTCGGCGACCCCGAGGTGGTGATGGCCAACCCGCCCAATGTGACGGTGGAGCTTTATGACCAGGATACATACGTGAGTGTTTGAATTCCACGATAGCCTGTGCTCTTTGTGCATTAACAAAGTAAAATATAGAAGTAAGGTAGCAAAGTATTTGTACTTTACGCTACTTCACACCTGTGACGCCAAACAAATCAGGTTTTTTTTATTGAATGTGTGTCTAGGGTGCTGATGAGTTCATGGGTCGCTGCATATGCCAGCCTTCCTTCGCCTCTGCCCCCTGCCTGGCCTGGTTCCCGATCCGCAAAGGGGAGAAAAACGCTGGTGACCTGCTGGCGGCCTTCGAGCTCATACGCAGAGAAAAGGTCAGAAGTCAAGCTTCCATCTTTTATCATCATCACCGCCGCTTTCTGAATCTGTTCCACTCGTCTCCTATCGTCCATTGTTGTCCTCCTTCAAGAATGCAGTTTGTGGTTAACCTCTTAACCTTTTTTAGACTTATTTGTGAAAATGGTATCCCCAATTTGTAAGTAGCAGAGTTCCCGCATGTCACATATCATTCAAAAGCCCTGATTATTGGCAGATTTGGATGGTTTGATCATGGGAAAATTCCATTAGGTTGCACTGCTGTCCATCAAACAAAAGGTGGTCAAACTTTTGTTGTCAGTCCTCATTGGCTTTCAACCTGGCTATCTGCTAACCCCATGCTTTGATTGGCTCATGCATGGTGTCAATTGATGTGAAACAACTTGGAGACCATAAATGTTGCTTATTTTTGCATAGAAACCAATGACAGAAGTGTAGTTTTGCCGTAAATGACCCCCACCGTGCCCCCATACTGCTCACGGTATAGTGTGTTAACCATGATGTGTTCGATTCATGTTAATTCAATTGTGGACAATGTCATGGAATCTGAGGTCAATCTGATCAAATAACCACATTTTCAGACACAAAGAACTTTGAAATGGTCAGATTTACACCGGGAACAGAACATGAGGGTTAAGAGGTTAAGGCTTATGGGAAAATGTCTTAAATCAGTGAGTGAAGTCAGTCCAAGCACTGGTTCGTCTTATGACGGAACCACTGCGACTCTCTCCTGGTTGGACTCTGACCAAAACCAGCTGCCTTCTGCGACCGGTGTAAATGCACTTATTGTGCAAAGAATCCCGTCTGGTAATGCCATCGATGCCTGGTACCGAGTCCCGATCCAGACTCGTTTGTGGTTTTGCTGTGGTGGAGTCGAGCCACACGGTCGACACGGTCTGCTGACTCCCTCGGTGCGTTCAAGAAATGACTGAAAACTCAGCTGTTCCCTGGTGGCCTCTACATTTTAGCTCCTATAACTGTTTAGCACTTTGCTGATTGTTGCACTTCTTCCTTGCTGTGTCTTATGTATACAATACTGTTCAAAAGTTTGGGGTCACTTGGAAATTTTCTCATTTTTAAAAGCGCTGAAAAGCGCTATTTTTTTCAATGAAGATAACTTAAGAAATAAGAAATACACTCTATACATTACTAATGTAGTAAATGACTATTCTAGCTGCAAATGTCTGTTTTTTGGGTGCAATATCTACATAGGTGTATAGAGGCCCATTTCCAGCAACTATCAGTCCAGTGTTCTAATGGAACAATGTGTTTGCTCATTGCGTCAGAAGGCTAATGGATGATTAGAAAACCCTTGATGCAATCATGCTAGCAGCTGAAAACAGTTTAGCTGCTTAGAGAAGCTAAAAAACTGAACTTCCTTTTAATGAAAGCAAAGTCTGAAGGTAAAAAATATTATTTCAAATACAAATCATTATTTCTAACCTTGGCAATGTCTTGACTATATTTTCTATTCATTTTACACCCCATGCTGGTAAATAAAAGTGTGACTTTTCATGGAAAACACTAAATTGTCTGGGTGAACCCAAACTTTTGTCCGGTAATGGATATACCCAATTTTACCAATCACTGTTGACTGACTTTGGTCAAGATTTTCAGAATTTTACAATAATTTCACATACAAAGTGTTACAAATTATACATTTTATTCATGCATGTCAACCACCCTTTACAGGGTGAAACTTGGCTATAGCTATTGAATTTCACTGTTGGCTACGCCAAAATTGAGGACGTGTCTGGCTGACGTCAGTTGGGTGCACAGACTTTTTGAAGGGCAGAGGTGAAAGGGAAAATATATATATATATAGCTTGTCCTTGCCACAGAAGAAAGCATGTTTTACTGTTTTACATGTTATACAAGTAGCTGCTTTAACATGCTTTTTAGCTCCCAAGAAGGCACCTGAACACATGCTTTTTAACAATTGGGCCACAAGGGGGCGACTGCGCCTCCTGTGAATTTTTAAAGGTTCTGGGTGCATTTTTTTTTTTTATTTGAGGGAGGAGGCACCAAACCAAAACGAGCCACCAGGTCTTCCGTTAATTTGTGATGTCACAACTATATTGAAAACCATAAATATGTCTTGGTAGATATCAAAAGTTCACATAACAATCAGGAATATGTACAATGTGGATCCATTAAATAAAAAACATTATATGATCTTTTTAATAATAATGAATCTCCTTTCTTTATTCTCCTTTTTATGTCTACAGCCAGCAGTTCACTATATACCAGGTCAAGAGGTCAGTTTTCTTTTTTATTTCCATTTTTTACCCCTTTTTTTTAATTTGATGTATTTCTCTTTACTCTTTGTCAAAAGCAAACTTCTCTCTTCCTGTTTCTATCGCAGGGAGACATCCTGACCTCCACCCATGTTCTAGATGAGGTAATGTACTGACTGCAGTCTCACTTTTAAGATTAAGATTGAAAAGAAAAGAAATAGTTCAACTACAACATTATATAATAGAAGCACGTAGTCCAGAAATTTGCAGAATTTGGAAAACATGATTAGATTGGATTTGTCTCTAGTGGCAACAAATCATGTCAAGTAACACAAAGAGATTTTTTCCATTTTCCTCAGAATATGTGCATAATATGCTTTAAATATGTGTTTGAGATTGTCCTCCTAGGGTACAGCTTCTACAGGATTTCTCTGATCTTTCTGTCTCTTTTTCTCCCTTGATGTCTTTGCTTCCTCAGTTAATGTTTCCAGGATTCCTCTCTGAAAGCCTGCAGCAATGGGTACAATGCGTAAACTTTCTGCACTTTTTTTTTTTATTCATTTCTTAATTTTCATTGTCTTCACAACCCAAAATGGCAACAGCATTTCATTTTCAGTTGCTTTTTAGTTTCGAACCTCCGAGAAGATGTGTAAACATGATATTTAACATTTTCTACTTCCAGTTTTCTCATGATCTTTTTGTGATGCAGAGCAAATAGATTTGTATAATTGTTTGTCTTTTTTCTTTTTATTTAAGGAATAATTATTTATTATGGCTTTTAAAAATGTAATTCAATTCAAATGAGAATATATATAATATAATATATTATATAATTATATTCGTATATATATAATATACGAATATAATTATTAAATGCATGCCCTATGGAGCCTTCTATATATTTTTTCTTGTGCCTGCTATAAAATAATTTTTGATGAGTTTAACAAACAAATACACACATTGGGCTCTATTTTGAAGACGTTAAAATGGTTATAGTGCTAAAAAGCAACTGTTTGAAACTGCTAGTTTCCACCAGTATAAGTCAATGTTTCATCCATCTCCATCTCTATGTAAATAGCAAATGCAGTTAATTTTCAGTCTTGCACCAGTGGGTGTGTTGCACGCATGGTCCATCAATGGTAATTGTAGGACAACTGAGGCAAGATTAATGCTATCCGTCTTGTGTGCTATTTAATGGGTGCAGTAGAAGACGCAATGTCTACTGTCAGCACAATGTGCGTTGAGGAAGGAAAGAGCATAAACTTACCCATGCAGAGAAGGAATATACCCAAGAAACTAATAATAATGTGAAGGAGTTTTATTGTGTATGTGTTGGAAATGTCTGAATATTTTTTTTTTTATGTTGTGAGAAAAAATGGAAGCAATGAAAGAAGAAAAGCTTTTTTTATTTCAGAGAACTTTAAATTCTTCCAGTGACAGCTCATTCTAAATAACCTACAGTCCCTTTAATAAATGAACGTCACTAAACGTGCCACCAGAGACGTGGTTGACAATCTTCTCAAAATATTCTTTAATGGGTATGACATTCTGATCTGTTGCACCCAAAACACACTCGCCATGCACCTGGTTAGCGCCATCCCCTATTGAAATGACTTGGACACACCCCCAAATTGTGCTTGTACTTTGCAATGAGGCCATGTGTTTGCGTCTTCAAAATATAGCCCATTGTCTTTAATGTAATAATTGTGTTGCTTGAACACTCATCACTCATCTGACTCGACTAAATAAGAAGTCATCTAACAGTTACTGACATTGTTTTATGTTGCCTTGAAAACCTGAACTTGCCTGGCCGCAAACATCACGACTCAGGATTAACCCTCCATCTGACCTTCACAATTTTGTTGTACACTTGTATAAAGACAAAAAAAAATGTGCGTACATCTTTGGAATTGTGTCTCTGACTCATCACTGTCCTGCTTTCCTATTGGCAGCCGGAGGAATCGGACCTTCCGCACCCGCCTCCTCAGAGAGAGCCCAATGTCTTTGTGGTTCCTAAGGGGATCAAGCCTGTTCTGCAAAGAACTGCCATTGAGGTATCATTAATTGTGCTATGTTTTTTTGTCCCTCAAAAACTTCTCGTCAGCAGTAGCACTTTCATGGAAACTTTCAAAGGAAATACATGGTAATATGATACTATCACGATACTGCGATTCTGTGATAATCAATATATTGCTAGACATTTGCGATGGGGCACTGCTGACCTCGACTTGGTACGTTGTGGATCAGTGGAGGGAATACTTTGAATATCTCCTCAATCCCACCGACTTATGCCTTCCAATGAGGAAGCAGAGTCTGGGGTCGGTGGATGAGATCCTGAAGAGTTCCTCAAGATATTCTGTGGCTGTCCTGGTTGATACAATTTTGCAGTATCCAGGACAGTGCCTCTGGATTGGCAGACTGGAGTGATGGTTTCCCTCTTCAAGAAAGAAGACCAAAGTTTATGCTCCGCCCACTCCAGTCCCCCTTCTTAAAGAGGGAGTTGGATCAGAGGGTACGCTTCCAACTACAGGGGGATCGCACTCTTCATACCCCTGGGTAGGTGTATTTGGGGCCGTTAAGAGGAGGGTCCTTTGGATGGTCAAACCTTAGATTCAGCTATAGACCATCTCTATACCCTCAGCTGAGTCCTGGAGGGTGTGTGGGAGTTTGCCCCACCAGTCTGCACGTTTTATGGACTTGGAGAAGGCATTCAATTATGTCCATGTCCTCAGGAAGCCCTGTGGGAGGTGCTCCCCCTTCTTGCAAATCTTGTTCCCCAATGAGGTTTGGACTCTGCTAGAGTTTCCCCCTTTGTCACAAATTTTGGCTTCAAATTTTTGAAGTTGAACTTCTGGTGGAAGGCCAGTGGATGGATGGACTTTGTTCACTGTGTTGTGATTAGAGTCTACAGTAAGTGGTGGAAAATTCAACTTCTACAATGTTTTTTAACATAATAGATAATACATATAACAATGGGTGTTGTATTTATCTTCTTTTATGAAACAGTGAAGCCAAAACAGTTCTTATCTTCTGGCCTGCAGGTGTTAGCGTGGGGTGTCCGCAACCTGAAGAGTTTCCAGTTGGCCAGTGTCACCTCGCCGAGCCTGCGGGTGGAGTGTGGCGGCTCCACGATCCAGAGCTGCGTCATCCGCAGTGTGAAGAAGAAGCCCAACTTTGACGTCAACCTGCTCATCCTTGATGTGGTAAGAACAGGAAGACGCGCCGTTATGTAGATGTAATCAGTGGAGAGGCCCACTGCTTTCGTGCCTAATGAGAGTTCTGCTGTGATGTGGTTTGTCATTTATCTTCATCAGTGAAGCCACAATAATGGCAGTGGAGAAACATTACTGGACTCATTTCCTTCCAAAAAAAAAAAAATGTAGAAGTAAAGCTTCATCATTACAAGGACAAAGCAGTTCAACCTTTTTATGCAGTACTGAAGACACAATGAGGGGTATTGAATATCTACAATGGCTACCAGGGTATACTATACATTACTAATGCAGAGATTTGGAGATGACTGCTGCACAAATGCTGACTAGATTTTTTCAAACTGGATATCATCCTAGAGTGAGGTAATACATTTGACTGTATGACAAGACAACATGCTCATACAGCTCCAGAAACAGACTCGCTGAAAAAAGCTGAAACCACTGTAAAAATGTATAATTTATGCTGGGGGAGTGACAAAAGGCCCCAGCAACAATATTTTCTATCAAGATTTCATTGCTGAATAGTCAGGGTTTAATGGTTCATGCATTTGTCTTGAACCGACATGGTACTGACGCCATAGCACTGGCGTCATGGTTTGGTGCAAAGTACAAAGAATACATCGAGGTCTGTCACAGCCGATCGACACTTCAATCCATTTAACATACGTTTTCTAGCTGATTGTAACCAAATACCTATTGTTTCTTATAAGCCCTATATAAAATATGACCAATGCAAGAGTGCACGCTGTTTAAAGCTCAATAGGCAACAGGAGGCTGAGCTCAAACTGTAATTTTGACCACTCTTAGCGACCACTCTTGGGGTCCATTACTTTTTTTCCCCATTGTATTGAACTTGTATTGAACTGTGACCCCAAAACTACAATAAGTACCATCATTTCTGTTACACCCCTGCTAAGATGTGGAGTTCAGCAGATGGGAATCTATTGTTCTAAAGCAATCAGGAGAAACTCTCAGGTAGCAGAAGGATTTTGTCTGTCTCAGATCAGACAGTACATGCGGAAAAAAGGGATTTGAAAGTAAAGTGGAACATCCACATCACTCTGACTTTCATTCACCTCTACTGAGGCTTTTTCTGTCCTGGAGCCTGTGCTGCTTAAGGGATAAAACAAAACTACTCTGCTAAGGCTTTTAAAATGAACAAGAGCGTGCAGCGCTGACATATTTCATTGATGCCAGAGGCTCACCAGGACGAGCCGGATGAACAGCACCGAATAGTCTTAAAAAGTCCTTCAGGAAATGGATACGAGCTACTTTCTCTCTGCAGCGGTGATGCTCTCCTAAACATCTGCTGTCATTAAAAGTTCTTACTGCGTGTTGGCTCCTTTACTTCTACTGAAGCTTAAACCACAGGAAGTTACAATTAAGACTGCAGTTTTATGTGGCACCCAAAAGGCTTTAAGCTGTTGTAACTAGATCAAAGCATACTCATGCAAACGGCTCACCGCAAGAGCAGCTGTTTTCGTCTATTGCCTTGATGCAGCTACAGTACGCAGTAAAAGTGTTTATTTGCTTTATCATCAGATCCGTTACAGAATACATTTGGTATTCCTCTTAAGTTATGTTGTGGACGGACGTGGATCAGTCAAAAACATATCCCAGAGTCGTTGGCTGACAGGAATGCTGGAATCCGGGAATCGGATCATTTGAGGGTCAGCCCAGTCCAATTTCAACTTCTATAATCAATGAGTTAAAAATGACCAACAAGTCTGATTCTTTGTTTATTGTCTGTATTATATATCATCAGTGAATGGGGGCCATTTTTAATAAACCAGTCCCTCAATTTTGTAAGTGTCATCTTTAAATTACAAGTTTACTCCCTCATCAGTTTATTACATACTGTTGATCTTCAACTATATTTTGTCGTTTCCCAAACATGATCTTATTTTTTGATGTTGCCTTTTTAAATATCTAAGAAGCCTTTTTGTCTACTTCTAATTTACGGAGCTTTTGACCACATCTCACAGAGTTTTATTATTACCATGATAAAAACACATGTTTGAATTTAATAGATTTGGCCAATGAACTAGTTAATTAATTGTTTTAAATATCATTGTCTATCAAAGCCTTTTGCAATGACGCGTTTATAGCAAAAAAAGAGTCCACTCAAGAAACAACTGCTATAAAATCATCATGCTTCAATATTTTTTCTTCTGCCTTTCTTCATAAACCTCTTAAACAACTTTTTACTTGCTCAAAACTACTACATACTCTTCATTTTCAGGATTTTAACCCTTTAAATGACAGTTCATTTCAGTCCAGTCACATGTACTAAAAATAGACGTGAACTCTGCACCTCTACACCTTACCTCAGCTTCACCCTGTTAGCAGCTGCTTTAGTTCAGTCATTTGTCCACCCAAGCAAGGTCACCGTTTGTTATTCAAATGTGAGCCTCCAAGAATATCCACTGAATTTACATTAGTGCCATTAAATTCCATCAAATTGTTTTCTAATGAAAGTCTAAATTGAAATATGGAAATGTCCCGCACATTTTTCCAAACAGCGGCTCCAGAACGAGCTCGGAGATTTTAAATATTAATAATATAAAGTTCTGAAGTCGATCACCTCAGTGTTTTATTATGACAGCTTTAACTGGGGTCTGGAAATATTTTTCCCCCCTAAATGCAGATCCTGACTTTGGCTACTGCAGTTTAATGTTAACACGATTAAGGTCTTGTGTTGACCACCGCAAAAGCACGACAGCCTCAACCGGACTGTGGAAATATGCACATGTTCTTCCCTCAAATTCAGCTCCTGAGCCCAGTCCAAGCATTTAATGCTAACAATATTAAGGTCTTAAGTTGACAGTGTTTTCGTATGCCTTGGGGGCACAGGAAAATGTCATGTGGATAGTTTCCTTAAATACAACTCTTTGAAGGGTCTAACCACGTTTATTGTGTGATTTTAGCATCATCAGACCCACTTACGCCTTTTTTTTCAAGCCAAAGACGGTTAATGGGTTATATGTCATTTTTTTCCCTAGAATCTGCCTGACTACATGAAAGTATTAAGGGGATAATAAGAAAAGTTTTGGTGGTTTTGAAGGTGGCTGCAGGACAACAACAGAACAGCGGCTTTGAAATCATCTCCAGCATTTTTGTTTCCCGAGCTTTGTTTGGATTTTGAGCAACATCTCAGCTGTTTAAAAAAAGGTTAAGTGAAGTCAAGCTGCTCACAAGTGTCTTGTTATGACAGCACTAAGGGTTTGTCTGTTGACACGTGTGTTATCAGCACCGCCGAGAGATTTCACGTGATGGTCTGCTTGTGTTCTGAAACTTGTCTCCAACATTAGTGGAACTCTTGCTGTACAACACACAAGATGGGGTAAAGAGAAAAAAAGTACACTATGATGTATGAAATATATAAAAAGATGCATGAAATAGTACTAATGTGTATGACATAGACAAGTAGAATGTACAGCTGATAAACCGAGACCAAGACACTACCAAGACCAGAGAGTACCAGGATCAAGAGACTACCAAGACCAGGGAGTATCAAGACCAAAACACTACCAAGACCAGGGAGTATCAGGATCAAAAGACTACCAAGACCAGGGAGTATCAAAACCAAAACACTACCAAGCCCAAAGAGTACCAGGATCAAGAGACTACCAAAACCAGAGAGTATCAAAACCAAGACACTATCAAAACCAGGGAGTATCAAGACCAAAACACTAGCAAGACCAGAAAGTACCAGGATCAAGCGACTACCAAGACCAGAGAGTATCAAAACCAAGACACTATCAAGACCAGAGTATCAGAAGTACTAACTAGTAGTTAGTAACTAGAAGTACTAACTAGTACTAACTAGTACTTCTGAAAAACTAGGATATTTGACACATGACAGACACAAATGCACCCTGATGTTTTACCAGAAATGTTTGGGAAAATATGGTTTTATTTTCAAAAATGTGACATTATTTATCAGATTAACCAAGCAATGATAAGTAACTGCAGGTGTCTGTAAATGTAATGGACTAGAAAGTACAATTTCCCACTGAAATGTAGCAGAGAGGAAGTAGCATTGCATGAAAATACTCAAGTGCCTCAAATTTGACAATCGGGCTATACAAATTAAATTGACTTGACTTAAGTATGAACTTAGTTACTTTCCACTACCATTAATAATAAAAGTGATGATGACTGAATTATTATTATGACAGTACTAGTGAAACGCCAAAAGGGAACGGTGTCATATCTAATTTCCACCATTTTGGCAGGTTGCCTTCCTCAGCAGTTGAGCACTGCTGAGTTCTGAGTTCAATTGCTTTTGATTCTTCGTCAAAGTTCCTCACATCTTCCTGGATCACGGCACATCCCTCCCTTGCATTTCTTTCTTTGTCTGCTTGAAATATTTCTGAGCCGAGGCCTCGTCATCACATATGCCCAGCAGCATCTGAGAGATTATCGCCTGTTTTATGTCTGTGTCTGACCACCGCCCATTTGTGGTCACATCTTGTTGTATCTTCTCCAACTTGGCGCGAACATGAATCTTTTGGATCTTTTAATGTTGGAACGGCTCTACACTTTCCAGCGACTGGAAGGTAGAGCTTCGTATTACTGGTAGCCAGTGCGTCAAAGTCAGCAAATGATCTGTGAAAGAAACGTCATTGACCAACACACAGATGTCCTCCTCATAGCTGTCATTGATTTAGAATTTAAAAATAAGTTTTACAGAAATACACAAGAGGAACATGACAGAATAGTGGAGATTAGTCAGTCAGTCATTTTCTATACCTGCTTATTCCTCATTAGGGTCGCAGGGGTCTGCTGGAGCCTATCCCAGAGCGTTATGGCGAGAGACAGGGATACACCCCAGATGGTCGCCAGCCAATCGTGGGGCACACACACCATTCACTCACACACTCACACCTATGGGCAATTTGGAGTTGCCAATTAACCTCAGCATGTTTTTGGACTGTGGGAGGAAGCCGGAGTACCTGGTGAAAACCCACGCAGACATGGGGAGAACATGCAAACTCCACACAGAAAGGTCCCAGACCCAGGACCAAGGAGGTCTTGAACCTGTGACCTTCTTGCTGTGAGGCAATAGCACTAACCCCTGTTCCACCGTGCCGCCCCTAGTGGAGAATAGATATAGTAATATCATGAATGGAGGCCAAGGAAATTTTACACAAAGTAGCTGTAACACTGGATAGTTGTCTTCTAAGGTGTTCAGGCCTAAGCACAATAACTACAGTTTTGTCTAAGTTTAGTAGCAGAAGGTTGCATCCAGGATCTTTGTGTCCTCAAAGAATTTTCCCCTTTGATTAGGACTTCCTTGCTGAAAAGTGTTTTAGCTACCACACCCATTTGAGTCAATATCGAAATCCCACCATTTTTATTTTTGTCAAACTTTTCATCACTCCTACAAATTTTGAGCAATTATCATCAAATTTGCTACAGAACATCTCTGGAGCAAATCGAACCAATGTCAATTTTCAAGTTCTTCTGTAGGTGACGCATAGATTTTGCTTAAATGCTTTTATTTTACATGAAAAACAAGTTGTGTTGCTACTGAGGTGTAGCTTGGCCCCAGCATTAATTCTAATTGTGAAATGTTACATAAGTCACAGTGATATTTGATGACAGAGGTTTCATGGTGCATTCTTTCTAAAATTGGTGTTGGCTGGTAAAAAGAACAGACTAATCCATGTTGTCATTTAAAGTAAATGTTGATGTTCATGGTGTCATTGTAAACATTCATTTGAAATCCTGAACTCAGATGTTGATTTAGAGTGACATTTATGCTCTGATTCCCCTTCACAACGACTCAGATATTTCTTCTTTTAGGCAGGAGAGGTCCACAA
This sequence comes from Lepturacanthus savala, assembly GCA_030544235.1. Classification (NCBI taxonomy): domain Eukaryota; kingdom Metazoa; phylum Chordata; class Actinopteri; order Scombriformes; family Trichiuridae; genus Lepturacanthus; species Lepturacanthus savala. Next base: position 18,286,991 of record CM060483.1, read on the forward strand.
AGATGAAATGATGCCTTGATTGGATGGTCACCAAGGCGTGACCAATCAGCTGCAGACAGTCTGCAGCCATAGCCAATCAGCATCAGGCAGGCAGGTAGCAGAACTAATTAGGCTGGGGTGACATGGAATCCAGTGCAACTGTAGGGCAAGTCATGTGTCTTTTTACTTCTTTACTCCTCTTTTCTCTCTTATTTTAAATATTCATTCTTTCTTTCTCTCTCTTTCTACAGAGACTTCCCTGTGAGGAACTCTACATGCCGCCAATCGTAATCAAAATCATCGATAACCGTCAGTTCGGGAGGAAGCCGGTGGTCGGTCAGTGCACCATCCGGTCGCTGGAGGAGTACCGGTGCAGGCTCGAGGAGGAACAAGCAGACGAAGAAGTGGAGGAAGGGAGAGGTATGACACGGAAAGGTGGTTTGATCTCTATTAAAGAGCCAGATTAATTTATTCATGTTAAAATTGTGTTTGTTCGTACAGGTGAGATGCCTCACTACATTAGTGGAGATGTTCTGATTGACATCGATGATCAGGAGCCTCTCATACCTGACCAGGTAAAATCATGCAGCCGGTTTAATAATAAGTGCACTTCCCATGAATTACAGCCTGTACTGTACGCTCAATGTGACTTTTCTTCCTGTCACCGTCCCGCAAGAAGCCCAAAACCAACAATGTGTTGGTCCGTCTCTCAACATTTCCTGACATTTCCCCTCCCTGTCTCCGGTTCTCAGCCTGAAGACGTAAATCTCCTTCAAAAACACTTCAAAAATGTGGTTTTTATTATTTTTAAAGGCAAACATTATACAAATAGGAGTAAATTCCACATTTGTTGGGGACTATTTTCAGCGATGGTTTAATACATATTTTCTGTAACTAGTGAGTATTTCTGACAGCAGGACGGTGTATGTGGCACCGAGTCAGAGTAAACTGTGCGTTTATGGTGATAAATATTGACGTGTTTAAAAGGTTAAAGATTTTCAAATAACACTGGTGCTCTATGCCACAAAGGAAGGAGCTAAAACACACATACACAATACTTTATAGTACATCTATCTCTTAAAACAAAATCAGTTGTTTTACAGGGATAAACTACTATTAATATATATATAAAATACTACTATAAGTTGCTGTTTTGATTTTAATGGACATCCTATCATATACTAGTTCTAGATGAATCAGAGGTACCATGCTAACGCATTCAGATTTGTTCAATTTATGCAATTAGGAAATATTGTAAGTAGTGAATGGTCAGATTAATAAGATTTCAAATTTTATGCAAAGAAAACAATCAAAGATCCTCTGAAAGACCGGAATCACAAGCTAACAGTAACTGGACTGAGGTAAAAAAATGAATATGAATACAGACAACGTCCAACTTACGAACGCAATGGGTTCGAAAAGGTTGTTGTTCGTAAGCTGAATAGTTCGTAAGTCTTTCTATATTAACTTTAGCCATGATAAATAAGGTTAAATTCCACGGAAACAGTCAATCCGGTATCCAAGGCGGTACGAAGCATGCTGATGCGTAACTGCTAACGCAACATGGCATTTACGAACATTTACGCAAATCACTCAGCGGTGGCTCTTATCTACGAATGTTCATAAGTCAGATGTTCGTATCTTTGGGAACTGCTGTAAATGCTGTGACTGGTATCACATTTAGTGATTCTTGGATTATTGTAAAGACGCTTTGGCTTGCGTTTTACGAACATTTACGGAAATTAGTCAGCGTTTGCTCGTATCTACGAATGTTCGTAAGTCGGATGTTCGTATCTTGCTGTCACTAGTATCACATTGAATGATTCAAAGTAGTCGGTCAATAGAAAGACGCTGTGGCTTGCAAAAGCACTTATCACTGTACCTACATATACATATGTAATGTGTCTGCAATAAGTGTAATAGGGCATGAAACACATCTTTCTACAGAGAACATCTGTATGTGTGTGTTTTTTTCGTGTATGTCCTGGTCTACGTGTGTTTTTGTGTGTGCATATAGCGGTACCAGCAGCATAAATAAACATGTTCTGACATGATGACATGGCAACCGTCTCCGTGGTCAGCGGTTGCCGCGTCGACCACGAGTCCCGCACTCGTCACCAGTCATTAACATTCTCTCTCCCTCTTGCCTGTTTTCTCCGAGTTTCTTTCTGTTTTACTACTTTCTTTCTGTCTGTCTTTACTCGTTACTTTCTGTCTATCTTTCTCTATATTTATGTTTTTTTTTCTTTCCGTCTCATGTTTTTCTTTCTTTCTTTTCGGTCTCTGGTAGAGGACTGGTAGGTTTGGTGAAGGAGGAACGTGGAAACGATTTTCCATTCGACCTCAATCCCTGTTCAAATTTCAGTAGTTTCACACACACAATTTACATTTTATCACACACACACACACACACACACACACACACACACACACACACACACACACACACAAAGATAACACAGACATAATGATATATTCATGAGGACTCCAGTGAACTCCTGATCTCAACTGTTCAATCAAATTGTGATTTTCCCCTTTTAGACATTTTTTTATTATTTTCAGAGGTTTGATCATGTACAGCTATGAAACTACACAGTAGGAAAAGACGATGTGTGATTGGCTGATAATAAGACAAATATAGAACATCACAATGAAGCTTTATAATTTGTTAAGTAAAATAAAAGAACAGCACAAAAAAGTGAAAGCTTGAGTTTTATTTGGCATTAAACAACACACCCTCCACCAAAAACCAAGTCTGTAAACACAAGAAATGACTTTTAATCCCGTCACACACACACACACACACACACACACACACACACACACACACACACACACACACTCACACACACACTGCTGTGGTGGATGAAATGGTTTCTTTGTGTGTATTAGTGAATAGAGGATTGTGTAGCATGAGGAGACAACATAATTCTGTGTTATTGGCTTGGCAGACGACATGAGGCTGTCCCCTGCTCTCTTTGAGAGGGGCAAACATAAATAATACAGCTCTATAAATACTAAATACACACGGACCACAGCTAGCCTTGATTTTGCTGGGCTTTTCTCAAAAAATGTGATGCAGTTTGTGGGGAATCAATATTGTGTGGGAACTGGCAAAAGTTGCAATTTGAGGGGGAAAAAAATGCAATTTCCACCATCCTTCCCCTCACTTTAATCACATTTTTTTTGCATTTCTTTTGTCTCTCTCATGCACACAGGCTACTTCACTTCACCTTATTTCAGCAATCGCCACTGTTTTAAATGTTGCAGCCTCGTCTGCAGCACCGAACCCACTTTCAAATATAGAAAAGTGGTAGAAAAGTGGCCGTCCAGTGACATTTTCCACTTGTTTCCCACCACAATGTTGCACTAAGTGCAAAACAATTTGTCCCCGCTTTCATGTAAAACATCATGAAACTGTTTTGCATTGTCTTAATTGGAAAAATGAAAGGGCTTTGCTGTCTTCATTGTGTTGTAATTATCTAAATGTGTGAGGCGAAAGCTCATGTCCCCATAATTCCTGTCACTTTTGTTTTTTTCCCTTCCCAAAGCAAAAGAACTAGCAAAATCACTAGCTGAAATTTTCAAAAAGCCAAATTTCCTAACAGGAAACCAGTCCATCAAAGTTAACAGTGTTTTATTGGTAATCCGTTACCTTATAATCCTCTAATTACCTAGTATTCACTAGGAAAGTTGTTATAAACAACTGAATAGGATGTAATTACCTAGAAAGTGCATGGAAACATAGCAGGAAACATAAAGGACTAATTGAAATGTATGTGCTAGCAAGAGAAAGGATTATAATTACTAGGTTATTACCCAATCTTAACACATATACATAGTCTACCATTAAAAAGTTTAGAATTGAACAATTCAAAGAACCCCGTTCTTTCCTGGTTCTTTCCTGCTTCCCATGTAGATAAACATGCTCAATCTAAGGTAATAAAAACACATTTCTTATATTGAGCGAATTATATACTAATTAAAAGATACTTGTGGATATTATCTTCCGTTTCGGCCAAGTCTGTTCCAATAGATGCAGCTAAATCTTACACAATCAATAAAGCAAATAAGGCTATTTCTGAAATCGTCAAACTGTTCCTTTAACATAAACAAATAAATAAATAAAACCCTGCTAGTTATTATTCATTCTGAGCTGTAATTATGTAAAACCGGCGGCTGCTGGTAATAAATCAGTAAAGACATGATGGCAGGTCTTGGAAAATGTTCTGCAGTGATGTTGAACCAGACCGGATTTGAAGTTAATGGACTACAACATGGAAAACCACTGGATTGGCCCTTTAAGGTCACAGAAGTAACATCCAGAGACAGGATCTGATTTCTGTCAACCTCCTCTGTGTCAATAAAGGTTAAATAATTAAAGACTTCTGTTCTGGAACCTTGCAGCTTCTCCGCTTTTCTCCTCCTCCACCTCCTCACCCACCTCCTCCTCATTTTTTCCTCTCTACTGTCCATCTTCAACCCCTCTTCTTTCTCCTCTGCTCTTTTCTTGTCTCTCTCCTCCTGTCCACCACAGCAGCTCTCCTTTTGTCACTTTTATTTCTTCTCCTTGTTTCATTCTTGTTTTTTTTTTTCTCTTTTTTTCTGTTCTTCTCTGTTTTTGTTTTTGTCTGTTTTGGGAACCAGAACACATGATAAAGTGCCCCCTAGGAGCTCAAAAGCATGTTAAAGTGCCTTCTATGAGCCAAAAAAGTGCTATCTTGGGAGCTAAAAACATGTTAAAGCACTCTCAAGGAGCCCAAACACATGCTAAAGTGCCCTCAAGGAGCCAAAATGTGTGCTAAAGTTTCCTCTTGGGAGCCAAAGTGCATGTTAAAGTGCTCTTATGGCAGCCAAAATGTGAGCTTAAGTGCTCTGTAGCTAAAGTGCTCTCTAGGAGCCAAAAAGCCTGTCAAAGTGCCCTCTAGGAACTAAAAAGCATAATTAAAGTGCCCTTTTGGGAGCTAAAATGTACATTAGAGTGCCCTCTAGGAATCAAAATGTGTGCTAACACGCCCTCTTGGGAGCTAAAAACCGTGTTAAGGTACATTCTTGGGGATCAAAACGTGTGCTTAGGTGCCCTCTAGTAGCTAAAGTGCCCTCTTTAGTGGCGAATCATCATCACCTACCTATGCCTCTCCTCTTTTGTATCCTTCCTCACCTCCTTTGTCTCCTTTTTCCCACCTCTTCCCTTTTCCTCAACTCACTTCCTCCTGTTCTCCTCCACCCTCCACCTGAGATCTCTACTTCCTCCACTTGCCTCTTGTTTTTCAGTTTTCCTTTTTTACCAGCACATCTATCTCCTTTCCTCTTATTGTCCTTCCTTTGCTTCTTCTTGACATTGCTTCCTTTTCTTCATCCCTTCCCTCTTTCCATCTCTATCCCTTAAATTGGGAAATCCTACATCCTTCTACTTCCTTCTTTCCTTCCATTCTCACTTGTGACTTTCTTTTCTTGCTACTTTCCTCATCTATCGTCTCAATCTTTTCTTCCTTCATACATCAACTCCATCGCTTCTTCCTTTTCTTCTTCCTCCTTCCTTTCATTATTCCCTTTTTCCTTCCTGTCTTCCCTGCTTCTGTCACCACTTGTATATTTTTCTGATTTGTTTGAACTGTCAGTTTTTTCTTCTCTTTCCCTCCCTCCATCACTCTCTTTGATTCCCTCCGTCCAGAAATTCATTTTCTCATTCTTCCTTTTCTTCTCGACCCATCAAGCTGACAGTTGTTTTAATGTGGTAGCTCGTTAAAGGCCTTTCTCCTCCTCTTCTCTTCCTTTCTTTTCATTGTGGTGGCTCATTAATCGCTCATCCCCTCCTTGATCCGTTCCATCATCTCTAAATCCTCTTTTTATTTCCTTTTAATTTCTTCATGTCGCTCTTTGTTATCCGTTAACCCACAGGCGCCACAATCACAGACGCACACATGCGTTATTTGACATCTCTCATATACAGCTGCAGCTTTAATTGTTTGGGGACATGAGATGGTAGAAAGAAGAGCAACATGAGCCAACAAAGTGTGTGTCTATGTGTGTGTGTGTGTGTGTGTGTGTGTGTGTGTGTGTGTGTGTGTGTGTGAAAAGTTGTCTCAACACAAAATTTCATGAGAGCAAACTAAGATAAAATTTTAGGATTTTGGTCAACAGTAAATTCTACAAACTTATAATATAACTCTTGAAAATTGCTATGAGAATCATGATGAATTTTTAAAAAATGTTGAACTATCCCTTTAACACAGTACCAACTGGTCAGAAGACAACATGACGCCATTTTTGAATGGGATTTGCCCAGACAAGCTAATGTTAGCGGCTAACTCCTGCAGCCCTGCTAGCATCAATTAGCCGCTAACCAACCAGACAGTTTGCAAGTGGAAAAAGAGGAAATATCAGTTCAACAAAGATGCGTTTGTCCCGTCTTTGTTCTTCCACCTACCATTCCTTCATTCTGTTTTTTTCTTCCTTCCTTCTGTCCTTTCTTTCCTTCCTTCATTCTGGCGAAGAAAGGAACAAACAAATATGTGGCGACAACCAAAATGTTTGCAGATTCCGAGGTGGAAAATGGAAGAAGAGCAAACATCTGTACAACAAAGACGCGTTTGTCCCGTCTTTGTCACAGCATCGACCACATGTGGACATGTCCTCGTCCCGCCCTTCCTGTCGTCTTCTTCTATCCCTCCATGCGCTCAGCCACTCCGTGACCTAATGTTAACACTTTTATCTTTTTAATCTGGGCTCTGTGTTCGGTGTTCACAGTGCGCTGAGAGGAATCTCTTTGGGAAAATTACATGTTTATGTGAAAGTCATTTTTTCCGCTTACGAAATATGGTTGCTCTAAAGGTTGTTGATTAGTTGTTGCTGTTTAAGAAAAAAACAAGATAATGATGACCTTTAATTCACGGATTTCTCCCCATAATGTCAGTATGTAATGTCTTTGACTGGTTATCTGTGTTTTTAAATATTATTATTCATGAGATGTGATGCTAATATTGTTGCTAACCAGCTAACCTCACAGTGTGTGTGTGTGTGTGTGTGTCTTGTAGCTGACAGATGGAACCAGTTCAGCTATCATTAACCTTTCCGCCTCTAGTTCCAGCCTTCATGTAGGTAACAAACTCATCTTTAACTCATTCATTTATCTTTCAACATTAACCAGAATGTTAAAAAAATGTTATTGTTGCTGTTACTCCTGTTAAACTTCTTCAATTACTACCATCCATCACATTTACAGTTAGTTTCCTACTTAACTCATTTCACATGCTAATCGAAGGTCGGACTTGCTGCTTGATAGAAATTTGTTCACATTGGCAACCAACGGTGTAATTCTTTAAATGTACCGATTCTCTCCTTACATTTGATTTCCCCTTTTTCAGTGGTTTGCGAAAATAGTATTCCCAAATTGTAAGTAGCACAGTCTCCACATGTCACAGCCCAGGCTATTAGCTAGCAGATTTGGATGGTCTCAATATGGGAAATTTCCATTGGGTCACACTGCTGTCCATCAAACCTAAGGTGGTCAAACTTTTGTAGTCTGTTCTCATTGGCTTTCAAACTGGCTAACCCCCAACCCCATGCTTTGATTGGTTCATGCATGGTGTCAATCAATGTAAAACGACTTAAAGACCATAATTGTTGTGTTATTAACACATAGAACCCAATGACTGAAGCTTAGTTTTGCTGTAAATGACTCCCCGCCACTCCCCCATACCACTCATGATACAGGTTGCCTTATAACTCAGATACAGTTCACATCTTTCATGGAAACTCATTAATAGCAATAAATAGAGGAAACTACTGTCAGCTTTTCAAAGCTGAAGAATAAAATAATCAAATTTTATTTATTTAAGTGTTTTTCAGTGCAGAGTTTTCTTTTTAAACTGACTTTTCCCTACGGCGTGTGCTGTAGTTTATCATATTCACAATGCCCTAACTACTACAGGTGAGGTTTTAGTCAAAACATATTTTATATCATCATAGTACGCATTTAATACAAATAAATGATAAATTAACAAATTAAAAAAATGCTTTTCTTTGCTGGTAGGTTTGTAAAATAGGCTGTGAAATGGATGTTAAATTTTATATAAATAGGCTTAAAAAGAATTTAACTTGAAGAAACCTGCAGGAACCCTGATCAAGATTTCAACCCCGCTATAGGCGTTTAATAATCAATCTCCTTAATCATGGTCAACTTTTTCAAGAGTGAGAGCCAAAGCAGCTGATTTTCACTTGGCAATAGAATATTTTGCTTGTAATAAAACAACAGAGCTGCGACCAACTAAGACATGTTGCAACCAGACATTTGTGAAAACCAATAAACATGCTGCTTTGAGTGATCATTTGTTTTTTTCCCCCACAAAACGTTCAATTACCTAATTAAAAACTCTTAAAATGACTCCACCTACCTCATTAAAAAAAATCCAGCATCTATAAATATACTGATAATGATTTCAAAGGTTTAAAAGTGCTGGATACAAGATGTCTCATTTCCATTGAAATCAGTTTTTAGTGTTGGTACGCTGTATACTACGCTATGATTGGCCCCAGATGATGTCACAAATTCTGCTCGTAGTTAAACTTGATTTTAAGGTGAATGAAGAGAAACTTTTCACCTTCAGCAGATAAATGGAAACACAGACACCCCCATTGTCCCCCATTATTTATTTATTTATAATACGAATAATAGTCAATAAAAAAGCTCCTCTTATAATATAAAATTGTTACGATCCAACAAATAATTAACTAGTTGAATTTCTTGCCCTACAGCAAACAGGAAAAGGTCCGAGGGTTGCTCTTGATCTCTCAGTACTATTGGACAGAATACACTGAACATTTTAGTTGTTTCTTTCCGTTTTTTTAACTTCAAGACACAATGTACTGTGAGCGTTGTGGGAGAGCAGGTATTTATGGCAACAGTACGCTTCTGCCGTTGGTTTCTATGGACAAATAATGCAATAATTATGGTCTCAAAGTTTTTTTTTGCATCATTTGACACCATGTACATGCCAATCAAAGCATGGAGATAGCCAGCTTGAAAGCCAATGAGGACCGGCTATGAGAGTTTGACCACCTTTGGTTTGATGGACAGCAGTGTGACCCAATGGAAATTTCCTATGATGAGACAATCCAAATCTGTTAGGGCATACTTGGGCATACCATTTACCTGGTATGGAACCAATGGTATTTACATCCCATTGGTTCAAAGTGATTCCCTAGGTTCTACAGTTGGAGGTTTTGTTGTGTCTTTGGGCCCCAAATTGCTCCTGATGGCTGCACCATTGGTGTGTGAATGTATATGAAGACTCTCCTCCTTAGACTCTCCTGATGAGCGGGTAGCACCTTGAATAGCAGCCACTGCCATCAGACTGGAAAGGTGCATCAGTCAGCAGTAGCAGAGAGAAAGCACTTTTAATGCTGAAGTGTATTTAAAGTCAGACACTGATGGATCACACTGACTGCAGAGAGATGGGGGGGTGATCTGGAAGGAATGAGATAAAGAAGAAGAAAAGTATGCTTTTAACCCCCAGGATGAAACAAGAAACTTTTCCCCCCTTCTTTGGTCACAGGCTCCGGAAAAATACTTTCTACTCGAGAAATCAGAGTTTGTACAGTGCGACATGCCGTGTGGTTACAGACGACATCTGATCCCAAGTTTGAACAGAAGACCACGCCGCTTGTTACATTCTTCCATTTTATTTATCTAAGCCAGGTCAATTTGAAGACTTCGCTTGACCCGCACCAGACTGCACACACAAACGCACACATCGCCTGTCCCGCACACATCCAGCAGTGCTAGCGCGCCGCCCCGCACTCGACAGTAATTGGGGGTGATTTCTTTCTCTCCAAACAAAGATATTTGTTTTATTAAGGGTCAGATATTGAAACCAGTCAAATTAAAGGCTCGGCTTTCTGTCTGGCTGGAGCCAAAGTCAACAGAGCTGCTATAGATCCTCTATACCGCAACTCTGTGTGAGCAGACAGTTACTACAAGCCGAGGGAGGGATGGATGAATGAGAGAGGGGTTAAGGAGGGAGAAAGTGACTAAAACAGAAGCAGAGGGAAAGAAAAGAATGAGAGGAAAAAAAATAACGATGGAGGACTAATATCTCATGGCACCAGAAAAAGAAAACGCATGTGCCGTAAATCCTGGCTTCTTAATCTCATGGGTCATGGGTGTATGTCTGATGATTCCCAGATTACTGCAGCAGGAGTGTGTTTGTGCTCAGTAGACCCATTTCCATGGCGGATCAGTCAGATTTGGTTTCAGAGTTGGAAAAGTTTAAAAAGATCGTCTGTCAGTAGCATCATGGCCCCTCAGGCCTCAGAGGCACCAAGATCTAACATTGCTCCGATGGAAAGCGAACTTTCTGTGTCACGTTTCATCTGCAGCGTCCCATCCTGATGACGTTATTTGTCATTTACTTCTTCCATAAAATAGTTGAGATTGAACAACCTGTCAATTCACTTCTTCATAATATGGCTTCTACGTCTCTGTTTTCTACTATTGATGTGCTTTATATACATTTCTGCCCTTTGAAAAATTGTGGTTGTGCCAAGCCTCTGCTCTTCCATTAATTCTCATCTGAACTACTCCAGTTCATCGCCAGCAGACAGTCGAGTTCGGTTAAAATCCTGCTCTGAACATGTTGTATTTGTCCTTCCTGGCTGCTTTAGAACTGAATCGGCTTCACGCCAGCTGACTTTGTGGCATTTATCGAGGGGTTTATGAAACACACATCTATGGGCCTACTGTAATGACACCAAGACCACAAACAAGATGTCAAAATAGTGTTATTAAATCATTATTGTTTTTCTTGTTCTGCTAATTTCAGTCTCAGACTCGTGTTCGCCTACAGAATCTCGACGCTGCACATATTTCAGCCCAGACTGTCATCAAATGTGTCCACACCAATGACATAAATCCACTGTTAGCTCTCGCAAGCCTAATGTTAACATATTAGATACTAATAATCTCTCAACTGGGTTTGGTTACATCTAATGTTAATGTGTCCAATAATAATTTATTTATTTGCGGGTCAAAATACATCTAGATGTTAAATTGAAATCTAGGCTAAATTTGGTTGAAAAGTTAAAGCTCTTAAAAGCTGCTATTATCATTATTTTTATGTTATCGGTTAGGTTCCCTTCAGTGGAATTTTGTCTTCAGCAATAGTCCCACACAATCTATGTTCCCCCTTAAAATGGCTCACTCATTACAGCAATAGGACAGAAAGGAGCAGGGGGAATCACTTTATTTGGTTTGTCTTTAGTTTGACACAATGGTTAACAACATCAGACTTGAGCCCTAGCCAAAAGTTTAAGAACTTTGTGTGATTCCCATATGTCCTGACTATGGGTGTTATCCAGTAAGGACAGAGCCTGAGAATAATAGATTGGAAACACCAAAAATTGGTAAGCCACAATCCAGTCCTGCCCTTTATAGCACATGAACTGGATGGAGATGGCACAGCATCAGCAGCTTGGACATCAGACATCAGACCACACAAGCAGGAAACATCTCCGGGAATATCTGTCCCTGATTTCGACTTGATTGGGTGCTGCTGACCTTGACTTCGGACATTGTGGCTCAGTGAAGGGAATACTTTGAAGTCCTATTCCATTCCACAGACGCAACTTCGGAAGCGGAAGCAGAGTCTGGGTACTTAGGAGTGGGTTCTTTTATCTCTGGTACTGAGTTTGCCAAGGTGGTTATAAATCCTCTCAGTTCCAGATATTGTCGAGCTGCACGATTGACACGATTCTGCAGCATCCCATGGACATTGGGGATAGTACCTCTGGATTGGCAGACCGGGGTGGTGGTCCCCCCCAATGCAACCACACACAAAGAATTTCTAGGTGCAGTCACAGTGTTGAGGGGCTTCCACTTGGTGGCCCTTAGGATTGGGTCACTGCTGTTTTGCAGATGATGTGGTCCTGTTGGCTTCATTGAGTTTCCTCTACTAAGACACTCTTCTGCAGATTTTTTTGAGCTCACCCTTAGAGATAGGGGAAGAGATAGGGTGTGAAGCTCTGGCATGCAAGAGGTAGGCATTTCTATCTGCGTTAGGGCAGTCAATTCCATCTGCTGCATGACGCACATTTCCTTATATGGAAATTACTTGTGTGTACCTCATTTTGTGGTCATGGATTTTTCTTTGTTTGATGAGAAATTAGTGCACATTATTGCAAATTTCACTCTGGACGCAGTGTGAATGCTTTATATGATTTTATATCATTTTTGCATGGATATTCCAATAATCAGTACAGCATTTTTTTATATATCAAACTGTTGTGAAACAGCTTTATTGAGCAATTTTGTGGAAGCTTAAGGAAGCTTCTTGGATGGGTATTCTCTTGTAAACCCTAAACATGATTTAAAATGTAATAAAGATTTTATTAGCGGTAGTCTGGTTTCCACAAGGATGACTCATAGGCCTTCCTTTAATGCGCATTTAGTTTTTAATTAGTAAACTGCTTCTCAGTAAATTTTTAAAGTGCTTATCCTTCCATGGTGCAGCAGTAGCTATGACTGCTAATGCTAACTACATAGCTCTTTGATACCAGCCAGAAATGTGCTCTGCATCATTTCCTGCACGTCAGAATGATTTTCAAAGTGATGAGCTGCCAGCAAATGGAAAAGCTTTCAGGAACTGGATATAGATTGAGTCACTTCTGTGTAATGTCAATCAGTGATAGCAAAGAAGACATTTATTTATGTGAGAATGCCACAGATTCTTACTTGAGGTTTTGGTGCTCTGCCTTGAAACCACAGTGGAGGTAATGACAAAACACACAAACAGCTCTGCTGAAACATTGAGCCCAGTCTTTCCACATTCTTCATATTAACCAGTTTATTTTGGAGATACAAAATGGGGTCAAAGAAAATCTGTGCAGATTTTCTGGCCTGGTGGTTCAGAAAAATCCCTTCCACCTTACCGGCTCCCTCTTTCCGACCCAACCATCCTGCTAAGCAAGTCACTGACGCTGTGTCTAAGTCAAGGTGTTTGATCCTCCAAAGTCCACATCTCTAGACTGAATATGCCAAACAGGAGGTGCTTTGTATCTTTTGCAGCTCTCAATATTTGAAGACGGTTCAATCATGCAGCACTGAGGTCCAACAGGCTGCAGCTGATCACCTCTGCAGGTTGAGTCTTTGGTTGAAACTAAATTGACCAGACTGTTGGCACCTGTTAATTGTTTCATTTGGAGCATTCAAGCAATCTCCATCAAGTTTTCAAGTTAAGGGAATATGTCATGACCAGACCACCAGGTATTTGCATTCAGGTGATCACTTCTAAATCCATCACATGAAGTTGACCAATGAAAAAGCTGTTTCCAATGTAAACTCTTCACTCACTGGTAATCCGGCTACTCCAGAGAGGTGGAAACAAATCTCTGTTTGATTTTCAGACGGTATCAGCTTACATCCTTAGCACATTAATGCACCACGAGGGAGCATTTTCTGCACATTGTGCACTTTGTCGGCTGCTTAACAAAAAAAAACACCCAAACTCTCTCTCTGAAGATGCACCTTCATTTGTCTATTGAAGGTTGCAACTTCATTGGTTTTCTGAAGGATTTGCCTTCATTGCTTTTCTTAAGGATGCACCTTCATGGGGGTCTTGAAGGACGTACCTTCATTGGTTTTCTGAAGGATGCCCCTTTGTTGGTCTTTTAAAGGATGCAGCTTCATGGGTCTTCTGAAAGATGTACCATCATGGGTCTCTTGAAGGATGCACCTTCATGGATCTTCTGAAGGACGCACATTTATTGGTTTTCTGAGGAATGCACCTTTGTCATTCTTCTGTAGAACACACCTATGATTTTCTGAAGGACACACCTTTATGGGTGCTCCAGTGCTGCTGCTTTGACCTCCGACCCCATTGCAGAAGGGTTTCCCCACATTCATGAAGCAATTCTGAGCTCTTATGTAAATCCAGCCACTCTGCTCAGAGTTCTTGGCAGTGCCAGTCTGTTCTGGTTAGCCTGGCTTTCCCTGCAGGGCGTAATGATAGGCTGCAAACCACACTGACACCCTGGACAGACCACTGCGTGTGTGTGTTTATGTGTGTGTGTGTGTTCGATCCCTTAAGCGTGTCCTTTAATACAGTCTGGAACACTCCGCCGACGGCCTTAATCTGTCTGAATCGGGAGTCGAACACACCCTGACACACACTGGTGGGCTCGCGCACACACACACACACTTTCTGGCGCCCCTGTCATCAGCGCTTGGCACAGCGCTGCACACACAGGGCACATTAACACACACCAGACACTTAAAGCCTCAGACACAGAGCGCCATGCATGCATGTGTGTGTGTGTCACGTCCCAGTTAAAGCGCCACGTGCTGCCCTTTTCCATGCCATGCTGTCACTCTGGAAAACGTAGGCATTCCATAGTTTTTCCCCCTCTGTGTGTATGTGTGTGTGTGTGTGTGTGTTTATAAGTGTGTCTATGAGTCTGTGGGAAGTAGGAGAAAGGGGATTCTACAGCGAGCCAATGCCATAAGAGCACTTTTGTTCTACATGTATGCCGACACACACACACACACGTACACAAAGGAAAAAGTGGTGCATGCGTCACAAGTGTGTTTTAAGCTCCAGTGTTCCTCGGAGGGTTGAAGGTTGCAGGGAGGGGTCGAGCTGCAGTGTGTGTGTGTGTCTGTGGTGGTAGGGGGGGTGGGGGGGTCAAGCTGGTAGTTTGATGTGTCCCCTCTGTATTCTTTGTAGTCGTTGTTTCCTCATTGCGTCAGGGCCATCAGGCCGCCGTCAACACACACACACACACAATTTGTTTCTGTGAGAAAATGCTCAACATGTTTAAATAGCTCCGTGTTGCCAATGTGAACAGACTCTTTACTAAATCTGATGGATGACGCTGTTTCATACTTGAGAAAATAAGTCTCAATAAAAACACATAAGGGGTTTCATTCAAAGATGTAAAATCTAATTGTATATTTATATATTCCTCCCCAAAACATCATATTGTATAAATCAAAATGACTTGTATCCAAACCTCAGAAAGCCATCAGTCAAAGAATTAAAAAAGAAAAAAAAAAAAAGCACAAGATATTTGATCCTGCAGGACAGAAGGACATTGTGAGGCAGCCTCGGGATGACTCATAGCTGTAATAGTAAGACTTTACGGCCTTTACTTTCATGCCAGCAGTCACTCTGTACTACAGAGATTTATTTCTCTTTCTGCATTTTGGAATGAAACCCTTAATGTGTGATGAAGGGGAAAAGTATTAAGAGACTTGTTGAAATGCTGCTTGTAGCGTGTTTAATCTTGTTATGTTAGCGTGTGGTCACCTTGTGTCAGCCGTGTGTGACTGAGCCGTCAGAATGTGATGAAACTTAACGCTCGTCTGACCTTTTCTTTCACTGTTGACGCGGCCTCTAGATGTTACAGTGGGTAAGTTCAAAGTTCGCTAACAAAATAACCATTAATGGGAATTTAGTGACATAAAATGGGGATTTATTTATTTGATGTATAGGAACGAGTATAAAGAATAAATTACTCACACATTACTACTTAGTCACATTACTACTCTACACTATACAGAAAATGTAACCTTTAATTATTTAGATTAAAGCGGGCGAAAAAAACATTTTTCACACAAAATTGTGAGTTTTTTTCTGAAAGTTATAATATATTAACCCTAAACAGAATAAGTCTTTATAGAGCTGAGAGGTTAGTTGATTCATTGATTAGTCGATTGGTAAATAGCGATTATTTTGATAATTGAATAATCCTTTTAATAGATGAAGCGCATATTTAATGAGCTGCTGTCAGCTTCTCAGATCAAGTGTTATTATTTTGTGAAATTTTGTGAAAGGGAGCTTAAACAATTATAGTAATATCATTATAAAGGGTTACATATGATTATTTTCATCAAATAAATAAAATAAAGACATTTCTTCATTTGAAACATTCCTGCAGGACCTTTTTTTCTTCTTATTTCTTAGACCCTCATCTGTAATGATCAGAAACGCCAGAAGAGCTTTTCCATGATGCACAGTCGAGCAATAAATAAAATAAAGTTGAACACACATCGTGTAACAAGTGTAAGAATCCAACAACAAGCACAGGCATGAAAATCTTTTTACCCGGATATAAAAAGTGGAAGAGACAATACATGTGGCAGATCCAGTTTTCTGTGCCCACAGAATATTAATATGTCAGAGAAGTAATGAAAAACAGGGTTTTTTGGGTTTTTTTTTCAACCATAGCATACCATGTTTCTTCTCATGTTGATTTTGTCCACTTTGTGCCTATTCTTGTTTCAGTGTTGCCCATTTCCATTGCCTCAGAAGGTCACTATGGGCCTTAATGCCACCAGAGGCATTTCTTTACTCGTGTTGACGTGAATTGGCCAAACTCCACAATAGCTATACGATCACTGGAAAAATCATGACAAGCCGCTTATTTCTGATCCCAGCGCTGCTCTACAAAGACAAGCAGCCTCACTAAAGGGGTGTAATGTGTATTTTTTTTTTTAAAAGGTCAAAGATCGTTGTAGGTGTTCAGAAAAATCATATAAATCCATGATGTGCAGACGCTTTCATTCGCCTTAGAACTCGGGATGGATTTCAGAGGAAATGACAAGTGCTGGGTTTTTAGATGTTCAATTTGACTTTATTTAAGTTTTCTTCTGATTGGTTTACTGATTGTCAACCTCTGACTATGTGATCCAACAGGCTGAAGAGTTAATGGACTGGTGGAGTAAGTTTTACGCCTCGACTGGACAGAAGAACAAGTGCGGGACGTACCTGGAGCGAGGCTTCGACACGCTGAAGGTGAGACGGGCCAAGCTCAAACTAAAACATCCTCTGTCCATATTGAAATAATTGTACAACGTGATTATTAAAGCTTAAAGCTGATTATTAAAGCTCCAGATGTCCAATGGCTCAAGTCCTACGTCCAGTTAAAGATAGAAAGATTCAAGAATCGGAGACTGCAGTGGACTGCAGTAGGAATAACATTTAAAACAGTAAAGAATAGATGGTAAAATGCAATAAAAACATCATATTAAATAAAAGAATGAAAGGAAAGAAAAGCATCCAAGATACCAAAAAAATAGTATGTGGCTTAAAACAGATTTATAACAGCTTTGGCCTTTAAAAAGCACCAAATAAAGTTCTTTCCAGAAAAGTTTACTTCGAAATCATAGATACATATCAGATCTTTTTTAAACAAATTATTAGAATATGATTGGATCTGTGAAAAAAAATAGTTTAAAAAACAGCACAAAGCAAAGTAGAAACTCCAAACCGCACCTGCTCCACATCCTTCAATAGTTATTTTATTATTTCCATGATGGAAACTTGTCAATATTGTTAGAAAATGGGTACTTAACCATTTTTTTGGACAAAAAAAGCAGTTTTTTTTTTTTTTTTTTGCATTTTATAACTAAGTAATTAATTGTTTAAGTATAAACTAATGATTTGGTGGTAAAAAATGATTTCTACAGTGGGTTCGTCCGCTTCACTGACACAAACAGGTCTCTATGTTTGCATGTGTGTGGGAGTCGGTCGTTAAATGCAAATCCGGGCCAAGAGTTGAAGGAAAAAGGAAAAGAAACAATGGACAGAGGTGAAGAAAATGAAAGCGAGAAGAGAGAGAAACTTCGCCGTCCTCGACCCTCCCGCCATTCGTCCTTCTCCCCCCGTCTTCTCATGCCCTGTCCTCGCTGTCCGGCAACGTGACATTCGGACTCTTCACGAAGGACTCTCGATGACTCATTCTCATGGTGAATTCGCTCTCGGGAACGCCGCAGAAGGGGGCGGGGGGGGGTGACGTTTTTCAGGGAAAAGGCTACTCTCCGACGCTGGCGTGTTCCTAAAAAGAGCGATCACATCAGCCGTTGTCCTGTCTGTCGTCTCGTTCATTTAAGAAAAGTCACGCCACGGTTCAGTCGCCGTCCCAGGAGCCCGTCCGCCATCGCCCACGCTCTGCTCAACCCTTACCCCGATTCTCTCGGCCCAAACGCCGACCTTTCCTTCCACCGGGACTCCAAAGCACACGTCAGTCTTCTTGTCTGATGCCCAAACAAATGACTAATCATGTCAGAATGTAGCCTTTTTTTATTGCTCTTAAATTAGACCTCCCTTGAAAGCCATTTCACATCAATGCAACCTTAACCCTCCTTTCCCTTTCTTTCATGGCCTTTCACTACATTAATACAGCTTTAGGCTTGATTTGCAGCTGTGAAAATAATTGTCTGCATGTATCTTTACATACATCAAGAAAAAAAGTGAAGGATTTATCAAATATCGGCCCAATATTAAAGGCATCAGTCACAAAATTTGCCAGGATTCACTTCAATGGTAGAGTGCTTAGAAATGACCAGAAATGTTCTACGTATGTTCCTGTGAAAGCACCTTAGATGCCGACACTGAAACGTGACTAGAGAACAATAAGAGCATGACCACTGAAAGGCTCCTTCCATTTTTCTAGTGGGTATATTTTCTTCATTCAGGAAGCTTATTAAATGGTCTGACTCCAGCCAATGGAAACACATCTAAGTCCCCTTTTTTTTGGTTTTAGCGACATTTCAAAATGTTCTTGCTCAAAATTCACTTGACAGTTGGATGGAAAGTAAAGAAATGACCAATGAGCCGCTGGTTCCACCGTCGCTTTCGCCCTCTCCTCCACCTAGACTACACTGTGCCTCCTATTTATTTATCCTCCCTCCTCCTCTTCCCCGCCGCTCCTTTCTTTCCTTCGACAGACCCTTTGGTCAGATCTGCTACTGTCACAGTGAAATGAGCCACTGTTTCCAACCTTTCCAACCTCCATTACCTTCAGTTCACCCCGTGCCGCCACCTACTCTCTCTCTGTCCTCGCCCTCCTCCTCCTCCTCTGCCCTTTGACAGTCTTTGGATCGCCACCGTTGGCTGAGACACACTTTCCAGCCTTTCTTTGACCCGGGGTAATTTCTCTCTCTCTAATACCCTCACCTTTCCTCTCGGCCTTGGTCCTGCTGTCAGCTCCTTTTGGGTCACCTTTCTGTTTCCATCTCCTTCCCCCCCTTAAGCTGCAGAAGCTTTGCAGTTGCATCACTGATTTTCGCCCTCTCCTTTGGCAACATCATGGAGGACCACGAAGGAAATCACCAAGTTCAGTAAAACCAGATGAAAAGGCCTAACTCGGATCCAGCACAGGCAATGACCGTAACTTATTTCATTCTTGTGGAGTTGTAGAAAAAAGAAACTGGACTTCTTAGCTTGTTTGAAGGCATTCCACCTCTCCTCCAAGGGACTTCTTCAGTTCTGAGCCTAATGCAAGAAACCCAGGTAAAACCAAGTTCACATGACCACACCCCCAAGGTGTCCTCAGTTGTGAACCAGGTTTAAACTTCTTGAGGAGAGATCCCAAGACAGTGGCCTTCAGAGTGTGTCTTAGGCCACTCACTCTATTTAGAAAAGGTTTTTCTAAGTGGACATAGATGGGGGGTGACACGGTGGCGCTGTCGCCTCACAGCAAGAAGGTCACAGGTTCAAGACCTTCTTGGGTCCTGAGTTCAAGACCTCCTTGAGTCCTAGGTCTGGGATCTTTCTGTGTGGAGTTTGCATGTTCTCCCCGTGTCTGCGTGGGTTTTCACCGGGTACTCCGCCTTCCTCCCACAGTCCAAAAACATGCTGAGGTTAATTAGCAACTCTAAATTGCCTGTAGGTGTGAGTGTGTGAGTGAATGGTGTGTGTTCCCCACGATTGGCTGGCGACCATCTGGGGTATATCCCTGCCTCTCGCCGTAACGCACTGGGGTAGGCTCCAGCAGACCCCTGCGACCCTAATGAGGAATAAGCGGGTATAGAAAATGACTGACTGACATAGATGGGTTCTTTCACCCGTTGTTTCTACAACTCCACAAGAATAAGATGACCTGGATGACTGAGAACGTTCACATACAAGCAAGTGTTGCTGGAACCTGGATGAACCCCTTTCTTCTCACACAAGAAAAATTAGCATTTCGGTATGGGGTGGGGAGGGGGAAACGCTGTTTTTAAGAGTGAGTGTGTTAGAAGACGACTGCATTGCTGCTACAGGTTTAACCAGGTGCTCTTGCACCATAAAAGAATGTATTTTTTATAAAACACACATCAGTGCCAAGTCTGTGTCACATACAGATCCATGTCAGGTTCATCTCAAGTTCACGTCACGTGTCAGGTTTGCGTTAGGGTCATGTCTGGGTCCATGTCACAATCACGTTTGCATCAAGTTCATACTCATCTCAGGTTCATGTCAGGTTTGTGCCATATTTTTGTTCATGTCAGGTTCGTCTCTCGTTTATGTCACGTTCATGTTCATGTCAGGGTCTGGTCAGGTTCACCTTCTTGTCAGGATCATGTCACACTCATGTCTCTCCTGTCATGCCAATGGCATGTTCAGATCAGCGGAAGAGTGACATGTGCAGCCAAGACTATATTTGCAGTAGCTCATGTTCTTCTCAGGTTCATATCACATTCACGTCAGGGTAATCTTGTGTCAGGTTTGAGTCACTTTCATGCCAGGTTCCTTCCATACGTGTCATGCTCACGCTTGTGCTAGGTCCATGTCCGGATCCAGGTCTGTGTCAGGTCACGATTATATCAGGTTCATGTCAGGTTTGTCTCATGTTCGTATCACATTCATGTCATTTTTGTGTCAGGTTCATGTCAAGTTCATGTCATATTTGGGTGAGGTTTGTGTTACACTCATGTTATGTCCAGGTCTGTGTCAGGTCTGTCTGAAAGGTGAAACACAACCCATTACACAGGTTGTGTTGATGGCTATAATGATAGTAATTAATATACTGTATATAGCATAAGCTAAACAAGCTGAAATTAATTAGACATATCAAAATAACAAACAACTTTCTTTAAAATTGAATTGGATGCAATATGTCTCTCCGAGGTTGCGTCACACCACCAGAAACACATTTTTCTACTTTCTTTCCTGTTACTCCTCTCTCAACCGGATGACTTTCTTCCTCCTCCTCTCTTTCTTTCTTCTTCATTCGAGTCAGACGCTCTCTCCATCCTTGGCTCATCCCTCACCTGCCACACTCTCGCCCCCTCTTTCTCCCCTCTCTTTCCTTTTCTCCTTTGACAGATAAATTGCTTAGTTTTGCTTCTGTCACAAAGCCACCGCTGTTTCCATCCTTGTTATGACTTCACCCCCCCTCCCCTCCTCATCTCCTCCCCCACCTTCCTCCCCTGGTACTGGGTTTGGTGGAGGAGGATTAGGGATCTGCCGTGAGCCAGTGTTTCCAGACTTGTCTTTGGTTTTGCATCATCCCTGCTTTCCTTAAAAGATTTTTTACACCTCTCACCTCCTCAACCGCTGCTTCACCTTTACACAGACGGCATTTTACAAAGCAGTCACATCTCTTGTTCTCCGTTATGCCCCTCGCTATTGACATTTCCTTTTCAACTCAAACATGGTTGGAATGAAACATTTAAACTTAGAGAACTGATGGAAGACTATGCATGTCTCCACATACGAAGCTGATTGATGAAACTATTGTGTTACTTTCAATTACATTTTATATAAGAATTTGGACCCCACCTTCAACCCTCATTAATAGAATTTAAAATACATGTGCATGTTCAATCATTTACAATAAATCTGATTATTATAATGAAATGGACACTTAATACAATAAAATATTAACAGGAAGAATGTACACAAATCTGACCTATTTTAATTTTGCTATGGGACTATTAGATTATTACAAGTATAATTACAGACAGTGCCCAAATTACAAACACAGTGGGTTCTGTTTGTAAGTCGTTATATATATTAAATTTCAATCTATAATTTCCATTTGAGGTTATTATGCCGCCTTTTCCCTTGTAAATTGTTCCGATCCTTGACCGATTCATACGTTTTTGATAATGGCAACCTTCGTTTCCATGGAGATTGCCTATTTTTGCCACTAGACCTAGCACGTGCCTTTGGTAAGGTTAACTTGTACGGAAGCAGTAAAGTATCCAAGGGTACGAAACCCGACGTGCTGAGATGATCAGAACTAGTCGGATGTGGCGCATGGTCCAAAATACGACGCAAGGCAGCATTTTACGAATGTTTGTGGACATCAGTCAGTGGTTGTTCATGTCTACGAATGTTTGTGGACATCAGTCAGTGGTTGTTCACGTCTACGAATGTTTGTGGACATCAGTCGGTGGTTGTTCACGTCTACGAATGTTTGTGGACATCAGTCGGTGGTTGTTCACATCTACGAATGTTTGTGGACATCAGTCAGTGGTTGTTCACGTCTACGAATGTTTGTGGACATCAGTCAGTGGTTGTTCACGTCTACGAATGTTTGTGGACATCAGTCAGTGGTTGTTCACGTCTACGAATGTTTGTGGACATCAGTCAGTGGTTGTTCATGTCTACGAATGTTTGTGGACATCAGTCGGTGGTTGTTCACGTCTACGAATGTTTGTGGACATCAGTCGGTGGTTGTTTGTGTCTACGAATGTTTGTGGACATCAGTCAGTGGTTGTTCATGTCTACGAATGTTTGTGGACATCAGTCGGTGGTTGTTCACGTCTACGAATGTTTGTGGACATCAGTCGGTGGTTGTTCACGTCTACGAATGTTTGTGGACATCAGTCGGTGGTTGTTCGTGTCTACGAATGTTTGCATCCTGGGGAACCGCTATACTATGTTTATATAGTGAATTGATATGTGAAGGCCTCATGCCGACTCACCGAGAACATTAAGAAAAATCGTTGCTGCTCCGATAAGGGATCTAGTTGGTCTGATGAAAAATACCTTTAATTATAGTAATGTGCCTTGTTTTTTGGCAGTAACAGAAACAGCATCATAATGATGAGAGTGATTAATTAGATTACTAGTTACTGAAAATAGTAACACCATTATTCCCATCACTGGCTATGATGACATCATAGATGACTTTACTTCTAACAAATCCAGGAATCAAAGGTTTTGATGATGGTGGTGTTAACAATGCAGCGAAGTTCCTTAAAATGGGTTTTATGGGTTTTTAAAACGTAGTGTTCCGTCAGATTCCGTTAGATTTTATGTGTTTATGAGTGCTTGAAGATAAAGATTTTGCATAACACCTATAACTGGCCCCGATTAAAAGATATAAGGTAATATCAGCCATCTCTAATCAATAATTAATTGATTCTATACTTGATGACAGACCAAAATTAAACCTCGTCAGGTTTGTGCGTCCTATTCCATTGCATTGCAGTCTTCAGTTAAACTTTCATTAGTCCTTGAATGGAATGAACTAACAGTTTTGGACCTTCTTTATCTGGATGTGGTAGCTAATGTAGCTGTTCGCCAAGGTCGGACGATTACGCCTTTTTATTTCAACGTGCCAAATGTGAAACCGTCATCCCTAATTTACTACAACAGACGCATGATGTTTTCCATGAAGGATGCAGTTCTCTTGCACTTCGCTGTGTCTCCTCTCATGTATCATGTATCATGTATCAACTGTACAGCCACGGTGCGTTGTTTAAACCCCCTCCCCTCCCCCCATCCCTTGGTACTGGGTTTGGTGTTGGAGCAGTGAAACAAACGGCTGTTTCCAGACCTCTCTTTAGTTTACATCATCCCTCTTCATCACTCTCTCTCCTGGTCCTCCTCCTCCCCCCATCCTCACCCCACTTTTCCAACTTTTTCACCCCTCTCCACCCAAATCTCACGTACCCTTCATTCCTCTCTCTTTCTCCTCATCTCCAGCACTGCTCTCTGCTTATAACTTCTTTTTACATGAAAATTACAGTATATGGAAAGCATCTCGTTGGTTTCCCAACCTTTCTCCTCCCCTTTTAGACTCATTTTAATGAGTTATTTTAAAGGCCTTACTTATGTTTGCAAGAAACGCAACTTGGACATCATTCAAGAGATGGAATCCTATAACAATCCTACCAATATTGAAGAAATACAATAAATAATTACCTTGGAACATTGTTTGCTTAGTTTTTGTGAGTCATATGAGAAGATTCATATCATTTTCATCTCTGTGTGCTTAGTACAGAGTTTGGTTTTAGATGATTTTAGCCTAGCTTAGCATAAAATGAACATATGCACATATACATATCATGTTTATTTTTATTTTATGAATGTTTAAATTGTTAATTATTATTATCAATAATTTTCATCATTACCATTTTTATCCCCAAATTGTACAAACTGATGGGATTACATTTCACTGCAATTGTATTGTAATATTGATTGAATTAATGATATAGTATAATATATTATTCAAATATAAAATTCTGTATAATTTTTGAATTAGTATAGTATAAACTATTGAACCCATCTTTTTTCTATTTATACATTATAAAGTTAAAGGATCAGACAGGTGATTTTATAAACTGGTAATACAAATACAGTTTTAAAAAAGGCTCAGTGACTTCCTCAAACAGAAGAAAATAAACTGGGGACTATTTTCAGTTGCGGATTAATACACATTTAATGCTCTAGTGTGTTTCTGGCAACACGCAGCGTTTCTGAGTGTGCATGTGTGGTATTGGGTCAAAAATAAACTAGTGTGTGTGTGTGTTCATGGTAATGAAGGAACATAACAGAGCAGCAGTGTGACAGGCTGATGTATGTTTGGGCTACAGCACATAGGAATAAATTATTTCAGGCTTTGGCTGTAAGATCAATTTATTGTTGGTCTTTTTTATGGGATTTGTTGATGCTATAAAATATTGCCAGGCTTAAACTGTAAGTTAGAAAACCATTTGGTTCGGGTTTTACTGCAGTACAAATACACGCAAGTCCAACATTTTTCTTAAATATATAGTGGTAAAACATGGAAGGCGCACAAGTATGGCTGGGCAATTTGGTCTAGAAATAAAATCTCGATATTTTTAAACTAATCTAAAACCTCAAGTTTTTCTAAAAAAAAATGTAAAAAGACAAAATTGAAATAAATAGTTTTTATTGACAAAAAATACATTCATGACAATTATCAAAGTAGTTTATGCATATGTGAACAAATTGGCTGTGAATAAAAAAAAACAACAAAAAAACACATTTAAAAATCAAGGCAACTTTTATAATATAATAAAAAATAAATATAAATTCATAACAATATTAATAATCAAAAATAGTCATTAAAAGATCAGATACAGGTCACATAGGAGCAAAAAAACTCGGTTTTGGGTCAATGTGCTTCTATAGCAACCCTGCTATTAACCCTGCTATTACACACAGTTATACACACACACTTCTGTCTGATGCCAGTGCCTGCAGTATGAGTGTAATGTCATGTTAAAGGGGTTTTGGCAGTTTTAATCAGACCCTAGTGAAGTTAGACCGGCCAATACTCAGCTACAGCACAATGCCATATAGAATAATATGTGTTCTGTTGGCAACTTCATAAAGATTGTTAAAAAAAAAGCATGTGTGTGAGTTTAAAGGGGGGAAATTCATTTAATATGATCGCTATTTAAAGCCTGGTCACCTCAGTTGTAAGGAATATGCAATTATTTTTGAAATATGACAAACTGAGAAAATGGCTGTAGATTCCCCACATAATGCACATAACTTTGAAACTCCGCCGCTCTCTCCTTTCTGTGTTTCCCCTCCATTTGCCGACCTGTGCTACTGCTCTAACTGCTGTGCATGTGCAAGCTATCAAGCCACTACAACACAGCTACAACTCTTAAATCTTGAACCAAGATTTACACACGTTTGTGGCTATGTCAGACTGTGACATGCACCCCCATCAGACCTGAAATGTACCCACATACCCCTTGTCTGAAATGAGCCGTGATTGGCTGAGACCTTCCGGGCCAGTCTGGATCTTCTCATGGCTACAGAGCCATAGGGAGGTACTGGACAAAAAAAACTTTTTCAGTGCTTATGTGTAAATATTTGGGCTTCCGGCGGAACTGGGTTTTTCAGAGTGAGCGTGTGAGAAGGCAGACTGCATTGCTGCATTGCTTTTAAAGATAACTTATCTTCCTCTCCTCCTCTTCCTCAGGTATATGATCAGGAGTTAGAGAAGGTCTCAGGCTTCGAAGGCCTCTCTGACTTCTGTCAAACCTTCAAGCTGTACAGAGGAAAGACCCAAGATGAAGGAGACGATCCGTCAGTGGTGGGAGAGTTCAAGGTACAGGACCACATCCATTTTCCTTTTTATTTTTATGCTCCGTCATACCATGTTCATTTTGATGTAGCTTGGTTCAGTTTGGTTGCTTCTGTTTAGGCCTGTTCTGTCTCTTTGAGTTGATTTTGGGCTCATTTGGTTGGTTTCTTCTTATGCTACGCACAAAAAAAAAATCACACAAAAAACTGTAGAAGTCAAATAATAACGATCTACTACTGTGGCTCACTTCGTCCTCCAGGGTATGTTTAAGATTTACCCCCTGCCAGAAGACCCCTCCCTCCCCGCTCCCCCCAGACAGTTCCGGAAGCTCCCCCCCAACGGCATCGAGGACTGTTTAGTCCGGGTCTACGTCATCCAGGCTGAGGGGCTGCAGCCCAAAGACCCCAACGGGAAGGTAGGAAGTGTCTGATAAATGATCCCACCAATGGATCCTGAAGATCCACACTGATGAATATGAAGGAAACAGTAACGTTTATGCATGTGTGTGGTTTTTTTTAGTGCGATCCCTACGTGAAGATCACGCTGGGGAAAAAGACAATCAACGACAGCGACAACTACATCCCCTGTACTCTGGAGCCGGTGTTTGGAAAGTATGTGATGCCCTTCACTGTCTACCGGAATTTTATCATTAGTTCAAAGAGGTAGAGCCCCATTTCCCAGGTTCCTGCCATGAATCTGACCCCATAATTTCACAGATCCCTCCTGTATTGAGCTTTGTATTGATTTTAATGGAAATCATAATGGAAGTTCACTGGGCAGATATAAAGGCCTTAAAACTTTGTGAAAAACTGAATAAACACTGGTAGCTCGGTGTGTAAGAGTCTCATTAAGCTCTACCATGTAATTTTTCCCATTTCATTTATTTGTACTCGCTTTGAAATGCTTGGAAATGAGCGTTTTGTTCCTATTTGCGACAGAGCGGCGGAGGTTTACTAGAGTTGTGCTGTGGTCTTCAAAATAGTTCCAGAAACAAATCTAGCTCCGGTTTCAATATCAGATAAGTAAGTGGTGCTTAAACTGCAGGACAACATATTGACAACAACTAAGATTAAAGAAAGATTCCCACTGCGCTTCCCATTAGGGAAAAAGCTACTAAAACCTGCCTGGAAAACTTCCTTTATTTTGAAAATCCGGGGACATCAAAAATACCGAACTATCCCTTCCAAGCAGGTGACAAACCTGTGGCTCATGGACCAGAACCAGCCCACTAAAGGGTCCGATCTTAAACATGTGAAAATTTGTTGTTTTTGGCACAATTATTCCAATACTGAGCACAATTTTCTTCAAATATCATATTCCATAGGCAGATAATTTGGCTTATTTTCATTTTTTTGCTCTTAATTTTGGTCAATTTAGTCTTAGTTTTTCTTAAAACACTAAGACACATTTAGATTAATTTTTTATCTAAATGTGTTTTTTATCTCATATTTTGGGCTTTTTAAGTTTGTGTTTTTATCTGATTTATTCTTTTTTTTTTAATGTTTCAAATATTTTTAATTTGTAGGTGTTGTCATTCTTTGCCGATTGGTCTGTGGAATAAAAAGTCAAGTCTTAAAAAGACTTGGATTGGACTTGGATCAAAACCCTGACTAGTTAAGAGTCAGATCTATATCTTCCAATTTTTGCTACATCTGATCATTTCATTCTCCTCGTTCCCCGGGTGCCGTTCCTGTCGTCTCCAGTAGGTGTCGCTGCACGCACACACATCACAGCATCAGGGGTCGGACAGGAGAGCAGAGAAGAGCAGGTCTGAGTTCAGGCTGCAGTTCTCCATCCAGTCCGGCTGAAGACTCTGCACATGATACCTTCTTATGCTTCTTTTTTCCTGAACCGGACTAGAGCGCTTCACTTACACTCTTTCGTTCTTCCATCCCTCCCTTTTCCTGTCGAAACCCCCTCCTCCCTCCTTCCTGTCATCTCCTTTTCCCTTATCTTTGTCATTTTTCCCTCTTTTCTCCTGTCACTTTTAGACCCATCCTTTATTTTACCATTCCTTCTCCCATTCAACTTTCATCCCTCTTTTTTCCCTCCCTTTCTGAACACACTTCTCCTCCCTCCCCTCTGTCGCTTCATTAGTTTAATTCATTGTTTAATTCGCCCCCGTTGACTTCCCCTCACCACTTGGTCCTTGGGGGGGTGGATCCCTGC
This sequence comes from Lepturacanthus savala, assembly GCA_030544235.1. Classification (NCBI taxonomy): domain Eukaryota; kingdom Metazoa; phylum Chordata; class Actinopteri; order Scombriformes; family Trichiuridae; genus Lepturacanthus; species Lepturacanthus savala. The sequence goes on from CM060483.1 coordinate 18,315,200, forward strand.
TGCCATCATAAGGTTCATTCCAATTGTCTAGAAAAACTTGAATACTGGTCACTCCAGCAGTGTATATCACCCACAATGCATTGCATTCACACATTTGGTGCAAGAAACTAGGGCCGATTTATTACAATTATCTGCAGAATCTCATTGAAATGAGTCTGTTGGTATTTCTGATGATTTCTACAGAGCAGGATCGTGATAAAGTTCTATTTCGAGGTGGTTCAGGACGTTTATAGTGGTTGAAATAAAAGATATCATTCTCTCTCTCTTTTTTCCTCCTCCCTCCAGGATGTTCGAGTTGAACTGTTCCCTCCCGCTGGAGAAGGACCTGCGAGTGATGCTGTACGACCACGACATGCTGACCAAGGACGAGAAGATCGGCGAGACGGTGATCGACCTGGAGAACCGCTTCCTGTCCAGATACGGGGCCAAGTGCGGCCTGCCGCAGTCCTACTGCATGTGAGTGGAGGTCACTCTTCACTCTTCATCCCCTCTCTCTCTCTTTCTCACACGCACTCACCGTCTCTGTCTCTCGCCCGTCAGATCCGGGGTGAACCAGTGGCGAGACCAGCTGACGCCCAGGCAGCTGCTGTCCAGAGTTTGCGAGCGACGGAACCTGCCGAAGCCCGTCTACAGGAACGACGTGGTGTTCTTCAGAGGAGAGAACTATAGCGCCGCTGACCTCGGTGAGCGATCAGTAAATTATAAATTGTAATTAACAGGCGCTGGGGAAATATCCGAATGTGGAGAGACAGCAAGGAGAGAGTAGAATTAACCTCAACTTCTGCAGACGTGACTTGGAACCAAAGTTTCTTCACAGAAATGCGTTTAAGGTTGATCTGAAGTTTTTATGAGGCTTCAGCGGTCTGAGTTATTCATATCAATTGGATATGTGCTTTATATTAATGGTAGTAATAATAATTACTAACCTCTAGGTCCCCCAGTGGTGGGGGATTTCATTTATAAATAATTAATCTTGGATAAGAGGCACAATAATGTAAAAAAAAAAAATCCAAGGAAAGGTAAAACCAAAAAATCACTCCAAGAGGAAGAAAAAGACTAATCACTGCAGCAAAGATAAATAAGGCTAAACACCAATTTTCCAAAAAATGTTGAACTATCCCTTTAAACAAATGCATCATATTTTATTGGTTGATCCATTCATTTCATGCCACTTGTCTGAAATCAAGGTCACATTAATTTAACTAAGTAGGTATATTACTTTCTTTAAAAAATAAATTTGCAACTAATTTATTCAGATATTGTCAGTGTACGTGTGTGTTATATCATGGTAATTAACATTAAATCTAGAGAGAGAGAGAATCAGAGAGGCTGGGAAAAGCGTCAAGTGCAGAGAAGTTTGATTAGGACATCATTGGCGCCATTGAACACACACACACACACACACACACACACACGCCCTTCACCACGTTGCTGATTGACTCTGACTCCATCAAACCATCCACCATTAAAACACTAATGAAAACACAAGCTGCACAGATGTATATCACCCACAACTGTGCATGTGTGTGTGTGTGTGTGTGTGTGTGTGTGTGTGTATAAGTAGTTCTTACACGTTCCACAGTAAATTCACAGCAAATCACTCTGCACAAACTCCACCACCCCTCCACTCTTCATCTCTTTGCCCTCTTTCTCTCTCCTCTCTTTCTTTCTCTCTTCCTTCCACCGCAGCTCTCTCTTCTGACTCTTTAAATGCATAATCTCTGGCGTTCTCTTTACACAGTTGCCGCTGTTACCGTGCACCAGCCTGCAGGCCGTCAAACGCGTGTCGCTTAACCAGCTGAGAGGCCGCGCTCCTCCATCTCTTAAATGTCTCATACCCTCTTCCTTTATCTCTTCATCCCTTCCCTCGTTTTTGTTCCTTTTCCCTCCCCTCAGTTTCTTTCTTTTCATCCTCCCACTCTCACTTCTCTTCACTCTTCCCTGTTCCCATCTTCTCTCCTTTTCCCTCATCCTATCTTCCAGGTTCATCCTGCTCTCATTTTTGGGGCAGTCGCCCCTTCGCGGCCCAGTTGTTGAAAAACATGTGCTAAAGTGCCCTCATGGCACATTAAAGCGCCCTTTAGGAGCCAAAACGCATACTAAAGTGCCCTTATTGCAGCAAAAACCTGTGTTAAAGTGCCCTCTAGGAGCAAAACCACATGCTAAAGTGCTTTCTAGGAGCCAACATGTGTGCTAAAGTGCCCTTTAGGATTAAAAATGCATGCTAAAGTGCCCTCATTGCAGCAAAAACATGTGCTAAAATGCTCTTATTGGAGCAAAAACGTGTGCCGAAGTGGCATCTAGGAGCCAAAACATGTACTAAATTGCCCTCTAGGAACCAAAATACATCCTAAATTGGCCTCTTTGCAGCAAAGACATGTGCTAAAGTGCCCTTATTGCAGCAAAAACATGTGCTAAAGTGCCCTTGCGGCACATTAAAGTGCCCTTTAGGAGCCAAAACACATGCTAAAGTGCCCTTATTGCAGCAAAAACCTGTGTTAAAGTGCCCTCTAGGAGCAAAACCACATGCTAAAGTGCTTTCTAGGAGCCAACATGTGTGCTAAAGTGCCCTTTAGGATCAAAAACGCATGCTAAAGTGCCCTCATTGCTGCAAAAACATGTGCTAAAGTGCTCTTATTGGAGCAAAAACGTGTGCCGAAATGGCATCTAGGAGCCAAAATGCATCCCAGATTGGCCTCATTGCAGCAAAGACATGTGCTAAAGTGCCCTCTAGCCAAAACGCATGTTAAGGTGCGCTCTTCAGTAGCTAGAATGTACTATATGTGCCCTTTTTTCGACTCTGCCCTTTAAAAAGTTTGTGCATGGCACCACTCTTCTCTTCTCCTCTCAGAGGTGACTCTAAGTTTACATCCATCAACTTTAGTTGTAAGTTTGATATTTTCTTTTAGCTTGGAAGCGACGCAGACTTTCCTCATCAGTTGTGATACAGAGACTAATGAACAGCTTATGAATGCATTTGTGTGTGTGTATGAATAATGAATAATCCCTCTGTGATTCACTGCCTCCCCAGTCCACTCAGTGTTCTGTATTTCCACTTTCCACTTAATACTCATTAAAAGATCACTGTGACCTATACTTAAACTTCAATTTGCTGCTTCATTTGCCTGTGTGTGTGTGTGTGTATGTGTGTGTGTGTTTTCAGAGAACAAACAGGTGTCAAAACGTCATCTCGGCTCAATTGAGGAGCAACTATCGCTCCATATTTTAAGGAAATTGGATTTAGTACCTGAACATGTGGAGACAAGACCTCTGTACAGCCCCCTGCAACCTGACATAGAGCAGGTAACACACACATACACACACAATACACACTAAATACTTCATATGATCACATGTCTGTTTCTTTGTATTTTCAACATTTTTGCTTCTTTTTGCTTGTTTTTTCCCCTCTGTGTCCATTTATGCCTTTTGATTGGTTGCTGTCGCTGTCCATCAGGGACGTCTGATGATGTGGGTGGACCTGTTCCCCAAGTCTCTAGGACCACCGGGACCCCCGTTCAACATCACACCACGCAAGGCTAAGAAGTAAGAACACCCACACGCAAAAAGACACATATCCAGTGTACTTGGTTTGAGCTCTGATCAGAAACACACACACACCAGAGCTGACATGCCAATCAATCGATTGATTAGTCAGTGAACCGGTCAGATACCAATTTTTTCAATCAGTTGATCAAACTTTTACTAAATCTCACAACCAACCCTCGCAACCCTAATGAGGAATAAGTTGGTATAGAAAATGATTGACTGACTGAATCCACCAATAAATGCGTGAGGTTTGAACCCGTTCGGGTCCTTGTTCAGATTCTTCCTGCGATGCATCATCTGGAACACCAGCGACGTCATCCTGGACGATGTCAGCATCAGCGGGGAGAAGATGAGCGACATCTACGTCAAAGGGTAAAATGATAACTATCCATCTCTTTATTCTGTTCTCAGATCTTAAAATAGATATCTCTTTCTATGCCGATGACGTTATACTTAACATTAAGATTGAATGTTTCCCAGCTGGCTGGAAGGACACGAACACAACAAGCTGAAGACGGATGTCCATTACCGCTCTCTGGGTGGGGAGGGGAACTTCAACTATAGACTCCTGTTCCCTTTCCACTATCTACCAGCAGAGCAGATGTGCGTCGTTGACAGGAAGGTAAGGAGGAGGCTCAGTGTTGCCAAGAATGGTGACAAAAAAATATCGTCGGTGACACGTTGTTGCAAGAGGTGACATGTTTACTCACTCTAGAAGAAGTAAACTTTGCATTTGTGGCCAGTTTGGACAGATTTATGTCGCCACGAGAAACTAAAGTTCTTCAGAGCTGCAGACAGACGGGGTGGGGAAGCCCTGAGGGACAGATTTAAAAAAAAAAAAAGAGTGTTGGGTTTGGTCCTTTCATGGAATCTGATGATGATAGCAAAAATAATGTAGGACCTTGAGGCAGCTTAAATCAAGTGTGAAATGGGACCTGATCTTCCAGATGTTACTGGTTCTGTCCTCCGCGCCGCACGACTATGAATTCAGTTGTCAGATGTTTTCCGCTTCCTGTACCTAAAGCGACACTCGAGTCGCTCCTGTGTGTCTCATTAGAATCCAGTCAGACTGAGCCGAAACTCTACCTGTGTTATTACCTCCGCCAAGGAGGTTGTGTTTTAGCCAGCGTTTGTTTGTCTGTCTGTTTGTTAGCAAAATAACTCAAAAGGTTTTGGCCGGATTTTTACGAAATTTCCAGTGAATGTTGGGAATGGTACCATGAACAGCTGATTAAATTTCGGTAACGATCCGGAAGAAATCCTGGTTTCTGGATCGATTTGAATTGTCGGTTTTTCGGAAACACTGCGGTAAACGGACCTTCAAACATCATTTGGGGTCACCTGATGGTCATATTTTGTGACTGCATAGCTAAAACTGGGCTTAAATGTGTCGGGCATAAAAACTCAAACTGCACCTGGACTAGACCAGAGTATAGTAGACAATTCATTTCAGGGAAATATCTTAAATTTACATTTTTTCATAAGTAACGTTTAAATATGGATGGTTTGAGTGGCAGAGATGACAAGAAAAAACGTTTTCCTCTGATTGGTATTTTTTTTCCCCCCTCACTGAAATGTACATATTCATTACATTTAACAATACGCAATCGAGCTTTTGGCAATAACGCGACTTTAACATTTACGCCAACAGAGCGTATTTGATTATAGAGAGAGGAGGACGGAGGAAACCAGGCCTCTGGCTCCAGACTGGAAGTTGATTGATACGGGTAGATATTGCAGAGAGCAGTTACTCATGCACGGCGTCCCACCCCGGTCTGTGACAGCTGCGGATTGATAACTTAATGTACTTGGAAAGAGTCGCTGGATAAAGTGAGCCAAACACACACACACACACACACACACACATATACACACACACAGGCTTCAGCAGGGTGTAGTGTGTTTACTCTCAGTGTTTGTGTGTGTTGGTATGAAGTGTGAGGGCATGATGTGGATTTAGACTCAGATTTAGAGCGTCGGTGCGAAGTCATTACGAGGCTGCAGAGATGCGGCCATTTGTCATTCATGCATATTTGTGAGAAAAAAAAAAATCAGCAAATATTATTAAGAAAAACGGATTTGTCCCAGAGTGAAATCTTAGAATTTTATCCCAGATATTCAGAGGATAAAATGAGTTCTTAACCTTTGAGAAAAATGTCAAAAACGCGACGTTCCAGGCCTATTTTATGGTATTTCCTGCTATGAATGACAATAAATGTGGAATATCTCTACAACCACAAATGTTATTGTACTTAAACCTGGTATTGAAAGAAATGTACAACATGTGAGGTGACTATAGAAATGTCAGAATCAATTGATGTTGTTGAGCAAATACAGATGTGTATACATGATATAGATATAGAATGTGGCAAAAAAAAAATCGAACATTGTATTTTACTACATGATAAAAACCCTTTAAATACTTTATTTAAAACTTAAAACAAGACCAAACTGACTCAAATCGGGAAAAAAAAGAAAACTTGAAATAAGCTGAATTATCTTGCAGTGCAATTAAAAAGTCAGGAGTTCAAAGGTCAATTATTTGTCCATAAAATCATAGAAACGTAGTGTGAGGGTCATTACAGGACATGAGTATATTCTGTAAGATGTGCCCTACTACTGATATTATATTAAACTATTTTCCTATTGTATTGATGATGTGGATATTGATGATATATATTGATGCTGGAACAGTAACATTGTGTTTTACTACAGATAAAAATACTTTATTTAGTGTTGGAGCTGAGGTTTTCTCATGCAATATATGAATAAAACATAATGCTGATTCCGTATCAGGTGGTTTTGGAACACATGGGTTTATCAATAATCACAATCATTTACCTTAGTTGATTTCTCGCTTTCTTTTCCAAGACTATGGTTTAAGACGTGTCTCACCAAGAATCACTAAACACGGGTTATGTCCCCTTTAAGAAATTTATTATTTATTATTAGATTCTGCTCAGGAACAAACTAAATCTAGATTGAAGAGAGAAGCTGTTGAAACCAAAAATAATATATTATTCTGTGTTTATTTATAGGTTTTTTTCACTGATAAAAACGTTCCATCCTCCAGGTTATTTATTCCTTTATTTATTCATTTATTTCATTTCACACATATAGCATATGCTTTAAATCCTGATAATGAAAATCAAATTAAGAGATGTCTTCAATTTAAGAGGAAAAACCGAAACCATCATAATTTAGGTCAATACAACAGCTGACACTGAGGAGACAACTACAACTCCCATGATCCCACGCTGCTTCATCCCGTATTTTTTGTTTCCTTTTGTTGCGAGACCCCTAGATGCAGAAAATTAGAATTTTTTTTTATATTATATAACACTATGAAACCTTTACATTACAATGCATGGTAACTAACTGCCAGCAATTATCCAGAAAGTTACTGTAATTGTTTTTTACAGTAGTAGTACTGTAAAAATAAATGTTAAAATAGTTAAATACTGTGAATTCAGTTGTATTAACAGTATTGGGTGATCAATTGTACAGTAAAAATCAATTAAATACTGTGATTTGAGTTGTATTTACAGTATTGGGTTAGCTGTATTATAATACAGTTACTCTTTAGACTACTGTGATTTTCTATAGTAATACTTAGATTTACTGTAAAACACAGAAATCTACTGGTGAATAATTTTATAATAAACTTCAATTAAACTCCAGTTATATTAACTGTATTAGATGATTAATTGTACAATAAAAAACAATTAATTACTGTGATTTCAGCTGTATTTTATACTGTTTTTTTTTAGATTTCCGTGTGATATTAGGGGGAAACGCAGGTGAGGGGAGCATTCGCTAATCCGAAAAAACGCGGAAGTGTTTCGTAAAACCCGAGAGACAAACGAAAGAAAAAACACACACCAGGAGTTTCTGTCCTCGCTTCGCTATAAATCCATCGCCACCTGTCCTGGTTTCAGAAAAGGGAATTCCGTCAAACTCGCAGTTTGCGGGAAAAGTCCCTGGACTCTTGAATATTAGCGGCAACATTACAGCAGCGTGTTGACGTTCCCTGCGGAACACCGGGGACCTATCCGTTTCATTTCGCTCAGGTGTGAAAAGCCGTGTTTTTCGTCAGCGTTGAGGAGCAGAGACTCCCACGCACAAAAAAAAAAGGAGGAGTGAGAAGAGAATGGAAAGAGGAGAAGAGGAAACTCAGAGCAGCAGCTGCAGAGCTGAGGCCTATTAGCAGGGAGGTGACACAGGATCAGATACTGTCTGGCAGTTTAGTGCCATTTTACCACAGGCGATAAGAGGTAGAAACACACACACACACACACACACACACACACACACACACACACACACACACACACACACACACACACACACACACACACACACACACACACACACAGGGTTGCACCTGTGCATGTGTGTGTCCGCCGTGTGGAAGTGGTGATGTAGTGAGAGATGTGTCGGTGTGTCTCCAAATTGAAAAGAGCCTCCTGAAGCGTGTTTCCCAGAACGTTTCCTCCTCCTCCTCCTCCTCCTCCTCCTCCTCCTTCACTTTTCTCTTTTTTTTTAAATTTAAACAAATAAACAGCAACAGTGTCAACGACAGCATTGGATGCGTTTCACCGAAACGGTTTTTAAAGATGTTTGAGGATTTTTAACTAGATGAAATACAATATTGTGCAGATTTAGGCAGTTTAACGCACATTTAGACATTTAAAAGCACACATCAGTGCACATTGAGACATTTAAAAGGGCACTTTAGAGTGTGTTAGGGCACATCATCTTGAATATATATTATATATGAATTGTACGTTATTAAAACTTTACTTAATGCACATTTAGACTTTTAAAAGGACACTTTAGAGTGTATTTTTTTAACAATTAGGGCAGATGGCAAACAATTGATTACTTTAGTAAAAGCCATGTAAATATTATCAAATAAACCTCTCCGGTGTGATCTAATCCATGCATCTACCTGTCGGTTTTATTTCACATTAACGAAATAATTTACTCCGCTAAAGGTTGAGGGTAAAAAGCTTTGCATGTTTTATCAGTCACAGTCATAAACCTGCGCGGTTTTAATCTTCGTTGGCAGTAAACGCGTCTCGTTGCATCGTTGTTTGCCACAGCACCTGTTTTCTGACTTGTCTCCCGGATTTCATGTGTCATTTTATACGAATATTTGGAGCCGAGGCCGTTCTGTTACTGCCGATCTGTTGCTTTTACACTCGTCTCCATCCAGAGAACGGAATGTCTTATTTAAGTTGAGCTCCTTCTTTATTTGTCTCCCTGGTGTTTGTCTGCAGGAACACTTCTGGAGCGTTGATAAAGCCCAAACTAAACTGCCTCCTAAACTCACCATCCAGATCTGGGACAACGACAAATTCTCCTTTGATGACTACCTTGGTAACCACAATGCTCTGCATGCACGTGTGTCTGTGTGTGTGTGTGTGTGTGTGTGTGTGTGCGCACTTCCTTCATCAATCATTGGAACATTTTGTTTATTGCTGTCTTGTTATTTTTTCTTCTCTCTTTCTCTCTCCTTTTCAGCTTCTGTCCAGACTAAAAACATTTTTTTTTCCCCTTCAAAACGTCTCATGAGAGTGTAAATCTTAAAAACCCAGACTTGCTGTTTTTTTTTCAATGTGCTTTACTGAGTCAAAAAGGAGCTTTTGCAAAAACTGTGACATTAGCTGCTCAGTAGACGCCAAACGCACAGAAGAGCTGCTTTTGATTATAAAGTGATTGGGAACGACTGCAGGTTAACATGCTTATTAACTGATTAAAAACACTATTGTAATTTATGGCATAAAACTAAACTTTTTTTTTTTTTCCATTTTTATCATTAATGCCTGTTGACAAATTAATAACCTTAACTTAATTTATTCTTTTTTGGTTTTGCCTAAATTTAATTTGCATAAATTTAGGCATCAAGGACTTTTTATTTTAAATCTGACACTGCTAAATCCATCATAAAATGTTATTGCTTATAATTGACATATACCAAAAAAAAAAGGTTCACATCCTGAAAATGAATTAATATTTTATTGTTAAGTCCAACATTGAAGATGATTAAAGGATATTACAAAAAAAAAAATTGAAAAGGTCCCCATACATTAAGGCCCATTCACATTCTACAGTAAATACAGATATGGACCATTTTTTCCCAGAGGTTGTTCTGGAAATCACAGCCATAGACTAGAGTCAGAAGTATAGCAATTCTGGAAAGTCGACGAAAACGAGGGTAGCAACTGAACATGTAAACGCACCAGAAATGGTGCAAAAAAGGCGCAAAAAGTGGCAATTTTGCACCTGTTTTGAAGCAAAATATCTATCTTTGGTTGTTAGCGCCCTCTAGAGGTCATAACCATAAAAACACTGGAAATTGAACAGAGGTATGCAGCTCAATAGTGGAGACGACATTTGGCTACGGAATCTAGAAATATAAAACCAGCTTTAAGAGGTAGTTTTAGGTCCTTAAGGAGTCGAACATACTCATTTAAGGTGCAGACAGGTTAAGATGTCTTATATACATTTTTTTCCCCTTTCTTCTATTTTAATCCATTTCAATCCTTCGTAATGGAACGTATTTATTTACCACCTTCAATCACACAAAGGACAGTCTGACATGCGAATCCAAACCACAACCTGCAATTAGCGGAGGACTCGCTCCCCGTCCTGAGCCGCAGCCGCCGCGCTGAAACACTTAAAGCTTTACTGGAAACGTTCCTACCTATTTAAACACATATACATGCCTTCAGGTCGTAGAAATATACGTTATTCATCCCGGGTCTGACATTTAGACAGTTTCCCTCTAACTCCTGGCTCGGGCTGAGGTGCTAAATCTGTCCGGGGAGCCATATGCGCGATGTACAAACTACTGTGATAACATTTATCTTTAGAATTAACGCTCTTCCATTTCCACTGTGTCGGCACATTTCACACGGAGGAAGGGCCGACCTTATTTTTACTTCCCGAGACTTAAGCTGTCGAAAACGCCGCCTTTCCTTCACCCCTGACGCTGCCCCCGGGCCCTCCCAATAACTCCCTGCCTCCCTCTTCTACTCCTCCCGCCTTCGTTTCGTCTTCTCTCTCTGGTAAAGAAAGTAGGACGACACTCCAGACTGAAGAAGAGGAGGAAGACGATGATCTGTCCCTGTCTGTCACCATCTCGCTTTCTCTTTGTGCGCAGTCCGTGGCTCAGAAGCGTTTGTTCCATTCCTGTTTCTACATTTTAAAACTGCAGCTAATTCTTAAACAAAAAGGTCTCGTCACCCTTTCAGCCAGTTATCAACCCACCATCCCTCCATCTGTATGTATTAGCATCTCAAACTGGTCCAAACTACCTTAACAACCTTTACTGCTGCGCCACTTATGACCAGTGTACCGGGCAAGTTAGCAGTTATAATTAAAGCTGCAAGCAGCAATTAGCGGGGCCTCGCTCATCCTTTGAAAGTGCAATGGAACGGCCCTTGAACTCAGAATTCTGACAATGGACGTCAAATCAAGATGGCGTCCCACAAGGCTTCTGATTTAACATTTCCTCAAGTAGCTAATGTACTTCCCCAGTATCCCCACTTTTTGATGCTCGAAAGACATCCAATCATCACCTTACTGTGGCCGGCCATGTTTTCCCAGTCTGCACAATGGAACAAATTTATCTCAGAAATCGGACTTTCCAACTCGGATCTTTCCAGAGTTCCTACTGCAATGGAAACCAGCAAAAGACCTCGCCACCCTTGACCCTTCAATCAAGTTTCACGATGATACGAGGTTGTTACATCCCTCACAAAGCCAAACGTCTTTTCATGGCGATTGATGGGTCGTCATAGGTAACTGCAACGCAATAGGTCGTAGCATCCCAGCGCTCATGATATAGCTTCATTAATTCGTTCTGCATGTTTAAGAAGTGGAATAAAGTTGAATGAGGTCAATGATGTAAAAACAGGTCACTTCCTGTTACCACCAGCGGCGCCATGAATAATTGTCGCGACCAGTAAGCTTGAAGCAGATTGTATGTGGGCGTGAGAGCCGTTCGAAGTTGGATGGCGAGTTCTGAAACAGTCAAGAACAAGCCATTTAGAAATGTCTCCTGTTGTGATGTCACAACAGGAGTGGAAGCAAATAGTAACCATCCCTGGATCCATGTAACTACCTCAGGGTGCGTGTGTGAGAAGGCCGCCTACATTGCTGCTACAGGTCGAACTACAGGGTTTATGGACCATAAAAAAATGCACATTTTTATAAATAGGCTGCAAAAAATGTAAATATTAAACTATAAAAATGGCCCCTTTAAAATACTCTTCTTACTGAATATATTTAGGATTTTGCAGACTCAGCATTCTCCTCTGGCAATAGCTCAACTAAGCCGTTGTTCCTGAACCATTAACGCCTCACAGGTTGCGTAATCAACCGAGAAGAGTTTTATTTAAATCACGTCTAGAGAATAATTTGTCTCGTTATTCAAGATGGAAAAAAAAACAACAACAAAAAAAACACTAAACACACCTCAGGGGAAAGTCTGGTTTTATGTGACAGAGCGTTTCTCTGCTTTCTCTCAGGCTGAACTCTTGTGTGTTTGGCAGCTGTGATGCTGTCTCCAAGCGTCCTGCCGCGAGAACACTGAACTCGAAAATAGTTTTCTGTGTGTGTGTGTGTGGAGATAAAATGTCTTTTGACAACATGGATACATTTCTGCATGTTTACCCGTGTTTCTTCAGGTCACCTGGTGATGGACCTGAACCACATGCTGCGTCCGGCTAAGTCTCCAGAGAAGTGCACCCTGCAGCTGCTGCAGCAGCCGGCGGATAAACTGGTGTCTCTGTTCGAACAGAAGACGGTGAAAGGCTGGTGGCCCTGCACCTGCACGCAGAACGGAGAGAAGATCATAGCGGTGAGAGCACGTAAACGCACACACACTCCAAAAAAGACGAAAAATGGAGAAAAAAGAAGTTCAATTTCCATATTTTTACTGGTATAAATGAGCTTCCATAATGTCAGTGAGTAGGAAGGTCATTTACACAACAAAATTATGAAGTCTTTGAAATTGTGGAAAATTATTATTATTATTATAATAATTATAATTATTATCCATAAAATTATGGATTTAGATTCAGCCAGTTTATTTATGGGAGTCCATTAATAATAATAGTAATAAAAAAAGGAAAAAATTAATGCTTTGAAAATTTTCATAGAAATAGGCTACGCACAGGTACATTATTAATGTATTATATTTTAATTATATATATATATATATATAAAATAATTTAAAATTAGATTTTTTTTTTACTGGTATAAATGAGCTTCCATAAATCTTGTTACTTTTGTCCAAAATCTGTGTCTGTGAAGTTTGACCCTTTTTTATGTCACAGATTTAGATTCAACCAGTTTCAACCAGGGAAGAAAAAAAAAAAAAAAGATTAGTTGTTCCATTAATGTGATAAGGAAATTATATATATATATATATATATATATATATATATATATATATATATATATATATATATATATATATATATATATATATATATATATATATATATATATATATATATATATATATATATATATATATATATCATCACATCCTCTCTTTCATTGATAATGAATGGATGTTAATGTGGGATGTGACATCACAATTTCAACATCCTGACAGTTGCATTTCTCTGTTTTAAACATGAAACACATTAAATAATATAATACCTTCTTATAATCCAAAATATATTACAATCGACAATATTTGACCTTTAATTTCCTTTACTTTTACTTTATAAATACAAGTGGGAACATTTTCGTTTCATGCAGAGCGTGAGCAAAGAGTCGGGCTTGTCCTACAGAGGAGTAGAGTCAGTAGTTTGTACTCGACATGAATAAATAATACTGATCATGTTTGTTGTGTCGGGTTCAGGGGAAGGTGGAGATGTCTCTGGAGATCGTGACGGAGCAGGAGCAGGAGGAGCGACCGGCCGGCCTGGGCAGGGACGAACCCAACATGAACCCTCACCTGGAGGAACCCCAGTGAGTCACACACACACACACACACACACACACACACACACACACACACACACACACACACACACACACACACACGCACCTATAAAACTAAAGAAAACTCTTTTGGCAAACATGGCCTCTGATTCTCTCCTCCTCCTGCTCCTCTCCAGGCGTCCAGAGACCTCCTTCCTGTGGTTCTCCTCCCCCTATAAGACCCTCAAGTATATCCTGTGGAGGCGCTTCAAGTGGTTCATCATCCTCTTCCTCATCCTCTTCTTCATCCTCCTCTTCCTTGGCGTCTTCCTCTACTCTTTCCCGGCAAGTTTTTTTAAGTCCGCTTATTATAAATGACAAGCGCGGTTTATTAAAGCTTTAAAGTCTTATTTGGATACTTTATCTTTAGATTTATTCCGGCACTTTCCCTCCCCGTCATTAAACAGCTGACAGCTGTAAACAAGCCAACAGTTTAGGCAGAGTAATTTAACCGCCTGACATGGAAGAAAATCCCAAAAGAAGCACACTTGGCGCCAATAATCCCACATTGCGAAAACCTGAAAAACATGGAGCGAAGATGGGATAAAGGGGAATAATCCTTCAAATGAGCTGTCAAAGAAACTACTGTAACAGTTTGAAATGCACAGAACGCATAGAGAAAGGAGCCAAGATGTCAAAGTCACACAAAAATAGCATGTTACTTCTCCTTTAAGATAGTCTGGATGAAAAAAAAAGGGATTTCCTAATCTAGCTTCCTTTTTTTATTTAATTTTGATCTTTCTTCAATCCTGCAGAACTACGCTGCCATGAAGATGGTGGGACCTTTTGGACCAGCCAAGACGTCGCAGTGATGGCGACGGGACGAACGACGACCTGAAAGCTTCTGAAAGCGAAACGAGGCTGCGTTGAACTCGCTTCGGTGTTATTTTTTTTTTTCCTTTAAATCCCGTCGCCTTCCTGAAGTGGAAGGAAAATGAGGAGCGGTGACCTTGTGACCTGAAGGTTTACTCTCTGTTGTACAGATCAGAACTAACGCTGTGTGCGTGTCCGTCCCGTCGTCCCACGTCTTCGACTGTCAAACTTTTATCGTCCAAATGATTCAAACTGTGAATTTATCCTCTTGAAATCACATCTGTGTGTGCTGCCTTCAAGTACAATCAGAAAAAAAAAACATTTCAGCGTCAAAAAAAAAAGGGAAATTTACAGAGCTTCTCAGTAGATGATGCTTCTTCTCCACCTCCACTCTTTCCTCTTTTGATCATTCTGTTCTTCCACCTTTTCCTCTTTCATCCCTCTCCACTTCCTTCTCCCGTCTTCTTTTCAATCCGGTCTATTTCTATCTTTTTCTCCGTTTTTCCTCCTCATCCTGCACTACTTTCACTACTTTCACTACTTTCCTCCCTTTTCTTCAGCAGTTTTCTTTCTCTTTTCTCTCCACTTCAGTTTTTTCATCCTACACCTTCTTTTCCTCCGTGTGTGTGCGTAGGGACAAACGAATCCTCTAAGATTCTATGGGATTTCCTTAAATACGTGTGTGTGTGTGTGTATCAAAGCCTTTTCATCCTTAAATAGTTCCTGAGTTCGTAAACGCAGGTCAAACAGAAACCAAGGAAGCAGATGAACTGAGCGATGAAGATTTTTCTTCCCTGTAGTTTCTTCACAAGTTTTTTTTTTTTTCTCCACCTCCAGCTTTGAACCAGACCAGAATGGAAAATTAGACTTTGTACCATTTGGTTGTGTTTTTTTTTTTTTGTTTTTTTGATTTTGATTATGAAACAACCAGGCCTCGTTAATAAAAAAAAAAAAAACGTCACACGACTATCGGCTCATTCGTTGGACAGAATTTATGAAACCCGTTGTCCTGCCAGGTCGATAATTCCACTTTTTTTTCCTGAAAATCTCCAAGCTGGTTATCAGATGTTATAAGGACCGGCCTGAATTTGACTTCCTTACTTATTTTCGAGAAAGAAATGAACAAACATCTTCAGAAAACTCGAGAAAAAACAGTAAATCATAGAAAAAAAATGACTTTTTAAAACGCTATATTGATAGTATCTTCATTTATTCATGTATTTTACCAGGCTTCAACCATCCTGCTGATAGAAATCCACTGTTTATTTAGACAATCTTCTGTAAATCATTGTTAAATTGTGTTATATCTTTGAAAAGAAGCCTCACGATGCCTTTTCTCCTGCAAAGCTGCTGCTCAAACGGTTTTTGCCTCGTTGAGTTATTCCTATAACGTGCCTTTAGGTTAGAGCTTCGATACTTTGATGTTCACTAACACTCGCTGCCTCCGGAGCCGTCGACTTGTTAAACCAATGCAGAGAAAAACGCAGAAATTTGCCTCAAAATGTTATTTATTTAACAGGCATGGAGTTGCCTTAATGAAGCTGGAAACACTTTGAAAAAAAAACGAACACGCCAATGCACTGATTTTAACGGGCGGAGAACCCCGATGACTTATTTTACTGGCCGAGAACATGTTGATCAGCGACGTTCGTCATCCGTTGTCATAGTTACAGGTTGCGTAAGAACTGAAACGTAAGTGAAAGTTCCTTTTTTTTTTATTATTTGTGTTCAAAGATCCTCTAGGGTCCAAGAAATATGAAAAAATATATATATATTTTTTAAAAAATATACAGCGACGGTAATAACACTGTAAACCACTAGAAGTTGGCACGTTTGATTTGCGACTGGCCAGAATTATAAAAAAAAAAAGTGATTTTTTTTTTTTTTCTATTATTCTTGTTGCTGCAGCAGAGAGATTTACGGTATGGAAATGTGCTGCACTACGCCTCAGTTTCAACCACAAGCTCCTTTATGCTTCTCACTGTAATAAACTGGCTGCCATAAAACTGAAATAAACAACAAGCAAACAAACTCTGGAAACTGAAGCGGATTTCAAATCCAGTTTGTGTTTTTTTTTTTGTGATTTTGACAGATTGTTAAAATCAGGGCTGATAAATGGATGATATTCGTTGTTTTGTGAGACACAGACTGAATGTATTCTAACTTCATATCCACAAAGAGCAAATACTGTGTGCACTGCATTATCAGTATCATTATTATCAATAAAACTGCATTTCAGATCACTGTGTGGTGTATTCTTTTTAGTAGAAGATGCTAATTAACTTAATTCAATTTGTTTATGCGTGCCTTTTATTTGATTTTCCATTTCAAACGTACATATTTATATATTTCTCGGAATTCCCACGTCAGTATATAAAATGGAAAATTTTAATTTAAACGAATTTGTGCGCAAATTGAAAATAGGAAATAAATGATTTCATTTTCCATTTAATTAACTAAATTTATTAGATTTTCCATCTAATTTAAACATTTTTAAATATATGTATTTATATATTCATGCCCCCATTTATTTCTCTGAATTTCCAAGTCAGTACATAAAATAGTCAAATTTAAAATTTAAAATAATTTTATTAAAATTAATTAATTGTGTGCAAACTCAAAGTAAGTAATATTTTCATTTTTCATTTAATTAATTAAATTCATTTTGTGTCTTTTTTTTTCATCTAATTTATACATTTTTATTTCTCTGAATTTCCCAGTCAGATGAAAAAAATGAAAATGGAAAATAAAATTTTAAATTTAAATGAATTTGTGTGTTTAATAGGAAATCAATGTGTTAACAGGATATTAAATAAAGGAGTTATGATTTTTAATGATATATTCTGTCATTGATTTTCTTATAGAAGGAATTTTAATAAAAATCAATGATTCCCCTTTTCGCCCCCCTTTCGAGGACCCCCGCGGGGACCCCAGACCCCACTTTGAGAACCCCAGCTACACAGGAATAAATAGGAACAGTGAATGAAAACAGCCTGTACTAATTGGCCTTTCATGGATATTACTGAAAATAACTTCAAATGTAAAATAACCGCAGCCTTTTCTTCTATATTTATGTTTTCTGCTCCTACGTTGGTGCTGAAATTTAATATTTTTCGCTCATATTTTGGGGGGGAAGAGCGCTTTAAATGGAGAACGGGTGTTTAAACGGTGACTCCATCACTCATCCAGCCTTGCAGGACTAATTTACAGCTTAGTGTCAGCTATATGAAAATAACTCACAGCCCACAGCCAATGGGAATCCAGTGCGTTCAATAGCAACTGGACGAGATTAAGTTATTTGGTTTGGAGGTAAATTGTTTTATTCAAGGTTGCACTGAATCATTTTTGTTGGCGTTTATGATTAGCAATTGGGTTTGAGGTTCCATTTAAATTGCAATAGGTTTGGTTGACTTCCATTTCAAATTGTAAAAAAAAGTAGGAGTATAAATCCACCTAGAGCTCAGTTTAATATACTTATGAAACCAGTGTTTTGTAACAAGCAAGTTTACATCCCTGGCAAAAAAAGAGGTTTGTGAGTGTACTGAAGTGTGTGTGTATGAGAGGGAAATCTATATTTAATGTAGAATTAACATGCATATTTCATGCACTGTGTGTGTGTGTGTGGGAGCTGTATCTTGAAAACTCTCTTTGACCAGTTCCTCTCCTGAGCTCCCACAAAGCCTTAATTATTACTTTGCCTTTCCACCTCTCCCCCGTTTTCCTCCTCTCATCCCGTCTTCCACTCCTCCGTCCCTCCTCACACCAAATCGCTCCCATCCCGTAACCTCTCCCTCTCCTTCTGCGTTCCCCTGTCCGGTCTCATGTTCTGTCTTTCTCAGGGGTGTTGTTATGGTCAACGTGAACTGCAGGTGAACCTCTGACCACAGTGTGTGTGTGTGTGTGTGTGTGTGTGTGTGTGTATGCAGAGTGGGTGGGCTGTGGTCGTGATCTGTCTTTGCTCTTCCATCTCTTTCTCAGTTTCTTAGACCTTCCTGACCTCCCTGTCCTCCTCCCTCCGTGTCACCTCCAATATTTCCCTCTTTATCATAGAAATTACTAATTGTTTGTGATACGCTGGCTATGATCTCGCTGCAGCTGAAAAGTCCAGACTCCAGTTTTTCCTCTCTCTGAAATTGGACGGTGCTAATCTGAAAAGCTGCATTGCACCACTCTTGATTCATTTATGCCATACGTCATTTAGATGAAACTGCTGATCAAACCAGTTGGTTCAAACCATTTTAGTTACAGATACAGTGGAGATATATAGTCGGGTCACGTCACCAAGTATCTGCTCCTTGCTTGGGTGATGGAAGGATTCAAAGGTCAGGGTTCATCAGGGTTATCATTTAACAGGAGGCTTTTATGTTGCATTGTTTGGCAATTTAAAAGATTAGTGCAGTTTCTGTAGGAAGTATGTGTTTGTAAATTGGGTAAGATATGATCATACATTGAGATAAGGAGAGATATGCAAATACAGTTATTTATGTTGAAAGTGCAGCTCTCAATCTATATATCAGTTTTGAAATTGTGTTGATAGGCCAAGTAAAACCAGACTTATAATAAATATCTGACTTTGTACTTTTTCCTGTAAAGTGGTATGAAGTGGCCACATTACTGTTATATGCTTCTATAAATAAATGAGTTTAGGCCCAGATTCTGTTCTTTTAGGTGATAGTGCTGGGATTTCCTGAGGGTCCGTGAATGCGTCTTGGAGTAAGACGGCTATGGTCCATAGTAGCCTGCGTTAGCACAAGGAATAGCGGCTAAATCAGCTAACGTCTTAGTGAGTGGTTTTTGAGAGATGTTACTATTTGAATTGTAAGTAAAGTGCTGGGAAGCAACATGAGGCGGAGCTGTGATACGGAGCTTTAGTAACGAAACTGCTGATGCTGGATAGCTCTGTGATACGTAAGTCTATAGGAATTTAACTGTTAAATATAATAATGATTTAAGCTGAGGTTGATAGGATGAGATACGCAAGCCACAGACACACAAACGAGATAATGTAGTCAAAATATTTTACAGTTTATGGTAAAACTGTTGACATATATGTAATTAGAAAGTTATGTAACTTTCTCTCTCCTCAAGCTATTCAGAGCCGCTGAAGCTAATGTTGAGCCAGAGCCTCAAGCTAACATCAACGCTGAGCTGCTAAAGCTAAAGCTAAAGCTATGAACTCACTCAAATAATTACAGTATTTATTTCATTGTTACTTTTAGATCAGATAGCGATTAGTTATGGTGTCCCTCAGGGATTAACTTTAGGGCCCTAACGCAAATGATATAGACTCTTTCCGTATCTATATGCTGATGATTCCATCTGATTAATTCAAGACCTGTTCATGATACTGAAAACATGATTAGTCGAGAAAAGTAAATAACAAAAAGGATCATTTTTTTCCCATTTTTTATTGTTTTATGAGATAATGAAACCAGAAAGATGGTTTTTCTTGTGTTTTTTTTTTTCTTCTTTACTACTTGGCCTCATGCTGTCATTGACTTAAAGTGACATCAGTAGGATCCACATCGGTACCAGCAGCCGTTCCAATACGCATTTCTTTTCTCTTAATCTCCACCAAATCCCTTCTGCACCCTCAGTCACGTCCTCCTCTCATTCATCACCCTCCCTCCTCCTAACTTCTTTCTCCTTATCCTCTTGCCTCATCTCGCTGCTATTTTAATCAGACTCACTAATTAAATAAACATGTTTTTTTTCAAAAATGTTGTTTACAGCCAACATACTGTACATAGGTGCATTCCCTAGTTTGTGTGTATTTAGGGCGGCTTTGAACGTGGAGGGTCAAAGGGCACCGTATTCACCAGACATGATGGAAAATGACTGGAAGGCAGGCTGGCAAACAGGATTGGAGTTGTTTCATTATCACCTCAAACACACACACACATATACACACACACACGCTGTTGTAGTGGCGAGGAGGCCTATAACATCAAACACTTGCAGCTAGTAAAACCGCAGTAGCCCCATCTGTAACTGTGAGTCTATCCTTCACACTGCCAAAGTTCAGACCAGTGATATCAGCTTACAAACTCTCACACACATACGCAGACATATGATATCAACTTGCAAACACTCGGTGCACACACACACACACACACACACACACACACGTGTACAGATGTGCGTTAACAGCTTGCGCCGACACCTATGAGGCCGTCCAGAGTGCAAATCCCTGCCTCGGGTTTGACTCTATATAAATGTCAGTTTGCACTGAGCTTCACCATTTGGCTTCCAACCCCGCTTTACACGAATTTTGGAAGAAATTTCGGAAAAATAGTTCATTCCGTTGTTAGATCCAGCTCCACACGACTGGATTATGTCAGATATTAAAGGAAGATGCAACTCTGGAGGTTCAGTCAGTATGACTGTACTGTATTAAGATATAAAAAGTCCATGTCTTTCAGTTTCCTTTCAAATTTGTGAATATTTGTTAGGTCCAGGTTGGACAACCATCACTTCTGAATGTGAAAAGCTGATTGTGGTCCAACCAATTCTAAGAAGGAAATGCTGGTGATAGAAAATAACGTTCTTCAGCTACTCTTAGATGGAAAAAGCTGAAGGTTTATTTACTCAGGCAGTTAAAATTGGCCATTTTTGACCTTGTTAGTCTTAATCTTCAAAAACACCTTGGGGAGTTT
The DNA here is from genome assembly GCA_030544235.1 of Lepturacanthus savala. Lineage (NCBI taxonomy): Eukaryota > Metazoa > Chordata > Actinopteri > Scombriformes > Trichiuridae > Lepturacanthus > Lepturacanthus savala. The sequence goes on from CM060483.1 coordinate 18,336,223, forward strand.
GTGGTGGTATCTAGGGGTTGAAGATGTAGATCACAACCAATTAAGCACCCAAATGTATGGGCGATCCAATGGTGATCAATGGCATTACCCTTGTTCTGTTGCATTTTAACACCATGTCAGCACCAGAAAATCCAAACTGGTTCTGTGAGATGCAGTTTTGGCTCAAAATATATGGAGCAAAACAGGGTCCAACATAAAATTAACTGCAGTAGTAATGATTCAGAGCATTTCTTGGTCCCTGTGGATCTGGAGTATGTGATTTCACCACCCAAGTGGGCAGACATGTTTACCCATTTAAAATGGATGCACATTTAAACATTTAAAAAGGACTCTGTAGTGCATGTGCAGTGCAATTTGTATGTTTCAACACTGTTTTAAGTGCATGTGTGAGCAGAGTAGCTGCCATTTCTATATATTATCTAGAGGATATATTATGTATGTATTCAGCAAATATATATCCAGGGAGAGGGCAACGCTCCAGTATGTTTCCCACCCATTGACTTCCACTCCTGCTGTTGGTAGTGCTAGATCTGGGCCTCCAGACTTGACACACACACTCCATTATAGTGGTTGAAATATAAAATATTCAAAAATATTCAGATCCTGCGCATCATCAGGAAGATAGTGAGCTCCGGTTCATCGTGCTCTAGTAAAAAACACCCTTCAGGTGGAAAACGTGAAAGAAACGAGGCCATCTGAGGACTTTGATATCCATTCTTTATTGATTTTAACACAAACGTTTACAGCAAGGTGAGGGTATGAAATGAGCCGTGTGGGTTTTATACGTATATAAAGTCTTTAGTGCTTATAATAAACACAATTCAAGGTAGATGATGTCAACGGGTTCTGCTCCACAGGCGCTGCTCAGTGTCCGGAGAAGCTGTTGCTGGGTTCTGCCTCTGTTTTCCTGCTGATTCTAAACACAAACACATTCTCATTTAATTATTATCAGATTGAACATTGAGGTTGTGAATTTAAATGTGAATTAAAATTTTTTTTATTAAACAATTTTATTTTATGAATAGAGTCCACAAAGAAGATCTGTATTATCTTACAATAAATATGAACATGAATGCTACATACATGGTTAAATTCGATATCACATATTTTATAAGGATTCACATTATACTAGATAATATTAACATAGTATTAAGCTGCTTTACAATGTGTGGAATGTTAATGACTGAATTAACCAAGGAATGACGTTGCTACACACTAGTTAGCCATGCTAACTAGTTGAGCTAGCTACCATTCTTCGTAGTAAAATGTAAAACGGTCAAAAATAAACGTTAACTTGAACAATAAGAAAGTCCAGTTTTAAAATTCTTTGAGCGTAAATACATGCACAAACCATTTATAACCATAAGCCATTTCAAGTTGATCATTTAAAGGCACATTCCATATATTACATGACAAAATATTAGCACTTAAGCACTTTATTAAATATATATATATATATATATATATATATATATATATAACTATATAACTTCATTTGGAGTAACAAGTAGTAATACTATGAAATACACCTCTGAATATAATTTGATATCACTATGAATGGGAATTTCCATCTTTTCATATGATTAGATTTTACTTTTTGCAAATCTCTCCATTGGATGTCATGTGTATTTTGTTTTCATAGGATGATATGAAAAGGAAGTCATGTGATTTCTGCATTTCCTCACCAGAAGTTGGTCTTCTTAAGTACACACACACACACACACATACAAAAATCACATGAGTACACACATACATATATTTTTTACATATTCAAAATAGTTAGCCTGTTTGTAGAAATAAAGTTGTATAGTAATTTAGTATAGTAGTTTTGCCTTGTCTTTTGTAAAAAGCGAAATGTTCCTCTAAATGATCAATATGATGACATTGTATTCAATATGTAAAACATGTGTGTACTCATATATTGATGTGTTCAATAAAGAATTTCAAAAACTGCCATTTTAACTCATCCCATAAAAAAATACAAAAAATATAAAATATATATAAATAAATATAATAAATAAATTTAAAAAATACTTCAACATACATTCAACAACAACAAAAAACCTCTAAAACCCTATTTAACCCATCTGTAATAGACTATCCCTGAGGTACTCCTCCTCTTGCAACACTTGGTGGTCTGTGGGGCGATGGTGGATCCGGACTTGTCTGACTTGGGTGCTCCAAATGGGCACCGACTGGTGCAGGGGTGGCATGAAGTAGCTACAAACACACCCACACTCATCACAATATCATTCATTTTGCCTCCACTAAGCACATCTACTTTAATTACCCAACATTACCAGTGTTATTCCGAGGTTTGAAGTTTAATTTAAAAGATAAATAGACCTACCAATCACAACGCAACAGAGTGGCTCCATACAAACCTAATATAAAGTTTCCATAATTTATTCGCAATTAACCCGCTCTACCTTTACTTCAAAATATCAGCAGAAGAAAAATCTATGCTCCTCACCATGGGCGCCGGGTTATGTTTTAAAATGGGGGAGAAAATGTGGAAAAATATATAATTGAAGGGGGTCAGGGCATCCTGCCACCTGAAAAAAAATCTAATCCTCACAGACTGTTCAAATAAACCTTCTTTCAGGCTGTTAAGGACTCATTGAGTCCTCATGATGGCTGAGGGAATAACTTTGTAATGGTCTAATATTTTTAGATAACTTTCGTGGTATGTTTTTGAACTTCACACCCACTTAAAAACTGATAAATTCACCCTTTGGCAGCCTGTTTCAATAACATACTGCTCACTTTTATCCGAAAAACCCAGCCAAAAGTGATACATTTTCAATTTAAAATGTGGCTGGAGGTATTATTAGTATTATTTTTATTCTGACTATCATCGTCTGAGGTCAGGTAATGTTTATGGAGAGTTTTATTCATTTTTTACTTGAAATGACACTTGAAATTAATCCTTAAATCCCCCATTTACTTCCATTCATTTTCAAGAAAACTACACATTGGCAGGCCAAATTCATCCTAACTTTTAGAGGCTGTAGCTCACACAATTATGGATGTTTATTATGAGAAGGATGAGGTGAAAAACACAGATTTTATTTATTTTCAAAGCCATTTCTATTTTTTGCTTTTTGGTAATTTTCATATTCAATGTTTTACTTTGTATCATTTTTTCCTTCTTTCATTGGTGTTTGGTATGCACCACAACGCTACGGCAAAATAAAACATCAAGATCTCTTAATTCATCCATGAAACTTTCATGAAACAATTTTTTTAAACAAATTTAAAATTTGTTAAATAGCATCAGAGAAAACTGACCATTTTTCATTGTTGTCTTTGCTATTGTTTAGTTTTATGTTGTCCATACACCACCAACACGCCGCTGTAAACTCATTTTTTACACGCCATGCTCCTCTCATTAGTTTTCGTGTTAACTAGCAGTGAGGAATGCAGTTTGAACAGCTCAGTGGAAAAAGCTATATAATTTAACAAGATGCTAATCATCAAATTGTTGGGCTGTTTAGTCACCGTGTAGCTGCACGCTTTGACGTCCTCCACGGCTCAGGTAGGAGAGGGTGGTATGCCCTTTACCTCATCCTTTGGTTCATCTCAAACTCGTCTGATCTGAACAGCTGCAGGGTGATGTGATGGTTCGAGAATGTCCAAACAGTTCAGACTGGAGCTTTGACACATGTAGTTTTGAAGAGACCCTGAATGAGAAAATAAGATCATAAACTAATAACCACAGATTCATTGGTGATTTATAGGTCAAAATTGGTGTGAGAGACAGAGGGAGAAGGAAAGAGATATATCCATGCACACTGCACAGATTTCTTTGGAGCTATATGGATTTTGATGTATGCAATTTCTTAAGCTTAATTTTTGTCTCACATGTGCATCAATTTCTCTCAAAAGTGTGGAATTACATCATTCCGGTGCACTGAAAAAATGGAAGATGGGGGGTTGTTCAATTTACAAATATGCAACTCGTATACATTATACAATTGATTTATATTTCTCTTCGATACATGATTAAATCTTGTAAAAGTATTTCAATCTTGAGGGATTTAAAATCTGCATGTCTCAGTCATGTAAAGAGGAAAGAAAATAGTTATGTTTCATCAGCCAGAAATGGGAAATCCCGCCTCCTGTAGGCGGAGTCAAGGACAGAAAAACTGTTGAAGTGGACTTTTCAGCGCCGCCATCTTTTTCCTCGTTGCGGATGATAGACGGTGAGTTTGGACAGATTTCCACACGGTAAAGGTTATTAAAATCTATCAAATATCTGTCAGCATTAGAGGTAGAGTGTTTACATGCAATGTTAAAAAGTTTTGGTTTTTATTTGCAGGTAATATCGATCAAAACCGAGTCAATCTTAATGCTAACGTTTTCTACCATTCGAAGGCTATGCTAATGATAGCAGCCCTTAAATATCTTCATATGTGTTTTTATGTCTAACATAATGTGTTTGGACTTGAAAATTCATAGAACATAGGTCCACTTATATTTTCAAATCTGCATTAAAGTATAGTGGGTTAAAACGTCGCCGCTCGCACCCACGAACTGGGAAATATACCCCTGCACACCGAACGCGGCACGTGCAGGCGGTGGGCGGCAAACCCATTCATTGTGTACGTGTTACCGCCGCGCAAACGGCTCCGCGATACGCGGAGTAGGGCAGCGCGCAAGGGGGGGCGCCTGCCGCGGTTTGCGTGGCGGCCACCGCGGTTTGCGTGGCGGCCACCGCGGTTTGCATGGCGGCCACCGCTGTTGCGCGTGTGTAGGGGCCTATACACCAGGCAGCTAGCGTTGCCGATGTTATAGCTAACAGCCGAAGCTCGCTTGGGTGCGCTCGCTAATGAAATGCAGCGTCTTCCCGCTGGGCGGAGTTTGTCGATCGCTAACACTAAAGCCAGCTCAACATGCGTTGAACGCTTACAGTATATGTGCTGTCAGAGATTTGCAGAAATGGAATATAAATTTCTTTCTGTAAATCTTTACTAAATTGTTGGAATACTACAATGTTTAATTTTTAAAAAACTGGGTTTTTTTCGTAAACTAAGGCAAAGGCTCTATGTTTGTGAACACTATTTGAATGCTTATAATTCATTCTTAACTAAATTGTAGGTTGCATTGACACCTTGATTGGCTGTTAGATTTATATAATAAAATAATTTTATTTCTATAAAGCTTAGGTTTGATCCAGTCTAGGCCAAAGTTTGACCTCCGCTTTGAGTGCTGTTTGAAAGGCTCTGCAGTAGTGGTGAGTATTTTTATTCAAATGCTTTTGTTGGTTTACTTCATGTGTTTGATCAAGAAGGAATGAATTCCTCAGCATGATGATGATTATGATATTAATTTAAAAAATATTGTAATTCAAAATAATATTTAATTCTAATATTCATTTGTTGTTGAAATAGACCTATTTCTGTTGAATGTGTGTGCTTGAGCTGACCATCCATTTGTTTCTCTCTTTCTCCAGTGAATGTGGCAGTGTAAAGGGTGTTCAGTAGCTGTTCCAAGTAGGTCTGAACTACTTAACCATTACAAACTCAAACACCCACATTTTGGACGCACCATCCGCTATCCATGTACATATTCTAAATGTCCATGTACATTTAAGACATGGAATGCCTTAATCGTACATCACAGTAGAGTGCATTCTACGCAAGACAATCAGACACACAAAGAGTTGTCTATATTCAGCTGTCACTTATGTGCATGCAAAAATTTAGCTAATGAAAGGGAGTTTTTTGTTCATATAAACACACATCTGAAAAGAAATGAAAATGTCTGTTGCATGTTTGTTGGCTGTAGTTTTCAAACCAGTATTTATGGAACCTTTAAATCTCATAAGAATCGCCGACACACACCTCACACATTAGCTGATTTCTTACCGGGTATTGTGAAAACAACTGCAGTAGCATCTCCATTATTAGATGATTTGTTTGCTGATAGTCAGGACAAAGAGTGTGTGGAAGGGGAAGCTTCTGGTATATCCCTAGATCAACACAAGGCACTTCCAAGTGTAATTGAACAGCAGCTTGCAGCAGCCTTACTGAAGTTGGAATATTTAGTCCATGTGCCAGGTACAGCAATTGATGAATTTTTACAAGAACTTTACTACTTGATAAACTTTGCATCAGTCCCATTATCCAGAGGTGTGGTAACTGATATACTTCAGCATCACAACCTACAAGTTGATGAATCTGTAGTTACAGAAATCACCACAGCAGTGTGTTCATCGAACCCCGTTCCAAAAGCAATTGAAAAAGGCGGCCCTCTTAGCACTTCATATCAACGTAAACAGTATTATAAGGAAAAATTCTGTGTTGTGGAACCAATTACTTACATACTTGATCATAAAAAGAAACACACATTTCAGTATGTTCCACTGTTAGAATCCTTGCATCAAATTTTAAGTAGCAAGGTCATTCTCGATAAGATAATTGAAAATCATAGAGGTCAGCAGGACGTTGAACTTGACCCATCTCTCGAATTCAGGTCACCTGAAGATGGTTTGCATTTTAAAAAAAACAGCTTCTTGAATGCAGAGGAGTTACGAATATCACTGCGTTTGTATGTGGATGATTTTGAGACCTGCAACCCCTTAGGCACCTCTCGGAAAAAACACAAGCTTTGTGGTGTCTACTGGATACTAGGTAACCTGCCACCAGGCTCCCACTCATCTTTATCATCTATTTATCTTGCTGTACTTTGCAAAAGTGGTCATGTAAAAACATATGGTTATGACAAAGTCTTGGAACCCCTTCTTCAAGATCTTAAAACTCTTGAGGACCATGGTTTGTATGTGCCTTTATTAGGTAAGTCTCTTAAAGGTACTGTGTTGAGTATTGTGGCTGATAACTTAGGAGCACACGGTATTGCTGGCTTCTTAGAAAGTTTTTCTGGTGATTTCTTCTGCCGCTTTTGCACAGGAAAGAGTTGTGAGATCAGGAGTCACTGCGTTGCATCTGGTGCTTTCAGCCTTAGAACTAGAGAGGACCATGCAGATCATGTAAAATCAGCTTGTGAGAACAATACACATTGCTTTGGAGTTAAGAGAGAGTGTGTTTTCACCAAAACTCTGTCACATTTTCATGTTGTCTCCGGTTTTCCCCCTGACGTTGCTCACGACATATTTGAGGGTATTGTGCCTGTTGAGCTGGCTTATTGCTTGGCATCAATGATATCAAAGAGGTTATTTACATTAGATGACCTGAATAAAGCTATACTGGCTTTTCCCTATAAATGGTCAGACAAAACAAACAAGCCACATATTGTACCACAGAGTTTCTTGGGTCGGAAAACTATCGGCGGCAACGCTCATGAAAATTGGAGCCTACTGAGGTTGCTCCCATTCGTGATAGGACCTCTTGTGCCAGACAATGAGCCAGCATGGCTTGTGTTGATGGATTTAAAAGATATTGTGGAGTTAGTTGTTGCTCCTGTGCATACAGATGAATCCATCTCATACCTTGAAAGCAAAATTGTTGAGCACAGACAGAGGTACCAAGAGCTGTTCCCTGGTGTCAGACTTCTACCCAAACACCACTATCTTGAGCACTACCCACAGATGATAAGGTGTTTTGGCCCTCTAGTTGCAGTTTGGACAATGCGATTTGAAGCCAAACATAGTTTCTTTAAGAACATTGTGAAACACACAAGTTGCTTTAAGAATGTACCTTTGACTTTGGCTTCAAAACATCAAATGATGATTGCATTCCACATAAACTCACCGTCCTATGGTACGTCTAGGCTAGATGTATCTAATGTATCCACAGTTCCAGTTGATGTACTGAAGGAGGAAATGGCTGAGGCTATAAAGCTAAAATGCCCTAGAATTTCTGAAGTGCATCTTGCCAAGAATGCATCAAGTAGCGGCATAGCCTACAGCAATGGTATGATAGTTGCCCATGGATCAGCAAGTGGATTACCAGAGTTTGCTGAAATTATTCAGATGTGTGTAATAAATGATAGGTTGTTCCTCATTGTGAAAGTTCTGTGTGGGTGGTACAGTGAACACTACAGAGCCTTTGAGCTAAGCTTGTCACCGTCCAGAGAAATAAAACTTGTGGCACTCAATGAACTTACTGACCCCTATCCACTGGCCTGTTATGCGGTTGGCTCAAGCCGTATGGTGACCTTAAAAAGGCATATCATCATAAAAGGTTGGTTAACCATCAAAGTGGTGATTAATAGTAGGGTTGAACAATAATCAAAAAATTACTGAAATCACAATATGGCCTACTGCAATTTTCACATTGCAAGAAGGCATAGTATTTGTTAAGGCTAAATGTGTCAAAATATTTTTAAATTTAAATATAATGGTGCTGCGGAGATGTCCTGTCTGCACCATAATTATGTTAATCATTTTAATGAAAATGAGAATGATGTAAAAAAGATAATTCCCTTTAATACCACAAATCATATCGCAATATCAGTCAAAATAATCACAATGAGATATTTTTTAAAAATTGTTCAGCCCTAAGGGTTCTCTTTTGGACATGCATGCAATATTAAGTTTGATGGTGGGATACAAAAACATGTAATGTGCATGCTGGGTTCTATGTTTGTTTGTTTTTTGTCTCAAGATATTTGTCTTTGCAGTCTGTCACTCTGCCTGTCTGTATCATCATGCCTATTTTTTCTACGCATTCTGGGTGTAATGTTGTGCTGTGTTGTCTATGGGAGTTTTTGCCAAACATTCTCTGAAATCTTTGTCTTTGGGTCACATCCTAGGATTCTCATTTTTATCCACCCGTCTAGTTTCCAAGTTGAACTTAGTTATTACAGATGGATTTTATCAGCTAGTGGTTGGCCAAACTACAAATGAAAATAGGGTTAGAATCAATTCGCTGGCTACAGTGTATCTGACTGAGTAATTTGAAAATGAGAAACCTAACATCCTGTTCAATCAATGAATGTCTTTACGCAAGAAAAAAATTCTGATTAACATATAACAATAAGTCACAATCTTTTTTTTTTTAACCGAACTCTCATTCTCATTTTTCTTGTCTTTGCAGACTGAGACAGAAGAATGAATGCCCCAGCATTTCTCAAAGTCATCCTTGGTGACGACAGCAACCAAAGGATGACTTTCAAAGATGGACTTCCTGGATCTGTTAATGAACTTGTTAGTGAGGTACAAAGACAGTGTGGACTCAACTTTAACTTCAGACTTCAGTTTATGGATGCACTATTTGGAAACGAGTTCATGAACCTCACTTCAATGGATGAAGTACAGGATAGAGGGACAATCAGAGTAATTCCCATGATGGATGCCTCAACTCCCCAGTGTGCTAATATCCCTTCCACCTCAGCTACTGCACTGTCCCAGCACTCGCTTGATGAATCCTTATCCCTGTCCAGTGGATGTGTTGACACTGACATACTCTCACCAGAGTCAGGGTCATCCAGCTCACGGTCATTTTGGCCCAGCATCTTTCATGTTCCTCAGTTTTGTTATGATGCTGAGTTGAAACTTGAGAAGGGCAATGCAACTTACAGGGAAAAGGGTACTTTGCTTACTCCAGATCCTAAACTGAAGTCAAACATTCTTGAAGGCTTAGTGCAAGAAATAGTAAAGTACAAAGTTTATGTTACTGACAAAGAGTTCAACACAGTTGGAGAGGCCCTCATCTCTAAGCATCCTTGTTTGACTGAGAGAGGCTCCCTTACTGGATATGCTGGATGGAAAGGTAGCTTGAAGAATAAACTGGCATTCTATCGCACTCAGCTGAGAAAGCTTGGGTGTCCTGAGGTTACAATAAACTCTCTCAAGCACAAACCAGAGGGCAAATCGAGCGCTGCTTTCGGCATTAAAAAACCAAGAAGGTCTGAAGTGAACTACTGCCCCCCCTATCCTACTGGAGAATCTGAGAACAGCCTTGCGAGTGTGAGACTGGAGCTTCTTTCAGATGTTAAGAAGAAGAACAACAAGGAGGTGGTGAGGATGAAAATGGAAAAGACATTTGCATATAGGAGACATGAAGTGGTTCGTGACACACCAATGATAGAAGACTTCCAGGCAAGATGGCCAGCACTCTTTGAAGTAGGCGAGGTATGTGATTTATGAATTTACACACACACACACACACACACACATTATAACGAGCTAAAATCAAAGCTGTCTGTATGAATCCCAACCGTTGAGCCATGTATCTTAATTTTGCATATTCTTGCAAACTTAACTGCTGGCTGCTTAGCAGCCCCCCTCCCAAACTAAATCAATCCTGTTTTGAATTTATTATTATTTTTTAAATGCATATATATTTTTAAAGCAATTCCTTAGTAATGGAAAAGAACTGATGAGTAGTAGTATCCTAATAATGCCCATCCCAAGTCATAATCCAAGTTCAACTCTAAAACGGGACATTCTTTACAACTTGTCACAAGCAGGTGGTAATCCACTGGTACTGTTGAGATAGGATTTTGAATTGTACTTGTACATTGACGGAGAAGCAGCAAGTTGCTGCTGTAAAACATTTTGAGAGGATAAATATTTTAACTACAATCATGATATAAGACTACTAGAAAATTAAGTAATAGAATAATGACAAGGCACCTATGTAATTATTCTGCTACTGTACAAATCTAATTTAACTTAAGATCACGGTTGGTCGTGGTAATTTGATTAGTGTTATTTTTCCTTTTTTAATGAATGCCTTTCCAAATGACTGCCATATAGCATGTTGATGTCTTAATCATTCTCGTTGTCAGATAAATGCGGAATTCAAGCGCATCACCACAATGCCCCTGCAGTCCAGATTTCTTTCACAGTTGGATGTGCACTCAGAGAAATTGATCAAGCTGTTTAAAAACAGAGGAGGACAAATGGGCAGTCGCCTAGAGAGCATCATGGCACCCATGGCTGAAGTAAGGGGGGAATAAAACTTTGCTGATGTTACATTTGATTGAAGGAAAAGGAGCTCTAACAAAACAACTTATTCTGCTTATCCCCCTTGACTAGGATGATGATGTTGATTTGGGCCGGGAATGTGTGATCAAGGCACTCTGCGTGTACCTCAATGAGGACCCAGAAAACCTTGTGAGAGAGTATGTGGTGAGTATGATTGCTGAGGTTCAGTGTGTCCGGATTTTATCTTTCATGTTTTGTATAAGCTCCAAAACCTCTACTTATTGAAATTCCATTAGTCAGCCAACTAGTCGGACATCAATATGGTAGTGATCTTATTAATATCATAAGGGTGATATCAAAATGGGTCGGAGTGTGAATAACCAATTTTAGACTTAAAAGGCAAGTAGACTAGAATTATTTATTTACGATTGAAAAGTACACTGTGGTAGAGCTGTAACAATTGTTATGTCATTAGAATTAATTGTTTCAGACATTTTTACAAGAAACAATACAAAATGTTGGCTATTTCCAGCTTTTCAAATGAAGAAGGATGACTTCCTTCGTCATATATGATGATTATTTGAATATCTTTGAGTTTTGGACTGTTGGTCGTATAAAACAAGCAATTTGAATATGTTACCAGGGAAATTATAATAGCCATCTATGTTCTGACATTTTATAGGTCATACTGTTAATCGAAAAAATAATCATCAGATTAAGCATTAATAGAAAGTGATTCATTTTCAGCCATACATTATGATATGTCATTTAAAAGACATACAACATACCAATATTCAAATTCATAAACATTCAATGACAAATCTTATACAAAATATAGGAAACATTTTACAGGTTTGGAAATTGTTGTTAATGCCATTCAGCTTTCAAACATGTTTCTTCCCAATGTTACTATTTTTAGGAAAAAAATTTAAGCAATTTAAAAATGTTATTTGAGTAGCAGACACTAAAAATATCAGGACAGAGATTTTTCATCATAACCTGCTTATATCTCACTATATAACTCATATGCATTTTAAAAACAACTATGCTGAAATATTAGCATGTGAAAAACTACAACCTGTGTTGTTTTATTAGAAATATTGTATTGATAGTGGTCCAAAATGATGTGGACATGCATAGGTTTTAGTCACATTAAAATTTTCTTGGAGGACACTCGGCATCCCTCACCCCACCACCACAGCGCCTAAGCCCTCCAGAAAACTAGAGAAAACAAACCTAACCTGTGGTAACAGTCATCTGAGAGTTTTTGTTGACCTACTCCTGGTATTTGAGGCTTTATCTTGACCTTTGAACTGTCTCTTATTTTAGATTGCTCGCCTCAGAACCTGTCCTTTTTTATTCTACAACTTCACATTTCTCACCATATCTGATGAAATTACTCAGTGCAGTGTATTATACACATACGACATGTAGTGTTTTTGTAATCTCACTTTGTTTCATTTTGTGAATATACATTCTGCAGGCAGCAGATGAAGCCCTCATCCAAGCTTCCATTGAAGAGACCACATTGGGAATCTACATTGTCAAACAACAAGATAAGCCAGACGACATCGGGATTGTCCTCGAGGGCCATATTGTGTTGCAGGAGTTAGATAATGTACCATTAGCTGCTGCCATGTTGTTTGGCCTGATGTATGCATTGAACCTCAACTACCCTTCTGAACTCAAATACACTTTCGAAGTGCTGCAGAAGGTGGTCATGGAGCTGCAAGGAAACACTCTCTCAAAGAAAGCCCAAGTCCTCAAAAACAGACTCTATCAGTGAACTACTGACTCGTGTCCTCCTGACTGGTGAAATTCCTCTTCCCTCTTTCATCAGTGATGTTCAGCATTCAAAAGCTATCCAACTTCAGTCTATGCGTGTGTTCACCTCTACCTCTTTTACTTTGACTTTTTGTGTGGCAGGATTTGTGAATGTTTCAAGTGCCTTCTTAGATATGATAGTTGTTAGTTGATAGTTGTTTTTTTTATGTGTGATTTTGTAGTGATAATAGATACAGTTTTATTGCTTTTCTTGATAATATTTGACCAGTTCTACCTCATACTTATTCTAAAAGACATTTATAAAAGTGATATAATAGGAAGTATATAAGAACTATTTGCACTACATTATTCTAAATTTAACCCGTTGGTTTCTTTTTTGTCATAAAAACTGTTTTTTGGTTTTGTTTTTTTTGGAAAAGCCAAAACCTGTTCTAATCCTTACAAGAGTGCAGTTTATTGGTTGTACAAAATTGTTACACCAAATACAGGTCTTGTGATTCAGTAAAGATGTGTGTTTGTTTATTTCTGCGTGTGCTCTTTTATGTTTTTAGTAAATGTTGTATAGGCTGGATCAAATGGAGGGATGTACACATACATTTATTAATTTACAAATCAGTTGACAAAAGTAATTGTAACATGTACAAAATGGATAATCAAAGTATGCAAAAGTTTATAACTCAATAGTGTCTGATTTACCTGTGGAAGTTAGGTTGACTTCACATAAAGTTATGTTGGTACAACTGATGATAATTTAATAACATTAAAGAAAAGCATTAACTTAACATAAAAAAAATCATGTTACTTTAGCATATAACAATTGAACAAACTTAACATTAATTAAATGTTTTAAATATAAAAAAGTCATGTTGGTTTAACATAAAAAATCATGTAACTTTAGCATATAACAATTGAACAAACTTAACATTAATTAAATATTTTAAATGAATATAAAAAAGTCATGTTGGTTTAACATAAAAAAATCATGTTACTTTAGCATATAACAATTGAGCAAACTTAACATTAAATAAATGCTTTAAATTATTATAAAAAAGTCATGTTGGTTTAACAAATGATAATGCAATGTGTAGCACATGAATATATCATTATGAGTAAACATAACTTTAATATGTGGAACCGATGTACATATTTTTTTCATGTAAATCCAACAGACTTTTTTTTTCAGTGTGTCTTCTTGGAGCATTTCCAGAACATGATGGGGTTATGTTCAACATGAGAATATGAGGTTTGAAAAGAAGAGGTTTCTTGGCTGCATCATCTCAGACAAAAGTTGCAGGAACTAAAGGAACCAAGAGACTTTGGAATGACCTTGGTATGGCAAACCAGTTAGGGAGGTTCTGTCAAAAGACCAGTGGTACTGGGGTTGTGAGCAACAAAAGACATTTAACAGTCTCAAACATGAGATCTCATCTTCACCAGTCCTCCAACTTTACAACTCTAACAACCCCCTGAGAGAATCAGTCGACACCTCATTGTACAGATCAGGGGGAGTAATGCTACAAAAAGACAAAGTCGCATATGCCTGAAGGTCAGAGACGGAGACAGTGGGGTTGTCCAAGTCCACCAGCACCAGTCAGGCACTACTGGCTGTTAATGGACTTCTCCTGCTTGGCTAGTTATACCAGGGACAGAAGGGAGTGGTAAAGTGTAGCGATGGTGCTAGTCGACAGTTTGGTGGCCTGGATGAAGCAGCCAGATAAACTGTACCTAGCTAGTCCCTAATTCTGTAGAGTCTGTCAAAGAAACATCAAATGCAAAAGAGCCTTTGTTACCCCCAAAGGTACCAGATAAGCCTTGGAATATAGTATGTGCAGACCAGCACCTATTCTGTAATGGTAGATTATTTCTCCAGATTTTCAGAAATAGCACAGTTCAGACCTAAAGATGTGATCCTTCACCTTAAATCTTTGCATGACACGTTGTTCAATACTCAAGAGATACTTGTGACTGACAATTACCCAAAGGTTTTCCAGAGATGCAATGGAGGATTTTGCAGGCAACTACGTCTTTGAGCATCCAACTAGCCATCCTAAATCAGCATAGTGGGTATTAGGGGATTGCACATGAGTGGAAAAAGCAAAGACCGTAAATGTCAATGGAACATTGTTTGCACAGCATTTGTAAAACCTACTAGAGAACTGGTATTGATCCTACTGAGGCTGGAACTGCTCAAAAACATAATGGATTATCTGTAGAATTGATATTTTGGGATCGATCCAGCCGCCCCTGATGTAAGTATTTTATTTAACAGTTTATAAATTTGAACATACAATCCATATATGGTCAGTACCATCTCTCAACTGGCATTTACCCGTCAACAAAAGCTCTGTATTATTTGCTTATACCAATTAAAAATATATATATTTTTAAATTGCAATTTTGTGGTTCAGCCATTTCACGAACCATTAGAAAATAAATCTAATCAATAAATTAAATTGAAAGAAATGTCCAGCCCTTATAATTATAATTTTTGCTTGGTTGACGTCTTTTGACTCCACAAATCACCAAACCAATAATTACTCAGAGGTCTGGCTACACGTCAGTCAGCTGTTTATATCATTTAATAAGTTGTAAAGTGGAAAGAATCCGACAAAAACTTGTATTCTTATTTATCTCATTTCTACGACAGTAGAGGGAGATATTTAAGGTGAAGAAAAGCAAAGTATTTATTTGTCTAATTATTTAAAAAAATAAAATTATATCACAATCCTACAATTGGTTACTCAATCACTGGAGCAGCTATATTAGGGATCTATTATTTCACAGGTCTTGGCTCCATAATTGACATTCAGGTAAAAATATTAGCGAACAAAATGGTTCGAATCATTAGAAACATTTAAAAACCATCGTGGCAGATTAAAGAGTTAACATGGGTCTAAATATATCCAACCTTCATAGATAGATTTCCTCTTGCGTGCCTTGAAAACATGATGCATCTTAAGAGTTTTCCTGTTTTGATGGTTTCTCCTGCATTTTTGTTCGCCCAAATCTGCCTCGAAGGATTTCCATTCTAAAATGTCGAGACAAATTCCTGAATTTTCCCAAGATACGTTGTCTCCGCACATTGTGGCTCTTAGATGCCCTGACCTACGCCAGGAGTTCAAATAACCAACAAAAGAAGTTAAGACTGAGCAGGACTGAGCTGGAGGGAGGAAGAGGAGCGTGAGAGTAAAAAACGGGACGTCCACATTATTCTAAAGGGACTTTTAAAGGAAACGACTCACTCGTTGTGAAGAAAGGTAGGTGTTAAGTCACAGGCGCCCTCACACATCTTCAAGGTCATCTTTGAAGGATGTCATTCCCACACACACTTAAAAACTGTCCCTGTCAAAGAGAGGCTCCTGCCATCTAGCAAACACACTCAAACTGCCTGTCCATTTCCTGTGCGGGACAGGAAGTTAAACAGGTCAAGGAAACAAAGGTAACTGAAAAACGCCCATTACTGTGTGTGTGTGTGTGTGTGTGTGTGTGTGTGTGTGTGTGTGTGTGTGTGCGTGTGCAGTGTGGGAGCTGTATCTTTGTCCTGTCTCACAGTTTCCCCCCTCAAATTCCCCCCCAAAAAACAATGAGCGTCTTTGTTCGGCCTGGAATTGCCTTAATTCTATTGTGTGTGCTTGTGTGTGTGGCGGAGGGGGGGCTTCATCACACTTGACAAACACACTGGGTGAAGTGGGGACGTTATGATAAAAATTAGCATTGCTGCTAATAAGTTTCGGGCTATTAGTTGGGAACTTTTAGTCTTTTCAACCTTTGACAGTGATGAGGCTTGTGTGTGGGTGTGTGTTTGTGTATATGCGTGTACGGGGTCTTCATCACACTTGACACACAGTGAAGTGGGGACATTATGATTACAAACTAACATCGGTGCCAATAAGTTTTTAATTTAGCCTTTTCAGTCTTTGAGGCTGACAGTTAAAACAGTGATGAGGAGCGTGTGTGTGTGTGTGTGTTTGTGTAGGTGTGTGTGTGGGGCCTTCATCACACTTGACACATACTGGGTGAAGGGGGGACATTATGAGTATGAATTAGCATCAGTGCTAATTCATGTTTGTCAAGTGCTTCATCACACTTAACACACTGGGTGAATTGAGGACATTATCACAAATTAGCATTGGTCCAATAAGTTTCAGGCTGTTAGATGGGAACTTTTTAACCTTTGAGGCTGACAGTTAAAACAGTGATAAAGTATGTGTGTGATTTTTTTCTGCAATGGACAAAACTACACTTAGAGTGGCTGTAGCTCAGACGTAGAGCAGTCTTGCCAGATGCATATTTGGACAATTATTATAATAATTAACTTAAAATGCAACACATTGTTAGAGATCTCCAACCTTTTAGTCTTGACATCTTATAAACAGCAGCATGTAGTTGGGTCAAATTTAATATGAGCTCTACCAAATTGTGATTTTTTTTTTCCCCAGGTGGTCTCATTTCAATAAAAGATCCAATATTTCACCAAAAATCAGAGAAAAAGTCCCAAAAGTTAAACCATATTTGTATATCAGAAGTTTGTTTGTTCCATCTTCCTCTCACATTTACCATCTCACAACACCTCGGATTTATCTGCTGACCCTTTGGAGGGGCCACTGAAACCACTAACCTAGCTAACTGTATATAAATAAAATAAAATAAGCTCCGCCTCCAGCGGCTCCACAATGAGGTGATGTTGAAATTGTCCCATCTTGCGGTGGTGCCCGAATTGTTTTATGTGTATTTTTTAAATGTCTTCTGTTTATGCAGCGTTTACACTATTATAACCCACATTGCCGTCTGTATTATTTGACATGTATCTGTGTTTGTGTGAGTTTTTTTGTGTTTGGGCTTCCAGTGCTTTCTGGTGGTCACGGTTACACAATATCCCCTTGTGTTGTAGAGAGCAACAATAAATGGTAAAGTAGGCTTTGTACAGTGCTGATTGCTCTATAAATCCAAAGTGCACACAGTAATTGTCAGAACAGCTCATTGTTCTTTGTCTTACATGTCACAGCGTGGAGCTCTTTATCATTGTTACGTCATTCACCTAACAAGCCCACTTTTGCGGTTTGGCAAATCCTAAAATTCGTGTTGGTGACACTTCTGAGGGGAATGAGGACTTGTCATAAAAAGCTGGTAGTTGCCCTCCAAACCACCTTTAGCTCACTTCCAAAACTGTTTAAAGTCAATTTCAGGTCAAAACTGTGTGCAAGAGGCCGAGTCAAGACCAAAATTTCAATAATCTAATTATATTGTAGACCAGGGATGTCAAACATGTGGCCTAGGGGCCAGAACCAGCCTGCTAAAGCGTCAAGTCTGGCCCACTGGATGGACCAGTTCCTATTTCTTCACAGAAATGTGAAGTCAGAAAGCATTTTTCTGGGGTCAACGGATAAAATATTTATGTTTTTTTTTTCATAAATGGTTTATAAGGCAGGAGACAACTTCACCTGCTTCTTCAAACAGTGACTAAATGCTTTGAATTGAATTGCATGCGGACTGACTGAAATGTGGGTTTGTGACAGACTTGGAGGTCAGAGAAAAACCTTTGATGATGTCGAAAAAACAACGGACATGAGGCAGGCGTGAGGGGAAAACTAAATAGTCAGTTTTAATGGGTTCCAGGCCTGGACAACAAAAAATACTGAAAATAAACTTCAAAAACAAAATGAAACAGGAAGGTTTTGGCCTGCAGCCAGCCGAGCCTCCTCCCCTGCTTGCAAAGGAGAATCTCTCGCTCTGCTTCCCCCTTTTAACAACTCCCAAAGCTCCACCTCTGCAGGGCAATTAACCAATTAACCACCCCAAGGTGCTGCCAATGTCCTAATCAGTGGCCTCTGGCCCTCTGTCCCTGGTAAGACACACAAGCATACAATAAGCATGGTAATTTCACATATATAGGCATATAGTCACTTAGTGAGAATATTGTTGAAATTGCACTTTCTTTCTTATGTCATGTTAATTAATTGTGTAGATTGTATTTCTTTACATAGGAGGGGAGAACATTGTAGCTGTTATTATTTAAATGTAATGATTTTACTGGTCCAGTCCACTTAAGATAAAATTGTGCTTTATATGTCCCTATCCCTAATTAAACTGAGTTTGACTCACCTGTTCTATAAATATTTCTTTTTATCCTGTTGATTCAATGCATTGATGAGTCAGATGTATTGTTTCTTTAAAATAAGCATAGCATAATTTAATAAATTTAATAGAAAAGAAAAAAACTTGTATTGAAGAGCAAAGCCATGAAACCAGTAATTCTTCAGTAAGCAAATTGTATTTTAAATTGTGAACATTAACTTATGTTAGCAGTGCTAATGCTCGCTAGTTAATGTCCATGTCTATTCTGATACAGCTCAACATTACATATAAATATATTTTTGTTTTCTAGATCAACATACTGGCCAAACAAATCCATTTTGCCCCAATTTCCACCTTGCACCTTTTGCAACATTAGGGCATTAAAAAGGACAGGGGTTGAAGCTTGGCTAGTGACAGGTGGCAATTAATACAATTAACCAACTGCTAACTGCTCTAACATTGCTAGAAATACAAATAATTTAAACTTTTTAATTTTAAGCAGGAATGTTTGGAACTATTTTGAAAAAGAAAATAAAAAGAGCATTACATGCAGGTTGTGTCAGACTAGATTAGCATTAATTCACACTGGAGCAACGCATAACCACATACGATACAGGCATGTGGATGCTAACCTACACAGAAAGCAAGCTAGCAGTTTCA
This sequence comes from Lepturacanthus savala, assembly GCA_030544235.1. Lineage (NCBI taxonomy): Eukaryota > Metazoa > Chordata > Actinopteri > Scombriformes > Trichiuridae > Lepturacanthus > Lepturacanthus savala. Next base: position 18,355,577 of record CM060483.1, read on the forward strand.
TTGTTAGCAGTACAACAGCTAGCTTGGCACAGTGTGGTAAATAGCATCTAATAGCTCTTTAATTTTTAATAAAAATGTGTTAAAGTGTGACTGTTTTCCCACTGTAGACTAGTCAAAACTTTTCTGTAAAACTCAGAGAATTTACCTGCTGGTGATGGGCCTTAAATGGACTTAAATGTGGAATGTGATGTTCTGTTATAGGTAAAAGTTGTGCACTGCAGGTTTAAGCTGCTAATCAATTACACATGAACGCTCCTATCAGACACAAAGTATTATTCCAAGCTGAGCATTTTCTTTTTAAAGATTTCTGAAAAGATGTCTGAAGGGGATCTTTAATTTGATCAACATGTCCGCCGTTCTTCTTCACTCTCCTTTTACCCAAAAATGATGACGAATATTAAACGTGGCGTTGTGAATCCTCTGAGCCCTTAAACAGACACGCAAATTTCCGCTCCAGACGTGTTTGCCGCTCACGGCGGTTGATAAATATGTCATGTTGTGTGTAAATCCGGGTACCACCGGTAACTGCCAAATCAACCACGACTGAACCTTTAAGGATAATAACTTATTTCCTCATTTCACAAGATTTCATGGGAGCCTTCTGGGTCTCTTCAAGAAAAGCGGGCCACCCTGCTCTCATTATTCCCCCCATTTACCTTCTTTTATACCTCGTACTATATTAAACCCTTCCAGACTCTTCAATGTCACAAACTTTATTGATAGCGCTAGATGCCAGCAGCCCCGGACCACCATGCCTGTTAGAGGAGGAGGTCGCTCCTATCTGCGTGTGTTTGTACATGTGTTAATATCCCGGCGAGCATGCTCGCGGCGAGATGGCGCGTCCAGGTTCAGGGGGTCTATAACTCTCTAAGTGGTTTCTGTCTGAGGAGAACCGGTGCCAACGAGGAGAGACAAGCCTCGGCTTAATATTTTCATCCGCTCATGTTGCGGTTAGCTTCCCCGCGCGCATGTGTGTGTGTGTGTCATCTCCTACCTTGCGCTGAAATATTAGAAGCCTGCATAATGTGGGCTTCGGAAAGCAGTTTCCAGCCAAAAAGAATTCAGAATCCATTAAGTTCAATCCTTTATTCCTCTTCCTCAACCTTCTTCTTCACAGTTTTATTTCTGTTTGAAATGGAATAACTCATTTCTTTTATTCCTTGTGCTCTTAACGCTAATTGCATTGCTCCTTCTTTCCTTATTACACTTATAATTACTTTATTGAAACGATCAGGTCATGTAATTCCTTAATGCCGGGGCTTATAGCGGTGCACTAAAAGTTAAATCAGTATAGACTAAGTGTTTGGATTCATAATGGCTCGGGAATGATGTAAAGGACCAATCAAAAGACCGGGATGGTGGCCAAGCTTCGTGATGTAACATCCTGCTGCGTGATCCTTTTTATTCGAATGCAGCTTTCTTTTCTTTCTTTTCTTTTCTGCATTCTTGAGTTAATGTTAAACACACCGCTCGGTAAAACTCACCGAAAAAGGAGGTCCTAGAGAGGAAATGGCCAAAACATTATTCCAATATGGTTTTATTGCCGCGATTATTAGATTTCATAAAATAAATCCATTTTAACAGAGTTTACCGCTTGTTTTCTCTGCCTGTTGCTGTTTTATGTGTGACTGTGTGAGTCCTCTCAAACTGTAGCCCTTAATCTGCAGTGTGTGTGTGTGTGTTTCTTAAGCGTTTAATGACTTTGTGACGTGTTAGCATGTTCAAAGGCGTCCGCTATAATAGAACTATACATCGGTGTTAATTGATCTCGGCTCAGTTTCCACCAGTGACCACTTAGCTTCAAAACTATTTCCCTTACTTCAGCATGAGCCTAGTCTACTCTAATCTGCTGACCCACTGTGTGTGTGCGTATGTGTGTGTATGTGACAGCAGGGTATTAGCATGTATTTTCCACATGCATGTGTGGAGGCGTGTGTTTCCGTCATGCCTTTCATTTTTAATTACACGTCTGAACAATATTTCCATGTCTCTGTATTGTCTTCATCCTGTCAAGCTGCGCTTGTTGTTTTAAGCCTTTAACTAGTGCAATTTTAAAGTTTTAAAGAAGCTTTAAAGAACCTTTTTTTTTTTTTTTTTTAGCATTCTTAATTCAGTCAGTGGGTTACAGTTAACTTGAGCTATGGTTATAGTTAGATTAGGATGTCTAATAGGAGGTAAATCAATTTATTGATGAAGTCATGTTGCCTCTGCACTCATTAGCTTGTTAGCATTGGCCCATTACCGGTTTAACTTTTTTAAAACAAAATTCGAAAGACCAGTATGCTAGCAAGTTAGCAACCCAGTGGTACTTACATGATGGACAATCCTGCAAATATATGCGTACCATACTTTGTGTACTAGCTAGCTGAGAATGTCTGTTTTTTTGTGCAATATCTACATAGGTGTATAGAGGCCCATTTCCAGCAACTATCACTCCAGTGTCCAATGTTCCATTAAAACACTGGAGTTATGACGGAAGGCTAATGGATGACTAGAAAACCCTTGTGCAATCATGTTAGCACAGCTGAAAACAGTTTAGCTGGTTAGAGAAGATAGAAAACTGACTTTTCTTTGACAAAATCAAAGTTTGAGGGAAAAAAATTATCATTTCAAACAGAAATCATTATTTCTAACCTTGTCAATTTTCTCCTTTTATAAAGTGTAACTTTGGTTGGACTAACACGATTATTTGATTTTTTGTAGGTGTCACGTAAACTTATTTATTGCCTTTACATTCTACAATCAGACTTTACTTTTTTGATATCTTTATATCTTTTTAATTAGGATTACCATTCCATGTTTCAAAGCTTGCGATATTCACCTGAGAAAACACCTGAGATTTGATGACAATGAGAGAAATTCAGACAGCTGCGGGCTTTACTCTTTAACAAAGTAGTAATTGAAAGGCAAACCCTCCACGTTGTGATTTTTTTTTTTGCCTTAATCTAACCAGACATTAACCACATTTTTACAGTTCATCATAAAACAGATTTATTCTCTTACAGTGATTTGTTTTGCTCCTGCCTGGCTCCTGGCTGCACATCATTATTTATAATTCAGGAGTTTAATTTAAAGGACTTCTTGGTGTGACTCAACCATTGTGTGTGTGTGTGTGTGTGTGTGTGTGTGTGTGTGTGTGTCAAGGTGTGGAACATTTCATGTACGCAGAGAAGCAATGAGATTACAAGGGCCATTGTGGCTCAGAAACCTCCCACTGTGAGTGTTATGACTCTGACACATGTGGCCAGCGCACACACACACACACACACACACACACACACACACACACACACACACACACACACACACACACACACACACACACACACACACACACACACACACACACAGGATGTTTCACATATTTTAATAATTTAAAGTTTTATGGTAAATGTAGACTGTAATCATGCAGCCTGTGGTACAGTACAAGTGTGTGCATGTGTGTGTGTGTGTCGGGTCAATGTTGTTACTGTTTGTACTCTTGACTAAGGTGACCACACACACACACACACACACACAGACTGCCCTCCTGCTGTTTTAGGAGCCATGGTTTTGATGGAGCCCTCTCACTGGTTGTTGGCAGACGTCCAGCAGCCAATCACAGGCCACCGCCAATTAGAGAGCCAGAGCCAAATGTACAGGGAGCAGGGACATTTTTACATGACTTTTACAGGCTGGTGTATGTTTTTGCCATCATACATGTTATTAAATGTGTGTATGCTGAGGTTGTTTGTCGTCATGTAATTTGTTATGGGACACCCACTCGCCCAGCGTATATACGTATGTGTGTGTATGTGGAACTGCACGATTACCCATTAAGAAAACAGCATTGTATTCCTGCCAAGTACAATTTATAAGGCTTATAAGGCTCTGTGTGCACGTGTGTGTGTGTCTGTGTGTGTTGTAATCATGGACTTTGTCATAATATTCCAAATCTCACTTAGTGCTACCTCAATTCAAATGTGGATTTTTGTCTTTGGATCCTACTAGCATGAATCTTCTGGAACAAAAATCAGATGAGAAAGAAAAGATTGTAACTGTGGTTTCAGGCAGTATAATAATAATGGAAAATAATGCATGTACCCAAATATAGCCACCCATCTTGGTTTTTGGAACCATATGTGACCATATTTGGACAAGTGTGTGAAGCTTTGGAGGAACTGCACCAAGCAGACAGCTAGCAGCTAGCCACTTGTCGCTAAAAGTGGCCACAACCTTAATTATGCATAACTTTAAAGGCTCCATATCATTCAATTTTCCAGGTTTTATATCCTTAATGTGAAATATTTGTGTTTTAAAGTACAAAAATTTGATTTGGCTGAGGACAAACTGTAGCTAGGCTAGCTATATTAGCTCTTCCCAGGTAGGAGGACAATACTTGGCTTGATGATATAGCTGTTGCTGTTGACCAACCACAAAACAATGGCGCTAGCTGTATAGGCTCACTGGAGTTATGTAGGAAGATCATGGATGCCTCATGACTGTATGACTGCAACCCATCACCATGGTTCAGGACAATGTTATTAGCAGCTAGCCGCTAATGAAAGCTTGTACCCACCTGACCTGAGCCGAAACTAGAGAAATACGCAGATGAAATCATTCTGCGACACCTCATGGAGCACGCACACCAGAAACATATGCTAGGTGCTTGGGGTTTAGCTTATCATTAAAGGAATAGTTGGGTATTTTGGACATCTACACCCATTTTGTAGCAATTTCCCTCCAGACAGATTTTAAATATAATGAAGCTGCACAGTGCAGATTTTTAGTAGCTCCTTCCCAAATGGGACACACAATGGGAAGCTCATGTTTTAATCTTTGCAAGCTTTCCTGTTGTCCTGCAATTTATGAATGACTTGCTAACCGAACACTGAAAGCTATATTTGTTCTGGAACTATTTTGAAGACCACGGCACGGCTCTACTAAACCTCCGCCGCTCTGTCACAAATAGGAACGCAATGCCCATTTCCAAGACTTTCAAAGTAGATGTGAAAAATGAAAGAAATGGGAAGCATTACACAGTGAACTTCCATTATATTGCTAATCCGGTCAGAGGGAAATTACTGTAAAGCTCAATACTAGAGGGATTGGTCAAATTATGGTCTCCATGCTTCAGATATATGCCAGGAACAAGGGAAATGGGGCTCGATGTCCACAATACCAAACTATCCCTTTAACTTGAATCAGGTTTAAATAATTCCATCACGCTTTCTAGACTATCCAAACCGACTGGATTAAAAGTGAAATAAGAGTGAAATGAGTAATTTTCTCAGAAAAGTGCATCCACCATTTTACAGCTTTTCCTTTCCGAATAAAAAAAGTTGCATCACATGACAGACATCATACTTCTAATTCCATGGCTTGGCCACTAATACATTTTGTTGCTGCTCATGGGAACCTGGTCTATGAGCATTTTAGCATGGGAGTCTATGGGGATTAGTCTCATGATATCAAACAATTGGAGATCTTGAAGCCTACAATAAACATTATGTTCTTTGGTAATTTGCTGCAAATATATTTCTTTGAGATTCTGTCAGTGGACTCCTCTGTTTTCTGACTCTTGCATATTGTTTTATTATAAATTGTATATTGCATATTATTTATTATATATTGTAAAATGTGATCACACATTGCATTTAGTTCAAATACAGATTTAATGAGTATTTTATGATTCTTCTTTCTATTGAATTGATCAATTATCCCTTTTACAATGTTAAATAACTTTTTAGGAGGATTTGTAAGCAATCCATGCATAACAATGTTACAATTTTGACTTCTTCATCTTGTTTTTTTTAACAATGGACTGACCTAATCCGCACACAGAAAGACACGCCTGCATGCAAAAAGACACACAGTAAAAACCATTGTGTAAAAATGGAGGAAAGAATAAACACTGTCAATGTTTTCAGTAGCTGGAAAGTTGTCAAGTCATTATTGTAGGACTACATGCGCGCACACACACACACACACACACACACACACTCACACACACAGCAAATCTTGCTCCAGTACCAACACAAATAATGGCACAGAAAAAAAAATCATCTTCGTAAAAATGTGGAGCAGACTGCCAAGGCCACAGTCCTCCCTTTTATCACAATAAATCAAGCCCAAAAGTTGGATTTGTGTGTGTGTGTGTGTGTGTGTGTGTGTGTGTGTGGGTGGGTGGGTGGGTGGGTGGCTGTCTAAGCGCTGCCTTTGTTTTCCATTCCACTTATAAAGGTCAGAGCCCTCGGGAGTCATTATATCACCCCTGATATTAATGCCTATGAGCCGAGAATATTACACCGTGTGTGTGTGTGTGTGTGTGTGTGACATGTGTTTTTACTAATATATTTTGTCTGAAAAGTGCCGTTCATTACTTTTGTGAATGCTTGTGTGTGTATTTTTCCAGCTTCGTTTTGTTTGTGATTGCACAAGCCGAACTCTGTTTCTGGGCAGCTGAACGTACATGTGTGTATTTAATAGGACTTGTCTGTGTGTGTGTGTTTGTGTGTGTGTGTGTGTGTGTTTTATCCGTCTTGGTGGGGACATTGGCCTGAAAACATTTTGTTGAATCTATGTCTATCTCATTTAGAAATGGTGGTCCCCAGAGTGTAGGTATTTGACAGTGGACCCCATGAGGTCCGATAAACAAGTGTGTGTGTGTTTCTATGCAGCTGGCACTTGTTTCTGGAAATTAAGTTGATATTTATATTATATATTTAAGTATTTTCTTTAGGAATTACATGTGTGTGACTCTGCCCTGAATCATAAGTGAGAGCAGGACTGTTCCAGCCAAAAAAAAAAAAAAAAGAAAAAACCTGTCCCAATTTAAATCGGAATCTTGAAAAGGAATTAAAATGCTTTAAACAGCTTTCAGGTTTAATTCAAGGAGGACATATCCTGCACATTTCCAGATCCATATTTATATTATGGGGCTGTACTGGAATATCGGTGCATGATTTAAAGTTATAAACCTCCTCATTTATCTTATACTGGCTCTTTATGCAGCGCCTCACTTCAGCTGTTCCCTGGAAGGCCATTTTAGCTCCTGTCTCTTTAAGACCTGCTTCCTGATGAGCCCGCTGTTGCATAAGCAGAATGCAGCTGTAGAATATGGGCTCCATCTCAGGTAATAAAAACTACAACAATTTATGAGCATTATGTTCCATTTCTGAAAAGTCTGTTCCACTAGATGCTGCTAAATTTTACACACCGGACCTTTAATATCCCACATCCAACATCATAACAGTAAAAAAATGACAGAAAATCACCAAAAAAGGGAAAAAAAAGTCTCCGTGATACATTTGTAGCCATCAAGCAGCAGCGGGAACAAACTCACAGTAGACATCATGTTCTGCTGCCTCTAAGTGGCCAAAAAAATCAATTAATGTAGATCTGAAGATTTTAATGTCAAAGAAATGCTTTTCTTTCTTTTCTTTTAAACCTCTGAGAAAAGGATAAAAGTGGAAAGAGAAGAAGAGGGTTGATTTGGGGGTTAATTTAGTTCTTAATTAATTAGTGCTAATACCAATTCATTTGTAATTGTAAAGGAATAAAATCCACATTACTCCCACTCCCCACTACTCAAATATTCATTCAAAATCACATGAAATATGGGAATAAATTCCTGGTAATACAATATTAGCGTTTATAAAAAAGGAAAAAAAAAAGTATACAACTTCCCAAGTGTTAGCAGCAGCATTACAAACAAATATAGAAGGCGTTTTACATCCATTAGTTGACACTGATTTCATTTCTTGGACACAAAAGAATGTGTTGTTTGTCGCAGGAGTTGGAGACTGAATTGAAATTCAATTTTAAACGTAATTTACTTTAAACCAGGTGGTCCAATTAGAGCAGTTCAGATCCTACATTTAGACAAATGTTCAAATTCACAAATCTACACATAATTGATGAGGTTAAAAGGGGACAAGGGTGCCAAAAGCATTCACATTCATTTCTCAGGAAGAAGTATAAATACTAGGGTTTAAAATACCTCGACTCAAGATTTTTATTCAAGTGAAAGTGTAAAAGTACCAGTTTTAAAACTACTTAAAGCAGGAGGGCTGAAGGGTCCAATACACACTTTTATTTTCTTAACCTTCCTCTTGTATTAGGATTGGTTTTGGATTTTAAATGCATAAAAGAACTGTTAAATGTCGAAATTGACCCATAACACCATAGATGTTATTATATATAATAATATTAAAATGAAACAAATTGGTTCAAGAGATGTTCTAATACCCCTTAGAAATAGTCAGATCACACAACACCCTTTTATTTTTATATGATTCTCTTGAATCATATAATAATAATAATCTTTTACCATTTTTAAAAATTGAAATCGAGGGGTACTGACAAAAAAAAAAGAAAAAAAATAGGTCCAGAGACCTGTCTACTATCATTTTATTGAGAATAAAAAACCTGTATGAATAACAGTAGTAGAGTCACTTAACTTAACTACTTGACTGCACCTTAGTGTATATTGTTCAGTTCTATGCACATATTACAGTCTCATGTACATACTCTTCATCTTCCTCATTATATTTATATTTGTTTGTTGCATGCTTTTTCCTATTTTATTGGATTTGTCTTGTTGCAATGAACATTTCATTGACATGGCAATGTCCAATGACAATAAAGCTAATTGAATTGAATTGAATCATTTCTCAGTAGTAGACAATGACTTCAGCAAATAGAGATGCTAGTGGGATTAAATGGGTTCAATAAAGGTCATTATTTGAAACCTCTGAAAAGGGAGAGATCAAACTATCAGTAACAGGCCCAGTAGTTCATTAGGTTAATAAATTGGTCCTAACTTGAACTGAAAATGGAAGATTGGAGAAAAAAATAAATGACATCACAAGTTGGGAATTTTACCTGAAGGAAAACTGATCCCTGTTATCTGTGATGTTCCCTCACAGATTCCTCTCCATCAAAGCAACATCCCCAAACGGCTGCAGATTCAAGGCGAGGCCAAGGATTTGGTGAAGTTGTGGCTCAGCTGCACGACACATGGACTCCAGACCATGAATAAATTAAAACACGCACACACACACACACACACACACACATGGAGAAACGAGAGAGAAGAAACGGAAAAGAGAGGAGGTGAAGGAACTCTGTGGCGGAGCAAAGACGTAAGAGCGGAGGAGACCTCCGCATCGATTAGAGAGATTAATAAACTGACAGGATTACACAGAAGATTACACACACATACACACACTGTTGTTTTTTCTAAAAACACACTTCCACTTTGCAACACGCATTCACGCTGCACAACGGTGACGCATGAGGCGACACACACGGATCTCATGGACTCATAATCGTACACATGTAATGACGCATGTGTGCATAAATATTTCCTAATGCATACACACACACACACACACACACACACATACACACACTGAAATATGCTGGCACTTGTGAATAAGCGTTAATGCAGATTTGGCTGGACCCACACACGCTTTGTAAAATGATGTGATCCACTCTTCAGCCGTCAATCACCGGAAAATCACGGAAAAGGTGAAGAAAAGAATCAAAGGTTAAGGGTCGAATGTGGGAAAAGTGGGCGGGGCCAGTAAAAAATAAAACTTAAAGGTCAACACAGACAAATATGATTATTCATTTTATTTAAATTTTTAAAAAAAGATATCAAAAAGTGTTAAAAAGAAAAAAAAAATGGAATTTCAATAATATGTCTGTTATTACATAATCAGTTTGTTGCCAATCAAAGTATTTATTCACTGAATAATATTTACATTTTTAAGACGCAGGTGAAGTTGTCCGTCAGTCAAGTTTACTGTCAGTCACTTAGGAGTTTCGTCATTATCTTGCTGCACCCGCTTCTGTTCTGTGATTGGCTGAAATCGGGTCCTTACACACTCCTGTTGTGACATCACAACCGTTTTTAAACGGCTTCTGTTTCGGCCATATTCCAGCCAGGCCAGACCACAACAGAATGAGTCGGGTGGTCTCACTCCACAGTTATTGCGTTAGTAGGAACAGAGTATTTATATAACACCTATAACACCTAGACCGGGGGTCTTCAAGTGGAATTCCAACAAAATGGCCACCGGCCCTGGTCCGGTGAAGGCACATGTTGTTTTTTAAGCTCCTCAATTGATGCGTTTTCTTGAAAATTCCTATCAAATTGTTGCATTTGTTGTAATTTTACACCCTATTTTCTGGGTTTATGGAATATATACCGATATATATAATTACATAAATTTATATATGAAATCCACCCATTCCGCTCAACATTCCTCTTATTTTCTTCTTATCCAATCATACGACGGTCGTAAACACGGCATGGCTTTAAATGCTAATAAGAGATGACTTGGCACAAATAAGAGTAACAGTGCAAAGTCCATTCAGGCAGATTTATGCAGTCAAACACAGGCTGTGATGATTCATTACTGCTGGAAGTGATGGGAACTAATTCATCAGTTTCACAGCGCAGATTTATGAGCAGCTTCAACCGTCTGTGTGTGTGTGTGTGTGTGTGATGCAACGTTTTGATTATTGCTGCACAAAAGTAGATATTCGATGCATCTCGTTAGCATCGACTCTGTGCAGCGGTTCTAATCTTACACAGTGGTGTAAGTGAGCTTTATTTTAAAGAAGAGTATCAAATGTGAGAGGCAGTGAGACTTTCTTTAAACCGGGGCAGCGTTCTCTCTAAGCATCTGCCAGATGTGTGTGTGTGTGTGTGTGTGTGTCGGGGTCAGGAGAGCATGATGGAAGGGAAGGAGGAGGAGAGAGACGCGGGACATGGAGGTATAATTTCAGCCCTGTCAGGTTCACGGCCTCCGAGGAGACGCCAGGCGAAGGAGACGAGGGAGAGGTGAGAGCATTCTATCTTACTGTGTGTGTGTGTGTGTGTGTGTGTGTGTGTGTGTGTGTGTGCGCTGTTTTATCTATTAATTAATAAAAAGTACATTTACTCAACTACTGTACAGTTTAGAGTATTTGATGCATTTAATGCTACTTTATACAGAGGGAAGTATTGTACTTTGTACTCTCCTACATTTATTTAACAACTTTTCACATGAAGATTTGGCATAAAATAACATATTTTAATATTCTTACTCGTTTAATGACTTTTTACTTCTTTTTTTAAAATGTGTTATGTGCTTTGTGTAAAGCTGCTGTATAAAGCGTATTAAACACGACTTTAATCCACTAAAATCTTAAATTTGCTCCAATGCAACAAGTGCTCATGTGTTAAATAATATATTTAGTTAAGTATTATTAGACAACAATATTTCTACTTTTACTTAATTAAGGTATTTGAGTACTTTGTCCATCACTAGCTTAGTGAGAGAATGAATGCATGGAATGAAAATGTAATCAAAACTAATAATTTAATATACTCTAATACCAATGAGTACTTTTACTTTGATATTTCTGTACTTTTGCTGAAGTAACCTTTTGAATTCAGGACTTGTACTTGTAATTGAGTACTTTTAGACAACAGTATTTCTACTTTAGCTTCAGTAAAATATCACCACCACTGTGTAGATCAGTGAAAACAACGATTTTAACATAACGCACATGAACTAATTTAACTCAGGACCGTGGGAGGGGGATCATTTAAGAAAAGAAAAATGCAACCGCAGCAACAACAATATAAATGTATTGTTGTATTTTATGTTTCAGTTGTTTTCTCTGCAGCTTCGACTTAAAAGAACCGAGACCTGCTGTTTTCTGGGAGTTTGTTCCAGATATTTGGAGCATAAACACTGTTTTATATTAACACACAACAGGGGACATTGTAGAGAAAGCAACGTGGTTGAAAGGAAACTCGGACTTGCAGTAGGGCAGATGGTGCAAAACTGTAAAAAAGCAAACAAAATATATATTTAAAAAAATTATATTGTGAAAAATATTAAGCATTATGCATATTTGGACTTTGTCCGTGCATCCGATCAGGGAGGAAATAGGTTTTGGTTTGTCAAACCAGCCTTTTATGTCCTTTAAGTCACTTCTCTTGTAAAAACCAAAACCATTTCACAACACTCTTGTTAAAGCATAAATTTCACCTCAACACACACACACACACACACACACACACACACACACACACACACACTACTCAACGAGAGGAATTCTGAACTGTGAGCCTCCAACAAATCCAGTCAACTTAATGTGAGAATAAGATGACATTTTATTACCATAGCAACCTTTTCCCTGTAATTCCATTGGTCTTTGTCAAATATTCAACTTTTTTCCCCCCCTTTTTCCCCCCAAAAATTACACAATTTTCTCAAAGTTGCTCCCTAATGCTTCATCTCTTCATATAGAAAACATCTTTGTTCAAATAGTCAACTGTTTTGCTACAACTGCTGCTGAACGATTAATAATTTAAATCAAGCGATGAAAGAAAGTTGCATCTCCAAAAGTTGTCCAACTGCATATTTCATTGCTTCGTTATAAATAATAAATAAATAATGCTGCTTTCATCCCGATTGAATACAAAAAAAAAAAAAAAAAGGCATCCATAAACACGGCTCAGCACGATCGCGAGAACAAAAAGTGAACCGCCTTCGAATAAGGAACAAGATTATGTTATTAAAATATTGGCACGCAAGATAACGATATAGTTTTCAAAGCGTATAAAGCATGACGCGCTTTGAAAAATTATACTGCTATCGTGTGTACAAATGCTCCGGCAACAGTATCGGAGAGTATAGGATGCTAATAAGAAAAAGATTTTAGAGTAATGAGAAAAAGATATCAATAAGAGATTTTTTCTCTCTCTCTCTCTCTCTCTCTTCCCTGTGATGAAAGCAGTGTGTTTCTGTGCCCTGGTGTTGAACTGTGCGTCTGTGCGTGATTATGAGAAGAGAGAAGAATGTGGTTCACTAACAACACGAGCCCCGAGGACGGTACCTTCCCAGGCTGTAAAACACATTCTGCTGTGTAGGCACACACACACACACACACATACACACACACACCATCTTTGAGACGGATGCCCCGCTGGTTTCTAACTCAACAGCTGTCGGGGTGTGAAACCTGATAAAAGCAGAGGAGACCAAAGCGTCCGCCCCGCAGACGGATCGTCCCAACTTTTGATAATAAGGTGATACTTTACTTAGGTCAGGGGTGAGCTGCAACTCCGGAGCTGGAAGGGATTTAGTAGCCGGCCGACCCGCCCCCCCAATGCTTCTCTAATCAATATTTTTTATATCAGCACTAAATCAAACAACTTATGTGTAATGCTGCTCCACGCCACAGACCTTTTTGCCCTCTTTTTCTTGGCTCGGTTTGGTTTTACGACACATTCTCAGCGCTCGCTTCGATCTTGAAAAGTAAAGTTGTGATAAAACGACTGCTCGTAACCTGTTGAACACCAAACAGCACCTTAGCAGGCGGGTGAAGGAAGGTGAGCAGCAGGCAGCTACCGAGACAGTTCATTTGACTCGTCAGGTGGACGTCAAAGTAGAACAGATGTCTAAGGGGGCGACCTCATGCTAGAATCCCATCGTCATCGCAACGAGTCGCCATCCAATCCCCAATGGAATGGCTGCATCACTCTTTCTAGTGACATTCGGCACCTTTGTGTACCTCTGTCAGAATTTCGTTATCTTCAGGTGGTATTCCTCTCCTCTCGTTGACCACAGACAAACATTAGCAACCAGGTGAAGAAAGTTGACCACCAGGCAGCTACTGAAACAGTTAAATTTGACTCATCAGGTGGACCCTCGACTCTAAATCAGCCATAACAGATGACTAACAAGGCAATCTGATGCTAGAAACTCATCATTATTAAAACATGTCGCCACCAAAATGCGTTGGCACCAAAACAAGTCGCCATCAAACCTTTACCAAATGGTACGGCTGCATCGGTCTTTCTAATGAAATTTATCTCCTTTGTATGCAGCTGTTGCAATTTCTTTATCTTCAGGTGGTATTCCTCTCCTCTCGCTGACCACAGACAAACATTAGCAACCAGGTGAAGAAAGTTGACCACCAGGCAGCTACTGAAACAGTCAAATTTGACTCATCAGGTGGACCCTCGACTCTAAATCAGCCATAACAGATGACTAACGGGGCAATCTGACGCTAGAACTAACCTACCAACCTGCTAGCACCTAGATTGGTGATGGTGATGGTATTACTCTCCCCTCACAGACAAACATTAGCAACCAGGTGAAGAAAGTTGACCACCAGGCAGCTACCGAGTCTTGTCAGGTGGACCCTGGACTCCAAATTAGACATAAGAGATGTCTAAGGGGTCAATCACCAGCTAGAAACCCATCAAAATAAGTCATCGCCAAAATGTGACGCCACCAAAACAAGTGGAATGGCTGCATCACTCTTTCTATTGACATTCAGCACCTTTGAATACCGTGTCAATGTCTTCATCTTCAGGTAGTATTCCTCTCCGCTCACAGACCACACACTTAATACTGAACCCCTGACTCCAAATTAGACATTACAGATGTCTAAGGGGGCAATCACAAGCTAGAAATGCATCGCCATTAAAACACGTTGCCACCAAAACCCGATCCCCAATGGTATGGTCACATCCCTCTTTCTAATGGCATTTGGCACCTTTGTATTCCGTTGTTCTTCAGGTGGCATTCCTCTCATATTCTCTCTCATCCTCTCCAAAAATATCAGGAAAGTGTCTTTCATCATTTCAATTAAAAACTTGGGTCCCCTCCTCTCCCCAGGTGCTACCGAGGCTCTTTTTTTCTGTCAGAACCATCCAAAAGATGTCCTCGCACTACAAACAACCCAAACCATGGTCCGGTTTGATTCAGGCCAAGACCACCTCTTTTCTTCAGACAAATATCTGGCTGTTTGCCTCCAGACTGTGGACCAGGAAGGTTTCAGAGCCAACTTAGAAGTCCAGACCGAAACAGGTCTATGTGGAAGCACAAATCAATGATTGGAGATTTTAGTACACGTTTGATGAACTTCCTTAATGTCTGTGTTCTGTACTCTATTCAAAGAGAAATATCAGGCATTCACAATACTTAAATTAAATTAATTAGGGTGGTCACATGTTTTTTTTTTTATGTTGACTTACACAATAAGAGCCACTAAAGTCTTAAGAGCATAACATAACAGCACAGTGATTACACCTTAAAATCTATCAATATGACTGACATTTATCATTTCGTCAATATGGGCATTCATCCAGACAATTAAATATTTTTTACTGCGTTGTTAGAAATTACACCTCATAAACAGCCTGTCTCCTAAAATGTGTTTTAAGATCCCTCTGAGTTAATATCTGATGACGCCATGTGGCAAGAGTAAGTGAGGACATCCGTCACCCACGGCGCCGCGGGGCAGGAAGCAGCTAAAGAGACTGAATTCATCAACCCGGGAGAAAAACACAGGGACTAAGTGGAAGGTCGGGGTCGGCTGTAAAGTCCGACGATCTGCTTTTATTATTCAGCATTTGATATTTTACGAGATGGATTGATCGCACCGTTCTAGAGGAGGAAAACGCGTAGGAGCTCGTTGGAGTGATTCACGGCTCATCGGAGGCCGCCGGAGCCACAAGGAAGTGATGACATCATAGAAATTATGTCTAGCGTCCAGGGGCGGACATTGCTTGTCAAATCTGTTGTGCAATGGTACATTTTGATGAGTTGTTCCTATACAATTCATTTATATTTAATTTCCTTGATGTTAATTTGCAATGGACCCCTCATCCTCCACATACACCACAATTCAATATATGTCTGTTATTATGTATATGTCATTAAAGGAGTTTTTTTTCTTTTTGTTCTTTTTCTTTCGGTTTTATAATTAGATACAAAACTGTTGTATTTATTGTTTATGAATGATTGACCCTAACCCTAACCCCTGAAAAACATCGAAACATCAATTAGGAATTAGGAATTTTCTTCAGAAGATGAAAATAGCATTTAAAATGATGTTTTTCTTACTTATTTGCATTCTACAATGAATTAAGACTAAACAATAATATAAAAGATGGAAGAAAGTTGCCAATAATTCTTATGCTCCTTTATAAAATAAAACCTATGTCCAAATCAGGGCTGCTACTGTAAATAATGGCTCCAAAAGAATCTCCCATTGACTCCCATTCAAAAAGAATTGTCTATAGTAATACTAAGTTGATCATTTCATACAGTCTCTGTCTATATACTCCTCTTAATTAGACTTAAATTATAACATATTACATCTTAGTTAATTTACTGTCATATTTTATCACTTCATATCTCAGTCTCTAAGTTTATGAACTTTAGAGCAATAAAACGTTGATTGACAGCTGTGATTATCAGTTGGCACCAGGAGACACGTTATTGGTTTGCACAGTTTAGTACGTAGTGAATACTTTAGCTGAGGTAAATAAATACGTAAACACTGATTTGATAAAAAAAAAAGGACAATTTACGAGGGGAATATAATCGTAATCATACTCAAAAGCAGAAAAAATGCTGAGAGAGAGAAACAGATCCATCAGAGGAGTGTGCGGACAGGAAAATGGATAGAGCTGTCAGCTTTTCCAAATAGACAGATCCCCCTCCTCCTCCTCCTCCTCTTCATCATCCCCACACACACACGCACACACTGCAGGGGTCTTGATATATGAGGTTGTGGTCATGTGCTCGACTCGCGGTTGCCGCCGGTGACGATTGAATCAGAGACCACGATGATGTCATATCTGTCTGGCTTGATATTTTGTGTGTGTGTGGGTGTGTGTGAGCTTGTTTGAAAGTTATAAAACCCGACTGACCTCAGCTTTTAACAGTAAATCTCCCCCATATTTCTTTTTTTTTTTTTTTGTTTTAACGTTGTCTCGATTTTTCACCCCGAAGATGAGACCTGATGCCACGTGTGCAATTACCGGCGGTGAACCCTGCCCGCGGGGCTGATGTATGGGGAATTAGCCAGGATTACCTCGGGCCGCCATTACCGAGGGCGGGGGGAAGAGACGGCGTCAGATTTAATGACGGAAATCATGATGGTGCAGACGTGATTGTTCAAATACGGGGTTTTCAGGGAACGGCCGTTGTTTATTGCCTTCCTTTTAATAAATCAAGATAAAGGGAAAATGTTCAATGCACTGCGGTCGTGACATCTCAGGTACAAACTTGTTTTTGACCCGACAAACTGAATGTATTTATGTCAGGAAGTTGCATCTGTTCCAGCAGCAAACTGTGCGATAACAGCACCTCTTAGCTCTCGAGAGCAAAAAGTTTGGGAACCGCTGGTATAGAGCATAGATGCTTATTATTGAGACATCCAAATGTATTCTGCTAGTTATTTAAAGCTTATATTCTTCAAGTTTTTATATAAGACATTTCAATATGCAAAGGGCAAAGTTTTTGAGTGTGCATTGTGCAGAAGGTTACTGAACGAGCGAACGCACGGCCGGTGGGGGCGGGGGGGCACTTGAGGCATACTAGTGCCCAGGGGCACCACATTGGCTTAATCCGGCCCTGGTTGAAACCCATGATAAAATACTGAGTTGGAATGAGCATAATAGGTCCCCTTTAACTAAGGAGATTTATGCTATCATAGTTCTAGTTAATTTCCTTGTTTTCAGGACACTTAAATATAAAACAAAATTTGCATCCTCGTCCTTAAAGGTCCTATATGTAACTTTTTGAGGCGGCAGATCCATATGCAGTGCTTCTCAATCAGAAAGAGTGAATTAGCTGAAGCTAAAGAGTAGCTAATGCACGGACCACCGCATTGAGCAGAAGAAACTGACCTTTAATACAGACTGGTGATCACTTAGGGGAAAAGATGATTTGGAGAACAATGACGAAAACTGAGTTTCCTGCAGCTATGTCTGCAAAGACAGAAGAAATGCACACTTCAGACTGAAATCCATATTTTCTTCCTTTGACCATGGGAGCAGCCAAGGACATGTGATCTGAACAATTTTCAGCTGACTTCCACTCACGCTTTTGACTTTTTAGTGTGACTTTCCCCCTCCAAAATATGATCATTCTTTCCGCCAGAGATACTTCTCCGTCTTTCAGCATCCTTTATGCCTTCATCAGCCCATCCTTAAATATCTTCCTGCAGGTGGTCCGCCCGGTATTCTCTTTCCCAGGTGTCCAAAATGGGAAGATGGTGAAAGACGTGACTGATTTCCACCGGGGATGAAGGGCTGTCCTCGATATTCAGAGACAGACTCGATCACTGATGTCCAGCAGGCCGTTCTTGCAGGTATTAGGCCTCAGGTGCGGTGGTACAGATGTGTCATCGTCGTCACAACCCTCCACCTTTCCTCTCTCTGTAATCATGCCGTCACTCATCCCTCACACTCATCCTTTTTGTTCTCTCATCCCCTGTTGCATGTTTCTCTCCACACCTCGTTTGGGAAAGAGAGGGGGGACAAATTATTCCCCTGGATGAAATCCGCACAACGTGACTTTCTGTTTTGGGGATTTATATCAGTTTACCAAAAAACCCGCTGAAAAAGAATTCCCCGAGGATAACGTTCTGACAGTAATGAGAAGGAATGAGCAGGTGAGATGGAAAAGGAACACGTACGGTGAGCCGTAGCGTCCAAATGACGGAAACATGATACAAACACAATGTTTGAGTAAAGTTTAATGTCGTTAGTAGACGCTAGACCCTTCCATGCAGCCTTTCAGCGGGGTGTCATCTGTCTCTCAGCACCTGTGTTTCAACATTTTCTAATCGATTGTCCTGTCAGGGAAGTAATGTGTTCTTCTATCTCACCGCGTCATTATCCAGCAACAAGCAGCGACACACAGACATGACAGAAGCAGTAATTACTTGTCAGAGCAGTTGAACTGTCACTAGAATTTCTTTCAACGACTTGAACTTTCTCCCACTGCTTGGCGCACATGTCAAACTGTTATTTCTGGTTTTATGAGGACAATGAGGGTCCAGTGAACTCCCTTTTATCCCTCCAGTCCAGTTGAGCCTCTTGTTGCTCGCCCAGGACGACAGAACTTGGTGAACCCATGAAGAAAAGAAAAAATCGACTATAGTCTAAATACTTGACACTATAGGGTGAGTAACGTAAGCATACCATAAGCTAAGAAGAAGCATTCCAGAAGTGTTAAACGCTTCCATTAAACATACATGCCAGGTAGGGATTGGCAATACCACAATTTTAAGATTTGATACAATACTGAAGGAAAATCACAACAGGGTACATAGCTACGGCGTTGACGGAGACCCCTACGCCGTAGGCTGATGTCGCGTTGACGCGGACCGCAAGGGCTGTGATTGGTCAGTTCAGCTCCTCCAGGGCTGTGATTGGTCAGTGATCTACAGTCGCCTAAGTAAACAGCTTCTCTGTCGCTTCTACTTCAAGATTTGTAATAGAATCATTTTTTTCTTTGATACCAATGAGCTACAAACTCACGCTGCATCCCGGTTGTCTGAAGGAGTATTAGGACCAGAAAAAAAAAGTCTGGTAAAAGAAAAAAAAAAAGGTCTCGTACAAAACCGAAAGAAAGTAGCACAAACAGTCCAGTATATGTGTTATATAAGGGGAAATGTGTCTTTTGGCTGTTTTTTTTTCTCTCACCTGTGCTTCAACACTTGCAATAAAAGCATTTTCTCTTTGATATCGATATGCTCGGATACACACACGCTGCATCCCAGTACAAGAGTGAACGAAAAAAAAACCTGTCCATCCATCCACCCACCCATCCACCCATCCATCCATCCATCCATCCAGTATCACTCCATCAATCAATCAATTGATCCAGTACAGCTCTATCCATCCATCCTATATCCATCCACCCTGTATATATCCACCCATTCATTCAACCTGTTTGTCCTCTATCCATTCGTCATCCACCCTGTATCTGTACATCATCTATCCATCCAGTCAGTATCAATCCATCCACCATCTCTCTATCCATTCATACCCCCTGTATTTGTTATTCATCATCTATCCATCCATCCATTATCAATTCATCAACCAATCGACACTCTACACAACCATCCATCAATCCATCTGTCATCCACCCTGTGCCCTGTATCCATCCATCAATCCATCCATACATTCATCCCTCCCTCCCTGGTCAGACTCTGCTTGTGTTTTTGTCATTTTTTTTCGGCCTCTCGCTGCCTCTCTGCCCCTTTTTTCCATTCCATTCTCTCTCTCTCACTCTCTCAGCAGAAATGCTTTATTGTGGTTTTTGGTGTTTTGGTGGAGTTATTCCTTCTTACCCCCCGAGCTTTGGCAAATGACGGAATAAGCCCATGGTAATTCCTCAGCACTAACCACAAACATGCTCTTCACCCTGTTCAGAATGTGTGTTCGTACTTGTGTGTGTGTGTGTGATTGTGGGTACCATGTTGGCTCTCTGACGTCTATGGAAAAGAGTTCCCTCTCTTTTTGCCTCGCCCCCCTGAAGCTGAGGGGTCATATGTGTGAGAGAGAGAAGGAGAGACGGAGAGAGTGAGAGAGAAAGAGGGGTTACTCTAGTGCAAAGAAAGAGAGTGTGAACCTTCAACAGTTGGTAACAGAAAGAGTTCTGAGGTTTCAGCCATATAACTTTATAATGACCACTGGATGACTGATTTAACTTTTTCCTAATTATCTCCTCCCTCACTACAGTACAGGATTTGCCAAACAATTAACAATTTATTCCCATTTGAGGATTCCTGGTGCACGGTTCCAGAAATCACCTGGCAATCAAAGTTTCTGTAGCTGAAATATACACAAGTACAAGTCCTATTGGTCTTTAAAAGAGTTCCAGTAAGGACATTAGTCTCTAGACAACTGTACTTGAACAGCACTTCTGTATTAATGTCCTTAAACATGAGCACGCCAATGGCCATTTGGACCATTTGTGAAGTTATGCAATAACAAATTTGCATACTAAAAAGCCACAGTTAAGGTCATGTCTATGCATTTCAAGCATTTCCCGTGTCATTTAACACTTCTAGTATGTTTAGACACATAGAGAAAGATCATAGTTTAGGTTAAAATGATCAGTAAAATGCAAATCCAATTAAAATGCCCCGATGCAATGGTAAAAGTGCCCGGCTTAATGGCTGTAAAATACCCGACAAGGTGGTTAAAATGCTTGGATAAAATACCCCCATGTGCACAATTTAACAGCACTAAAATGTCTGATGTAACGGTAAAAATTCCCAGTTCAATGGCAGTAAAATGCCCGATGTAACGGCTAAATTGTCCTGATGTGACGGTTAAAATGCCTCAAATTGGTGGTAAAAAAAAAAAGCCCCGTGTAACAGCAGTAAAATGTCTGGTTAGTGGTCCCGAACCCTGCTCTCTTGCTGCTCAGGGGAGAATCATCAAATTATATGCTGGTGCCGCACGAATGGAAAAATTTGCACGTTATTAAAACAAAAAATATGCCATTTGGGCACAGTTTTATACACATACCTATCCCACTCTGTCTCTACTTTTCTTCTCTTGTTATAGAGTGTGCCCCAACTAAGGATGGCTGGATTATAGATGGAGATTTGGGAATCAGGAACTTGAAAGATAGCTGAACATTAGCTCTTTAACATTATATATATATATATATATATATATATATATATATATATATATATATATATATATATATATATATATATATGTGCCTTTTGTGCTTTTTTGCAACTTTTTTATAATAATCTCTCTAATAATACTAATCGTCTTAAACCGTTCACAGCTTATGATGAGTACCCACAATAACCCACAATGTCTTATGGGTATTGGAGTCCATTAACGGCTGCTAAAACCATTTAAAACAAATTCAATTCAAGTTGTAATGGCGCAACTTGTGACTTTTAATGAGGTTTTCATCCCCTTGGAATTCAACTTGGCTATTGAACTGAATTACTTTTATTGTAATTATTTAATTAATTGTATTACTAGTATGCTCAAATACAAATCTTTGTAGTTTGTAAGAAACATGGTCTCATCAATTCTTGAGAACTGGGTCTGATCGAGCAACTTCTCTTTTATTTTTTATCGATTTCAATCGATTGCTCTTTGCTGATGTTTAGAGGGCTTCAGTTTCCTAATGGGAGTCATGTGAATATATTTGACGGGTGAGTCACAAATAAAAATGTAAGATGTGTCTCTTTTTCCAAATATATTTAGTGTGGAGCTGAATTCCTCCGGTGCTGCAGAAATTGATTACACGCTTCCATTTTTCTACTTTCTTACCCCCCCAAAAAGTGCACATGAAACATGAGAGTAAAAAATAATGATTTCTCTTTTCCCCCCAGTTTCAATCAACATATTCTGAGTGTGCAGTATCATTATATACCACTGCAGCCTTGTAATGAGCACGCACACACACACACACACACACACACACACACACACACACACACACACACACACACACACACACACATTGAACCAGTCCTGTGTGTGACCCCATGCCCTTAGCATGTACATGTCAAAGGAATGCCTTGTAGCTGAGGTGCTGAGAGCTCATTTGTGACTTTCCTGTTTGTGTGTGTGTGTGTGTGTGTGTGTGTGTGTGTGTGTGTGTGTGTGTGTGTGTGTGTGTGTGTGTGTGTGTGTGTGTTGTAAAGGTGTTGAAAGATCAGTCACAGTGTCCGACTGCACCCTCTCATGCTAAACAATCCCAGCTGAGGTACCAGGGTCAAAGCATGCAGCCACACACACAAATATTCACACTGTTCCCACTTTCTTTTTTAAATACACAAAATAAAACCGTCCACACACACACACACACACACACACACACACACACACACACACACACATGGATAGAAATGAGTCTCAATACTATTGACAAATTAAACTACTTTTACCACTTTTATAGACAAATAAATACAGACTTGTATGTTCAGTGTCTTTACCAGTGGTAGAGCTGTGGGGATTTTGATTGGTCGATCTCTCAGTCAAATCTCAACAGCTATTGGATGGATTAACACGACATTTTGTAGATATTCAGTGTCCCCAGAGGATGAAGTAAGATGGGCTTGTAGCGTGTCCTCTCTTACGGGACCACTAAGGCTGAAATGTTTTAACAAATGTCACATGAAATTCAGTGGAGGGATTTATGTCCCCCCACTGGACGGACTGCAGTAACTCCGGTGATCCCTAATCTTTTCATTAAGCACCACCGTGAAAATCTAAATTTGAGTCGAACGCTCCGGTTTACGAGCAAACGTCTAATCTAACGACATTCCCATCTGTCTCAGCTGGACTTTGCGTTTTAACGCTTGTGCAAACTTCCTTCTTTTTGTTACACTTCTGCTCAACGGGGAAACACACAAAGGGGATTTCGCACTAAAAAGGGCTGAACTGTGGCAGAAATCCAATAATTCTCCTGTAGTAGCTTCAGATAAACCTTTTTTATAAGAACAAACACAAACTGGGGATTTTGCCGTCTATCACTTACATCAGATGTGGCAAACATACGGTCCGGGGGCCAGAACCGGTCCAATCCGGCCCACTTGACGACTGTACAAATGTATGAATATATGAATTTAATGCAATTAGTCCAATATTGAGTAGAATTATCTTAAATTGGCAGATCATTTTCCTAATTTTAATGTTTATTCCAAAATATGAGATGAAAAAGTAAGATTTATGAGATAAAAACTTGAAAAATATTGAATAAAAAGAACAAAATTGAGATTAAAAAGTCAAACAATTTAGTCTTATTTTAAGAAAACAAGACTAAATTGACCAAACTTGAAACAAGCAAAATTATCTGCCAATGAAATATGATATTTCAAGATGATTCTACTCAATATTGTATCAAAACAAGAGATTTTCATTCCTTTCAATATGGAATAACTGATTTTTTTTTCTTGTCATCTCTCCTGTTTTGTTAATTGAAGGTTAATTAATCGTTTGCATAGTCATGATGTATTTCTTTGCATAAAAAGGAGAAAATTCTAGGTGTTATTTACTGACCCAAGATCAAATTGCATCGTATGTGACCCATAAACTAAATTGAGTTTGACTCCCCTGACTTACATTGAAATCACATTATGAAGGGATCTTCTATGGCTCAGGAGCAATTATCATAAAGAGACAAATTGTGAACCTACATTGAAATATTACTAAATTGCTTTAAGTCTGACTTTTCACCGGTTTCTTGTAACGTTGGTGCTGCAGGAGTTGACGTTTTTGACTTTTCACACTCGCTGTGTGAAATGTAAAGTCTTAGCAGGCTGGTGAGCAGGTAACCTGATCCTCAAAGTGTTGGTCTCCTGAGCTCCAGCTCCTGAAGTGTTTAAGAATTAGCTTTTCCAACTAATCCTAACCCTACGGTTATCGGCGTACTTATGACCTTGCAACATTAATGTAATGAGATGGGTCAGTATAGTTCCAACTGTAGAGTTAGCTGGGTCAATCCATGGGTTCCCATCATAGGGTTTGGGCCCCGAGGTTGAGAATGGCAGATAAATCTGAGGAGTTGTGAGATGATTAATGGGTAATGAAAAAAAAAAATAGTTTCTAATACGCACATGTTTTTACTTTCTGTTTACTACTGGCTGATTTATTTTTCTTTTATGAAATATTGGCTTATTTGAACATTTATTGAAATAAAAACCATGTGACAAATTCAGAGTGAAAAATCACTATTTGGTGGAGCTGTTAACAACTCATAGACACATGAAATGTGACCTGACTACACACTGCTGCCTGTAAGATGTAGAAAGAGAAATGGGTGGAAACCACTGGTTTCATCTTTAAATATGTGTTGTATAAAACCTGCTTTATTATCCGTTGTGTCAAATTTGCATCTGAAATCTAACTAAAGCTCAATTACTCAATATAAGACAAATTATATTTAAGTGCAGAACTTGAGTAGTACTCTAAGTGAGAATATTGCCAAGTATTATATGGCACAGGCTGATGAGTGTATAGTCACCAAAGAAATAAAATGGGTTTAAAGGTCTGATGTATATTGAGTATTAATCCTGTGAGATGAACTGTTTGATATTATATGTTATAATGTGTACATTTAAGTGTATGTTTACTGTGTTTGTGGTGGATGATAGGAAATAACAGCCCTTTTTCAAGTGCTAATGTCCGGATCTATATTAATAAAGACAGAAAGAAAGTGAAGGCATCACCAAAGTTGAGATATTTCAATATGAAACACGCCGACCATCGTCAGATCTGTCTGTGTTAGAGAGGAGGACAAAACATCTACACTACAATTTAAAAAGTTTGGGGTCATTTAGATACGTAATTTTTGAAAGAAAAGCAATGAAAATAACTTTAAACTAATCAGAGATACACTCTATGCTTTGCTAATGTGGTAAATGACTATTCTAGTTACAAATGTCTGGTCTCTGGTGCAATATCTACTTTGGTGTATAGAGGCCCATTTCCAGCAACTATCAGTCCAGTGTTCTAATGGTACAATGTGTTTGCTCATTACGTCAGAAGGCTAATGTAATACAATTTTCACAACTCATTGTGGTAAATAAAAGTTGGACTTTTCATGGAAAAAAAATGTCTGATTAACCCCAAACGTAGCGTAAACTTCTAGATCTTAAACAATTAGCAATGCGAGTTAAGCTAATGTTTGCTGCAACTTGGCTTGCTCCCGCTTTGGGGTCGTCCTATGCCTGTAGAATAGCATTGTAGAAAAACAGATTATTAATGTGAAACCGCTTTATTGAGTGTTTTTTTACTGGTTTTAATCACTAGGTTCATTCATTTTAGAGCCAAAGGTCTCTTGAGAAAGATTTGGCCTCTGGTAAAACCTAAATGACGAACACTGAAGGAATCCTAAAGACACCGGCTGAATTGCAGAGCAATTGTTTTCGTTGAGAGACCCCTAGGTGATCGCCAATAGTTCAGTAATGGCCATGAACTCTATAGCGAAAACACTCTCCTCTGCACTCTTCACCCCTGGGCTCTTAGGCGGAGAAGGAGATCGAAGAGAAATTGCGAAAGTGGGCCATAATGGGAGGAAAGTATGTGCAAGGAAATGAGAAAAGGAAAGTGCTGGACAAAGGGAACGTCAGTAGCATTTTCCCCCTGCACTCTTCACCTCTGGGATGAAGGAGGTGAAAAGGGCAGCGGGAGCGGGAGGAGGGAAGAAGGGACGACGCGATGAAGAGGGGATGAAAAAGAAAATATGAAGTTATGGAGGGAGAGAGAGGAAAGACAAAAGGAGGAATGAAAGAAATGCTGGAGAGGTGGCCGGAGGAGCGTTTGAAAGGTTATGTGACTGTTTTAACGAGCATGTTGGGGTCTCGGCAGAAACAGGGGGCCTCTTTAGAGAGAGACTGTATATGTGTGTGGGTGTGTTAAACACATTGACCCTAAGTTTCCCATCAGAGGAGAAGATGATGAGGGGAAGAGAGCGGCCGGGAACAAGAGATGACAAGATGAAATAAACATATAAGCATTTGAGCGAATGAATCAGTCGAAATCGGAAAATAACGAGGCATTTTATGTTCATAGGTCGCCAATCTTTCGCCAAAGCACACCGAAAACAGGCGGGTGTTTTTCGACGGTGAAGGAAAGGAAATGAAATCAAAAGAAAGGGAGAAAGGCAAATGATGTGGGAGGACGACAAAATGGAAGGAAAGCATAAAAGTAATTCTTGTCAGATCAAAAAAAAAAAAAAAAAGGGAGGCAACAAGTTGGATCCATTAGCTTGTTGCAGAGTTCCTGACCTTCCTGTGCCTGTAACACCAGCCTTATGAACCCTCATCACTACATTACAGACCCTCTCCACCACGCTACGAACTCCCTCTGAGCCCATCAAAGACGCTCTTATGAGCCCCCGAGTGCTATTTAACCTACATTTTCCCAGGCAGGCCCTGGACGCCTCACAAAGGCCCTCCTGTCACCCAGACTGACACCGAAACCCCTCCAACCATACGGACACATAGGTGGAATGGCCCGGGTTTGTAAAAGCCAGGCTATGACCGCTGTCCGATCTCCGAACAAGACCCCATCCTCCGTTTGACCCCCTCAGAGGCCTTTAATCGAATAACTTCCCGTCGCAAATGCCAATAATCCAATAAAACAAAATGCAATGAGGCCTGTAATGTAATAAGAAGCAAATAATGCAAGAAAATATCAGAATAATAATGTGACAGCGGTTGCGTTACTGCCCGTATCGGTAATCTAATCCATTGCTGAGCCCATTTAGGATGTTAGATATGTTAGTTAGAATGGGAATGTTCAAGGTGGAATATAAGCAATATCCTACAAGTTCCTTTAAAGGTCCCGACTCCAAACCCAAGCCTGACCTCCTGAAATGTCAGAAATGCCACCGAATCGATGAGAAAGTAAGTCAGGTTTTCTCATTTCCTCAAAAGTTGACTCTTCAGAGTCATATAAGGTTTTTGCAGGATGCTAATGATTTGTTTTAGCAGCGGGGGGCTCTATGGTAGCATGTTATGAATACCTTACGGGCCCCTTAGCAGCATCTTACGAGGGCCTTGTGAACTGCTCGTGAACCCTGGGTCTTTTCTCAGGCACCTCAAGGTAAACAACACGGAGGCTCTTAAACCCTCAACATGGACAGACACATTAGCACGAGCCAGAGCCCAAAACCTTACTGAGTCGGGCTGTTGACGTACAACGTCCCCTCAACTACGTTGAATTCTTTTAAATGATACCATAATTAGCATATAAACTGACTTTTATGTGTCTTCTCCTTCAAATCTATCACAAAAGCCTCGTGAACTGGAAACATTTCCAGGATATACATTACGTTATATGTTTTTTCAATGAAGATAACTTTAAACTAATCAGAAATACATTGAAATACAGGGTCATGCATTGCTAATGTGGTAAATGACTATTCTAGCTGCAAATGTCTGGTTTTTGGTGCAATATCTACATAAGTGTATAGAGGCCCATTTCCAGCAACTATCAGTCAAGTGGTACAATATGTTTGCTTCTTGCATCAGAAGGCTATTGTAATAAAATTTTCTATTCATTTCACAGCTCATGGTGGAAAATAGAAGCGTGACTTTTCATGGAAACCACTAAATTGTCTAGGTGACCCCAAAATTTTGAACTTTTTTGGTAGTGTACATATAAATATATGTATATATATATATGTTCTAGCCTTTCATGTTCTTTCTTTTATATGGTTGTGAATAATTGAACTTTCCAAAATAGCAATTTGAATAAATCACAAACGTTTTCTAGACTAAGCAGTGACTTGAATCTAAATTAGTGAGGATAAGTGTTAGTGCAGCAGTCCTGTATTTACAGAGGCAGCTCAGCTTTTCCCTCTGGACCTCCATGATGGTGCCAGATGTCATTTCTGCTACAGACCTCTTATTGGTGTCCTCTGCTCCGACTGAGCTACCGACTTCCCGTGTTACAGGCTAATTAGAGTGTCACAGAACACGTCGCCGGCTCCTCTGGCTCCCATTCCCTGTTTTACGCACCCTGAGAGCCCCTTACACGCATGTTCTTTTTACAAACACATGAAGAGGGTGTGAAAGCAAGAGAAGAGGATGTGAAGTCCATGTTAACAGTGTGGGAGACACGACTTTTCCCACTCGTATACTGACAGACTGTCAGGCGAGGGTCAGAGACTTACTGTAATATGTGTGTGTGTGTGTGTGTGTGTAGGTGTGTGTGTGTGAGTAGGTGTGTGTGTGTGAGTAGGTGTGAGTCACCCAGCTAAAGGCCGATCCCTGTGTCAGCTCTCTGTTCTGTGTCACTATTAGAGAGCCGCTCAGAGTGAACACATCATTAAACCTCAATAAAAAAGCCTTTATTCACTACCAAATTATTACAGCAGCATGTGTGAACCGACCGGGGAAGTGTGTGTGTGTGTGTGTGTGTGTGTGTGTGTGTGTGTGTGTGTGTGTGTGTGTGTGTGTGTGTGTGTGTGTGTGTGTGTGTGTGTGTGTGTGTTAGAGTGAGGCAATGAGTGTGTAGCGGTACAGTACACAGGAGAGACAGACACACAAAGAGTACTGTATTCCTCTCATAAAAGACTCTGTATTTTATAATATCCTTGGAAGAACGTTATAGTGTGTGTGTGTGTGAAAAAATATATATATATAGAAAGAATGAGATGTAGAATTAAAGGTGCAGTCACATCGGAAAGTTGCAGCTTAAAACTCATGCACATCCTTGTAAAACATGAACAAACATGACTCGGTCATGTTTTGAACATGCATGCACATGCTGGTGCCCACAGTGTGTGCGTAGTGTATGTCAGTGTGATGAATTGAGTTTGAGTGAGAAGTCTCACACACACACACACACACACACACCCACACGGTGATCCACATACCCCTACTGTACAGTAATCTGGACCGGTGATGTGACCACAGCCTACGCAGAACCGGCTGGCTGGGTCCACCCAGCAGGGTCCAGGAAGTCCTCGGGTCCTGACTCCATGTTTCTGTTATGGCTCCGGGGGCCGGTCGTCACTCGTCAGCTCCGCTCACTGACCCGAGGTTCAACTTCGTCTTTCTGCATTTTTTTTTTTTTTTTACACTTTCAGGACCTCGTTGCTTTGTGTTTTTAAAGGTGTTAGATAATCCAGGTCGAGAGTCAAGCCCTCACGTTTTGGGACTTAAAGTAAAAACTTTGGGTGGTGCTGCACCGTGTTGCTGAAAGATTTTCTTTCATTGCTTAGTCAGCGTCTTTACTGAAATCTTAATGTTGCCTGTTGTAGATTAACATATTATTCAGACTTGTTTTTTTCTTATTATTTCTATCAGTACTATTACTGATATGAGTACTACATAATACAGTAATATTTTTGTTATGGATGGACATTACATTACATCATTAGTATAGTAAAGTGCACCGTAATTTACCAAATAATGGCTGGGGCATTTATTTGTTTATATGTATTACATATTTATATGTAATATGTATTTACCTTCTATTTTTCAATGTGTTTCAGCCAAGAATATATTTGCTAAGACACAGGTTAATATGTGAAATGACTTTTGATTGGCAGCACATTTTACCAGAGAAGCACTCGTCGCGTCGCCGCATTGAGTGCCGACGGCGCTGGTGGATGGTGGAAGAGAAACACTTTTATTAAATTTTTTTTCTTGTTAGGAGTTGCTGTATAAATCACCTTATCTCCCTACTGAACTAATTGTATTCCAGACTGAACGGACACACACAGAGAAACAAATCGCAGCGTACACCCGACGCATGCACGCAAACTGGCAAACCGCCCCCCGACCCCCGAGGCTGTCCCAGTCATGTGGTTGTGGGAACGTCACTGGGATTTGTGTTTCAGTGACTGCAATAACAGGGATCAAATGGGAACATGTGGACAGAATTCCAAACCTGGGGCAGAAACACAGTGGTGCTTGTTTAAGCCCATTTTGATGTCGCTGTTTTTTTCACGAGGATTAGCTTCATGGCGTTTTTTTTTTTTCATCATTAGAGAGAGACGCGAAGACTGCCGAGGCCAAGGACGTGCGACGGAGCTCATCTGACGCCAAAATCACACCATGTCTCCTCAACATAACTGCCAGCACGCAGAACTCCAAATGACTGCAATAATCACTCGAAATTAGTTTTCATTTCCATGCTGGTAGTGTAAGAGGTTGCTCGCTGGTTTTCACACATCTACTTTCTTCAAATATCTGTGACCCGGTCATGCCTTTTACTGCTACATCATTTCATTTATTGGATATCTTCTTTTATTCTTCTTTAAACATTTTCCTAGTTTTTGAGTTTGTGAAATCATTATTATGCCACGCTAAATGGTTAGCTATAGCCAGCAGCCAGTTAGCTTAAAGGCTATATTTCCTCCCATAAACCCAGCGCAGGTACTAAATCGTCATAGCCGGACCTGTTTTGGCTTGATAGAGGACCTCCGATCCTTTAAAAGTCAAAGTAATTTGCTGTGGTTTTAGCAGAGAAAGAACAGCTTGAAGAGAAAAATGATACAAAGGGGATATTTCCCCAGTTTAACATTTTAGTTTTCATGGTCTATAAAAACGTGCATGTTTTTATGGTCCAAAAATATCTACTTGGACCTGTAGCAGCAATGCAGTCTGCCTTCTGATACACTCACCCGGAAAAAAACCCTGGAAGGAGTAGGCGGCTACATGAATCCAAAAGTGGGTACTATTAGCTTCCACTCGAGCTGATTCAGCCAGGCTTCAGCAACAAAACAGAAACATCTACACTTTGTGCTAAGCTACGCTAATCATTTCTTGGCTCTAGCTTAACACAGCAAGAAACCTAATGAATGTATTTTCCCAGAATGTTTATTAAATATATTAACATTATATTAAAATGTGTACTAAGGATAAACTGCTTGGTTTCAATAAAATCAACTGAATCAACTGTCAATGACTTCCTGGCTATAAAAACTGTTAGCAGTTCACTACCAATGTCTCAATTCTTAAAATGACCTTGTAAAAACTACATTTTTTCTTCCACTGCCCCTACACAGAGGTCAAAGGTCGTGTTGTACAACGTTGAGTATTTTCCTGACAATTATTTGGGGATTTTTCAGCTGACAGAAGTGATATATTTTATTTTCCAGAAGAGCATTAAAGTTCAGTTGCTTTGTGTTTTCGCGGTTTTGTTCTGCAGCCAGTCGCTGGTTTGTCTCTTTACAGCTTGTTGACTTCATCGGAGGTGTAGTGTGTGTGTGTGTGTGTGTGTGTGTGAGTGTGTGTTTACTAGTTGTCATGCAGATGGCAACAGACAAGACAGTTGTGGTCGCGAAATCTTTTATGCATGAGCTGCACTTGTAGGAGAACGCTGGCATTTCCTGTATTTGTACACACGCGGTCCGCCATGTCCTTTTGCCCCCGTCTCTTTTAAATTTCCTGCATTTGGTGTTTGTGATGGCCGCCTGCTTGTTTGGTTTGGTGGGGAGGAGGACGGGGGGGGGGGATATAGGCCACTTTTCATCATAAAGGACACGACTTAAACAATTCTTCAGGCTTCTTTTTTTTGAATCCATGACCCCTGTCTACCCGCTGCAGCCTCTTTTCTACTTGATTTATCAGAATTCGAAGAGAACAATCGGCTTCCACCTGTTTTTTTTTCATACAAAAATATATGATGCGTAGTAAAAGTTTTATATCTGCACCCGTATTGATTTAATTAAGGATCTGCTTATTTTTTATTTTTTACTTTTGATTAGGGATTTTGCTTTCTGCCTTTTTGTCTGATGTCCTCTGGCTCCGCTTTATTTGTTTTATTGGTTGCACAACAACGTTGGTTAGCACGCTAACACTTTCCCATCGACTCCACACTGTTTCTATTGTAACGAGCGGAGGGTGAGGTTAGAAAAGAGGAGGAGAGAGAACTACTATTTCAAATAAGGTGGATTTATTCGCGTATCGGTGCCCGGCTCAGTTTTAAACCCAAAAATGTCCATTTACTCTGAACACCATCAGCGAGTTGGGTATATTTAATCCAATCTAATTAATTATTCATTTTTTAGCGCTTTCTGATTTGCCTTCTCCCTGTTTCCGTTTAATATTTTCCTTGTCTTGAATATTGCAATGGTGCATTTCAAATAAAAGCTTTCATAGTAATTAATTATAAAATAATGATAAATAATTATAAGGAACATAACCGGTCTAAAAACCCATTTTTATTCCTTGACTATGATGTAAAACACCTTGTGACGACTGTGGTTGTTTTTAAAGTGCTGCATAAATAAAGTTTAGTTTGAGAGAAGAAAAAAAGAGCAAAATATCAGTAGTAGGTCATCCTTTTTTCAAGTTTTATTCATGTTTTGAGAAAGATTATTATGAATAAACAGGTCACTTCAGTTCAATTAACTGTTATGATAAAATAAAAGACAGATCTACTATTGTTAATAACCTGGCTCGTTTATTGATCAGGTGTCTTCAAAGATAAATGTCTGAACGCGACATTGGTCCTCGATTTTATTTTGGATCTTTTTTTTTTTCACCTTGTTGCATTTGTCCTACATTACAAGCACAGCACTGTATCTGACCTTTCTTATTCCATCTTCTTTTTGTGATGAATCCTATTACTCCTCGGTTCACCGCTGAAATCATGTGGGCGTAATGTACTCCAGTGTAATGTCATGTAATGTAATAAAACCTGACCTTCAGAATCAGATTTACAAACTCAGTGTTTCCCAGCTGTCCCTGACCTCAAACAGGAAAACCAAAATAATCTGCTCTCCTCTCTCCTCCTCCGCTCCTCCCCTTCATCTCCGCCTCTCTCATCTTCTCCCTCTCTCTCTCTCTCTCTCTATCATGGTTTTCATTTGCTCATTTTACTCGTTTTTCCGTTGTATGTTTCTCCAACAGTCCCTCATCTTTCTTTTTCGGGTTCGAGTTTTGTGTGTAATTACAGCGGAAAATAAACATCACTCGGCTCCGGCCACATCAGTCAGGATCGATACACAGGAAGACTTTTAATCACACTTCTCACACACACATGCGGAGAAAACATCGTGAGCGACACATAGAAACACACACACACATCCAGTTTTGAGGCAGTCACACCAGTTCGGAGACTTGCTGAGGGAGAAATCATATAAAAAGTGTTTATTTTTCCCTTTCTGGCCTTTGATGGCCAACTGGATCCATATGGGCCTCAGCAGCTCTGTTTAGCCACTGTGATTCAAGCCCATAAACTCTTTTCCACATGGTCAGATGCAGGGGTCACAGGTTCGAGTCCCAATATAAACCTGTTTACGGGTGATGACTACCCATGTCTTAATCCCTGTGTCTCTTCTCTTCAGATCGCGAAGGGTCACCAGTTCAAATCCGATTTTTCTTTTTTTTTTTTTATGTACTTACTCTTTTTATGAGCGGCAGCTTTTTTTTTGTCTTGTGTTTCAAATTGACTCCCCATATTTTCGCCACATATTTGGAACTTAAAGTTCCAGAAGGTCACGAGTTAAACGTTGTATTTAAAACTTGTTGGCGGATAACGACTACGGTTTGTTTTTGATCTTGTGGAATTCTCTAAAATCTCTAAGTACCAAAGTTCTGGTTTCGATTTTTGTTCTTTTTTTTTTTTTTTAATAATCAATCACATAGTAATTATAAAGTACTGTATAGACAAATGAGCTTGCACACTGTAACCCCAAAGCCACATTTGTGTCTCCCAGTCTTCACAGCCACAGTCAGACGTCCTCGCTCTTGCTTTGAAAGCCAGAAAGAAAAAAAATTATTTGGTTTGGTCGTCTTTTTTTTTTCATCTTTCATCTTTTCTTCAGTATTTTTCTCCCACGCAGACAGATGTAAAAGCTGCAGGATCTCTGTCTCTCTCTCGATCGGCCACATCCATCTGTCCTACTCAAGCTGTTGTTGGGTAAGAACAACAAATGAGAGGAAGATGAAGGCACTGTCTGAATTGAGGTTAAATTAGCTGCTAAACTAGCTCAACAGTATAGACATTATACCCTATACATTCGCCTTCTTCGGAGAACGTTAGCATGTTCATACTTTGTTATGCACAAAGAAGTTCAGATCAATCCATCAGAATGTCAAATCCAGGGTGCAGGCTACGCTTTTGTCTGCCAGTGGAAATCTTGGCATGCACTTTGTGCAGTAATCTTAAATTCAACTGTAAAGCTGTAAATGATACCAAAAGTATCAAAAGCACAGAGAACACAGCCGCGCTTTGACGTCATGGATGTGATATCTTTGAATGTCTCCACTTGTTCGACAAATCTCTGGATAAGTGCCATGTGAGGGCACAGGGGCAACACGGAATAGAAAAGTGTGTGGATGAAGAAATAACGTCTAGATTTGTGTAATTGGGGCCTTAGTGACCAAGAGGAGCCAGGGAATCCTTGTAAGGATGCCGTGTTAGTAAATCCTGGCATTGACATTATCTGGTAGGCTGACCACCACTCTGCAGTTGGCCACTCTTCCAGCTCTTGGTTGGTTTGCTCGGATGGATGATGGGTGACATCTAGGTTCTTCATTGGCTTCTCAGGTATGAATGGTATGTAGATGCTGCAAAATGTGAAACCACTTTGGTTGACCACCAAAGATCTGGATTTCACCGGGTTGAAGTTCATGTGCACCTATGTGATCCTGTCATCAAGGCCCTTCAGGATTCACCTGTTCTCTAGGACAGATGTCACGGTGAGGTGATCCATAAAGGCCTCAATGGACGCTTGTTGGACACTGGTCGTATTCCCTTTACTAACTTGTTCTTTTTCTGAATCGGAGGTTGTAGACCTGGCAGAGTCTCTAAAACTGAAGCTTGCAAGGTCCAGCCACAACACAGCCAGGTCCCCCTTGTTCTCCCAGGCTTCCCTGATCAGCTGGGTGACCATGCCTGTGGTCACGGAGCTGATCAGTACCTCGGTACCTTTGGGATCCCTCCTTTCTGGACTGAGATATCATTGTGGGAGATAGTTCTGAACTGATCACTGAGTTTGTTTTTTTTTAATATAAATCTTGTGGCCCCTAAAACTGTTTTGGGAAGTTTTTTACAGGCACTTCCTATTTACATAGTTGCTCCTTATGGACAGAGCGCTACTGATGTTTCCTAGCAACAGTTTTACATATTACTGAAGTATTTGCCAGCAAAGACATCAAACATGATTAAGTAAATCAGTTTGAAACTACACCAGCAGTTAGTAATAACTCTATTTCTGCCCGCTATTGTCACCATCTCTCTTCTTTTCTTGCGTACCCATTTTACCTCTCTCCCCCTCTCCCTCTCTCTCTGGTTGGTTTCTGAAGATGAGACAAACATCATCGCTTGTAGCCAAGACAGACATGGTCGGCTGGAAGAACACAATCATTCTCATTAACTTCTCCCTCTCTGTCTCTCTCTCTTTCTCTCTCTCTGTCCCTCCTCAATGATGTGATAAATATCCACAGATGTGGATGGCACCGATACACCATGCACACGCACACACAAGACAAGTAGCAGCCTGTTAGTGTGTTGTGAGGCTTTATAATTGGTCCATTTATCTTCATGTTAATATAATATGGTGGAGTTCATCTAACCTTCGCCGGCAGACAATTGGTTTCATATGTGAGCCTGGAGCATCCTCGTGCACACACACACACACACACACACACACACACACACACACACACACACACACACACACACACACACACACACACACACACAAAGTATACTCATACATTTCGAAAAGGACTTCTGTGTTCTTTCACACACAAACTCTCACATTAAACATATGCCTCTCTTTCTTTTAGACACACACACATACACACACACACACGTCCTGGCATGCAGTTCAGTGTCTCTGCTGGGACGGTCCAATGGTTGCACACCATTTCATCACTTTCCCCTCGCCCTCTTCTTCCATCTCTGGTTGTCCGCTCGTCCCTTGGATGATCTCACCCGCTGGATTCTCTCTCCATCTCTGACTCTGTCTCTTTGTGATTTTATATGTTTAATAAACTTAATACTCAAACAGCAGCAGCAGTGGCCAGATTTGGTTGCAAAGATCTGGCTGTCTGGAGAGAGAGAAACATTAAGTCCTATGAACAGATACACATTAAACTTCAGTTATGTATACAACTTCTTTTTAAGGCATTTTTATTGCCCTCAATCAAGAAACATTGGCTCAAATTGCTTATCTCCCTACCAAACAATCTGAGTAGCTAGATAAGAGGCTTTATGAAGAATTGGCCATGTAATGTCATCCAACTCATCTAATAAGACAACCTACATACTCTTTGAAGACAGGCAAGATAGGTTCTACTATTTACTGGCAGTGATAATGTGATTATTAGACACTTGAACTCGCCATGTCTTTATTGATTCCGACATGCATGGTGGGTCAGGACAATCGTATGGCTTCCATAGCATAATAAGACGAGGATAGAGGCATTTTGAAAATCTACAAGTGGAAACTGGCAAAAAAGAAATCAAAGGCTTCAACGTTACAATGGATTTCCTAATATGTAGGATGGAGGGTGGGACCCATTTCAGTTGAAACAGGTAAGACCTTTTAGGTCATTTACACTACCGTCACTTAGAAATTTTGTTATTTTTGAAAGAAAAGTAGTTTCTTTCAATGACGATAACTTTAGACTAATCAGAAATACACTCTATACATTGCTAATGTTGTAATTGACTATTCTAGCTGCAAATGTCTGATTTTTGATGCAATATCTACATAGGTGTATAGAGGCGCATTTCCAGCAACTATCACTCCAGTGTTCTAATGGAACAATGTGTTTGCTCATTGCATCAGAAGGCTAATGTAATCAAATTTTCTTTTCGTTTTACAACTCATGGTGGCAAAAGTGTGACTTTTCATGGAAAACATGAAATCATCTGAGTGACCCCAAACGTTTGAACAGTAGTGTAGATATGGGGACTGCATCTGACTAGCCTGGTAAAACCATTCTGTTTCACTTGGATCAGCCTGGACTTCCACATTTTTTTCTCATGTATATTTTTCCAACCTCTATCTCACCCTGTCATTTTCCAATTCATCCTCATTTCTTTTGTTCCCGGGTCCAGCTGTATGGTAGAAGATAAATTCAGCCAGACTGTGAACCACGGCAACCACATGAGATGATGGCATGAGATAGTGATCTACTGTCCACATTTCCCTATGTATGTATGCAAGTACATGTTTCTGTATGCATCTAAGTATGCATGTTGCTTCCTGCTGAGAAAAATACTTCATCAGGGCACTGTGTCAGTTGTCATTTGATCTGAACATAAAGTTGTAAAAGCCCACATAAGATACATATGGAGATTCCATTTGAATCTGTGACATTTTTCCAAAGTTTCCTTTATTGCAGCACTATATATAAGTGTGCGATTTACAGGAAACTGGAAGCGCAGACACACATTATGAATTTTGGGTGGATTTCAGTCATGATTTGGGCGCCTCTGTTCCTGTTGGACTGAGTTAGATCGAGCCGATGACATGGCGTATGTGAGCAAGAGAAAACAAATGCAAATGCAGGAATGCCACAGTATGCTTTGATTGAGAGTTTTTTTTTCTTTTGTTGCATCACTATGGTTACAGATTTCGGTTGGGTCGAGACGAATGCAGACTCGACTCTACAATTTGCCAGTGTCCCCTAAATGCCCCACATGCATACTAGACATTACAATTGACCTTTGTTCCCCTGTACTTTTAACTGTTTAATTTCGTGTTTCTATAACATTCTTATGAGTCAGCAGTTCATTTTGAGCATCCTTTCACCAGCACAGCTCTTTGCATAGTTTTTGTGTCTACAGGAATAATTTTGATTTAGAGTCGATTCTTAACGTGTCATCGAATGCACTACATCCTGGCTAGCCCTATTTAAAAAAAACGGAAGTAGATGCGGGTGAGAAGCTATAATAAATAGAATAAATCATCCGTGCTGCGACACATTGACGAGCAACAACGCCTCTGTCCCGTCACGAGTCTGCGGTCGAGCTCCGGTTTTTCAAACCACGGTCTCCGGCCATGTGAAATATATGGACCAGCTCCGACGATCGGCTTCAGCTACTGTTTAACTATGCCTTCACTTTCCTGCTGACACGTACACATAGTATATGTCTCCCGGTGTTTCGCTTGGGAGGAGTCCAACTGGCAGTCTCCATCTCCACCCAAGGCAATGGGAACCAGGTTCACTGGGAGAGACCATCTGTGTGCATTGGGGCGTCTTGACAACCACTTCCAGTCCGCGAGCGGCATAAAAGGGGCTTCTGTGTGTGAACAAACGCGACACGCACAACCACAGGTCATCCAAGCGATTTTATTGTGGGAACCTTGTGACATTTTGTTGGAAAATCTAGATTCTGATGTCTCAAAACAAACTCTTCATAGTTCCAGTTTGATAACTGATCTGAAAGGTGTGGATAAAGAAAATGTGACCTCCATCTATAGGACATTCCATGATGCCTCAGACACAAGCATGTTTTTCTTTGTATTGTATTTTTCTAGGTAATGTTACTAGGCCTTTCCCCCAGCGTACAAAAAATCTCGAAGAGATGCTGCATCCTCTCAATTGCTCTTTCTACAAAATAGTCCTTTCTTTTTTCAAGGTTCTCTGATGATTCTTTTAGGTTCATGCTTCTGAATCATCACAGTAACCTGCTGGTAATCAACTAGTTGTTGATTATATGCATTGATTTAGCCTTTTGATAAACAGCTAGGCTGCTCAATACAGGCGGATTCTGGTTTCAGCTGTTGCCAGGCAGCCAATCAATCCTATTGGCTCGAAGTTTTGATTGGCTGGAGGTAAATTTGCCTTAACCTTAACCCATTTAAGCCCATCAGTAACTATAGTTTCCAAAGGCTATGACATTTTCTACCCAAAATAAAATGTTTTTGTTCAGGTTTCTAGAATATCCCCCCAAAAATGTACCTGGGATATATATATTTTTGCTTATGGGCATATTTGTACAAGCATGAACTATAGTTGTCAGTCATTAAAATTTAAATGGAAAAAAATAGACGCATAACATGATTGTTAGTGACTCAACTGATGTAATGTATGAAAACTTTGGTCTTAAATTGGGTTTTAACGGGTTAATCAATAAACCGGCTTAAATTGAAAGATAATAAAAATCCTTGTGATTTCATCTTTTAAATGACTTTTTAAACCAACGAATGAAGATAAGGGATGATCTGTAATGAATGTTAATATCACAAATGTATGTCTTTTTAGAAAAAAATAAAGACAAAAATACCAAATTAAAGCAACAAGTCACCCGAGACAGAACTCCGTCTTTGCAGCAAAAGCTTCCAGTTCGTGAGCTACAATAACGGTTGGAGCATTTACACACAAACCTGAATAAGAGCATTTATTGCTCAGAGGAAATTACCCAGCGCAGGCTCCAAGCCTTTGATCCGGACTAAAGTTTCATCTGGTTTTGACAGACGGGGCCCATTGTGTCTAAGACGTTCGCTGATTACTGTAAGGCCCCGCCCCCTTTGTCTGCGACGGTGTTGTGATTGGCCGGCGCCCTCCGCGGCAGCGTCAGTGCGCATTAGAAAGACGCCGACCAACAAAACATGGCGGTTTCTCTCAAGCAGCGGCTCCGTTTTTTGAAGGCCTCCGCTGCCATGTTTTCCCCCTCTCGAGGGCGGAGAGACGTCCGAACGCAACACAACTTTGCACGATGATGTGTAAACATGCCGAGGCTGTCCTCGACTGTCAAGACCAAACGATATTCCAGCCCAGAAGAATGCGTTGGAGAGGCGGCGGTTTACTCATATTAGGGAAAGATAACAGTTTCTTTTTTTTAATAAAGACGAAGCGTTTTCTGTCAGCTGGACATGTCCTTGCGTGGCTCATCGTACTGATCGGGGTTCGGTTT
The DNA here is from genome assembly GCA_030544235.1 of Lepturacanthus savala. Lineage (NCBI taxonomy): Eukaryota > Metazoa > Chordata > Actinopteri > Scombriformes > Trichiuridae > Lepturacanthus > Lepturacanthus savala. Next base: position 18,395,703 of record CM060483.1, read on the forward strand.
GGAACGCGTCCGAGTCCTGGAATCTTGGGTCCTGGTCCCTCAGAATTGGCCTTGAAAAGCATCAGGATTCGTCTTGAAAATCAACAGGGTTTTTCAAGGCGCCGAGATGACTCACAACCTTCATAATACCCCACAACATGCTTCGCTACGTGCCAGAAATCGTTTTGTGAGAGTAGGTGTGAATTCTGAGTTGGAAAGTCTTTTCTTTTCTGGTTGTTGTTTGGGAGCCAAACTTCTTCATGTCCACAAATAAAAATAACTAAAGTTGTGTTCGGGTTATTTTTACGATTTTTGGACAGAGAGAGAGGCAAAGATGCTGCTCTTCTCTCACCTTTTCTAACCTTTCTAAAAACTTTATTGGCACCAACAGGGAGACACACGACCAAGAAGATGATGTCTGTTGACATAGAAACGGGTCCCATGGTTATTTATCATGGACTGTAGGAGTATCAGTCCCACACAGAAGGGTGCCCAGCTCTCGCCAAAGAACAAGGTTGGCTCAGCCTCAATGCAACCGCCGAAAAGTGTGTGTTGTGTGTGTGTGTGTGTGTGTGAGTTTTATGGTCCCAACTTGAAGCAGGCCAACATTATGTTACTGATGTGTATTTCTGTGTGTGTGTGATGAAAACATCTTTATTGGTAGGTATGAAAAGCCACCCGTCGGTGTCTGGCCAGGACGAGTGGATGTGAGGAGTAAAGCAAGTTGCCCCCAACCCCCCACCCCCACTTCTCATTTTCTGATGTTTCAGGAAAAGAAATGTGAAAAGAGGTATTAAATGAAGATGAGAAACCTGAGGACAACTGGGAAGGTGATAGGATATGATACGAAGCCAGAAGCAACCAGAAGGAGAGAGAGAAATGGAAGAAAAGATGAATATATGAAGACAATAGCTGTTTTGATACAGAACGCTGGAGTAAAAATCAATCCTCAAAAAGAGCCAGAGGAGAAAGAGAAAGATAGAGAATATGGAAAGAGAGATGGATGGAGAAAAGGTGTTAAATATTATTTTCTGTTGTAATTCCTGATTTAATAAAAATTCCGAAACTTTGCGAAAGTCTAAATATAAGAAGCTGCCAACGAAGGGAAAAGTTGGTTGGACATAAAACAAAACAACAATTTACGATTTCACTGTGATTGAGTGTCAGTCCCAGGTTCATCCAGTCTGGACCTGATCACAACCAGCCACAACCTGGATAACAGCCATATTGGTAACTTTAACTACTTTCACTAACCCAGTGATTCAAATCATTACATTTCTTCATCAGTAAAACCTCAACACAACGGTTTTTAAATTGAAATAGATTTTTTTCTAAATTAAACTTCTAATCTCTCAAAATGTGGAATGTGAGCCATATCCAGACCTTATCAGGTCCAAACCGCATAAGATCCAAACCAAATCAGATCCAAACCTTCACACGGTCAAAGCAGACAAAAACTAATTGATTGTTTCATCACATACTATTATTACACTCCCAAATGACACTAAATGACACACAATGCATACACAAATAGTAAAGTAAGCAGCAATATATATATATGTTATTAATACTGTATATATCCATACATATTCACATATACATGCATATCAATGCATTCATGTACCTACATGGATTAACATATATATATATATATATATATATATATATATATATATATATATATATATATATATATATATATATATATATATATATATATATATATATATATATATATATATATATATATATATATATATATATATATATATATATATATATATATATATATATATATATATATATATATATATATATATATATATATATATATATAAAATGAAGAGCAAAAAACAGGAAAATATACAACTTTCAATTGATTTCATGTGTGTAATATTTAATTATCAGTTGCTTTTACTTACTTTTACTTTTAACTTTTTACTTTTGCATTCATATTGATGCTTTAATTTACCTTTTCCATATCATTAGAGCCTAAGTACTTCCGCTGTTCCGCATAGTCCTTAGTAGTTTGTACATATATCTTCTTTACGTATTAGAGTCTGATTTAGTACCTGGAACCGGTGGAAGTAATTAGCCACTTTACTATTTCTAGCCACTTATTTACTGTAGCAGGTTAAAAATTTTCCAACTTCTAGTTAATTGCTTGAGTGCTGTAATTCTCAGGAATCCAAAAAAAAAGCTATAATTTAGGACCTGTTCCCAAATGTAAATCAATTCATATTCAATTCAAATACAAAATAATTTCTGTGAGAATCTAAATTCAAAAGCGCGGATGCAAGTATAGACAATATTCTGAATTAGCAAACACACTTTAAAAGTACAAATACTGGATTGTTTGTCTGATTCCAATTTTCTCACCATTTTATTTCCTAAACAAAACAGGACAAATTTATAACTTTTTTTTTTTTTTTTAATACAAGCAACTCCGGTCAAAGTTAAAGCTTTATTGCTGTTTTGAACAAATATGTGTTTTGGATAGAAACATAACCGTTGCCTCCAAGAGTGAATGAATGAAATATTGAATCAACATGTTGTTCAAAAAAACATGATTAAACTTTTACTCCATTGGAGAAATATCAACAAAAAAATAATAATAAAGCAGAGAGATATCTTTCTTCATCCCTCTATTTCATGGTATCATCCTTGTTTTTTTTTTCCATCTCTGCATCTGGAAACAGAGGATGCACTCCTGTTCACTCCTGTTACACAACTCCCACGTGTGTGTCTGTGTGTGAGTGTTTGTTAAGTGTGTGTTAAGGTCAAATGCACTTGGCTGGTCACTATGGTCTTGGATGGGAGATAGAAAAAAAAACTGTTTTAATAAACTCGCCAAATTCGCTGCTGGAGAAAAATCACAATCTGGTCTGCATCACACACACACACACACACACACACACACACACACATGTGCATGCACAGACACACACACACACACGCTGTACACATACCAACAAACAAGTACACACACATATGAACTTAGATGATGCATGCAGAAACAATTGGAAATGCAAGGGCTATGAATTCACACATATCAAAGCGAAATACACACACACACACACACACACACACACACATAGAGTGGTGGTCAGAGCCAAAGGTTTTTGATGTAGGATTCCTGCAGATTATTGCTAACATATCTGTTTGTTTACGAACGGGGACTTTTGCAGCATTCCACATGCGTTCGTCCACATCAGAGCTGGAGCTGAAGCCGAGCTCTGGAAGCATCCGAGCCGTTTCATTGGACCCCGCCGCCGCCGCCGTGCCCCGCGGCCACTCCGCTTGACAAGACACATCCACGCATCCAATCCCACTTTGCATTATGACAAACATAAGCCCAAACATACCGGGTTTCAAAGGGGAACGCACGAAGAACACAAGATTGGTGACGGTCCAAAAGATGTTTTAGAGAACGGGAGGCGAAGCTCAGGTATCACGCAGACAAAGTGGGCTAAAAAGCCGCTCTCTGGTTTCATAAATCCTGCTGATGATGATGTATTGTATAACATAATGTTATTCAAACGCTGGAGTCAGAGGACATTGTTTTTCCCAGGCTGCGCAGATGGTAGAGTTTAGTGTAACATTGTCCTTTTTTTCTGAGGTGAATCTCGGCTTTTATATAACTGCTCAGCTAGAAGAAATTAAAGGAATAATGTCAGCGCTGCATACCGCTGCTGCCAAGCCATTTCCAAAGCAAGGGTCCATTGTTTTTCTTACCTTCCAGGCTGCTGTCAAACTTGAACGCCGGGTTTGTAGAGACAGGGGGAAAAGTGATCCGTCATGGTCAGCGTTTGCCATTTTCAGTTTTTGTTTTGCCTCTGACAACCAGATACATTTGAGATTTGGCTGTCAAGCAACCGAAAAACTGAACATGATTTCCGTTTCATTAGTTTTCATTTGTTGTTAGCAAGGGTGTGTGGTCCTCGCCTGGTCCTACCCCACCGGATTACTACCTTTCTGACCACTCTCCATTGTCAAGTGTTGACTCCCTTAAAGCAGGCTGCTTTGTTGAAGTTTTAAACTATTGGATTTGCCCAGAGCTACTCTGGAACTGCCATAACCAATTGCTAGATTGGTCTTGTTCTGGCTTTAACTTCTGGATATTTGGTCACGCTGTTTAATATTCCACAACGGACCAAATGGCTTTGCTTGCATCTTTCTTCCAGTTCCATTACTGAACTACAACCATAGACCAACTACAATTCTAGTGCATGACCTCAATGTCATTGTTCTCAGCCTCACTGATTGGACAGATCAGTATTTGTCAGGAATAAACCAAAAACCCAGACAGAGTACTGAAGGAAAATGGTACTGAGTGACAGTACCTAGGAGGTAGAACACTGCACATATTCTAATGAAAAATTGTTTTTGTTAATGTTGTGTTGTGTGCTTTTAAGTTATTACCCTCCTTAAATCATACTTAATTCCAGAAATGTGAGTCGACTGATGAAAAAGTTTTGCCTATGCCTACCATCTATGTACCGAAGGGCCTAACAGTGGTATGTGTGTTATATGTTTGACTTTTCCCATGGCTCCTGATTGTTCAATATTGGATAGATGGGATTAGGTCCCGGGTTTTGGAAATATGGATATGCCATTGGCTGCAGAATCTCATCCTGATGTCTTTTTTCATTGAAATTCCCTACAGCACAACAAGCGTGTGTTGCGTGATGGGGATGCTGCCCCACAGCATTGTGTCGCCAGCTGGAGGGGCCTTCATTAGCATCCTGGTCTCAGAGGAAACATAGGGCAGGGCTCTATGTTTTAGTCTATGCAGATGGAGATGGAGAAAAAAGAAGCTCAGGCAGCTGTCTAAACCTATAACAACACAACTACATTCTAGGCCATCCTGCGCCAGCTTTAAATAGAATCTTTATCAAAAAAGACTTTCTTTTTAGCCTATTCTTAAATGTAGAGGAGAGCCGCCTGAGAGATGTAAGCTCTGCATCAAATTCTACTTCAAATTTTAGAGACTCTGGGAAATTCTAATAAGTCTAAATGATTTATAATAGTATTTGACCATTTAGAGCTTCGTAGATGAGAAGGATTTTGAATTCTATTCTTGATTTTACCGGGAGCCACTGGAGAGAAGTAAAACATGTGCAACGTCATTCTGGATCAGCTGTAGAATCTTTTTGTTGGAGCAGAGTGACAATAAAGAAGTCAGCTTGTAAGTAATTAGCTTTTCTGCATCTTGAAAGATAGGAAGACTTTTGCTATGTTATGTCCATACAAAGGCATACAGATGGTAAATAGTATTGGTCCAAGCATAGAACCTTGTGGAACTCCATGTCTAACCTTTTCGCATGGACACTTCAGCGTAAACATGAACAAACTGAAATCAAAAGATAAAAATTAGGTCACACACAAATCACTGGACTGTCTTTAGCTTTAATTATGGCAACCATATGCTGTGGTGTTGTTTTGATGCTTCTTCGATGTCACAAGATTTATTTCCATCCAGTGTTGCATTCATTTTTCACCCAGATCTTGTATTGATGATGGTACAGTAGAGTTGGACCACAATGGACCAATAATACATTCAAACCAACTAAGAAGTCCAGTTGCTTTGCTGTAAACTCCACAAGAAACAACCTGGATGATTGAGAACCTGCAGAGAAATTATCCAATAGAAGACTGTTTACTTAGTTGAATCCAGGTGGTGACTTTTTTATTGGCTAGGCAGTGTATTTTCTGTCTCCAGGTAGCTGTAACACACAGACTTTTAAATCAATAAGATTTTTTAAACCTACCACCAGAGCAATTGTTGGCAATCTTCCCCAAATAATCCTATATGGCCGTTACTTTGCAGTAGACTGTATATAAAGTACTTAGCTAAAAATGTACAAAGATGTGCAATAGTCCTTTAACCCTGCTGCTTCATAACAGAAGAGCCTACCTTCTGTACTATTTAGATTTATTGATGAATTGGTCTGATTTGAGATTGAACTTGACACAGAGGCCGGTCAGATGAGACGTGATCTCGTTGGTCGGGAGGAAGAGTGAGCAAGAGGTCTGATCAGCTGATGATGGCCAACGATGGCGAATAATGCTCACACACTGCCAGCTTTTGCTCGGTTCCCACATATGGGCTGAATTTCACCCCCCAACCCCCTCCCCGCCCCACTCGCTGAACTCCGGGAGGAAACGAACAGACTTCTGCTGACTTGTCAATCGTGTTTCTCGCGCTGCTAACAGGATCAGATTTCCTCGCCGGTGCCACCTCGGAGACTGTTTCTCATAAAACGCCAGCACCCCACCAAACCCCGGCAGGCCGCCCTCCTCCCTGCGCAGGAATTCACCAGAAGCTCCTCTTCCAGCTCCTGGTAGCCAAAGTAACGGGCAACTCAGTACTTGCGTGACATTTTTTTTTTTTTTTTATGAATCAGCCAAAGCACGAAATATTACAGGCCACATGTGTGTGTGTGTGTGTGTGTGCATCTCTGCATCTGATATTCTTTGTATACAGTGATCTGGACAGGGATTACGTTGGGGTTTGACGTTTTGTAGCTCCTGCAGCAGCTGCATCTGTGTTTCCTCCTGGTTCTGGTAAACACGCTGCAGCGCTGCAGGACCTCTGTGACAGCCTGGAGGTCTGGAGGGAAGAGGCAGGGCCGTGGCGCTGCTGAGGCAGGCAGAGAGGCCTCTCGTCTGGGCCTCAGCTCCGTGCCAGACTCCCTCTACCCCTGGAGCTCAGACATGCACCCTCACATAAATGCACACACACACACGGTGTCTGCAAACACGCCAGGCTCTCGCCCTGAAGCGATGGGCCCCCTAAACATGCAGGTAACTGCAGTATGGGCATATGGTGGGTACCAGCTGGTTTCAATGTGTGAGGAGCACTAGGGTCGCTGCTAACGAGTTTGTCTTATTCCATCCTTCATTAACACGCCAGCCTTCCTTCGCTTTATTTCCTGCCAGATGGGCAGGATTTCAGAAGACACTACAACAACAACCACTCAATCAGGTCTTGATGACAAGAGAAAATATGTGGTGAAAACATTAAAAGCAGGGCCTGAAGAACCAAAGTCGTCTAATCACAAATGTAGTGTGAGTTTCGAGATTTTGAAACCTGTTGTATTCGTCATTGTACTAATCAGTGAAAGATCCTGCAACTTCGCTTTTTTTTGTTTGTTTTTTTGTTTTTTAAATACAAAAAGCCTTCTCAAAATGTGTTAGAACTGATCAGTCTGCAAAGAAGAGAACTTCCATAAATTGACAAATTAACGACTATTAACAGTTCTTTTATATCATATTTTTACTGGTCATATTCTCCATAAAAAGCAACACAGCCCACAAGCAGTTAACAATTTGCAACCTTGACATGACTGTGTGTGTGTGTGTGTGTGTGTGTGTGTGTGTGTGTGTGTGTGTGTGTGCTAGCGGCCTGTTTTAATACAGACACGTTCAAATTCCTCTGAGTTTGGAGCATGATGTTTCTCTGCTTTGAGATGGGACCATAAAACATGGAAACACACACACACACACACACACCTGGTGGTGAATCAGTCTTAAATACCATACTGTTGTTTGTTTGTTTTATAAGACTTGAGGCTGTGTGTGTGTGTGTGTGTGTGTGTGTGTGTGTGTGTGTGTGTGTGTGTGTGTGTGTGTGTGTGTGTGTGTGTGTGTGTGTGCGTTTTATACATACAGTAGCTGGCTTGTCTTTTCTTGTAATGTTTACAGCTCTGCTCTAATCACAGGGAATTATGTTATTGACACACGCACACACACTTACTCTGCTCTCCCACTCTCAAATACAACCCCTCATTTAACTATGTTGTTTTTTTAGAGTTATTGTGCAGCAGTGAGGAAAACAGCTCTTTAATAAACGTGTTCATGTCCGATGAGGAGCCTGAGAGTCCGACTGCTTTCAGACAGACTGAGATAGATCCAACATGACATGTTGCACCTGTAGGAGCAGCTCACCTGTGTTCCTGCTTTCTCCACTAGAGGGAGCTCCACTGCAGGGAATTTTAATGTGGAAACATGGAGCTGACAGTGATGTCAGCTATAGCAGCTCACATCATATTCTGTATAATATAATACAGAGTGTTAGGATGTGTGCTGTAGTAAACCTCACTCTGTATAATAATATGATTTGATGTGGCCTCAAAAGAGCAAGAATCATCTTTTAAATGAAAAAAAAAATCATTTTATTTAATACTACTACTACTAATAATATTAATAATTATTTTGTGGAAGGTATGTATGCATGTATGAAATTAATTTAGGAAATTAAAAAACAAAAGTAGTAAATGACTACTGGTTTGTTGATATTTTGGTCATCATTTATTTTTATTGTTAAGGAAAAGTATTTCTTTATATTTTATCTTGGGCTTTTTAGCTTTTTGAGAGAAAAAAAGAGGTTTAAATCAAAAATTGTACATCCGTTTGAAAATGGCCCAGCTCTACTCTGACCTTTGACCTCCTCTGTATCTGCATTTACTGTTAAACTGTCATTTAGACTCTGAAAATTGTACAGTGGAACACTGCAGTAAGTCCCTATGGACAAGTGCAAGATAAACACGTCTCAAAGAGGAAGATTTCCCATCGTCTGTCCATTTACAGAGGAACAGAAACAGAGACTGAGAGGCCTAAGCTGTGATGGAGCCAATGTTACAGAGTTACAGCCTGATAAGACCCACAGAGGATCAGCATGTAATGATGGGGCATTACAGGCTGCTGATAGCATTGACAAGTGCTAATACAGAAGAGGAGGGGAGCAACTGAAGGATTAGAGGAGGAAGACAAGTCAGGAATGGGTGAAGTGGAGCTTGGATGTGCAATTTTCAAAGTTGATGATCACCAAATATCAAGCAGAAGACATATGTTGTGTATAAGAATAATGTTTACATTATAATCCAGAATTCAAAAGAAGAGATTAATGAGGAGATAAATGTAGGAGAACCTATGGTGGCTACATGAAACGTGAAAGGTCATCTCTAAAGCCGTTGTTTGGTTTTTCTATACTACTACTGTAGAAAAATGGCGGTACAACATGGCCGACTTCATAGAGGATATAAAATTGTTTCAATCTAACACAATTCTTATTTTAAATGAATTGCATATGAATGGAAACATACTTAATAATATTATATTCCATTCCTGCTAAGATGCTTCCATGCTAAATCTTACATGCAGGACCTTTAATTGACTACTGGTTCTACAGACGATTAAGCAACAACAGTCAAATGTTTCATAAATCATTTATCAAGTAAAAACTCCACAAATGTAAGGTTTTGCTGTTTTTCTCTGTGGGTTGGGGAGGTCCTTAAATGTCTGTTGAGTAATTATTCATTAATTCTAACCCTGAGCATGTGTATGGACAATGTTTCTTTTAATATTCACACAAACTAAAAGGCTGTTGGCGTCTGGTATGTATATAACAGTTTGCCGATGACACCATGCTGCCTTCAAGTAAAACTGGTAAGAAACCTGCTCTGCATTTAATCGGTTTAAGATGTGAAGACAAAGTCTCTAAAGACAGTTGGAGTCAGGTTGTTTTATACAACTGATAAAGTTAACATGCGTCTTTATATAGAGACAATTGTCTAATAGGGTTTCACACCCCAATTATAAGAATGCAACAATTCATTTAACATCAAGTACCCTATAGTCTGTATATGCTTCTAAATATAATTGACATTGATTGGTTTGTAAATGAGTGTAAGGACATTTAACCTTCTCATTGGTTGATGTATCTAACGGTCTTTTTTATACTTCTGGTATTGCGTTCCCATCTCATCTTTCAATTAAAACCTTCATCCTCTCCCCAACTGCTACCACGGCTCATTTTTACTTCTCCCGGTTCTGATGAGCCAGAACCCTGAACTTCCTGCAACTGGTCCGAAAGTCCGAACCATCCAAGACATTCTTTCACACTACAAATGTACCATGGTCCAGTTCGATCCAGACTGACACCGCCTCTTTTTGTTTGGTCTGGACCATGGTCCAGGAGATGTTACAGTCCTGTAATTTTGGTTTTCGGATCAAACTCAAATGTCCAAAAAGTCCTGAATAAACTAGGTAGATGTGAAGGCACCAATGGCAACCAACAAGTTAAAGTGATAAGCAAACTGCAAAGATTTTTCCCAGAAGCCTTTGGACATAGAAGACATCCAAACGCCCAAACTGCATTTTGGCAGCACGTCTGTTTTAAAAGGAGGTCCTTCTTGCCCACTGCCATCAGACAACTTAATAATAATAGATAACACATTTGCTCTCTTTACTCAGACATTTTTTCTCTTTGCACACCCAGGTCTTAAATAGCTCTTTTATAGTTCCTTTTATTGCTTGTTTTTTGGCATTTTATTCTGATGTTCTTTGCTATTTTCTTAGTCTGTATTGCTGCTCTGCTGTTCTGATGAGGAAATTTCCCCTTCAGGGATTAATATATATCCAATCTACCTACCTAGTACTGAAAAATACTTTTCTGAGCAGTTTTTATTCGCGTTAATTCTGCCGTCCTCCTGCTGACCTCGACTCTGTTCCAGCATCGATCCGTCTTCCTCCAGTTCTGACTTTCTCTTTTGTTTTTCTTTTTCACACCCGCAAACCGTTAAACCAGACAATCCTGTCTGTGAGGAATCCAAGACCATCACTTAATCACACCCACACACACACACACACACACACACACACACGGGGAAAGCCATGTGCAACAGGTGTCTGCACACACTTATAAACAAACAGAGAATTTTACCAGAATGTTTGTTCTGAAACGCTGGCAATCGATCAAGCAGGGCGTGGCTGACACCGAGGGCGACGCACACACACACTCACACACACACACACAGTGTTTTCACAGGGTTAATTTGAGGAAATTGGTGAAAAGGTTGTCGTCTGGCTAATGAGAGAAGTGGGTCAAAATCTTGCTCACACACCTGATTGTACGGCCACACACACACACACACACACACACACTTGCAATCAAAGAATCAGCCGACCATCACGGAAAAACATTTCTGCACAGCAGCTGACATCAACTTTTTCTTTTACTCTGGCCTATAGAAGGTTTTCACGGGTGAAATCTATTGGATTTTCCCTTCGTTAAAAAAAAATAAAAGACCCGATCTGAATGCATAGAAAATACAACCTGGGTCCCTCCCCCCCTCCTCTTTTTAGCCTCTTTCTCTCCCTCTTGTCTCTCCTTTTCTTCCCCCTCTGAGGCGAACAAAACCTCCTCATTTGTGTCCTATCAGTGAAAGTCCATCCCTCCATCCTCCCCGGAGATGGACGGCGGTGAATGAGCTGATGAGAGGAGGGGAACCAGTGACGGACAAGAGGAGCTGTGTCAGTCCTCCTCATCGTGGTCCACTTCAACAGAAAGAGTGTTTGTGGCTTTCATTTTGTTGTGTGTGTGTGTGTGTGTGTGTGCTTTAGGTGTATGCAGGTATGTACTTTAACTCTGTGCATGTGTGTGTGCGTTCATTTACACTCCACACATTCCTCCTCACTAAACAGATCCCCGGTCCAGACCGCCAGAGAGGCCCACCTCGCTGCCTGGCGCGTCCCAGGAGAGGTGCTCTGACCGGGGCAAGGGGAGAGGGGCACGGTGGGTGTGAGGGGGAGGGGTGCCGGCCCGGAGCGTCCCACTCAGCAGAAAGAATAGGAGAGGAAGGTGAAGAGGAGGGCAAAGGAGAAGAGAGAAGGGAACACATTACAAAGACTTTACCTCTGATTTGTTCCTTTTTTTTTTATTCTAATGACAAATTCAAAGGAGCTTTTTTGCTGCAGGTTTGCATTAAATTTAAGAAGCAACCCAGTTAATATGAGACCCTCAGTGTGGCTGATTTACTGGATTTCTTTCACTTTATTAATACAAGGGCTGACAAAGTTAATGTGATAATAGCATGCACATTTCTATTTAATTACACCAATTATTTGAATGCATTTAATGCAAATTAGAAGAGACACAGAGGGAAAAATGGTGGAGTTTGCACAGTGTGACAGAGAGAATTGTATATTTATTTATATCTTCGCTCCCCCGAGAGAACACACACACACACACACACACACACACACACACACACACACACACACACACACACACACACACACACACACACACATATAAATATGGTTAACAGGGGATTTTAATTCTATATTAGCAATGCATGCACTTCTATTTCTGCTCATTTTAAAAACCCAAAAGTAGAGATATTAGATATTTTACCATAATATTACTGCAAATGTGTTTACATTATTATTTTTTTAATTACCGAGAAAATACAATAAATCATAGCCACTTTTATTGAGAATAAAAGTAAAAAAGTAAGAAGTAACTTGGCTGCATGCACTGAAATAATAAATGAATGCAGTACTAGTAATGAAATGTACTTTTATTATCATACATGATATAATAAATCATACAATATATGAAATATATTCTCACATTTTATAGTTATTTTAATTTCCACACATAGACACATAAAACATCCTGTTTTTAAACTAAATGATGAACTGAATTTGAGTATTATAAACTAAAAAAATATCCCTTTAAGGTGCATTTAGTAGAGAAGAAAATCATATGATTCATTTAATTGATTGACAGCCCTAATTTATACTTGTTTCCTCTGTAAACTCAACACTTCCTGTTATAATCAATTATTGAATTGGGTTTCATTTGAAGTTTTCATGTCCTTAATATATGTGTGTGGTTTTAACAAGTCAAAATTATCCCAAATTTACTTTACATCACCTCTCAAGCTTCTTTCTGGAGCTATAAAAATAATGCTGTTATTGTCTTGTGTCTGCCATGATTATTAATGAGCGTCTCTTCTGATTGGCTGGTTTAAATGGGCGTGAATGGGACGTGGGCCGTGACTGTATAGTTGTGACATCACAACTTTATCGACATCCTGATGGCTGGTTCCTGGACCCAATCTCATTCTTTCTTCACGGCGGGAATCAGCGACTCAAAAACTGGAATCGGGATGGAAAATTCACACATCTTTTTCGATTTGCGCTCAGGACGACCTTGGGTTGTTTCAACTTTTAATTTTCCGTTCTTCCTCCCCTTCTTCCCGTCTCTCTCTCTTTCTTTTCTCCTTCCCTCGCTCCTAACTGCGTTGCATCAGGCCGACCAACCTCCAGCTGAACCCTGAGCAGTCTGTTTCCCATACAACCAGCTACCTGAGGGACGGGGCTGTGTGTGTGTGTGTGTGTGTGTGTGTGTGTGTGTGTGTGTGTGTGTGTGTGTGAGACTGACTGACCTCCTCTTGTGAAACTGTGGATGAATGGATGGATGGATGGACGGATGGGTGGAAAACAGAGCAGAAGAAGAAGAGGGGATGATAGGCGTCAGGGGTCTGAGAAACTTGTCTGTCTCTGACACACACACACACACACACACACACACACACACACACACACACACACACACACACACACTGGTCCTCAATAGAGCATCAACAGATAAACTTGCTCTTTCCCTTATCTGGAAAAAAGGAGGAAAAAGAGGGGATTCTCTTACAGCGAGGAGACAGTTTTTATCTTCTAACAACCCACTCTCTAAGCCCCCTCTCTCTCTCTCTCTCTCTCTCCCTCTATGTCTCTCTATCGCTCTCTCTCTTTCTCCCAGTGTAGTTCTTGGCCTCTCTGGTTACTGTTAAAAGGTCGAGAGAAAGGACAGAGAGAAAAGGAGGGAAGGGAACCATGAAGGAGGACAATGAGACCACTTAAAAATCCCAAAAGAAGGTTCTGTGTGTAAGCGTGTTTACCCCCAGCCCCCCCCCCCCACCCAAACCCCCCTCCCCCTCCTCCCCCACCCAGCACCCATCCTCGGTCTATCCTCCTCTCCTCAGAGCTCCTCTTGTCGCCCTCCTGCCTCTTTGCGCTCCTTGCTTTTCGTTCTACAACCACCGCTCATTTTACAAGTCAAATAACAGCCGGACGTGTCGTTTAAAAGGCTAAAACCGACCCTCTGAGGGTCTGAAGAGGAGCGACAACTGCGGCGTTAAAGGGCCGTCGACCCAAAATCACCTTGCACATGACTGGAAATCTGAAAGTCCATATCAAAATCCGGTAATTCATTTTGACTTTCTTCGATTGCTCAATTTGTTCCGTTTTTTAATTCATTATTTCTAGCAAAAACAAGGTGTTAATAAATCGACATCATCTCTAGAGCTGCAATTAGTTGATTAATCGATTAGTTGATTGACAGAACATCCATTGTGTACTAGTTTTGAATGTCAATTAATACTTTCAAATCATATTTGAATAAGAAATCCACATAAGACATGTGATATTGTATCTTGCGATTTTGGGGAACAGTGGTAGATATTTATCATCATACCGAACGATTAATTGAGTAAATTGACTAATTGAGAAAATACTCAGACCTCATTTTCTTTTATGGTCTTACACACACAGTATTTTGTTAAGGATAAATTTTGGTGCAGCAGACTCGCCCACAGTTAAACAGAGAGAGACTCTCAGTGTAAGCGGATGATAGTAAAACTCAGTAGAATGAATATATCAACAATGCAAATGCATGTGTCAGAAATCGCTACCAGCCAATGAGATTTAGAGTTCGGTTTTAAACCATCTTTCACTTTCACCATTGATCGCGAATACAAAGTATCTATATTTGGCATTTTGGTAGCACTTTTTAAACATCTTATAAGAAAGATCTATTCTCCTCACCATGGGTGCCTGGTTATGTTTTAAAATAGGGATGCAAGTGTGGAAATAAATACAAATAGAGGGTAATTTACAACAATTTTCCTGCAGAAATCACGAAACAGCCACCTGCATTAGCCTAGATCTGCATTAGCAGATTGAGGTTGTAACAAGAATAACTGCAGTCCAGCGGTTATGTGAGCTCATTACCACATCACCATAGTGGAAGTTACAGGGCTGCTTATGATGTGTGATATGAAATATACCATAGACCATGTCCAAGGACTTCTGGGAATACAGTTGCAGTTGCACCGCTGAGTTTCCAGAAGCCTTTGGACTAAAGACAGTGATGACAACTAAACAATTACTATTATGTTTGTATTTCATATTACACGCCATAATCACTACTAGCACTTCCACTAGTAACCAATCAGATTCCAGATTCTGGTTAAGAGAAGTCGCAACAGGGACAAAGTTATAGAAAATACATGTGGATTTGATTTTTGACAGAAGACGTGTCACAAAGTAGCCCAAAATTGATCAGGGTGTGAAAAAAGCACGCTGCTCGACTTAAGCGATTATCTCTTACGACGCCACGAGGAGCCAATAGAAATTCACTGGGGTGAAGCAGCTGGCGAGGATACCGACAGACATTAGCTCGCCAAAATGTAAGAGTTTTTTTTGTTTTTGGCCAATCAGACTGCTAAAAGCTGCCATATAAATCTGAATAATCGATGTTGCGTCGCATGTTTCTTCTCATCTTCTTATAGGGAGCTTAAATCGGCCGCCTGGTGAAACACTCTACGTCTCTACACACGTATATTTCAAGAATTTGACTATTTTTTTCATGCAGACTTAGAGAATGTGTGTGGCAGACTTAGAGAAAGTGTGTGTGTGTGTGTTTAGGTCCATTCATGTGTGTTTTTTTGGTTTGTGTGTGTGCAAAAGGTCCCTAACCATGTACAGTAAAGGCAGCTCCCAGAGCCCACTAATGATCCCCTCAAGGCCTAATGGTGCCAGTTAACACGAACACATGTGTGAGGTCACACACACACACAAAAACACACACACACACCCTCGGGGGCACCGGAACACCAAATCCTGCTAATACACATTCCAACATACAGCAACATTCAAAAGAGGTCAAAGGTCACAGCCGTTGGCACCTTGTAGAGGGTTTTACAACCACAGACACACACACACACACACACTAGCTGACACGTTTTACCTTCTTAATCTCCCCTTTATGTATTTTCACCTTTCAGCTTTTTTCATTTCCTTTTTTTTTCCCCTCTGTTCTTGTTCTTCTGTTCTTGCTTAAAGTCCACACACACACACACACACACACACACACACACACACACACACACACACACACACACACACACATACCTGTAAGCTCTTTGTTTAATAGCAGTGTGTGTTGTCAGTAGTGTGTCCAGGCCAGTGTTTTACAGTTCTGTTCCCATGGCTTTACCATCACAGAACAGACCCGCGGCCAAATCTGGTGGCTGCCGCCGTGCCATGGAAAATCGCTCGGCTGCTTCCTCTGAGCTCCAGGAAACACGGAGCCAGTGGCGGCGGCGGCAGCTATGGGATCAAACCTCGTGTTTTAGTTACTTCTCCACACGCTTTTTCTTTCCCGCTGGTTCCTGGCGCGAAAAAAAACCCGGTCGTCTGGCGTCTGAATTCGCCCCGACGCGGCCGTCACAAAGCCCGTCTTTCTTATCTGTAAGGTCGTGTAGCTCCGTGACGCCACACTAATTCTGCCTTTTGTTACCGACAGATGCTGTATCTTTTACTCATGAGGAATCTCTTAGTGACATCTGTACAGCGGCGAACCATGGCCCTGGATCCTGGGCCTTCAATAGGACCACATGTGGAATTAAAAAAAAAATAAAAATCAAACAATAGTAATACAAATAATAGCCAGAGCCCTGTCCAAAGGACATTTAGCAGGAACATCTAGAATAATTATTACCTACTGTTCAACAGCTAAAGATGGATCCAATGCTAATCCAATATTTCTTTGGTGGTTGGTCGACATACTTTCAAAGAAGGTTTAAAGGGATAGTTCAGAATTTTGGACATCTAGCCCCATTTCCCACATTCTTTGTATGTATCTGATATATGTAGACCATGATTTTACCGATCCTTCTAGTATTGAGATATGTAGCGATTTCCCTTTGACTGGATTTTTGATATAATGGAAGTGCACAGGGCGGATTTTAAATATCAAGACCTCCTTGGTCCTGGGTCTGGGACCTTTCTGTGTGGAGTTTGCATGTTCTCCCTGTGTCTGCGTGGGTTTTCACCAGGTACTCCGGCTTCCTCCCACAGTCCAAAAACATGCTGAGGTTGGAGACTCTAAATTGCCCGTGTGTGTGAGTGAATGGTGTGTGTGCCCCACGATTGGCTGGCGACCATCTGGGGTGTATCCCTGCCTCTCGCCGTAACACGCTGGGATTGGCTCCAGCAGACCATGTGACCCTAATGAGGAATAAGCAGGTATAGAAAATGACTGACTGACTGTTCAGTACCCATCTCAGTCAGCTGTATCATGTAATGTATCCCATCTCATTCATTTATACTTGATTTGAAAGGCTTGTAATTTGAACATTGCACTCCTACTTGGTATTTACTGGAGTCATATTGTCACAATTTGACACAATTTGGTAAACAGGTACTGAAAATCCAACCAACCGTGTTGGAACAACCATGTTCTGAGTCTGTCCCATTGGGGGGAAATATATTATTAACTTCAGAGAAGAATTAAAATGATTAAAAAAGTTGCTGTGTCTAAAACTAAAGGATGGCTCATGCCAAACTCCCCCGTAAAAGTACATGATTTGAAACAGGTCTTGTTTGAGGAGGCTTCAGACAAAAGTTCCTTGAATACATTTTTTAAATAAAGTTCTTTCAATGTTTTTGTTTCTATTATTATTATGCTATTGTTCAGTGGATACCTTGGTGGCCCTAAGGGTTCCCTACTGAATCAGATGGAACTTGAACAAAAGAAAAAGAAAAAATGCATTAGATTTTTGACAAATATATGCAACCTCGTACAAATTCATAATTAGCCAGTGGCAGGTAATGAGGGCGTTGGATGGCATTCAAACTTCTCTTGGCTGCAAAAACCAAACAAACAAACAAAAAACGCTGTTTCGGTGAACAGTACTGTTGGTATTTACAGTCTGCTTCTTATAAATTAGCTGACACCTGCATGATGAAAAGCCTCCGAAATCTTAAATAAAAAAAAATACAAACAACTTGTTGCCTGGCAAAGTTTGTTGTCAGATCCATGTGAGTCTAAAGGACCAAATTGCTTTCAGACTTGCTGTGGTTGTGGTTATAGTTACGGTTGTGTTTGTGGTTCTGTGGTTGCCATGGTCACCTCTACAGCCAAGGGAAACACATTTGTAAATCTGTACCTGAACACCTGAATTATACATATATATATATATATATATATATATATATATATATATATATATATATATATATATATATATATATATATAGAACAACACATCTTTACTAGTAGAGAACAGACCTATGAAAGATCAAACGGCCTCATTCTCCAGTATCTCTTTTCTTAAATTTGTCCTTAAGGAAACATCCTAAGAAAAGAAAAGAAAAGAAAGTTTATGTTGGGTTCATGACATGTTCTATAATCGCAGAATTATTCCTATTAGGAATGTGAATCACAGAATATTGCCCATCTGTGAGTTAATCTATATATTGAAAGACATTTTTATGTCTTATGATGTGTTTCTGTCTAGAGATTAATGGTCAGCGATAAATAATCACGATGTAAATGTCCAAATAAATGCTGTTGTCTGGTCCCAGGTGTGGTGTGGACAATTTGTCCTACTCTCCCCTGGAGGACATACAAGTGCAACTCAAACAGCCTGTTAAAAGACTCCAAAAGGATGTCCTGACCCGCTGGAACAGCACATATGACATGCTTCTATCTCTCATTGAGCAGAACAGGGCAATCGGAATAGTTGGGTCCAAGCAAGAGCTTCCTGACTACCTCACCAGCGGTCACCTTTTAAGAAAACTTTAACTGTGCTCACTCCATTTGAAGAACTAACCTGACAAACAAGCTCAGGTGATACCCTTGCATCTGATGTCTTTCCAAGCTTATGAGACTTCTGACCAATGAAACAGAAGAAGAGAATGGAAAACCATGAAGAGAACTTTGGCTGCAGCCGTCAGAGATAGAGAAAAAAATAACACCCAGGTACAAAGATAGCTTTTTCTCAAACGATGACACTGCTACAGAGTCCAAGGAGATGCTCAATGTCCACAGGAAGAGGATCTTGGGGAGTCAGAAAAGCTTCATAAGGTGGTCCAACATTGTTGAAGAAAAATGCAACAGACCCATAGCTTGAAATTTTGTTGCATGTTAAAGTCATGTCATTTTATCAATCAAATTTAAAAACAGAAATGGAAAATACAACAAATGCAAATATATATATATATATATATATATATATATATATATATATATATATATATATATATATATATATATATATATTCACACACATGCAATAAAACAATCATAAAATTTTTATTAAATAAAATCTTTTGGTTAAAAAAAACTGTTAACACCCTATAATACCATTATTTTTAGACTAAAACTAATAAATTTGAATTCATAAAAATATTATGGCATCAGTGCAAGGTTATTATTACTACATTACCAAATAAAGATTTCATAGCGTTTTCAACCCACATTTTTATTGGAGTTCCCGTCAGCCATGACATCATCACCTGCTAACGTTTATCTGCTATAAACCTCTGAAAGCCTCAGCTACCGTCTGACGAAAACCTAACCTGGAAGATAATTAAAGCATCGTCAGTGTCACTGTCGCGAGTTTCCCAAAAACCTCCTCTCACTCTCTGTGCATTAAGTGGCTCTGGATGAGACGCTGAGCCCTTGAAGTGGAAATGGAAAAGAATAAACTGAATCTCTATGTTTCGAGCAGATGTGGCGGTTTCTTTGTATTTTATATCAAAACCCTGGAACCTGCAACAAAAGACGGCCCTGGACCTTTTGCGTGCGATATAAAAGTCTTAACGATGATGTCGCTGGCTCCTTAAAAGACCAACAATTTAAAAACGTATCGCTCTTTTGCTTTGAGCCCAAGAACTGTATCTGTAACATCATTTTTATTTTCCTTAGATACTACAGATATTAACCCTATTAATTTCACAGATGTCGGCTGTTTCGGTTTCAAGGCGGAAAATCTTTAATATCAAACTCTTGGAACTTGGATCAAGCGCCCGAGGGCTATCACTGAGCCCTGGCGTGTGCGGTTAAACGATCAATAAAATTATTATTAGGATCATTTCAGCCCACCTTTCCGATGCTGTGATCTCTTTTTCATGGAGAAAATGTAATATATATATCAAAGACTGCACTGGACTATGGAAAGGTGGTTCTCAGAACTTAACTGTTTTCTTGCTAGTTCGTGATCACAAGGGAATCGGCCTTCCTGTCACACTAAATCTAGTTTGTTAAAAACAGCTATAAAAATCTACTGTTTTCCAACCAGACCGACCCAGTTTTGATGATCCATGACTCTCATATTACTGTTTATTAATCCCTGGAAAACAGTTGAGGATTCCTGTACAGAACTCTTCTTTGAGCCAGATCTTGAGCCAATCAGACAGGAAAAGACTTTTTTTTATTTCCTGTATTAGAAATCTGTATTTTCCAAACCTCAAGTTGAGGCTACATGTTCAATAATTACCCAGTTGCTACTGTATGTTCAGACATCAGGCTGATGTGATAAGTTTCAGACTTCACTGTCTACATGCAGATGTCCCAGTGCACATTTTTTGCGTGGGCTTCCACATATTTAAGCCCTAGAAGGCACTCTCAATGGTCCTTTCTCCAGCTCCTGTTGGCACTTTGTTTAGGGCCATCCATATTTTCCACAGGTTCTGTGTTCCCCATTGTGTTCTGTGATTGGGAAATAAAGGACTTTTTCAGAAAAAGCTGTAGGGTTATGATTGGAGTTAGGCGTTAGTCCAGTTTTTTGTGATTTTCCATGTGATCGGTAAAAAACTGCAAATTTTTACAATGCTGCACATTTCCAATGTTGCATAATCCTTGCGAAATAAACCCAAAATACTGCCCATCTTTCACAAAACCCATATATCTTTTCTATGCCTCCTGCTGGTGGTAGTGTATTTGCACATGCAATCACTTTCTATTCTGTCACACCATTTATTTTTATGTCTTAAACCTATTTAGACCTTTGATAGGGTTTACAAGTAAAAAGGGGCAATAAAGTCGTTGTAAATTAAGAGAAAATACTGTCACAAAATGAGTCTTTTTGGTTGAAAAATCACAAAAAAACAGTGAAATCCTGGTGAGACTGGTTAAGGGTTAGAGGTTAGGGTTAGGTTTTAAGGTTGAGTTAGGATTTAGGGGTTAGAGTTTAGGGTTGGATTAGGGTTTAAGGTTTATGGGTTGGGGTTTAGGGTCAAGGTGTAGGTTTATGGGTTGGGGTTTAGGGCTGGGGGTTAGGGTAGGGTTAAGGTTTAGAGGTTATGTTAGGGATTAGGGTGGTGGGTTATGGTTTAGTGGTTAGGTTTAAGGTGGGATTAGCGTAGGGTTAGGGGTTAGAGTTAGTGTCACACAACAAAGCAGTGAACATAGGACCCAGGAAACATAGGCGCACTCCCCTTCGTTCACTTCTGTGGGATAAAATAATTTACTCATGAGACTCTCTTTAGACTTTCCAAATGTTGTTGGACTAAACGGATCAAATTCTGATGAATAGGATGAGTCATGTAGCGTACGTATTTAGCATTTTACAACCCCCCCTCCTCTTCCAGTTTGGCGTGATCAAGTGATCTGAGAGGATTCCTCATGTTTTTGTGCAGATGTCATAAAAAACAACAAAAAAAATGTTCTTCTTGTATAAGGAAAAAAAGACGAAGCTTAACTGGAGCTGCCTGTCTGAACATTGCGTACATGTCCTCGAGCGAGAAACTGAAACCCAAAGTGACTTTAAATCCCTTCACAAACGCATGTTGCAATGAGGATGGAAAACTAACACCGCCAAAGTGTCAAATGCACTATTTTTGTTTTCTTGATAAATGTTAAAGGCAGCTAATGAATATTCTGAAGTCTACTTGCCCTTCAGATACTATTTGAAGAACGTGGTATTGTCAGCACAGTTGGTGGTCCAACTCTTCATCAGGGATTTATATCAAGTCCAAAGCCAGAGTGAAAATAACCATCAGCTAACAGAGAAATATGAGGTTAAAGAATCTGACTCTCTTGGCGTCTCAAAGAGCGTCCCAAACACGATAAACACCAATCGTGCGTCGCTGTCTCACTGACTGATTTTTACAGCGTTTTGGCGCTTCAGCTTGCACTTTAAATAACCCAGAAAATCATATGTAGTCTGGTCTGGTGTCACGAGTGAAACCCAAATCCAGCTTTAGTGGAGGAGGTATTTCTTCTCTTAACGGGGCTGTCAGAAGGAATGACTTTTTCCCCTCCAAATAACCCTGATACGGAATGGTTTTACCATCAACCATCAACACAGCAACACTGGAGTTATGTGTGTGTGTATAAGACAGAGGGGGGGGGGAGTTGATAGAGGAAAAGATACAGGGGTGAAAGAAAGACCTAGAGTGAGAGTGCAAATGTGTGTGTGTGTGTGTTTTTGTCATTAGTGTTGAAGGGTTATTATGAGTTTCCAGACTGACCGGCCACGACAAAAACAATGTGCTAATACATGTCTGCCTTTCTGTATTTTACTGTGTATTTCTCCATTTCCAGCATTCATAAACACGTTCCTCATTCAATCATTGGAATAAGTATTCTATTAGGAGAAATAACACAACACATAATAACGTAATAATGTAGTGTACTTGAGTTTTTTATTGTTCATATTGTCAACAAATATAATAGAGGTTAAAACTGGCTGTCTTTTAAAGGCACGATATGTAATTTTCTGCTGCTAGGGGTCCTCAGAGGTCTCTTTCCAAAACAAACAGACCCGCAGTAAAAAGCACAAAATGAAGCAGTTATGGAGTCAGATTAGAGACCCGTGGTTCTCTGAAGCTGTTCGCCACTGCTATCTGAGCTAATGCTGATGTTTGCCCAGCTGACATGGTCCAGACATCCGCTATTTAAAAAATATAACTGGAATCCCGCATTTGGTTAAAGGTAGTTTAAATAAAACAACAACCAGGATCTAAAAAAAGAATGTTGTAAAAATGTGGCTTAAAACTGGATAAAAAATAATATTATGTATGACCACAACACTGACATTTGTGCACAGCAGCCATTTAATGTCCCAACCTCGGATTAAAATTCAATCAATAAAATATTGGTTTAGTTATATTTAGGCATAATAAAGTTACAGATCGGGCCTTTTAAAAAGGCACAGTGTGTAGTTTTTGGCAGTATCTAGTGGCACAGTTACAGAATGCAACCAACTGTGTACCCCAACATGGAGGAGAACCTTGGGTTGCCATGGAAAACACAAAAGTCTAGATCAGGGGTCACCAATTCTGGTCCAGAAGGGCCAGTGTGGGTGCAGATTTTTGTTCCAATCAAGCAGTAACACACCTAATTCTACTAATCCACCACTAAACCTGCACCCACACCATCCTTCCAGGACCGGGATTGGTGGTCTGGTCTAGATAAAAGGTTTCCAGTAACATATGGAATTGGCCAACATAGGACCTGGGGAACATAGACCCAACTAAACAATGACTCTTGAAATGAACTGTCATGTTTTCCACAACCACCCTAGGTTCTCCTACTGTACTACATACTGTAGATAGGCTCCTGTTTGGTTTGTTCAGTCTGGGCTACTGTAGAAACATGGCGGGCAGCACTGAGAGAGACCAGCTCCTTGTTTAGATAAAAACACTCTAAGGTAGTTAAACCACATTTCTTATTTTGATTGAATTATATACCAATACCAATTAAATCATCCTTATGGATATTATATTCCATTTCTGACAAGTCTATTCCTCTAGATGTTGTTAAATTACATAACATATTAGACAATGTACCAATCCACAGCTGGAAACAGTCCCAAAGAAATGCATTATTTATTCATGTATTGCAATGTTCACTAATAACTATGATCCCACTGTGTAAGCTTTGGAAAGTATTAGAAGAGTAGCTTTTATCTTTTGTATGGGATTTTTTAGCATGACAATAAATCAATTCTAGCCTTATTCTTTGTGTGTGAAACAGTGCTCAGGTAGTAAGGTTCTGTGTATGTTTAATTTGCATATGAACTATATATTACAGCTGTTAAATTAATATCGTGAAGTAGAAAGTGGCAGAAAATGGAAATACCTTCCACAACTCTCCTTTTCACACTCCAGGTTCTCTCACTTTGCATCATCTGTTCCTCTCAATATCTCTTTAGTGTCGTTCAATCTTTCCTTTCAGACTTTCAAATCTCTCTTTCTCTCTCTCTCTCTCTCTCTCTCTCTCTCAGCCGGTCTCGGGGTCTCTCTATCGTCTCTGCGAAACAGATTGTGAAAGGCCACTGGCTCACTGTTAAAAGGGAATCGCCGGCTGGAAAGAAACATGGGGGAGATCAAGAAAAGAGGGATGGGAGCATTAAAGGGGAGTCACGTGGATGGGTCGATGACAGACTGGCCTGAATTATGAAAGAGAAGATGAAATGGGTTGGGGGGGGGGTCAGAGAATGAAAAAGGAGAAGTGAATAAGGAAAGGTATAAAGCGAGGGGAAGAGGGAGGAAGAAGTTTGAGGGTTTAGGGAAAATGTGAAGAAAAGAAAGGGATGATGAGAAGAAGAAAAGAAAGGGGAAGAAAGGTTAGAGAGGGGGTAAATCCCTTTTGAACACCAGAGACTTTTTGAAGAGCACTGCCGTGAATCCCATCAGCCAGTAATTCACGCTGATGTGAATTTTATACGCATTTCTGAGGCTAATTCATTGGCCGAGAAAAATGCAGATTTGGACCAATCCGGGGCTTTATATAATGGTGTGTGGGGGGGGCAGAACAGAATATGTGTGTGTTTTAGGGGAAAGGAGAGGTGGGGGTCAGGGAGAGGTTCATACTCTCGTAAGTCGTCCTTTTCCCGTGGCGTCGGCAAATCCCAGAAACCAGAGACTTGTAGTCGCAGAGTTCGGGCCGCCATTTGGTGAAACCACCCTCTAATGAAAGGGCAAGAGCTTGATCCCCCAAAGAACTGAAGTTTCTCCATAGACAGCCATGCATGAGCTGCAAAATACACCCGAAATTTACTGGAAGAAATTGTTATGTTCGCACTGTGTTCATTGAAGCTGAGGGTTCATCACTTTGGTAGGATTACCAATGATCCATTGGTTTTGGGGTTTTGGCCGCCGGTTTCTTGCTGAAACAGAGTTTTGTTTCGGATAACAAGCTTGATGAAGGAAGACTGAATGAAAATATCAACACAATCCTGTATTAATCTTGAATAAGCCCCTTATCAGAAGGTATTCCTGAGCCCAAAATATTTAGCTCGTTTGTCATTCATTAGGAAAATGGGTGCTTGCCAAAAATTGAAAATGTTGGCTCAATGTAGACAGTGGATTTGTGAGTCCAAACATTGTAAGAAGACCATCTATAAGAGATGACAATGTTTCTGCCTGTGTTTCTGTATCATGGACCAAACTTTTAATTATAGTCAGAAATCACAAAGGAGAACAAAATATGAATCTATCTTGCATCTATATTGCATGTATCACTTGTTTAAAAGTACATCTATGAATATCCATACATGTGTGGATGTTGTCAAAATGGCAACAAACTAAAGAGATAAAAGAATCAAATATAAAAAGACAATTAAGAGCAACAGAACTGAGGAAGTAAATAGAAACACTTTTGCTTTCCCAAACAATCACTGGCAAGTTGCCCTTAACGCGAGGTGTTTAATATTTCCACTGTTGATAACAGCAAAACACTGCAGTTTTTTCTTGGCTGGCTTGTAGGTGTGAAATATATCTTTGAATCAGAATGATGATATTGCTCAGTCAGCTTTTACTAAATACATTTACAAAACTTTTTTTTTTTTTTTTTGGTAGGGATTTGAGATGGTTTGTTTAAACCAACCTGCCCCAAATCATACCCTTGAAGCTATTAAAGTGTAAAACGAAGGGAAAGTGAAGTTCAGCCAGATCTACAGTTTAAAGGTTAACAGGTTTAAAGAGTATTTTCTCCCTGATGTCTTACCAAGACTCCCTACAGGATGTCCAAAAAGGACCTCTATGAGAATCTGGCAGCAGCCTGGTGTTAAACATTTGTTAGCAATGCTAGCGTGAGCCAACAGGGAACTAAACCAATTCTCTCGAAATTACATGCAAGCCGTTCCACTCAGCTGTAGTAAGATTTTAAGACTAAGAAGAAGTCACAGAGTAGCTTGGATGGATTTGTGTTTCATTTTAAGAGAAAAGCCCGGGTCTCTTGAGAGACGTCTGTTGCCAGGTGAACAAAGACTGCGACACAAACATTAGAATACTTCTTTATTTTATGGAGTTAAAGTTAAGTTAAGTTAAAAGTGTCATTGATTATTAAGTGAATGCCTTGACCTCAGCCATTTAAAGAGCGTGAGAGTGTGCTCTATGTCATACAGAAAAAGAATCAGGTTCAAATTCTGATCTTCATGGTGATCAAACTTCATCTGGAGATCTCGAGGGAAACATACACGAGTACACTTCACATCCATCTTGAGATCAAAGTGATGAGGCTGCACATTATTACAACATCTGCAATTTGATGTTGCTTTTATCAACACAGAGACCTAATCACTTTAATGCCTCACAATACTGTTATATAATTGTTATTTCTTCAATACGCAATGGCACCAGAGATAGCTATAAGCTAATTTGCATCTGTAGTCTTTAGGTGAGGGCATTTATGATAATTTTAAACAACTATTTTACATTACAAATAATTTACATTCACAGTATCAGTACAAGATTGAATTACACAGCATATCTAAATATATTCACAATACATAAAATGTATATGCATTCTAATTTTAAGCAAACATACGGGGTGGCTGTTGCTAAGCGGTAGAATGGTTGTTTGAGTCATAACTTCTCTATTCCACATACTGGATGTCCTTGGTCAAGATACTCAATGCCAAATTTATTTCATTGGCTGTGCCACTGGTGTGTTAATGATTAGATCACATGTTGCCACCCTGTCAAGAAGCTACTACAATCAGTGTATAAATGTGTGTGCATTTGCTATGTATACTTGTACTGTTTAGGGCTTTGAGGGGTCAGACGACTAGAAATACAATTTACATCTAGTGTCTGCAGGATTTTACCCAGGTTTAAAGTCAAAGGTTTAAAGTCTTTGTAAGTATCATGGCACTTAATAAAATCTGGCAAGGACTGGCCACTACAAAACTAGAAAGATGGGGAGGGGGTCATACCCATGTTCCCTGGGTCTTCTAGGTCCTATCTTCTTGCTTTGTTGACTGGGGAAACATACCTTTGATGGAGTTTTGAGACAGTTTTAAGTGGTGACACTTCTATGAAGATATCAGCTATAATAGGTTTTTGTAGTGCGTTTTGGACTTCATAGTTCTGAATAATCAAAGAAGGGTCTAAGGAGAAAATTGGTCTCTCAATTCAGTAATTGGTAATTGAATGAGTGATTTTATTGCTCTTGGTTGACCTATTCTGCCTCTTCTCTCACAAATGGCACCAAATGATGGAATGCAGTCAGAAGTTTGAAGAAAACAGTGAACACAACATTTTCCCACCTTGATAATTAATACAGAGCAGATAAAGGTTAGTCAATTTACATCAGGACTGTTAAAGAGATCACAGTGATAACAAGAGTTGAGCTTAAAAGCCAGAACTCAAACTCTCAAACTATGTCAAACTATGAAGAATGACATCCAAATATTTCTGATGGTAGCAAGAGTTGCTCTATTAAAGAGTTGATGCCATCCTAAATTTAAAGCTTTATCGTCTAGTGTTAGGTGATTGCAATTCACTCGGTTAGTAAATATCTGAGAATTTAATAACGCAGGAAAATGGACACAGATGGCAGCTGTAACACCGATTTTAATTCTCCAACATGTCCTCCCCCAAAACTTCCTGTCTGGCTTCAAATGAACAGTATCAAGTCCCCGAACCACCTACTGGGAGCGCCGGCCCTGCCGGATCATGTTCTGAGCTTGTTTAGGTTTGGTTAACCACGCAGGCACGTGGTTGGACACAACGTCTCCAGCGACAGATCGCTTGTTTAGTGTCCCACAACAGCCAAATAAACAATATGGCAGAGGGCAATAAACCGCCGTCTGTCCTCCCGCTCACAAGGTTAAAGAGACAAAAGGGAAACCGTGTCAGCATCTGGTTGTTGCGTCTCGCTTGTTTGACCAAATGTAAAATGTCTGCTTTGGTTTTTGGGCTTTTTCTTTGAATGGGTTTTGAGGGCTGGAAGTCTTCGTACCTGTCAGGATGGGAGTAAACCTTCAGATGAAATGAGGTTTTACTACAGCAGGAACTGCAGAAATACTGCATTCGTGTTTATTATACGGTCACAGATGAAGAGGGGTTCAGCTCTAATCATGTTGATTCCTTTGTCAAATATGAACAGAATACAAAGAAAGAAAGAGCATCTTGAAATTAGGACATACAGTAAGACCCTTCTGAACAATAGAGAATAAAGATTTAATGCTTTACTGTTGAGATAGGAAATAGTAGTTTAAAACACAACTTAATGTATGTCCTCTGAAGGTTTAGATGTTTAGAGCAGCATCTACAATAGCTTGGGAATACGTCCATGCAAGAAAATAAGCTGTTTACAGAAATATCTTTGCATGAGCAGGGAATTGCCTCACGGAGATAAAATATCATCATGAGATCTTTATATTCCTCCTCCAATGTTGTGTGTGTATGTGTGCGAGCCATAGATATCATTCAGCCAATGGTTCTGCTAGTGTTGTAGGGAAGGGATCATAGGTTTCCCAGGTTCTAGGTTCTTTGCTTTGTTCTGTGACTCCACCTTTCCTAACCCTAACCCCATCCTGGTCACAGAACAAAGTGGGGAACATAGGACCCAGGGAACATAGGGATGGCCTGGGCTAAAGTACAGTAGATTGGTCTTGGTCTCCAGATTTGTCTCAGGACACTTTTTGAAGGTCTCTGATTCATCCCAGTAGTGAACACATTTTACATGGCCTTGTCTCTGTCTTGGACAAAGAGGACATTTATATTCCACAGTTTATCGTAAGTGTGTCTTGCAATGTCCGACTTACACTCATCTGGTCTTGATCTCAACTTAGTCTCAACCCTTCAATGTCTTAGTCTTACCCAATAAACTATGGTCTTTGTCAAGACTTGATAATCGCTCAAGTGGTCTTTACTACAAGACTAGACTCTTTGCTTGCATGCAACCATACCAACCACATCCTGCTCCTGAAAACTGGTCACAAAATAATTATCCCTTGCCTACAGATTCTGCATATTCAAATGTGGATATGCGATCATAGAAATTGAATTATCCATGCAATTATTTGACTGGATGCCTATAAGACAATCACTGTGTTCCATGTAGGCTTGTGCTGATTGGTGATCAGATATAGCAGTAATTGGGTTTTTAGTCATAATCCTCTTGGCACCTTCACCCCTCCCTTCTATATCCATTCATCTATGTAGTCAAAATCCATTACCTCCTGAATTCACATCAAAAGTTTAAATGACATAATGTTGTGGCATTGTACTTTCTAGTGAACATGAAGTTAGCTGAAGTCTCCAGCTGTTACCATAGCAGTGCAGTGTGTAACTTAAAGTTTAAGGCATGTGTCAGTGAATAAATGCTGCTAATGTGTGTTTATGACGTTTCCCATGGAGCAGCACATCCCACTGAGCCCCATTAATTATCATCTTTTCTGAAGCATCTTTTGGTGCTAGCTTAGCATCGTCAGCAGGGTGGTGGACACAATGTCTATTTAGGTTGGTGGTTTATGAACACCAAAGTTATTACAATTGCCATTTAGGGTGATGAACTTCATGGTGGCACTAGAGGAAAGAGTCACGGAGTTACCAAAGTCATTAGAATGCACATTGATCTACCATAATCAAACATCCCAAATGCCATTGCATTCATGATTATGATGTAATAAATATAATAATAATAATAATTATAATGCATTGAATTTATATAGATCTCTTGTAGTTCTCAAAGATGTTTACAATTAATCTCAAAATATCTTTCAAACTAAAACATTCCAATTCTGTTGACAGTAATTCTACTTTTTCTCAAGTAAAGGATCTGGGCTGCGTTCCCCAGACCCTTTATGTGCATGTGTCTGAAATCAATCACAGATGCAGCAAAATACACAGAGTCATTTGGGAAAAAAAATCACAATGTATCCAGATCATCCTCCACACTGCTGAGTCACATACTCATTAAGTCCTGGAGTGTTTGCAAAACAGAAACCTTTCGGTTTCATTTCATGAAGAAGTGGCATCATTTAAGAAAAGGCTATGTTTAAGCTACAATTGGTTGTTTTTCTCAGATCATCTGGTGGCTAGTGGCTCAGCCTTTTGTCGAACAGCTAGCCAATCAGGTGGATTGATTGTGGTTTGACTGCTAGTGAGCAACTGTGCAGCCAATCATCCATACTGGTCTGAAGTTTTGATTGTTTGTTTGCTCCAGTACCCCTAATCTACTATGGATTTTGGTGATTTCTTTTCAGAATCAGAATCATCATCACAATTTATGATTTACCAGCAATATATATTGACTATCCATACAATATTTCTGTGTAAAGCACATCATGGGATAGATATCCAGAGATGTGATTTTCCTCAACATCTATTGTATAAACACTTCTCTCTTAGCATTACATCACTAAGAGCTTAATTGGATGAAGCACACCCTAGATGAACAGATGGTATTTAGTAAGCATGCCTTCATCTGCTGTGTTTTTAGATAGATTCACATGATTGTTACACCACTTGCTACAATAAAACCTCATTCATAAGCCTCTATATGAGTGAGATAATCCATTGTCGCTCCACCTTACATCAGCTATTAAGGTAGAGTCTGGGAAACACTTGTAATTGGTGAGCCCTAGTTAATTTTTCCTTAGAAACCGTCATTGGACTTTGAGGTATATCAGAACTGGGAAACAGAGTACTGGTAGAAGATGCGTGAATCTGTGTTTCTGTCTCTCTACCTTTACTGCACCAAGTCATATCACCAGCTGTGTATTCACTATAATTACTGTCTGCTTCCTGACTCTCTGCTGCTAACATAGGAGGTAACAGCAGCCAGGAAGAGAGGCTAAAAAGCCCTCCACTGAGTTTGTGTGTGTTACAGGATCTAAGCAGGAACTACAAATTGGCCCAATTAGCACGTTAGAACATCAGGACAGTTAGCGCCACACACCCCTCTTCCTGACAGGGTGGGGGTATTAGTGTCATGGTGAGGTTGGCTCCAGTTTCCTGTCTTCCGGAAATTACTGGTGTTCCACCATCTCTTCTTTCCCTCCATTGTAAAATTCCAGTCAGATATAACCATAATTTCTGATGCAACACCTATTAATTGCTTTACAGTACACAGCCCAGTTATGTACATTTTGTCCTTTAGACCAAATAAGAGAAAACATTTTTTTAGAAGTTTTTAGGAGTTTTTTGCCATATGGCAACATCGTACAATAATAATTGTAATAACAGTGTAATAACATTGTAACATAAGTGTAAACTCTGAGACATATTCATTAAGAATTCATTAACACCTTTATGTAAAATCATATTTTGAGAAGAGATTTAAAAGAAAAGATAATCAGCTTTACATGAACTATTGTCACATCTGCCTGAAATACCACTTTAATTTCTTCTCCGCTCCCTTTCGTTTCATCCTGTTTTCTACTTAAGCCCAAACAGGCTCCACTGATGCGAAGTGTTGCAATGAGTCAGTCATTTCCACTGTGAATACATTCATGCACAGTGGACAATTATTAGACAGTTTCTCTGGTATTCCCCAGAAAACACACACGCATAAGTCAACTTTACAGTCAATAACGTCAGAAAAAATGTATTACACGGGCTGATAAGGTTACAACTAGCTTGGACTTTGTGGGAAAATACTCCTCATCTCAGAGCAATGACCCTCAGTTTCAACATGAACACTGAGGGAGAGAGAGAGAGAGACATCTGCCTGCCACATTTCTGTTGTTTCTTTTCTGAATTTGTCTTAAATCCTTCCCTCCTCTCCTCTGTTCATCTGAAGAACATCAAGAGCTGGTTCATGGAAATGTCAGAGACTGAGCGAGAGAGAGAGATCCCAGCATGAAGAACCAGATGACCGTTGCACTGGTTACGTTAGAGTAAAGAGTATCGTACACACGTCGATCATCATTCGGCTGGAAGCTACCGTCGCAATTCTGAGGCTTTCTGAGGAAATGGTGGTGTTGATCAGATGTGTTCATGTTTGTGTTTGCCTACACGGCAGCATATTACCATTATGTTTAATTTATATGCACTGATCTGCTAAAGGTCTAAGTGTGCAAACTGATAGCATGCACAAATGAATGTGCAAACAGATCTAATTCTGCATTCCACACTATGCAACATGGACTCTCCGATGTCAACACCTCAATTTAAAAAGCAGAATGTTCCATAAGTGAAACCAGCAGGAAGCAGGAAGTGTCTAGACAGACAAACATGTAACTGTAACATTAAAGTCTGGCTGCAGTTTGTGGTCACGTTCTGGTTTGTTTCAGCTTAGTGTTTGTTTGTTTGTATAAATGCACATATACAAAAAAAAAAATAAAAACTTGATGAATCCAATCCAGCTGCTGATCCTCCTTCAAAATAAAAGCACCACTTTGAACACCTCAGGATGGCGATACAACAAAATGTAAAGTCTTAGCAGTTTTTAGCATTAGAAAATGAATGTTAAAATGTTAATTTTGAGGAAATTCTCATTGTTTGTCTTTCTTGACAGTTGGGGAAGCACAGACTATATGGACGGTTGTGACAACATTGGCTAGTTTGAAGTCCAGAGTTGTAGTTTATTATTACAAGAAGATGGATGGATGGATGGATGGATGGACGGACGGATGGATTTTCCAAAATGACTTCATTAGAAGGAGGATCCATGGTGGCATAGTGAGTAGCGTTGTTGCCTCACAACAAGAAGGTTGCAGATTCAAGGCCTTGAGCTGGAACCTTTCTGTTTGGAGTTAGCATGTTCTCCCTGTGTATGTGTGGGTTTTCTCCGGCTTCCCCCCACAGTCCAAAAACATGTTTAGGTTGA
This sequence comes from Lepturacanthus savala, assembly GCA_030544235.1. Taxonomy (NCBI): domain Eukaryota; kingdom Metazoa; phylum Chordata; class Actinopteri; order Scombriformes; family Trichiuridae; genus Lepturacanthus; species Lepturacanthus savala. The sequence continues at coordinate 18,428,605 of CM060483.1, forward strand.
TTGGAAACTCTAAATTACCAGGTTTGGGTGTGTGAGTGAATGGTGTGTGCTGGCAACCTGTGAAACAGATTGGCTCCAACAGATCCTATATAGAAAACGACTGACTGACCAACTTTATTAGAGAGCCTGAATTTAGAGATTAGAGATCAGAATGAAATCACTGTAATACTACTAATAAAATATGATGACTACTTATTTTTAGAGAGAATTTGAGCCTTTTTGAACATGAGTCAGTTGGAGCAGGTAGCTGCTGTCATTGGCATTTTAAAAGGCTCCATGTAATGGAATATCTTTTGTGATGTATTTCTTAGCAAAACTAAATTATTTATAGGGTGTACATTTACAACCAAATCCTTACATCTGATTGGACAACTATCTTGACTGTCAAGACTCAGTGTGTGAGAAACGTCTCTTTCTCCCACCAGCTGCAGTCCTCTACTGGGTCTCCTCGAGGCTGCTGTCTCTCTCTACTCTACATCTTGTATACTAATGACTGCTGTAGCAATCATTCCAACAGACATATCAAATTTGCGGATGATTCGGTTGGTTGCTAGTCTCTTAGAAGGGGCTTGTGTTTAGCCAGGTTTCCTGAAACACAACAGAGGAGGCCAGACCACACCAGAATGAGTCGGTGGTCTCATTTCACAGTTTGTGTGTTAGCAGGAACACCAGAGATCTAAATATTTACACACAAGCCCTAAAATAGTTGGTTTTTTACAGCAAGAACCATAAAACTAAAGATATGCTCATCAGTTTTGCCAAGACTCCTCCTTGTCCTGTACTCACCAGTATTAATGGTACTGTGATTGAACTTGTGGACAGATAGAAATATCTTCTTGACATGAAACTCTGTTTCAACCCTGTTGCTCTCACGACGATAAACGTTCAAAGTCTTTAGTTTCTGAGGAACATGAGCTCCTTAATGTGTCCTCAGAGAGGATGACATTATTTTATAGAAGTTGTATTGAATCTGTTTTAATATCATTGGACCTTGACTTGGTTGCCTATCAAGAGATACAGATTTTCATTTGTTCCTGCTTTGTTCTTGTTGATGTTAGTCTATACAGTCGATTGCTTTCTCACTTCTCATTTGATTTGAACCTTGTCTTAATCTTCTGCTGCAGAGGGAAACAGGCTGCAGTCAACTGTTGGCTCCGCACAAACCTGAAAATGAGGTAGAGATGAAGGAATTGATGTACCACACACAAACAGTGACGTGCCGTTAAATGTGTGGTTCTAACTACTCGCCTAAAGTCATTTGGATGGGAAGAACTTTTGTAAATAGCTGAGTGCCGAATGAGGTAAAGATTTGAAACCGTTTAACAGGAAGATAAAAATACTCTTTTTTTTCCTCCCCACAGTCTTTTTTGCAAAAAGGGTATGCCCAATTTGTAAGTAGAACAGTTCCCACATGTCACATATTTTTCGAAAACCCTGGTTATTAGGTATAAGATTTGGATGGTCTCGTTATCCCTTGGGTTACTGCTTGCATCAAACCAAAGATGGTCAAACTTTTGTACTCATTGGCTTTCAAGGTGGCTATCTCCTGGCCCCATGCTTCAATTGGCTCATGCATGGTGCAACAACTTCGAGACCATAATTGTTGTGTTATTTGCACAAAGAAACCAAGAAACAAAGAAAGTGTAGTACTTCTGTAAATGCTCCCCCCATCACCCCTTCCAAGAGGTTAAGGTACTTCCACGTTCACCTTCGCCTGAAGCCATGAAACAGTAGCTGCCACTTATTTTAGAAGAAATGTATTTTTTATTTCTTCAACTGAGCCCTAATAACTCCTCGATAGATAATCTCTTTTTTGATACTCTATCAGGATCCAGACGCCTACTGTCAAACCTCATTGCAAAAAGCATCACACAACAAACATCCTAGAATGATCGGATCTATGTGTGTACATGCACACACAGCCTCCCTGGGGGTGAAATCAGAGCATTTGGCTGAACAATAGAAAGAATTGCAGCTCTGTTGTCTTCTTACGTTGATCTTTCACTAGATTACTGGTAGTGCTACAACATACACACACAATTATGCTGATGATTTACTGGTAGAGCTTGGGGTTGGTGTTGGAGAAATATTTGACAGCAAATAAACATGTGTTTCATCTACAAAGAATGGCCTGCATCAGCCAGTGTGTTCCCACTGTGAAAGATTCTCTTTGTTCTGATGTTGCGGAAACATTGTGGCTGCACTTAGGACATTATCCTCATTATGTTTCCACATTGTGTCTCCTAAAGGCAGATACAATTATCTTATAATTATCTGTTTTTTACTCACCCAACGTAAGCTGGGATGGACTCCAGGTCCTATTAGCTTCTTTCTGGGCTTCGTCAGAAGAATGAATGTCATGTGGACATCAATTAAAAACATTTGTTTATGTAAATATAAATATATAAATCACAGAAAGAAGCTAAATCTTCATTTTTTTTCAGACCATCACAAATCTTCCTTGATATTAAACTATGTGATTAATTGCTTATCAAATCTGTCAAATAACTTTCTGTTAATCCATATTTGATGAGTTTTGTCTGGGTTGTCATCATACTAGAATTTACTGGTACTGGTGTCAAAGTTGGCACTAATACAAAGGAAAATATTCAATATCCAAAAGGGGGTTTTATTAAACATGGTTAAGAAAAAAGTGTCTGAAGTTGTGCAAAATAAATCTTGCTGTAACATCAATGGCATTATTAAAGCTGTCTGAGGTAGAAAGACCAAATAAAGAACCTACCATGCTACAACATTGTTCTTTTAAGTTTCTTTGCCTCAGGTTGATTCAGGTTGTTGAGGATCCAAATCCAGAGAGGAGAGAAGAGTCTTAATTTCAAAACTAAGAACAAACAAGTTCAACACCAGGAAACCAGACAAGAAAGCGACAGATCATGACAACTCCAGTGAAGTTACAAATGCTACATACCCATACAGCACTCTGTCCTCTGACACCTTAAAGGGGCACTATTTACCAAGTTTTCCATTTTCTCAGTTTAGTAATTAATTTTTTGTGGTCTACTTATTAAAAAATAAATGCCCATTCCATTGTGATCAGAAACACCCCTCAGACAGTTGGGGTTGGTAGGAGAAAAAGAAGTCAAGTGAAAAATGCTACATGGCAGCTACATGGATCAATGCGTGGTTACTATAAACGTTCACTCCTGTTGTGACATCACAACCGTAGTTGTTTCTAACAGCTTGTGTTCAGCCAGGTTTCAGCAACACTACAGAGAAGGCCAGACCACAACAGAATGAGTCGGTGGTCTTACTTCACAGTTTGTGTGTTAGCAGGAACACCAGAGACCTAAATATTTACACACAAGCCCTATCAAAACTGTTTTTTTTTAGAGTAGGAACCCTTTAACTGCTGCCCAGATCTTGTTCGCTGGCACTGAATCTTCCACCACCAGTGAGTGCTACTGTACTTTTTTACTATTCTGAAACAATGCTATAGTTTTAGTTAACCATCATGCTCATGTTAACAATCAGATTTTCCCCGATGCTGTTTGGCAATGCTAACTAATGACCATGTTTGTTTGACTTGTTTCTCTAATAACTTAAAGGTCTCATATCATGCACTTTGTCAATTCAATGCAGTTTTAAAGAGCTCTTTCAGCTTCCAAGGTGGTTTTTGGTCTGACTTAAACATTCATGAGCCTCTTTTCTGATTGGCTGATTTTCCCTTGGAAGACTAAAATAAGTGGAAGAAACAGTGGGGGTAATGGTGGGAGCAGGTGAGTAGACCTCTACAGGCAGAGGGAACTGCATGACATCATTAAGTTGAAGTACAAATGAGTGATTGGCAGTTTCTATATAGCCCCTAGACTTTATCTAGAGTAAAACATTAAAATGGCTATTTGCTTGATATTGGACCTTTAACATCCAGGCGTCCAAAGATCTAAAAAGGGGATTGTAAAAATGGACAAAAGGACAATTCATCACATCTTCAGGTGGACATTCACAATGCTGATGAATGTTGGTGAGTTTCTACTACAAGTTGCATATTTAAGGAAAAGTAATTGAAGTTATATCGGTAGATGGCTGTGCAAAGTTTATTGTATATACCATGCCCATGGCAATTATGAAGCTAACAGGAAAAGAAACAAACATCCAAGGCTAAAATTCCTAACTTTTTTTTTACCCTGACCCCTGGAACTAATAAGATAATAATGTTGAAGGGAATTGTAGAAAATTTAAAGCGAAATCTTGACTTTATAGTCACAAAGACATTTTTGTGAGAGAGAGGTGGAGAGGGAGAGGGAGACCAGGTCATCTGGTTCCGCTATCTCCTACAATACAGGGACTATAACAACAGACCTATGAGAGGTTTACTGGGCCCTGGCAGTAAAATTTAAATCTAAAGAAGACAAACGCCATTATCTTCCAAAAAAGGCCCAGATGCCAGGAAGATAGACAAGAGTTTACTCTTGGTATTGAACAGCACCATGAGTAACCCCTATCTTGGTCTGACCATTATAGCCTCAGGGAGTTTCAGCCTGGCAGTGAATACACATTCTTGAAATGCTGGTTGAAAAAACAACCCAATTTGGGTAGTTTTCTAAGGCAAAGCTGGGTAAATATAGACATATCACATTTTAGGTTAATTTAACTTATTGAGTTGGTTAATGCAACCCAGCAAGTTGGGTTCTTCATGAAAACCCAAAATTCAAAATTGGTTTACATTGAATGTAAACTCTGATTTAACATAAGCAAGTACAAAATGCGCTGAAACAAATTTGGTGATCTGACTAGATGACAGACAATGGCCCTGCCAGTAACCCAGCATGTTGGGCAGCCTCAAAATAACCCAACTCAACATCATAGAAACAATGGCCTAACCAGCAGAACCCAGCGATTTGGTTATGGAACCTACCACAAATTGACCAAATTCCATTAAATAAACCAGCAAACAACCTAACAGGCTCAACCCAGCATTTGGGTTGATAAAACAACCCAGCACTTTTTTAAGAGTGCACTAAAAGAAAAGGCTACTACATCCAAATTTCAATAAAAAATTTATTGTAGAGTTTTTTTCATATAGGATAAAGGCTATTGGGCTATGTGGTAGTGAAGCATGGGACAAACAACCCACAAAAGCCCTATATGAGCCCTACATGCAGAATTCTGCAAGAGGAGCCTCAATACCTCAGAATCCCAATAGAAGGCACATCTTGCCACAAGACATGTTAAATCATGCCACAACCAGAGGGCCGGTAAGTGACACACACACACACACTTGACTTGTTAATTGATCAACTGTGTTATCATTACTGTTTTGGAATTTTTATTTATAACATGTGTAGTTTACTTTTATTATTTGTTTGCTTTGGCAACATAAGCTCTTTTTCATGCCAATAAAGCTCATTAAATTGAAATTGAACATATAGTGAAGGGGAAAGGTGAAGAGATAGAGAAGCAGTTTGACTGGGAACAAGGCTAATTAGTGAACTTGAACTCTAGAGGTCACCGGGGTAGAGTTCACGATCTCTGACAAAGGTCACAACCTCGCCGTTTACTCAACCAGGAAGAGACACACGCACACTGGTGTTATCGAAACACACACACATGCACCCATGTACCCATGCCAGAGCAGAAAGGTCAAAGTTCATGGGTTAACTAAGGGAACTTAGAGCAACTGAAGGAAGGGAGAGAGAGAGTACTTTTCTAACCTGCATCTGGCCTCCAGATGGGTTTGTGAGTCATCTGCGGGTTAGACGCACACATACATAACACACCTATACACACACAGCACACCTACACACACACACACACACACACACACACATAGAGGAGCAGTTTTGGCTTCCCCCGCTGAGACTAGATCATTCCCAGGTTAGGTCGATCTGGGGGTAAACTTGACACCTGACTCAATCTCTTAGTCTGACATACACACACATACACACACACACACACACACACACACACACCTCTTACAAAAGTATGAAACCATACTTTTGCACAAATCATACTTGCAGTATTTACTATTCGTGATCATACACACACACAGAAATATGGAAAAATACCCAAGTCATTCTTTTTCCAGCAGAGATTCCACAGGGAATGATATATGTGCAGAATATATGAAAAGATGGAAAATATGTGATTAATATACAGTAGAAAGGAAAGAAAACTAAGGTGGAATTAAATAAATCGAAGCTGTTATCTGGGCAACAAAGGGGACTCAGATATCTGAAGAAGCGGGAAGTTGATAAACCAGTTCATGAACTCTAGAAACTAGAAGGTCAGATCATTATGATTGTGCTTAACAGCGTTGGACATCTTATCTGAGTTGCCACAATGCCTGGCGCTGGTATCTGAGGCAAGGTTTCATGGAGCATGGAGCAAAGTTTATAGACAATATGACACCATATACAAAACAAAAGTAAGTAGACTGCCCTTTGCAGTCTGCTTAGTATTGCCCGTTCACACTTGAGCAGGAAGTAGTTGCTATGGTTGCATGCAAATGAGAGGTCCATGTGGGGAGCTTCACAGAAACAGAAATATTGGCCAAATAGTATCGTTTGTCAGACAGTAAACAATGACCAACGAATGGAAGTCCTCAAATGACCGTCATCCCCATGTTCCCCAGGTCCTAGATTCCCATTTTTGTTGATACAACAGGGAACAGAACAAAGAGGAAGTGTTAGGGATTAGGGGATGGATGGGCAATCCTGGTTTTGAACGGCCAGTTTTAATCCAACCAAGAAGTTAAACATCTGATTCCACCAATGAAGGTTCTTAGCAAAGGCTCTAGTGGTTGATTTGTAGAATCAGGTGTGTAACTGCTTGGTTGGTACAAAAACCTGTACCCACACTGGCCTGCCAGGACCAGGATTATCCACTGCTGGTTTTAGATTAGCATGGAACATAGGACCCTTTTTCTGAAAAAGGGTGCCATGTTGTTTTTTCCCCACAACAAAGCAGGGAACATAGGACTCACGTAACATAGGACCTGGGGAACATAGGTATGCTCCACTGTAATGGGTATCTGCTGGCTCCACTGGAAGCACAGAAACATTTGAGTTTGTCCCAGAAGCTAATAGCCAAATGTTGATGATAGCCAAAGGGTTTTGAGATTGCTTCAGATGTGACCTGGATTAGTGCAACAAAATAAGTTGTACTTTTGATATCAGGAACCTTCTTCAGGACCTTTTTCCTGTGTTTAAATTCATATTGGACTGAAGTGAACATTCTCATGCGGCATTCAGTGAAAAGAAACAGAACCAAGGGGAAGTTTGCTTTACTTACAGAGCCATCCACTGATAGCCCTTATTGACCAAGGCAGTTCCACATCCGGTTTGGAGCCAGCACCTAATTCAGAACCAGTTCTTCCTGTTTCGACAGAAATCTGGCACAGAATCTTTGGTAGAATAGAAGAATGAACCTCTTATAGAGGCTAGGGCAGGGTTATCAAAACCACAAACACCAAAAATAAAAAAAAACAGAGTGGTCTGGGGGAGACAAACTTCCTTGAAGTGTGGTCTTCGGCTGTGATACAGAAAAAGCTTGAGGGAGCGCCGTGAACGAAATTGGTTTTGAAACAGCTGCAGCATGAGTCGGCTGGTATGAGTATGAGTTTGATTTCTCTCAGAATTGCAAAACATGTACAGTAGACACGCAGAGACCTGTATCGATAAAATGTGACCTCTCCCCAAGATGGGTCCTGATTACGTGGAAGTCATACCGCCTGTATCTGATGGACTTGCCTTTTTAGCAATGTTGGCATGTTCTCAACACATCCTTCCTGGGATGCTCACAAGCCACTACAACACACAGTGACAAATCACCATTTTCATTAATAACCTGGCAAGGTTACAAGAAAGAGAAGATTGAACACAGGAGAGTGTTTGTTTACGGTTAGCATGAAGCTAAAAAACAACAACACCTAGCACAGCCATAAATCACATGTTTCATGGTACCTTTACCAAAGCCTGTTTAGCTGAAAACTTTTAACGTTGAGATTGTTATTTTGGCTAGGCACTTCCTTGATCACAGTGCCTCTGTAACCAAACCCCATTTTTTAAATGAGCTGTGATTGGCTAAAACCTTCCCTAACCTGGAATTTCACAGGGATGTTTACTGAACATTACGTGGATACAGGAATGTGATGATCTATTAGCAGCATTTAATTACAATACACTGAATGGTTATTATGACTTTTTGTGCATTAACACAAAAATAATTGCCTACTTCTTCTTTGAATCTACTGTAGCTTATGCAGTCGGTACTGCAGCTGTAGCTCATCTGTTGCTCCCTCAGCTACACTTCAACCTTCATCATATTGCTGTTTTAAGGACATCTTGAACCAGCATGTGTCATTTCTCCAAGTAACCATCAAGTTTCTTGGCCTTAGCTTTTTTTATTCTTACGGTTGATGTGGTATCCTGATGATCACAATATATACACATTGTATGCACAGACATTTAGGACAAAGCCATAGTAGTCTAACCAAGATAAAGTACAACCCTAAAATAAACTTCCAGAGCCGCTGATGACTTCTAACTGTAACCTCACATTAACAAAGCATCTCTCAACAACAACAACAAGCTGGTAGACTAAATAAAACTGATGTTTATTGTATATAAAACAGTTTGCCCACTTGTATGAGTCAGTGAAATCTGCAGCAAACAAGCAGATAAAAATCAGTGAAGAACACAAAGCCGTGTTGAACTCCTACCTGGTGTTTATGGCTGCTACCCTGGTGCATAACAACTCGTCACTATCCCACAAAAGACGCCAAAGTCAATATGTTTTGTCCATTTATGACCTGAAAATGACCGGATGAGAGACATCATCTTTGTGAATCATTTGATTTACTGGTGAGAGCCTGAACCCAAGCTGAAGCATGTGTCTGAGATCTACTTTGCTCCTCTCTCATTGGTCATTTCCAATGGCCCAACATACATCTTTTATGGATTAAAATACAAAAAAAAATTAAGAAAATAGAGAAGATAACTAGATATGTTAAATATGTTATTGATTTTTGTACTTTTCATTATCTAAAACCTTTCCAACAATTTTCAAACCTAGAGAAATCTAGGAATGTTTAATGCAACTGTCATGATTCTATATAAAGTTTTAAGCCACTATTTTACGATAACACTATTTTACATCTTGGTTGTATTTTATTATTTTAAACCAGTTGAAGGATTTTAGTCATTGGACATCTGAATTGAAAGTTGTGTCTATAGAAAAATTACCCTGTGCCTCAAAAAATTACGCAAATACCCCACCCTATTTGTCATAATGACTCGGGGGATCCAGACTGTTTATCACTGCTTTGATGAGTTACAAGAGAGAATGGGTTGTCTTGGGTGTTTTCTCATAGACCAGTCTTACTTTCATCAGTCCTCAAAAGGTTTCTCCATTGCTCTTTAGGCCAGTTAATGCATTTTTTTTTTGGCAAATTGTATCCTTTTCAGCACAAAGAGAACGGATCATGGATCAGTTTGCCTATATCAAAACACTTGTTGCCCTATGCCAAAGAGGAAATACTCTTGATGTGTGTTTCAACAAGACAATTACCCCAAACACAACAGTAAACCAGCAGGATCTTGGTTCCACACCAACAAAATTAAAGTTCTGGAGTGGCCAACCCAATCTCCATACGTTAATCCCATTTAAAATGTATGGGCTCACATCTAAAAGTTTTAATTTTCTGTAAAATAATTTAAAAAATTGACAGATTTTTCTTCACATTTTGATTTAGGATATAAAAACTTTGGCTTTACTCACATTTTTATACACACTGCTATTATATTGAACACAATTCAGATCAACAGAGAGAAGAGAGCTTTTAGTTTTAGATTTTTAAATACATGTTTTAGATTAATTGTTTTTTTTTAAACAAACCCTTAAACTTATGTCATTTATTTGTTAAAGAGACACTTTATCTACTTAGTTTTGTTTTTGTAATGGAGGCATGGTCCATTGGTTGTGCCAGGGCTTGTTCAGCCGTGTGCGTTTTGTTGTGCAGGCTGGGAGCGGCTGGTTTGTGGCGCTTTGGGCATTATGCCATGGCACCATGTAGCTAAATTACTGCGTTATCTAGTTCCTGCGGTGACCAAATGTTCCGTCAGATGCCATCACCCCCATACTGTGTAACAGTGAAAATGTCATCCAGTCTGCAAGTGAACCAAAACACCAAATCATGGTTGGCAAGATAAGAATGTCAAAAACTTTGTAAAATACAGTTTTAAGAAACATTTATCAGATCTCTCAATATGTACACTTTGTGTTCATGTTGTTTCTTGTCATTTGCATGTTTTTTTTTATTCCACTTAGAATATAAAACTTGCTCAGTCATTTCAAACCCAACTATCTGAGTTCAACTATCTGGTACCAAGTTTTTAGGGTTAGTTTTGACATTGTCCCACAAACTGTGCCAGCCGAGAGACAATCCGGCTGGCAGTGATGATCAGGGCTGGGTTGAAATACTGGCTGGTAACGAGCTGGAACAAACAGGTGCTTTGATTGTAGAGGAGGAACAGGTGTGAGTAGCAGGAAGTTTGACCAGATTGAGTGGCAGAGTGCAGAGGTGGGGGCAGGGAACACACAGGTGTCATCTAGATGTCAGCATAGCAGAAAACACAGAAAGACATTGGTGGCGAATGAATACAAATCACACGTTTGGTGTTGCCACTTTCTTATGTCTACTGTTTTGTTGCAAATTAAACACATGGTCTCATACTTCCCTCAAAATCAAACCATATTTCTCACCACAGTCATCAATTAGATGCATAATTTTCCACTGTCATGCTTTCTTATTATAGTTTTAGCTTGTTTTGAATGAGCCATTGACTCATGCAAGTCAGATTGGGGTCAAGACCACCATAGTTGTATCTGTATCATTCTTGTTAGCACCTGCTGTACACGCCTGCCCTGATATTGCCATAATGTTTGTTTATGTTTTAGGCAAAGCCAGGAATCCACCAAGTGTCCAAACATTTGAAAGATGCAGGGTTATTTTTTTTCATGCAGCGCTAAAGATAGTCTGCTTTGAAAAGCGTGGCATTCACATTTTATCTTCTCTTGGCCCGGGACTCTGGAACCCGTCTGGTTGAAGACTGAATGAGCATGTTGTCTGGCAGGTGAATCTGCAGCCGCTGACAATAAAACCAGAGAGATAAAAGACCGGAGATAATATCTGGTAGCTCCATACACACACACACACACACATAGGCCAGAGATAGAGGAAGGTGATGGAGGTCACAACCCTTGATGTCTTCCTGGAACTGTTATGAAATCTGGATGTTTTGATGCTGAGGCTCACATACAAGCCAGAACATGCATTTTTTTTCCTATACTTTTGTGCTCTCGTACATGATACATATATAAACTTAGGTAGAGGTGTGACACACACAGACAGACCTTTGTGCACTTTTGGGGACGTGTGTGGCAACATGACCAAAAGAGAAAGGCCCTTGCTGCATCGTGCTTTATGCCTTGAGGAATATGTACCTATTGTGCATGAATTTATGTTTGTGCACATATAAGTGCATGTGTTAAAGGTGGAATAAACTGTAAATCAAACTATGAGTGACGTGTGTTTTTCTATATTGTATGTGCGTTCCTTTGCAGAGCCTCTTGATTTCATTTCCATATGTGTGTGTGTTCATGTGTGTTCATCTGACGGTCGGAGTCCGAAATAAAACATTCATTAGAAAAATATTCCACTGGAGCAGAGCAAAAGAAAATATGCAGTAGATTTATATAGACTACACGCGTGCACACAGACAGGCTGTATAATGCAGACTGTCAGATTTACCGTCGTCACGGGGAATCAAGAAGAAGAAACTTTTCAGATTTGGAAAGAAAACCTCAGTGTTACCACCCATCACTAAATCTGAACTGTCTCCTTTCTCCTTAATCCCTTTTTTTTTCTCTCTTTATTCCTGTAAATCGTTGCTGTTTTTCTTTCCTCTCATCACGTTCTGCTACTGTGAACTTGCCATCGACTTCATATCGGTTTGACTTTTTTTTTTTTTTTTTCTTCTTCTGGCCCCAGCCGCCTGTCTGCTCTCTGTAAACCTTCTCTTGTCTTTCCAGTTTACTCGTCTGGTATGAAAAAAAAAAAAAAAAAAAACATTTTCCAGAATGCCTGTGTGTGCTACTGCACCACATGCTGCCTTTATTAAAGTTTTAAAGGATTATTTTATTAAATTTAAATTCACAAAAGGAAAATTCTTTGTCTTTTTACTCTGTTACATTAAAAATATTACTATCTCTTCTTCGTGAGCTTGCCTACATCTTAAATATTCCAAAGAAAAACCAATTAGATGAATCCTATATAACATGTTAACAAGCTTCATACAGATTTTGACCTGAACAGCTAATCGGGTGACTTACAGTATATTTAACTGGCTTATAAAACTGTTCCCATCTAACTCTTTACCACCAACAAATGATTTGTCAAAGACAAGAAGTAATCCAACTAAATGAAGTAATCCAAACTAAGAGAAGTATCCAAAATAAATGAAGATTTTAACCTTGTTCTCTGTGCTCTTTGTCTGTCAACAGGTTTACAAAAAACCTACTGGGCCGATTTTTATGGAAAACGGTGGCAGGGTGTAGAATTGGCCAAGGATGAACCCATTGCATTTACAGTGCCTTGCAAAAGTACTTATACCCCTTGAACTTTTCCACATTTTTGTCATAGTCACATTACAACCACAAATTTAAATGTGGATTTTATGTGACAGACCAACACAAAGTAGCACATAATTGTGAAGTGGAACAAATCTGTGGCATGCGTATGTATTCAGCTCCTAGTTAAAATACAATGCGACCAACCTTTGTGTACTCCAATCTCAGTATAAATACAGTGGTTCTGTTAAGGCCTTAGAGATTTGTTGGAGAACATTAGTGAAGAAACAGCATCTTGAAGACCAAGGAAAACACCATGTTTAAATCAGGATTATGTTATAAAGGATATATCCCAAGCTTGGAACATCTCACAAAGCACTGTTTAGTCCATCATCCGTAAATGGAAAGCGTCTGGTACAACTGCAAACCTACAAAGACATGGTCTTCCACATAAACTGACATGCTGGGCTAGGAGAGCGTTAATCAGAGAATCTCTGGAGGAGCTGCAGAGATCCTTAGCTAGGTTTTTCTTCAGCAGGGACATGGAAGCTGGTCAGAGTTAATGGGAAGATGGATGGAGCTAAACACAAGTCAAATCTGGAAGAGAACCTGTTGAAAGAATTGAAACTGGGGCACGGACCCTAAACATTCAGTCAGAGCTGGAATGGAATGGTTTAGATCAAAAGTCCAGAACTAAATCATATTGATAATATATGGCAAGACTTGAAAATCGCTGCTCATAGACGCTGCCCCATTCAATATCACTGAACTGGAGCTATTTGCAAAGAAAAATGAGCAAAAATAATTAATACATATGCACAACACACTCTTCAGATTTGTCTTTATTTGTAAAGAATCTTGAACTCCACGTATTATTTTCCTTCCACTTCCCAATTACTGCGTGTGCTACTTTATGTTGGTCTATCCCACATGAAATCCCAATAAAATATATTTAAGTTTGTGGTTGTAACGTGACAAAAATGTGGAAAAATTCAAGGGGTATGAATACTTTGGCAAGGCTCGCTATATAATGGTTATGTATTGCACAGACCAACAGTGAGATGACATCACACACTGTGGATACAGGCTTCCAGAATCAGAAGTAGAAGAATGTTTATTGTCAAGTTAGTTTTCATTTATAAGGAATTTGCTTTGGTGTAATTGATGCTTAACAAACAACAATAATATGACATTGTCATCTTACTTTTTTCCATTGCAATTTGAAGTTTGATTGATTTGCTGTTTGTTTTTTGAATCACCAAAGAAGGCAGAAAGTGCTGATTAATTGTCCCATTAAAATGTGTGATGATGTCGATGGTATAGCATGGGATCATGGAAAATGCTACTGTCCTTAGCTTACTTTTTAAAGGCCCCATATCATGCATTTTCTGGTTTTTATTGAACTGTTGATACCCCTAACATGAGGTATTTGTGGTTTAAAGTAAAAAATAGAACGTTTTACAGTTCTGTCTCATGTGCTTCCCTGCCAAGGTAGAAAACACAGGTGGGTTTTCAGTAGAGAGGCTCATGAATATTACATATTTATGACGGAAACACCACTTGGAACCTGAATCGGCATTGAATTGAGTCCGGTTGACAAAGCAATCAGCGGTGAAATGATGCAAACAGACGGTCAGCTCGGCAGCTCAGGTAGCAAGCTTGGCGCTCAACTTGTTGTTCCGATAACTTAAGAAGCCATGAATTTCATTTAAAAAAAAACAACAAAAAAACATTATTGAAAAGATTTGGCATAGAAAGTACACACCTCAACAGATTATTTTTAGTCTTTTGTAAACATTTGAATCAGCATTTCAATTGGAAAAAATGGCATATTGGAGCTTTAAAGCATATTTATTTGCATTTGCAGATGACACCTTGATATATATATATATATATATATATATATATATATGCTGATGATATGCTGATAATTGTGTTATAGTATGTGCTTTTTGAGTGTCCTTCTAGTTTATAAATGTAACAGGCTGTAGAGTATTGGCTATCAGGCCTACCATGACAAATCCTGGTGGATCCATAAAGTTTTTACTCGCCGTCCAGTCCTCTCTATGCATGTCTGTCTGTTTATGAGCCCTCTCATCTTTTTATTTGGGGTATATACACTACCGTTCAAAAGTTTGGGGTCACCCAGACAATTTTGTGTCTTCCAAGAAAGTCACACTTTTAATGACCAACATGAGTTGTAAAATGAATAAAAATATAGTCAAGACATTGACTGATTAGAAATAATGATTTGTATTTGAAATAATAAATAATATTTTTCCTTCAAACTTTGCTTTCGTGGGCGACATGGTGGCGCAGGGGTTAGCGCTGTTGCCTCACAGCAAGAAGGTCGCAGGTTCAAGACCTCCTTCGTCCTGGGTCTGGGACCTTTCTGTGTGGAGTTTGCATGTTCTTTCACCAGGTACTCCAGCTTCCTCCCACAGTCCAAAAACATGCTGAGGTTAATTGGAGACTAAATTGCCCGTAGGTGTGAGTGAATGGTTTGTGTGCCCCACGATTGGCTGGCGACCATCTGGGGTGTATCCCTGCCTCTCGCTGTAACGCGCTGGGATTGGCTCCAGCAGACCATGTGACCCTAATGAGGAATAAGCAGGTATAGAAAATGACTGACTGACTTTGCTTTCGTCAAACGAAGGCCAGTTTTCTATCTTGTCTAACCAGCTAAACTGTTTTCATCTGTGTTAACATGATTGCACAAGGGTTTTCTAATCATCCATTAGCCTTCTACCACATTAGTATAGATTGTATTTCTGATTAGTTATTAGTTATGTATTTTCTAAGTGATCCCAAACTTTTGAACAGTAAAGTCCAGCCCCTCCTTCACCTTAACTTGCGTGTGAAGAGGCCCATTTCTTGACGCCCATTGAAGAGTGATAGCACATTCCACTATCACTTTATAGTGTTGTTGCTCACACACACACACACCTACACGCACAAACAGATACGTACATGCTCCTGCTCGTGTTTGTGGTGCAATTCCTTGTTTTGTTTTGAATTCATTTTTATTTCCCTGTTGCCGATCATGTCCATGTGCTTGTAACACCGCTGTTGATAAAACGAGTCCACATATGAACACATTGTGCCCACATATACGTATATACATATATATACACACACACACACACACAGCTGCACACCTGTGTATCTGCAGCAGGTTCAGTAGAGAGCTTTCATGTCACGGTTTCAAAATCCGCCTCACCTCGCCAAGACACCGCTTCTTAAAGGAACACAGGTGGGCGAAATTTCTGAGATGCCTTCTGTGAAAATGTGAGCGGTGAGTTTTGCCAGTAGTGGAACGATAACAGTGGTTAGTGCGAGGTTAGAGAACGGTCAGTGCTGGACGCCACGTTGGCTACAGAGTTCTGCCTCATGTTGTTCAGCAGCACTTTGTTATTTAATATCGATTGTGAATCAAATACAAATTTATAATAGAAAATGTTATTCCATTAGCCTTCTGACACAATGAGCAAACACATTGTACCACTAGAACACTGGCCTGATAGTTGCTGGAAATGGGCCTCTATATGCCTATGTAGGTATTTCACCAAAAAACAGACATTTGCAGCTAGAATTTATTTTTTACTAATTTTTTAAATACTTTTTAAAACTTTTTTTTTTTTTTTTTTAATATTTCATGTCAGTGCAATGGGGTAAGTTGTCTCACTATAAAATCTCACATTGGATTTGGCAACTAATAAACAAGGACAACTAGAAAGTGAACATTGAAATCTGACACATAAATGTTCATCATTGAGTTTGAAAAAGTCTTTGAACATTGGCCAATGAACAGAATATGCGACCTGCACTAAAATGGAAAAAAATAGATACATGACTCAATCGACATAATGAAATCTTTGAAAAAAGAATCCGGGCTAAAATGGGTTAAACTGAGATCGGTCGGGTTTCGTGAGGAGGCCCGATGAAGGCTTGACCCCCCTGAACCGACGTCTCCTTCAACGGGACAATAAACCCGCTCGTGTCTGCCCTTTGACTTTGATAAAACGCTTTCCTTTACCAGACGGTTATGCAAGGAGCGATTTCCCTCCATCAAAAGTGCTCTGCATTCCTGAAATTAAAAAAAAAAAAAAAAAGAAAAAAAAGTTTTGAGCCTTAATACATGCGGATGGTGTGCGGAGGGACCGTCTGCTTTTTACCAGAGGAGAAAGAAGATGACACCGCAGGCCGATCTGCGGAGCATCCGTGGTCAGGCTGCATTACGGATGCTGCAGAGATGTTACACACTCACTCTGGCACATACGTGCACATCAGACAATGAAGGATTCACTCAACCGCGTTAGCATTCGTTTCTAGACATGCAGGGAAAACTGGCCCGCTGTTCAAACACATATAGACAACACACACACACATATATATATATATATATATATATATATATAAAGGGCTGTGGATGTAGCAGTTGACAACAATTTGAATATCTGTGGAATCTCTGTGGTCAGACTGTCCGTTGAATGCAGCCCAGGACCAGGGCGGAGACAGGAACATTAACCACGGCAGTCAAGGTTGAGCAGAATCTCTCTTAGTCTGTGAAGAAAAAGGTATGTTTCTTCTTTGTTTCAGCAAAACATGGCCTGGCGCGCATTAAACCCCCCCCCCAAATTTTTTAAAATTACCGCCCATCCTCTTCCTCACAGATGTTAGCGTTTTAAGATATGTAAAAAAGAAAAAAAATAAGAAATTCTCATGCTATAGCTTTGTTCTTCCCTTTTTTTTTACCCTTCTTCCAATAGCTTTATTTTGCAATAATAAACATGTTCTGATATTACTGCATTATGATGGAATCTACATGAGCATTACATCAGCTATGGCTGTGATAAGAAGGGCCACACAGACTAAAAGAAAATACGTCGGTCAGTCTCTTTATCTGCATAAATATTAATAGAAAAAATAGAAAAGACGCCAAATAAGAATCATTGCGATATTCCACACACAGGACAAAAACATAGCTAAGATTTTATTTTCTCTCCTTATAAAGAATGATTAATTAATGACGAATTATTATCATTATTTTATCATTCATTTTGTAACCTTTTTTTTATTTTGTTACAAAATGTGTTTTGTGATCTGCAGGAGTTACTTAACACACAAACTGCAAAATACTCTCATATAACCTGCAAAATGAAGCACTACAGCCAAAACTATATATAGGATTATCTAAATCCTATTTATTAATTATTATCCTATCCTATTAAATGTCCAGAAAAAAATATAGGAAAACAAGAGGCAAGAAAAATGTCTTCCGTTTTTGAAAAAATGCTTTTTAGTGCTTTTTTTCCTGTATGGAATGGTGACAATTAACCACTGTGGTGTTTGGTACATAGTATATTGGCCATGAATTTATTTATTTATTTATGAATTTATTTATTTATATTGAATGGCAGTGTTTTAACTTTGTAAACATGTGACTTTATGCCAGATTCTTGTTTCTTATGCAGGGAATTGTGTTCCGTGCATTATATTGCAAAATGTGTATGAAGCAGAAAATGTTTAGAGTTGATTGTGGAGACTTGAGAACATGTTTTGCTCTAAGTGTGTCAGTTTAAATAATTGAGCTACACATGTCATTTTAGTGTGTTCACTTGTAAGATCACAGGCTGTTTAGGTTTAGAGCTTCTCTAACTGCTAAATCACATAATATCATTTAACACGTGCACACCAGAGGTCACTCAAACGATAGGATGGATCTAATGAATCTAATAAATCTATAAGATACACACAAATCATTAAGACAGCTTTACAAAGATTGAAATATATCATCATTGTCGTAATAAATCTGGAGCTGCCCCAAAGGTATCAAATTCACACAATGTTCACATCCAATCTGGGGTCATGAAACTTGCGGTACCTAAAGATGACAGTCATGGCCTCAAATTTAGAGTAATCCTGGTGTGCGTTGCAGTTCCGTGGGTGATCTATGGGCTGCACATGGATGCTTTTGGTGTCCATGTTCTCATAACTTAACAGGTGAGATGACTAATGTGCCAGTTTCCCTCCAGAAAACCCCTCGGTGAGCTCTTTGAAGAGCCGGGTGAAAAACGCCTCCATTACAATGTTTTATACGGTGAAAGAGAGGTTTTGTTGAGAGGTCAAGGTCAGGATTAGGTGAGAGGTAAAGGTAATCCTGATACACACACACACACACACACACATAAACTGAGGGTGAGTTCTGCAGAGAGTCCAGAGTCGGTGAGAAATTGAGGCGTTTCTCCTTTGCTCTCTTCTCACACACACACTCATGCATACACACACACAGAGGTCGGGGTGAGGTAATGATGACACTGTCGGCATAATGTTCACACACACACACACACACACACACACACACACACACACACACACACACACACACACACACACACAAACACTGAGTCCAGGGTCATGTTGAGGTAAAAGTTAAAGAAGATTTGGTTTTCAGTGGGAGCCCAGAGACTCATAAATACAGACCTGGAACATTGAGCAGGGGGAACAGGAGTTCACACACACACACACACACACACACACACACACACACACACACACACACACACACACACACACACACACACACACTCGTTTATCTGACCCTGTGGGGTCCTCTGTCTAATACCTACATTGTGGAGACCACTCTTTCTAAATGAGATAGACCTAGTTTCAACTCTTTTAGGCCAATGTCCCCACTAAGATAGATAAACAAACACACACAGACATGCATGCACACAAAAACAGGCAACGAAAACGGTGTGTGTGCACATGTATGTGGTCTAAGAATAAGTACTGGGCCTTTAAAGTTACATAAAGTAGGATAATGCAACCGATCGCGCCCACGTCTCGAGTTGGAATATTGAGGAAAAATCGTTACATAATGATTCATCTGTTACGGGAATGAAGCGTTTGATGGTCGTTCATCGCTACCCAACAAACCCATCTGTGAATCTCAAAATGAAACCACATCAAACGTCCGAAAGGAGAAGCTGAACACAGGATTTTGGAGAAATTCAGCCCAGCGTTAAATTATATTATCCTGGGGACAGAGACAGCAGAAAGGTCTGAAGACAATGACCCACCTAACCTTCAGAAACCTATATACCATGATAATGGCTTCTCAAGTTGGTTTGTTAATAGAAAAAAAATGTCCTGAACTGGTTATTTCAGTGATTCCTAAAGCTCTTGATGCTTTAGGGCAGAGATGTCAAACTCAATTTAGCTCATGGGCCACATTTGGCGCAATATGACCTCAAGTGGGCTGGATCAGTAAAAATAAACATAAAAATGAAAACACCTGCAAATTTCTCACCTCATTTTTTTTTTAATTTAAAGAAATACAAGTATTTACAGTATTAATTAATCTTTAATTACAAAACCATTATATTGCATATTAATTGATTCTAATGCTGCACATTGGGCTGCAACTATGACTATTTTGATTAGTTAGTTGATCTATTGAATATTGAATAATCGAGTAGTTGTTTGGTTCATAAAATGGTGTAAAATGTCGATCACTGTTGAGGCTGATGATTCAATCTAAAATATCTTTTACAGACCAACAGTCCACAACCCAAAGATCATCAGTTTACTATTATAGAAGACTAAAGAAACCAGGAAATAGTCAGATTTGAGAATCTGGAAACAGAGAATTTAGACATGTTCTTCTTAAAATGACTCAAGTCAATTAATCAATTATCAAAATAGTTGTCAATTAATATAATAGCTGGCACCTAGTCCTCACTAATAATATCTGACCACCAGTCAAAATCCCAAATATTTTCCATTTTCTTCCTCATGTGACTAAGAAAACCAGCAAATCCAAACATTTTGGAGACTGAAGTCACAGAATGTGTCATTCCTTCTTATTACTAACCTATTATCAAAATTATCTATTAAACTATTAAACTGTTAAATGCAAGGTTTTTACAATATGCTAAATGAAATGTTAAAAAAAAAAAATTAAATTAAATGAAAAATATACCTAATACAAAATAGATTTTTTGGGGAAGGCTTATTGCAGTCTATTATATGTTATTGATTAACAACAACATTTTTTTGGATCCATTTTTATTTTTTGTGCAGTGGCAGACACATTTGCCATTGACTTCCATTCAAATCAAAATTCTTTTAGCTCCTTAGAAGATTTTTTATCGGTTTTATTTCTATTCTTTGGGTGTCCCATGTGAACAGTACTTGAAATATAAGTACAAATATATATATATATATAAATAAATGGAATGGCATATAATGGAATGGAAGTTGGAAACAAGAAAAAATGTATATTTTTTTAATGATATATTCATTCAGTATTTATATATATAAAATGATGTGACACCTGTTCACCTCAATGAACAATTAATTTATTTAAAACACTTTATACACTTTTTTTTTTTGACAGAAATGCCCTAATATTCACCTCCTCCTCTTCATTTTCTTTCCTGGCTGTTATCAACCTGTGTCTGTGCATGTGTGTGTGTGTGTGTGTGTGTGTGTGTGTGTGGTGGGGATAATTAGATAATTATGTTTGCTACAAAACATTCAGTGGTTGTATGAGCTCATAACTCATATTTTGGCAGTAAAAGTTAGACACGTCACTGAAGAAAAAAAAAAAACACCCCTATTGGAGGCATTGTTGTGTCTATGAAAAATGTTTTAGAATTATTTCAAATTAAAATGCTTTATGCTACTTTCATGTTTTTATTGGAGTTTTTCTAAATATTAAGGCATCCCCCTTAAAATCTATGAGTGTTCTGATACGTATCGGTTAATCATTACAGCCTGACTGTCCTGCTAAGAACTAAAGTATTGGACAAGTGGAACATTTGACCTGCTGGTGACACTAGATGAAATAATACAACTCGTCCTCTGGGGACCATGAATGTCTGCCCCAAATTTCATGGCAATCCATCCAGTAGTTGTTGAGATATTTCGTAATCTGACCAACGTCGCCGTCCTCAGAGCGACGCCACTAACTTGTTAAAAAAAAAAAAAAAAAAAAGACGTCTTTCACAATAACTCTGGTCTGTAGTTACAGAGTTTGGGTAATTGTTTAGTTTGGAGATAATTGCTGGGAAAACAGAGGGTTGGTAGACTGGGATGTGTGTGTGTGGCGGGGTGGATAAGAGGGCAATGCTGGGGGGCGAGCAGGGCGGCGGCGGGGTCTCGCAGGATCTGGAGAGTCGTAAATGTAAAATACTGAGCTGCAGCACGAGTGTGTGTGTCTGTGTGTGTGTGTGTGTGTTGGTGCTGCGCAGCGAGAGGTTATCCAAACAAACCACTAGAATGTCAAGTTACGTGCCGACGATTCCTCTGTGTTTTATTGGCTGACTTCACTGAGTTAGTCCTAGGTCAGCATACACTGGGGCTGTGTATGTGTGTGTGTGTGTTCATGAGTGTGTATGTGGATAAAAGAGAAAGGGAGAACCTGTTGAGGTTAGACAGACTGCCTCCATATCTATTTTTGTGTGTTAGTTAAGAGATAATTTGTGTTTCTTTTTGCGTGCGATGTGAAAGTAAGCATTAAGTTACGGGGTGAGAGCACGAGAGCGCGGGCGAGAGGTCAACCAGAGAACAGGGGTTGGACAGAGGCCGGCTGTGTGCATTACACTTCGCCGTTCTCCGAATCCATACGACCTCCTGCCCTCTTGACTAACATCTGAGAATGTGATAACTGCAGAGAATGTGAGAATATATTGGACAGCGGACGGCTGTGAATTTGGAGAAAAAAACCCGACGGATGTTTCCGAGGGGGGCCAGGGCGTTTGACCTTCCGATGACCATGAGAAGAAGAGGAGAGAAGAAAAAAAAGACACAATGAAATGAGCTGATCTCCATCTATGGGCCAAAAAATGCACCTTTTTTTCTCCATGGAGGACAGACGAGCAAAGAAGAGGTGAAATTTTTTGGAATAAACTTTCGCTGACAAGTATATAGAAAATATTAATTATACGGTCCAAGTATTGCAGTCTGTTATGTTACTGATTAACAGCAACATTTGGATCCATTTTTATTTTTTGTGCAGTGGCAGACACATTTAGTGGTAGACACATTTGCCATTGACTTCCATTCAAACCAAAATTCTTTTAGCTCCTTAGAAAGTTTTTTATTGGTTTTATTTCTATTCTTTGGGTGTCCCATGTGAACAGGACTTGACATATAAGTTAAAAAATATCAATAAATGGAATGGCATATAATCATCCATGTGCCTTAAGAAAGTATCAGGATGTCTGTGAAGTTGTGATGTCGCAACTATACAATGATTCAAATTAGCCAATCAGAGGAGAGGCTCGTTAATATCAATAAGACAGACACACTTGAGAGAGAAGGAGGGTTTTTGGTACACCAGACCAGACTAGTACCATATTTCAAGTTCAGTTATTAAATGACCTTAAGGATAGATCTTGCTTCTCTCACAGGGCCAGGAAATGCCTTGTGTCAGCAACTTTTTTTCCATTGCTTGATTATGGTGATGTATTGTACATGCATGCACCAATTACAAGTCTGCATTCTCTAGATACTGTTTATCATGCACTGTGGTTTGTCACTGGATGCAAGAACCTCATCTGTCATTGCACTTTGTACCAAAAAGCTAAGTGGTCATCCTTGTCTCATTCACTTATTGGTTGGCTTTTATCTATAAGGCTCTACTTGGAATGGTCCCATTCTACTTGGATATTTACCTTGTTAGAAATCTTGGACATCACAGCCTACAATCCACTGACTTTTTCACCCTGACGGTTCCTTATGTTTCTATTGAACTGGGGAAAACAGCATTTCATTATGCATGGAATTCCCTACAAGGTGATTTAAAAATGTTAGACCTGATCTGGAGTCTGTAACTGTTCTTAAATCATATGCTACTCATACACCTTAACATAGGACTCATGCATTGGGTCCATGTTCCTTAACCTTAACCGCTAATCTCTAACAAAGCAGATAATATAGGAACCTTTATTAAGAAAAGGATAATTTTAGTAAATGGGACCTATGTTCCCTAGTAACCCTAACCCCTAACCATGTCACCATGTACCTTAAGGATGTAGGAAGGTTTCTAAAGGATACTTAACAAAGAAAGACTCACCAACTAGGTTTCCCAGACTCTACTTTAGCATTGGATAGAAGTGTCTCATTTGTATGTAGGCTTTCCAATAAAGTTCTAATGTTACAAGTGTCATCATAGTCATTTTCATCAATCCAATATTGCAGCAGATGAAGTTGTGCCTAATAAATATCATCTGCTTGTCTAGTGCATGCTTCGTCCAGTAAAGCTCAGAGTGATGTAATGCTAACAGGAGTGTTTAGACAATAAATGTTGAGCTCATGCGGTTAAAGTCAAGTCACTGGATATTCCTCTCATGATGAATGCTGTTTGGATAAGTGATTTTCATGGAAGTTAATATCAAACTATTTATCACACGTGCATGCAGATGTCATCTATGAGATGTGCACTGTATTACAACTATATCCTTGAAGGTTCTCAGTCATCCAGGTCATCTTATTCTTGTGGACTTCTTGTGGACCTCTCATCCAAGAGGCTTCTTCGGTTTTGAGACTAATGCAAGAAACTAATGCAAGAGTATTACAACTATCAACTTGAGGATCATCATGTCGGTCTAATAAGGATAAAACTGACAGGATGACTAACGAATGCGTTAGATCACTTGTAGAATCTTCTATAATAAAGGTAAACCTTAGGCTACTGCAGTATTTTAGGTTTTGTTACATGATGCTACTTTTTCTCCAAGTGAAACTGAAAGGTTTCTATTATACAAACAGTATGTGACTCCACAGTGTGGAGGATGACCTGGAGAGATTGTGATTTTTCCAACTGACTTACTGATTGATTTCAGACACAGCCATTGTCTATATTCTTAGGTAAGATGTTGTGTAACAGGCCCTTGTCTTCAAGATGGTTTTACGATGACAGACCCATTTACTCACACACGCAAATGTGGACGAGCACAGATTTTAGAGTAAAGAGACGGGAACAGATGCATTTACACTCTTTACGATTCACACTTTATGGGTCCTGTGTGTGCAAATGAGAGTTGAATTGATGAACGAAATGCATCTGAGTGTGTGTATGTCAGGAAGGCAGCGTTCAGGTCACAAGTTCATCCCTGTGTGAAGTTATGAGAGAGTTAAAATGGAGAGGAGGCAAGGTCAGGCTCCCGGGCTAGCTGAAGGTGAGCTGAAGTGTGTGTGTGTGTGTGTGTGTGTGTGTGTGTGTGTGGAGAGACAGAGGGGGGCTAACAACATTTAAAGGTAAGTTTAGGGTTACTACAGGCAGGGGGGGGGGGCAGAGTGAGAATTTTGGGGTCGGAGAGAGGTATTGAGGTGAGTTCGATGAGGTGAGGAGGGCAGGGGAAGGTAAGGTTGGGTTCACAGGATAAGATGGAGGGGGGAAAGATGTGAGATGGGGGAGCAGAGTGAGAAGTTATTGGAGGCGCGGAGCTAAAGGGTCGAGTTTCGGGTCAAAAGGTGTTGGTGAAAGCACAGAGGGGTGGTTAGTGGGTGAGTGGGAAGAAAGCCAAGTGGGATGGGGGCATGGATGGGATGGAAGCAGATTGTTACTGTGATTGACCTTAAATCACGGTTCACCCTGAAACAGCCATGAATTAGTTTTTCAGTACAGTTTTAACCAGTGATTTACCGGAAGCCAGTGGAGCTGCTGGAGGATAGGAGTAATGAGGTAGAGGGAGGGCGTTCCAGGATGATTCGAGCAGCTCGATTCTGAACCGACTTATGAAGGGATTTTTGAGGGAGACTGAAGAGACTCAAGTTAGATTAGTCCAGGTGGGAAGTGACAAGGCTGTGAACAAAGATGGCAGTGGTGTGGGAGGTGAGGTAAGAGTGGAGGCGAATTATGTCTTGTAGGTGGGAGTATGCAGACTGGACAATGTTATTATTATGGGATTGAACATGTCAAGCAGATGAGAGAGAGAGATGACACCCTTTATCTTAACCTGTGTGGAGGTGGCAGCTGAGGAGTTGATGATTACAAAAGAAAAGCTGCCAGTTTTGTATAATGTTGATTTGATGCCTTTGAGGACAATCTCAGCTTTGTTACTGGATAATTTGAGAAAGTTTAGAATTTTTTTTATTTCTATCATGCAGCCAGTGAGGGAGTTGGGTGTTATAGCAATGTAAATGTTATATTTACTAAAAAATTGCCAAGGAGAAGGAGGTAAATGATGAAAAGGAGGGGCCCTAGGACAGAACCCTGGGGCACACCTGTAAGATATACAGTATTATGTAGTATGCAACACTTTGTTTCATCAAATGGGACAAACAAAGCTGAGAATCCAGAATCCTGGTGCCAGCCTGCATTTCACTCAGACGTTCTGTCATTTATGTTATTTATGGAGCTTAATTATTCAGTCACTACTGACATTAATCGATCTGATTGGTCCATTTGGGCCTATGGACATATTTAAATTGTTCTATCCTTGGTCTCTGTAAAATAACCTGATGAGGACCTGAGCCCCAAATCATTGTTATAGTTAAATATTTTTCTCTTTGACAAATGTAGACAGTATGCAGGTGTTTTTTTTCTATTTGACAAACTACAGCAGGAAAGACGATTGCTGCCATTATAAACACACGCACACAGATCAATGCACCGCTGGATCTGGGTCAGGAAAAGATAACAGTTTAGCCGAAAATGGATTTGACTAAATGTTACACCATCGTCATGGCAACAGTAAAGAGTTTTATATCAAACTATCAGGTTTTGTTGCCAGCAAAAGTCTTTTTTTTTTCTTAGTTGGCGCTGTTTGGGATATTATCATTAGCTTCAAATAATTTGGCAACGAGCCAAAACTAAATCCTTAGGGTGAACATGTATCAGTGGATATTCTGGTCTATCAGCCATCTGAGAATTAGATTTTTTTTTTCTTCTGCCTTCTGATTCGCTGCAGCTCGCCGTTAACACTGGCCACCTCGCCATCATTCTTTCTCTCCTCTGTGTTTATCCATCGTCCTATTTTCTTCTCTCTCTCTCTCTTTCTCTCTCTAACTCTCTCTCTCTCTCTTTGCTGTTCCCCCTCACATCCGTTCCAGGGGGTTAAGTAGACTGTTGACATTTTTGTGGCCATCGTTGTATTATGTTGGGACTATCAGATTTATACTGACATGGTTCACCGGCGTTACACTGACTACCCTTTTGTCTGCGTGTGCGTGTGTTTACAGTACGTGTGTGTGTGTGTGTTTTTATGGACTTGACCTCGCTAAGAGTGAATGATGTTTGGAAGCAAACCGAGGAATTCCGGCTTCTGAAATTTCCATATTTTCTGACTTTAGCCGGTTAGCTCCCCCGACCTCGGAAACAGTGGGGTTGTTCATTTTGGACGAACGCTCTTACATGGACACACACTTTCTTTTTCTTCAGACCCACACATTCACCTATAGACACAGGTACAAGGAGCAATGCAAACACACTAACATACACTGAGACATCTATTAAACACACACACACACAATATTACAAATATTGGAGTACAGGCACGTATATGCCTGCAGATGAACACACTTCCAGAACATTGTGTTCGTATGTAGTGCAGCTCTCCCAAGTTTCTGATGACATTGTTATGATCATATTGGAACTATTTAAGTGCACACACACACATACGCACACACACACACACACACACACACACACACACACAGGGTCATACGGGAGTGATTGTGCCTAGCAGAGCCAGCCTGGGCTCTTACTTTGATATAAAATTCTCCCCTACTGTTTGACCTCCTCTGTGAATGCATGCGTACACACACACACACACACACACACACAATTCAAGACAATTTAAAAATTGGCATCTAGTTGACACATAAACTCATTTTTCTTTGAGCATGCAGCTTTGATTCTACATTTTTTCCCGTCATACATTTTTTTACTGGTATATTTTCGCCCATCACCCATTACAAACACGTCCAAACTAATTTACTGCTGGAGTCAGAATAACAACGTGGAGGCCAATGGGAGCTCATGATTATAATTTAGAAAAAGACTCTATTCTTGAAATGGATGTAGATTTAAGCAGCAGAATTTAAGAGGGATGCCAACCCCCAGGTTGGTGACCGCTTCTCTACACAATGTCAGAAAATGACCCAAGACGTCCTTAAATGCCCCTTGTTTGCATTTTTTCCCCCTCTCTTTTAAAACCCAACTCAAAACAACCGATTGAAAATAATTTGGCGATCAACTAAATATCCAATCCAACCAATCTGCTGATCATTCCCGCTCCAATAAAGACCGTTACCGTTATATTATCAGTGGACATGCTCAGCGCAGAGCCAAACCACCAATGAATTGATCTACTTACGAGTAAATCCTGATATATATCTTCTTTCTCTGGGCTGTGGATCTTTGCTGATGTCCAAAAAAACCTATTAAAAACACATCAGTGACTCATGAATCATGAGTCACATCCTCAAAAAGGGCTCAGAAAGGATTAATTGTTCCTCAGATATAAGACGACTCCCACTTTTTCTCGAATGTAATTCCTTGAATAAAATATAGTTTGATCTGGGCCTATTTTTCTTATACAGCACTTGTTTTATCAGGTACCTCAGCTGTACATATATTTTCTCTAACATTTGGTGGACAGACTGATTATTTTATGCGTCTTAATAGAAAATCAAAAGAATATTTTCCGCTTTTTGAATTTATTGAAATTTGGTTGTAACCGTGAGGTTTTATTGTGAAAGGGTGGAGAGAACAAGCTTTTATTCTCCTGAAACCTCCGGTCTATTTTTCACTTTTATTTTCCTGTCATCCATCCACACTTTGCCCTCTGGAACACCGTCGACCCGTCTGTCCTCCGTCTTCAGCCATCCATTTCTCTCTCCTTAACTATTCCAGTAATGTGGAAGTATTTATATGCTCTTCTGTCTCACAGTATGTGTGTGTCTGTCCCGTCCTACAATATTATTTTGGTTGGCAGCGGCAGCAGCTCTCAGCCTGGCATGGAGGGGAGAATGTTCTCACCAATCGACCAAGCAGAATAAAAGAGAGAGACAAAAAGCAAATTATGGAGGCAGAAATAGCTAGAAGGATGGGTAGACAGTGAGATTTTCCAGGAAGTGATGACAAGCGAGGCCTTTTTTGGACTCTTTGCCCACTTTAATATTTCTTCACCGTCTCTCTTAGCCGCCGGGACAGTGAATGAATTTAACAAAAAAAAAACAAAAAAACTTTTGGTCCGGACAGCGAGTCGTTATGTAACGCTGGCAAAAAAAAGATTCTCACTATCAAATTCAAGAACCGAGAAACCACGTCTGCACAGATGATACTTGGAGATCTTTCTTTTTTGCCAAAAGCTTGAAAACTTGGTTGGAATGTTACCATGTCACGCCCTCACTTTGTTATGGCATACAAAAATTTTAAAACATGTGTCTGCGTATACCAAGGCAGGACAGACTGTAATAATTTTAATGTGATGTGTAATTATAGTAATTTGTTTTCTCAAATGTATCTGTTGCTAAGTCCTTTTGTTACTGTCGAAACAAGCTTTGTGGGGTCCAGACATCATGGTTCTTTGGTCATTTTCTGCAGATGATCTTTTCTTGTCTGCTCAAGTAGACCAGACACTAATTTGTCCTTATTTTCTTGTCCTTAATGCAGTGGCAGATTCAGAGTGTTTGAGGGGCAGGGCGGAAAAAAAAGCAGCTGGATGTGGTGAGATAAAGCCAAAGACACAGAGCAGAAAGAATACTTCATATTTATCCAATGGAAGAGCACTCTAGACGGCACTTTATCATGTTATATCCACCGCAAGGGCACCCTTGCGGATAATTTATCATTTGTCCACTGGAAGGGCACCCTAGCAGATAATTTATCATTTGTCCACTGGAAGGGCACCCTAGACGGCACTTTATCATGTTATATCCACCGCAAGGGCACCCTAGCGGATAATTTATCATTTGTCCACTGGAAGGGCACCCTAGCAGATAATTTATCATTTGTCCACCAGAAGGGCACCCTAGAGGCCACTTTATTATGTTTTGTCACTGAAAGAGCACCCTATAGGCCATTTTATAATTTGTCCCCTTGAAGGGCACCATAAAGGGGACTTTACTACATATCATCATTGGAAGGGCTTCCTTTAGGACAGTTCGCTATGTTTTGTCAATGGAAAGGCACCTGAGAGAGCAATTTGTCACATTGGTCCTCTGGACGTACACCCTAGAGGACATTTGATTACATTTTGTCACTAGAAGGCCACCCTAGAGGGCACTTTATTATATGTTGGCAATAGAAGGGCACCGTTGAGGGTATTTTATCCCATTTCTTCATTGGAAAGGCACCCTAGACCACACTTTGTCACATTGTGTCCACTGGATTTGCAACCCTAGAGGACATTTTATTATTTATCCATTGAAAGGGCACCCTAGAGTGTACTTTAATACATTTTGTCACTGTAAGGGCAACCTAGAGCCCACTTTGTCATTTTTTGATACAGATTGGATTATTGGATACTTCAATAGTCCCTGTGGTCATAAAGCAGCAAAGATACATTCTTATAGTATTGGTAAAAGTTATTTGGAAATTCAATAAAACTTGTCAGAATGTTTAGTTGAGTCTGTCTTCTCTTAGGTTCAAACCTGCCCAAGATTCTGAAATATTGGAGTTCACGACACTTATTCGAGCTTGATTAGATTTCAGTGGTGCTTGATTGGATGACACCTGTGTTTACCGTGGTAACAGCATACAGTTTAATATCACAGCAGCTACTTTATCAAATATACAACGTCTCTGTTTACAGTTCATCCAAACAATCTCAACTTGTTTTGATAAAGATGTCAGTCAATAACAAATGAAACTATAAGGTAATTTAATCCAGAGCACAGCGCAAGTAGTTTTCCACATGACAGCGGGACACAGTTGAATAGCTAGAGGTGTGCAGCAGTCATTAGTTCAACAGATCATTATAGCTTCTTCTGTTTCTTCTCCCGACTGAAACTGAATATGATCTGCTCATGAAAGAATGTATTTTTGATGGATGATTGCAGCGTGTTTTTCCTGTGGCTTTTTCACAATAACCCTGTGATTCACCAGTTGGACACTTTTAATATGAGGAAGCTGCAGTAGATCTGTCCTGTTTTCATTCGCCAGTAACTTAATGTGGCTCCGACGTCGCGTAAAGACAGCGGACAGTAAACAGTGAAGCTGTTATAAATGAGGAAACCGTGTTGAATCACATGCACGCCGGGAGACCTGGAGTTGGTCCCCAGGCGCTGCACCACTGGATAAAGCTCCTAGTATGAAGGATGGGTCAAATGCAAGAATGAGTTTCCCCACGTGGATCAATAAAGAAGTTTTCTTCGGCTTGTTTCCTGAGAATCAGTCATGCATACCGCCGTCGCCAATGAAACCTATTGAGAGATAAACGCTAAATGCAAATGAAATGGCTACTATAAAAAATACCACAAGCGATTATTACCGATTATATTAGTGGAAGTTAACAATGAAGTACGTCTTCTTCGCCTCATTTCCTGAGAATATGTCATGCATATCACTATCATCAATAAAAGCTATTGAGATATAAACACTGAATGCAAATGAAAAAATACCAAAAGCGATTATTATGGAGAATGTATTGGAAGTTAATCAAATAATAAAAAGGGATGTGAAACTGATATATTTCAATGTGAAATGTATTTTAAAGGTTCCATTCGGTCGAAGGGTAGATTTCAATGTATTTTGGATTATCCGATGGTACTGTCTCATGTTTCAAAACTCTTAATTCACAGATGAATTCACACAGCCTATATTCAGAAACTGTGCAGAAACAAGCCATTAGGACATCCATGAAGTCATGATGTCACAAGTATACGCCCACCACCCAGCCATTCAAATCAAATTCAAATAAAACCCAGGAAAAAGGGTACCATATGGGATATTTAAGTACAATTTTGTAGGTACTTGATGTTTCAAATATCTTTCAAAACTAGTTGAGGAAATTATGCTGGGAGAAAAAAACATATTAAAAACCATATAGACGACCTTCAATATTACTGTAGAAACAGGTATAGCGTATTTGCTCCTGAACAAATCCAGATTTTAGCCATTTCTTTTTTCCTATTTGGCTCACGCTTCATAACGGGAGCAATTTGGAATCTCCTGTAATCACTCTTGTTGTCTGTACATAGCGAACCCGCCGGTTCAAAATTCTTCAATTAGCTCTAATAAACAACACTCGCCGATGAGAAGGCGCCAAACCTTGATGCCAGGCAACATTTACTACCGAAAAAAATATGAAAAAAAATATGAAAAAGAAGAAGCCAGACTGTAAAGAGCCACTCAGTCAGACTACAGACAATCTGCTTCTCTCTTTAGCCGAGTCATTAGTAAAGACAGGCCTTTATGATGTGTTTATGACTGAAATACTGAGTGTGTGTGTGTGATCATCTATGTACATGAATGAAATATGTTATCGGTGGGTCATACATTAAAACAATGTGTATTCAGTGTGTGTGTGTGTGCATATTTGCTGGTCAAAAATGTAAAATACTGGCATGCTTGTGTGGGTGCGAGTGTGTGTGCGCATGTGTGTGTGTGCATTTGTGTTCAGTGTTCCAGCGCAGCAAGCCATGTCTTTAGTGCAGACAGATGCTGAATCCATTGACGGATAATTAAAGCAATAACTGGCTCTTTACAGAAACGTTGGCCATATCCACTCAATACTGCTTCCTGCCAATTAATATAATTCACCAGACTGTGGGATCAGGATAGAGAGACAAAGACAGAGGAATAGAACGAGAGAGAGAGAGAGTGTGTAATTACATATCGAAGAATGAAAATAATGAAAAATATGATTTTTTTTTTTAAGGCCGTTTGTTCTTCTCAGCACATCTGACTTTCAAAACTTTTGTCTTCATTTTATTTGCGAGTATGTGCATGTGTGCAAGTTTTTTCATGTTCGACTTGGTTTCATTTCCCATAATTCCCGCCCTCCTTGTCTCTCTTAAACCTCTGGCTCAGATGCTGATCGGCGTGCCGCAAATCACACACACACACACACACACACACACACACACACACACACACACACACACACACACACACACACACACACAAACTTATGTAAGAAGTAAAAATGTGCACAGAGAAACACACATTCAACCCATGATTTGGGCCCATGTTCGTTGGCCTTTGACAGGTTCCAGGATGTCTTCAACACCTCAGACTGGCAGTCCCGCTCTATAAGAGAAAGCCTAGAGAGGCTTAGACGATCACAAAGAGAAAAAAAAAGGGGGGAAATCCAAGGACTCGGAGCAAAAAACGAGAGGAGAGAAAATTAGAGCGAGAACGATGAGAGAAGTTTGGACGGGTGATATGGTGAAGAGGTTGAGCGATGAAGACGCAAGACAGATTTGGAGCAAATAGGGAACAAGAGAGGAAGAAAAACACAAAGGTTGAGATTCCACCGAAGCTGAATATGAAGACAAGTCAACAGCTGTTATTCAAAATACACAGCAGATGGACAAACGTATGCCCACATAGTGTTGTGTTTTTCCATTATTGGGACCTAATGAAATGGAACCTGAAACTTTGAGAGATTGCAGGAAATCATAGGCGGTTGTTTCTGGGTTGGCGAGTTTAAGTCCTCGCCAATATGATGCGGCCACTGCTATGATGTGGTTTAAACAGTGACAATGCGTCTGCATGACCAATCACATCTTCAGTTTTAATCACAGTCTTGGTAATGTCAAAAACACCATTTACCCATCTGAGGCTTTTCTATAGTTCCATTGAAGAAACGTTTCAATCCCATGTAATAAACTGAGTTTTTAGACAATAGCCTGCTTCCAGTTTTGTGGCAACAGTTTGTCGAAGGCCCTTCACTTTAACTTGACTGGCCTGCACAAAGCCCAGATCTCAACCCTATCCAATGCCTTTTGGATAAACTGGAATGCTGGCTGTGACTTTATCGCCCAGCATCCCTGGCCGACATCATTCTCTTGGCCATGTATTCTAAGGTCTTACTTAGGTTATTGCTTCATGGCAGAGAAACTGCCAGATAACTACAAGGGATAAAACTGATTAAGTGTTTGATGAATTCTTCTTTGTCCTTTTTATTCTCATTTTCTGTGGTTTTTCTTTTTAATTTTGTGGAGTGGAGTTAGGTGTGTGTGATGCAAGATCACCCCCCCCCCCACCCCTTCCTTCAGTTGAACCACTGTTGGCTACTGCCCGGCTCGCTGACAGATTCCCTTCCTCGGTGAGTCTTGGCTGTTGGTCGGCCGCAGAGCCCAGCCAGACTGGACGGACCAAATCAAACACCTTTTGTTAAGAACAAACCTCCTGTTGGGCTCCGTTGGGTCTGGGAGCAGCGTGGAGGGTCAGAGCCTATCCATTTGAACTACTGTCAATCCAACTCCATGGTGGTCCAGTTGGATGTAGAACAGGCGTAGGAGTCATCTAATTTGCCTTAGGTGTTGTTGTATCTTACTACAAAAGACCTACAATATGATCTCTCTTTCGCACGAAGGCTAATCTCTATAAACAGATCTGCATGTGAATATGGCTGAATCTGTAGGGGACAATTATTTTGTGACTGGAAACAGCTCCGGAGCCAGATGAAGTAAGCGTAGTATTAACCAATCACGTTTGAGCAGGCTGTGGTTGCTGGGTTCATACGAGAGCTGCGCAGAAGCAGAAACATTGGCCATTTAGTATCTTGGGACTTATGGAAGTTTGTTTATAGGTCAACATAGGTTATTTAGTTTAGGTTAGGTTATTTTGCATCATTATTGCAGGCTGAATATGCAAATTGCGTATACGCATATAATGCATGTTGACATGTCTGCTATTCCATATACAAGAATCATCTTCTGGAGCATGGAAGATTGAGAGCATGTTCTAGTCAGGTTGTGCACAGGCAACATCTGATGTATGGTGGAAGGAACACCTACTGGAGGACAATGGGCCAGTGATGGGTCTACATTTTGTACGGAACAACCTGTGGTCTCTGACTAAGGCTGAGGATGGTGAGATGTTTCCCAGGGCCTTCATATGAATGTTCCCAAGCAGGTTGAAATGAGGAAGCAGGGAACTCATCCAGCTAAGTGAGGCATATTCCATGACACTGCAGATATGTGAGTCATAGACAGTGGCTCAGCTCTTATGAGTTTACTGGCTACTCTTGTCAGCACTCCCAGTTTATGGCTTGCCCCGATAGAGATGTCGGTGATTGGACAGGATGTTAAGCGTGTTTGCAGTGGTTTGTTAAGAACACTGTATGTAGGATCACAGGATGTAGCCTCAGTATAAACACTTGAAGGTGAATCTCAAGTTTATTGTGGTGAGTCCAAAAGAAAAAAGCAAGATGGGTGGGAGGGTGCTGAAAGTGGTGGATGAGTCGTCCCTAGAGATAAAAAGGTGAGAAAGCCTCTCGCTCCATCAACTCTACATGACCTCTGTGGGCTGAAGAGTCAGAGTTCCCTCACAGCTCAGAGCAGAACGTGGCCTCATGTCAGGTTTTAGGCTGATTCCAAGGCCATCTGGGAATGTAAAGCCCGGAGAGGGAGGGAGGGGAGGCCGCCTGATGCAATGGGGATTCGTCTGCTGGTTTGTGTTAATGGGAGTCCAGACCCCCCTCACACCACCACTTTATTCTCTCCATCAGCACTGTGCAGAAAACAATAACTGGTGCTGGCGGGCAGGACGGTTTCAACAGTTCAGATTCCTCTCCTCCTCCTCCTCCCTTTCATCCCTTCCACGCTGTCCTCTCTTCATCTTTTGCATTTGTTTCTTCACTTTCCTCTTCTTATCTTTCTCCTCTTTTCATCTCTCTCTCCCCTTTCCTGATGTTTGGTTTCCTCTCTTCTCTTTTTTCTTTGGTATACCTTTACTTCTCTCCCTCCTCAACAACATTGTCTCTTTCATTCCTTCTCTACCTTCACTGTGTACATTGCACCTCATCTTCTTTTCCCCGTTTTTCCAACTATTTGTCCTTCACTTATCTTCCTATTCTTCTTTTCCTAGTCTTTATATGCCCTATCCATTTTTTCCTCTCCTCTCCTTTCCTTGTCTCCTCTCCTCTCTGTCCTCTGGTTGACTCCTCTCTGTTTAGTAACCAGTAAACCAGCCTTCCTTTTTCAAACATCCCAGTGCCCCCATTTAAACTGTGGACAAACAAACGTAGAGTGCGCACACACACACACACACACACACACACACACACACCAAACCGCATGTCCACACAAACATGCAAACACACACAAACAAGAA